>OX454526.1:150280280-150890280 GCA_949715645.1 Portevinia maculata
AATCAATAAATTAAGCATCATAGTACTTAATAACTTCGATCCATTTGACTATGTGTAGGCAGTACTTCAATGAGTCCATTTATCATAAGATCGTAATTTGAAGCCTACTAACGATATGATGTTGCAGTAGAAGTCGCCTACAACATATGTTTCTGTGAGTCGTCAACCTTAAAGCTTATCAATCTATTGATATTGAGTTGCACAGTCCATTGAATCATATATCATGTCAATTTAGTTTACCCGTCTCTTCTTTCTTTCTTATCCTTCATTATAATTTCTTTAAACATGAACGAACAGCTGATTGCCCCTTGCTTTTCGAAACCGATCACACCTTATCGCGAAATACATATGCATACACACACCTAATTTCATATAACATATTCATTGTTGACAAAACTGCATTTTTTTTTAAAAAATATCAAAGAAATACTCAATTCCTATTTCAATTTATACCATTCCACAACATGAGCAATCCAAATAATAAAAGCTTCAACGGAACTATTCCGAAGAAGAAAGTTACCCAAAACAAAACTCCACAAAACAACTACGATCTACGTCATCCTCGAAACTCTGACTTTGACAATAGCTCACAGAGAGTTCGACACTCATCCACACTAATGAGTTCATCAATGACACCGAACAACTTTCTTAATTTTTCCAATCGCATATTGAGTGAGCATGACAATGCCGCAAATACTACTTTGGTAACTCTATCACCAGAGCAGAATGTTGTGTTTACATAGAACTGCTACAGTTAGGTCGACTACGACACAATAGTAACGAGTGTCGCTCATCCTATAGTTTCCACCTCTATCGGGAGATCAACTGATACCGCAAGTCGTAATGTTGTGAATGATAGGCCATTTCTTAACCATGACGTAAATAATTTTATAAATACAGCTGAAAGAGTAAACATATGAAATGCTGCCTGCAACATTATGCCAACTGATCCTCTCTTTCTACAAAATCAATAAGTTCAATTTATTCATAACAACTCGTCGAGAATGAAACAACTTGACGAGAATATTAAAGAAGTTGTAACTACTACCTTGGGAGATCTGATTCCTGATCTCATCAAGGCAAATATGCAAAAGGTCATGTCTGACGCTTTTGGTCAGGACAACCCATTCAATGAGGGTGCCACAGGTAATTTCCCTCACGGAAATGGCCCGCAACATAATTTGTATTTACAAAATGAGAACCAACCGCAAATTTACACGAATCATCATCGAGATAACGAAGCAAAATCCACTCATAGTTTTGATGATAGAAGAACCACCATAGTGAGTCACTCAAATGAAGCTCAATCACTCCAGCTTGATAGATGGGGAGTTAAATTTGATGGTAAATCGAAAGGGATGTCCATTGAAGACTTCGTCTTTCGGGTGGGGGTACTAAAAGTGAATCATGGCTGTAGTTGGAGGTAGGTCATTAAAAACTTCCATCTTCTGTTGTCAGGTGCTACACAGGATTGGTATTGGAAATACCTTCGAAACAATCCTAGAGGCGATTGGTCGGTGCTACGTCAAGCCCTGTTCAAACAATTTCAAAGCCATGAAAATGACTTTGAAATTATAAAACAAATAATGGATCGAAAACAGGCGCCTCATGAATGTTTTGAAGATTATTTCAACACAGTGATTGATCTGAAAACCCAATTAAGACATCCGATGGTTGACAGAGACTTAATTAACATTCTCAGAACAAACATAAGTACAAAATTAATGCATTTCATTTACCCTATGCGTATCAAAACCTTATACCAGTTTAGGGATGAGTGCAGGCGAGTTGAAAGGATGCTAGTTTCGAGATTTCCTGTCCAAAGCCGCAGTTTCCCTTCTAGAACAGTACATGAACTGGATGCGGGGGGTGAAGCATTTGACGTCGACGAGGATGGGTATAACATTGCAGCAGTTTCTGCACAAGCACCTCAAGTAATGAGCCATCATAACTCATCAAAAGCTCTCAAATACTTCAATTGCAAAATGTTTGGACACTTGTTCATCAATTGCCGTTCAACAATTAATCGATTATTTTGCTATCGCTGTGGTGCCGATGATGTGACTCTGTTGAACTGCCAACAATGCCAACAATGAGTCTCGTTCGACGCAGACGCTCCCGGAATCACCAAAGTAGATGCGTCTACAAACACTAACCCTGACGTTCCATCAATATTAAATCCTAACAGAGACACTGAAATACATCACAAAAGTAATACTTCACAAGCTATCCAACATAAAGCCAATGAGTTTCGAAAGCTTCCTTATAATGAGCGAGTAAAGCAGTACGCTGAGCTGCGATCAAAGATATTTAGTCTCAGCGAAATTAACTTCGCTGAACCTTTACGGAAGTTAAAGAAACTTCTATACCGGCACAAACAGCGCAGATTTTATAAATCCATGATCAGCAGCTGTGTATTAAGCTCTGGGAAGCTCAGGGGTATTAAGTTTTGGGAAAGAAAATCACTGGACTTCTGGATAGTGGTGCTACCATTTCCTGTCGCACCCAACATTATAAGCGAATTATCTGAGACAATAGATAGTGGGGACGATAAGCCGGAAATGCATGCCTTGAGTGGTGACCAAAAGGCCAAATTGCAGGATGTGGTAGGCAAATTTCCATCATTTGCTGAACTTGGTCTAGGCAAGAAAGGCGCGGAGATGCACATAATCGATACCAATGATGCGGAGCCTGTGAAACAAAGGCACTATCCTGTTTCTCCACCTATTCAGGATTTAATATATCAGGAATTGGATCGCATGCTTCCTTTGGGAGTGATGGAGGAGAGTTCAAGTTCGTGGAGTTCACCTATTGTTTTAATAAGAAAACCTGGTAAAAACAGGTTATGCTTAGACTCTCGGAAAGTGAACTCACTCATAAAGAAGGATGCATATCCTCTGCCGCACATTGAGGGGATGCTGAGCTGTTTGCAAGAGACACGCTACATTAGTAGTGTGGATCTTAAAGATGCGTTCTGGCAAATACCCTTGGAGGAGAAGTCTAGGGAGAAGACAGCCTTCACTGTGCCAGGGCGACCACTTTATCAATTCACCGTCATGCCTTTTGGACTGTGTAATGCAGCCCATAGGATGTGCCGGTTAATGGATAAAGTGATCCCCACTGCATTAAGGGAACAAGTTTTCGTATATCTAGATGATCTCCTGATACTTTCAAAAGATTTCGATTCTCATTTAACAATTTTAGATAAAGTTGCAGAGTGCCTGAGAGGAGCGAATTTAACAATCAACGTGGAAAAGTCGCACTTTTGCTTCAAAGAGTTGAGATATTTGGGATACATCGTGGGCCAGGGCCATTTAAAACCGGATCCAGCCAAAGTTTCGTCCATTAAGGATTTTCCTGTGCCATCTTCGCAGAAACATGTCCGGCGTTTCCTGGGACTATGCGGATGGTACAGGAGATTAATAAGAAACTTCGCTTCAATAGCATGCCCCTTAACGGATACCCTGAAAAAGGGCAAGGCGTTTATGATGAACCCTGATGCCCTCTCCTCTTTTGAAGCGCTAAAGACAGCAATGATCTCTGCGCCTCTCTTGAGCAACCCTGACTTTAAAAAGCCCTTCACAATACAATGCAATGCTGCCAGTTATGGCATAGGTGGCGTTCTCTACCAGTACGATGCATTTTTCTCGGAGAAATTGAATTCGTGTCAACGAAACTACAGCGTCACGGAGCAGAAGTGTTACACGGCAGTGCAAGCGGTGAAGAAATTTCGGCTTTATATCGAGCTGTGTCGTCCCAACGTAGCATAGATTACAAGGTTCATAATCTTTTCCTTTGCAATTAATTTTGTATACTACGTCGGTCCGTTTTCCTTTTTCCGTTCTTACTGTAAGCTTGGAGAACAGTGTCGCAAGAGTCTGATTGGACTTGTACACCAAATTGATACCCTTAGTGGTAGACTCTTTAGACTTTAGACTCTCAGCAATTCTTGGGACATTGACTACTCCTCTGTATGTCCCAGAAGAGAACGTGAGAGAATCTGGGACATACAGAGGAGTAGTCTATATCCCAAGAATTGCCGAGAGTCTAAAAAAGATCATCGCCACCACTAAGGGTATCAATTTGGCGTACAAGTCCAATCAGACTCTTGCGACACTGTTCTCCAAGCTTACAGTAAGAACGGAAAAAGGAAAACGGACGTAGTATACAAAATTAATTGCAAAGGAAAAGATTATGAACCTTGTAATCTATGCTACGTTGGGACGACACAGCAATTCCTCAAACAGCGTATCTCAAATCACAAATCCGACATTAAATCAGGCAACCCCAACAAAACAGCGTTAGCCAGCCATACCATTGACACAAACTATAGACCGGACTTCGACAACACACAAATTTTACAAACAGAAAAACACAAATTAAAACGCCTCACCCTGGAAACCCTGCATATCTTAAACAACAAAAACAACATGAACAGGAAGCAGGACACACAGAACATCTCCGCTGTCTACTGCTCCCTCATACCAAAACAATAACGGACACACAGTCAAGGATAAAACTTCAACAAGTCGAAGTGATAATATAGCTGACGGTTTTATTTTATTTTATTTTATTTAATTTCTTTTTTAAACTTAATTTGTAAGTTTTATCTATATCCAATAGTTGTTTGGTTTACTTAATGTTTACTTTTATTTATTTATTTGTTGTGTATTTAATAAAGATTCCCTTGAGGAAGGTGGCAACCCCCGCCGAAACGTTGGGAAAGTAAATGAATTAATCTTTCATTTTATAAAAAAACTAAATGACCAAACAGCCGAAGACCACAATAAAGCATTCAAATACATAATACCATAGAAAGTATATAGATACTTGGAATCAAACCATTTTTCGAAGAATTAGTTTTGGGGCTAGCAAAAAAAGAAGTAGTCTTGAGTCACTGGAACAAAAGACTTTCCAACTGAAGTCTCACACAACAACGCTGAAACTCCAACCGATACACTGCTTGTTCACCATCAGTACACTACAGCCATACATCCCTAAACTGGGATAGTTAATTCCAGAACTTACCAGCAAAACGTTATGAGAAATTGCGGACGCCCTTCAAACAAAGCTCGCTAACTTCTCTACGAAAGTATAGAGAATTTGAGCTGAAGCGTCCGCGACAAAAAAAAAACATTATCTGGTATTCACTTCGTAAATGATCATCGCTGATCATTACGAGCATTTTGTTTGTGTATTTGAGCTTTTGAATGCTTCAGCTCCAACAAGAAGAGGAAGCACGCAGTCAGCAAGAGCACGCGGTTACACCAAGCAAAAAGAAAAAGAAAGAACACATTGAGATCCCTAAATTCATCTCGTCATACATTACGGTGCAGGGAAATAAGTCCACGGGAACTAATTCCACAGGGGGCAGCATGCCCCCCATATGCATTACACTATTTATGGAATCTACTTGCGATTTCGTAACTAATCTCATAAACAGTGCAATGCATATGGGGGGGGGGGGGCATGCTGCCCCCCTGCTTGGGGTCACTGTTTGATTTGGAGTAGGTGCGAGGTCACGGTACCTATATTACTCTGTCTCAGTTAGAAGTTAATTTCTATTTTGTTAATAAAAATTGCAAAGTACCTACTTGATTCTTTAATTTTATTTGTATTCTGTCGACAGTGAGAATTTACTTCACATTAAAAGGGAACTAAAACCACTCAGAGTTTTGGGAATTTATTTCCCACCGTACATGGGAACTAAGTCCACTTCGCGAAAGTGGTTTTATTTCCCACTAAGTGGGAACTAAGTCCCTCAGTGGACTTAGTTCCCGTGGACTTATTTCCCTGCACCATACATTACAACATCTTTCCAAAAGCATTTCAGTGAATAAAGAAAACAAAATGCATTTGAATTAATACATGTAGAGTCACCCTATATTTCCACGATCCACAAAACTTTTTCTGCTCTGAAATTAGTAACTTAACGAGTGAGGAGAGATGAGCGAGGAGATGTTGAAGCTACGGCCGTGCGGGATACGTCAGCTAAGCGGCACGAATTAAATTAATTATTTTATTTCATACCTATGTACTTCTTAAATTAGAAATCCCTATAATTGAATAAACTTTGAATTATTTAAAAGGAAGCGTTTAATTGCAAAAGATCCCTGCCATCTTAGTCCTACATGGTGTCAGAAGTGGGATGCAAATGATTTTTGTTAATAATCGGACATTGTTATAACTCAACTGAATTATGAAAGCTAACTTAAACCCTGAACTAGACGTACAGTAATAAATTACTCTTATCTTACTTAAATTGTTACGTGTACAGTATTTACGTTACCTATTGTCAGAAATGTAAAATAAAATGAATTCTTTTTTTTCCGGTTGTTCACTACAAGCCGTCAAAGACACGAGGTCTTTTTTTCCTATCGATATCTCTAGCTACGGATATATTAGTGGCGACGAGGATTAATAGATTAAGAAAAATCTAACGATGAACCAAACGGCAGAACAAATGATAGAAGCACTCACTACGGCGTTACAAAATCTTCAAGCCTCTTCTAATACTCCAAATTTACACTTTGAGCAGTTCAATAAAAACGAGGAGCCCTTTCCAAATTACATCAAGCGATTGGAAAATTATTTGGACTTGAAAAATATTACCGACAATACAAAAAAAAGGCAAGTATTAATTAATTGTATTGGAGCAAAGTACTACCAGCTGTTATCCAACTTGACAGCACCAGATGAGCCCGGAGCGAAAACTTACGAGGAATTAATAAAAACGCTAAAAGACCATCTCAGCCCCAAGCCTAATGAAGTTACGGAGCAACACAAATTTTTGCTTAGATTGCAGCATGAAGGGGAATCGATCGCAAATTACTTAGCGGAGTTAAAGAAATTAAGTACCCATTGCAATTTCGCATGTGCTGCTTGCAAAAAGTCTACGCTGGATACACATCTAAGATCGCAATTTATCCGGGGCCTGAGAGATTCGGACATAAAGGAAAGGTTGCTACAGGAATCGGCCTACATTACACTCGAGAAAACTGTTCAAAATGCTATGGCAATGGAAGCAACGAAGTTGGAAAGCCGCGCAATGCAAAATATACACCAGGTTCAATTGAAAGGGAATACCATAAGAAACAAATCAATTACAGCAAATAACAGTCCAAGATCAAATCTAAACACGAATACTAAAATTATATGTTACAGGTGCGGAAAAAACGGCCACGTGGCGAACAAGTGTCAAGCAAGAAATCTACATTGCACGTTTTGTCGAAGAAGAGGTCACATCGCTTCAGTCTGCATTAAAGCGAAAAATTCACACAGAGCAGCAAACACACTGGAAGTGGACGTTAATGAAGAGGATGACTGGGAAGGAAATATGCAAGATAATAATATGTACGAATTAAATGTATTACGTCTGGTGGAGGAAATGGAAGGAGTGTATGCGGTGAGGTTACACAAAAAATTAGCAGACACATGTGGTAGGGGTAAGTACTTCATTTCTTTGAAAATAAATGGGAAAGCTACAGAGATGGAGTTTGACACGGGGGCAGCGATTTCGGTAATGAGCCATGGGGCTTTTAAAAACCGGTGGCCTACTGCCCATATATTTCCGACCAATGTTATGCTTAAAACATACAGTAACGAAATCGTTCCCGCTGTTGGTAAAGCAAGAGTTCAAGTAGAGTATAAAAACAAAAGTATTGCATGCGATTTATACATAGTCCAAGGAAGCTTTGATTCGCTAATGGGACGTGAATGGGTACATGCGCTAAAATTATTGGATGTTAATTCGATAGAGACATACTCTGATGCAGACATAGGGCGTCTAAAGCAAGAGATATTTGAAAAATATGCGAAGGTATTCGAGGAGAAAATAGGTAGCATTCCACACATAAAGGGCGTTCTTAAACTGCGAGAAGGAGCTACACCAGTTTATATGAAACCTAGGCCGATTCCGTATGCAATTCGGTCATTGGTTTAGAACGAGATTGAAAGGCTAGAGGCAATGGGTGTTCTCGAAAGGGTCGCACATTCAGACTGGGGAACGCCGATCGTACCCGTAATTAAGGCCGATAAGTCAGTTCGGTTGTGTGCTGACTACAAGGTCACACTAAATAGCCGCATTATAAATGATGGACATCCAATTCCAAATGTCGATGAGCTATACCAGAAACTTAAATACGGAGAGTATTTCTGCGTTTTTGACATTTATCAGGCATACCTTCACCTCGACATGTCGGAAGAAAGTTCAATTTATCAGACAGTTAGCACTATCAAGTAACTTTACAGGGTAAGGAAACTCATGTTTGGGGTTAAAACAGCACCAAATGTGTGGCAGCGTTTTATGGATGAAAATATAGTGAATGACCTTGAGGGGACTGCATGCTTCTTCGATGACTTAATTGTTATGGGTAGGACCTTGCATGAAACATATCATAGGTGCACACTGTTACTAGAAAAATTACAAAGATTTAATCTACATTTAAATCAATCAAAATGTAAACTCTTTCAAAAGAGTGTCACGTATCTCGGACACAAAATAGATAAAGAAGGCTTACACAAAACGACGGAGAAGGTCGAAGTAATCACGAAAATCGAACCACCGGGAATTTGAATCAACTACGCTCATTCCTAGGAATGGTTAATTATTACCACAAGTTTATACCCGACCTCTCTACTAAACTACACCCACTCTATCAGCTCTTAAGGAAAGACGCTAAATATTTGTGGTCTTCAGAATGTCACCATGCTTTTGAAACGATAAAGAAGGAAATGATGAGTGACAGAGTGTTGGTCCCGTTCGACTCAAACCTTCCGCTCATTTTGGCTACGGACGCTTCCCCCTTTGGGTTATCAGCAATTTTGTCGCATCTAACCAATAAAGGAGAAAGGCCTATTGCTTTTGCGTCTAGGAGCCTAACAAAGGCAGAAACTAACTATAGCCAATTAGATAAAGAGGCTACAGCAATATTCTGGGGGCTACACAAATATTTTAACTATTGTTATGGGAGGAAATTTACACTTATCACAGATAACAATCCACTTATATCAATTTTTAATCCGAATAAGAGTTTGCCCTTACTTACAGCGCGGAGGTTGCTTCATTACGCTCAATTTTTAAGAGGATTTGACTACACAATTCAATACAGAAATACAAAGGAGCACATCAACGTGGATTTCTTTTCGAGGAACCCCTTAGCCAAGAACGGGGGTGAAATCTACGAGGTACATCAACTCTGGGATGAAGCTTTGCCAATAACAAATGAAGAGGTGGCCAGAGAAACGAAGCGAGACAAATACCTTTCGGCGCTCTGGCTTCTGTTACAAGCGGGAGCGAGCTTAAAGAATACACAATACAAAAATATGGAGGCTGAGTTGATGTTAAACGAATGATGCATTTATCGGGGCATACGCATGATAATTCCATGGTCATTACGATCGCGGGTATTAGCAGAGCTTCACTCGGCACATGTAGGGATGACGAAAATGAAATTGTTGGCAATGAGCTACTGCTATTGGCCGGGAATCGACCGCGACATCGAGGAGCTTGTAAGAAGCTGCAGGAACTGTGCAAGGGTATTGAAGGAGCCAGCAAAGATGATATCTCACCCATAGGAAATACCGGCGCAACCATGGCAACGATTACACATTGATTTTGCCGGGCCATTCATGGAAAATTATTTTTTTGTTGTGGTAGACGCAAAAACAAAATGGCTTGAAGTTGTTCCCATGAAGCGAATAACTAGTTTCAACACAATTCAGGCAATGAGACAACTGTTTGCTAGATTTGGCATCCCTCAAACTATTGTTTCGGACAATGGAAGTAATTTTACCTCAAGAGAGTTCCAACAATTTCTGGAAAGTAACAAGATTCGACATAAACTTACATCGCCTGCGCACCCGTCTACAAATTGTCAAGCGGAGCGGTTCGTACAAATACTTAAAAATGGGTTACGCTCAGCAGTCAATGATTCGGGGGATTTGCATACCAAACTTCACAGGCTACTTCTGCAGTATCGGAAAACTCAATGCGCAACGACGGGGAAAAGCGCCGCAGAGATGATGCTTAAATTCAATATGCGTACAAGGTTGGATTTAATGCGAGAGCACAACATGGATAAACCAACGGACGCAGACGACTGTAGGCGAAGCTTTGTTGTGGGGGATCGTGTTCAAGTTAGATACTACCAAAACAAAGAGTGTACATGGAAATTTGGGAGAGTTGTAAGAAGAGATGGGTACTTGCATTATATTGTTGATGTCGATGGTATTCCATACCGTAGGCACTTAGACCAAATTAGAAGCACAAATGTTGAGGGTAATA
Source organism: Portevinia maculata (assembly GCA_949715645.1). NCBI lineage: Eukaryota > Metazoa > Arthropoda > Insecta > Diptera > Syrphidae > Portevinia > Portevinia maculata. The sequence goes on from OX454526.1 coordinate 150,290,566, forward strand.
CTTCTGACTGTATACAAACGTTTCTTCCCACAGATAGCCATCAACCAATGAGGAATAAAAGCGTCGCAGGACAAATACAAGGTCGAGGGAGTATAAGTCCATCTCCCGAGGACGCAGCTACGGATGGTAACACAACAGGCATCGAGACTATAAATGATTCTTCCACTAAGGTAGTTGACGTAAAAGGAAAATCAACAGATGCAACGGTGGGGTCCAGTACGATGGCAGTACTACCCGATCTTAAAAAGGACGAAACTGTCGAAGTAAGGAAATCGAATAGAATACGCCGCCCTGTTATTCCATATCAACACAAGTCCTAATTGGTGGGGAAGACTGTTATAACTCAACTGAATTATGAAAGCTAACTTAAAACCTGAACTAGACGTACAGTAATAAATTACTCTTATCTTACTTAAATTGTTACGTGTTTAGTATTTACGTTACCTATTGTCAGAAATGTAAAATAAAATGAATTCCTTTTTATCCGGTTGTTCACTACAAGCCGTCAAAGACACGAGGTCTTATTTTCCTATCGATATCTCTAGCTACGGATATATTAGACATCGAGTCTAAACGCGCGGGAAAGTGTAAATTTAAGAAGAATTTAAAGAAAAAAAGCGAAGTGTTGTACGGAAACGAAAAAAATTGTTGTATGATAAGGCAAAACGAATGCTGTAACGTGAAAAGTAAAGTCAAACAGTGAATTAAAAAAAAAAAAAAAAAAAATAACTGCCTAAAAGATTGTGACGTGGCAATAGAAAATTAAGTTTTAAGTTTTTGAAAAAAAACCCAAGCTCTATATCATGCCATCAAAACCGGTGAGATCTTTCCGTTTTTCAAATACCAATACATACTTCTCTCATAGTAGCTTGAGAAAGTTATTTACAGTGCATGATCAACAAGATAGCTTTCATCGCAATTTGGTAATCGAAAAACTTTCATTCGAACTTGTCAGAAAAAGCTTTAGTACTGCGTTATCGACAAAAGTATTAGAGACGAGTTTTCTCAAGCTGTCTGTTGCCGAATTTGTTTATATTTACATACTTTTGCATGCTGTTTTTTTCACTTCCTTTTTTTTCGCATGAAATAAAATAATTAGTTAACGATTTTCGTTTTTAATCACAACATTGAATTAATGGGTTAAGCGGCGCTACGATAATTGCATGGATGAATTATTAGAAAGCTTAACAACTCGGGAGTTGCAGGAACGACTTAAGGAAAGGGGCGCTTCGTATAGGTATAATTTAAAGACCGATCTCATAAAACGCCTTGCAAATCTTATGAGTGGAGGGGGGGGGGGGGACGGAAGTAAAACCAGAGAAATTGTTGGTAAAGATACGAGTAATAGACAAAAGAAATCTGTGGCCGTTGATAAGGAGGAAAGTGAACGAGAAGTAAATATTATGTCAAACGAAAATAGTTTTGTGTTTAGAGATGTGGAGGAATCTCTCGAACAGTTTACGGGCGAATCCGGTAAAAACGTTATTTTTAAAGGATTTCGAAGAAATTTGCACAGTCTGTGGATGGAACGATGTCCATAAATATTTATACGCTAGACGTCTGTTACGGGGTGCAGCTAAGCTTGCTATCGAAGCTATAACTGGAATTCATAGCTACGATAATTTAAAGGCCACATTGTTAGCGGAATTCCATGACACTCGTCCCAGCATCGACATTCAGCGCTCGAATCTCGCAGGAAGCGTTCGACAGAGAGCTTGTTGGAATATTTCTACAGAATGCAACAAATTGCTAACGAAGGGAATATTGACGATCAATCCCTCATCGCATACGTTGTGGAAGGCATACCGGGAGATGTCATGAGTAAAACCATACTTTATGAAACGACGACTTTGGAAGAGTTGAAGAAGAAGTTCATAGTCTACCAAAATATGCGACGTTCCACTGGATTTGTTGTCAAAACAAAGGCAAAGATGGAAAAGCAATCAAGTGCGCCTGTCAGAGATCATCGTGGCGGAAGGAGATGTGGCAACTGCGGGTCTTTTTCACATTCGCACCAAGAATGTCCAGATAGAAGTAAAGGATCGCGGTGCTTTGCTTGTAATGAGTTTGGCCATATTTCAACAAATTGCCCACAGAAAAGACAGGTTCAAGGTGGTAGTTCAGGTAGTAGGGCCAACGTCAACCGTATTAGTAGTCCGAGTAGCTCGACGATTTTTGTAAATATTGGTGGCAGAATTTATCATGCCTTAATTGATACCGGAAGTGCAACAATTTTCTAGAAGATGTATCTTTGCTAATTGAAAACGGAGAGGTTAAAATTTGCAAAGAAAAACCTACGGGTAAAAGCATACCTACTCAGAATTTTTTGAATCAAATCAAGTTGGTCAACGTAGTCAAAAATAGCACGCAGGATTTAGTTCGAAAAGTTAAAGATGAGACGCTCAGAGCTGAATTGTTGACATTGATCGGTAACTATAAGCCGAGGAAAGTAGAGAAGTCTTGCATCGAAATGAGTATTCTACTGGAGGACGAACGTCCTATATACCAAACGGCGAGAAGACTAGCTGCTACAGAAAAAGAGGCAGTCGACAAGCAGATCAAGGAATGGATGGACGAAGGCATCATACAACGAAGTCGGTCGGATTTCGCTAGCCCCATAGTAATTGTGAAGAAGAAGGACGGAAGTAATAGGCTCTGCGTCGATTACCGAAAGCTTAATTGCAAAGTCATCAAGGACAGGTATCCCCTACCACACATGGAAGACGTGTTAGAGAAGCTTTATGGTGCGAAAGTATTTACGACCCTCGACCTTCGCAATGGATTTTTCCATGTAGATGTCGCCGAATCTAGTAGGAAATATACTTCGTTTTTAACGCCAGACGACCAATATGAGTTCCTTAAGGTTCCTTTCGGATTGTGCAACTCACCTGCTATCTTTCAGAGGTTCGTTAACACGGTATTCCGAAACCTGATAAGAGACAACTACTTGCTGCTTTACTTGGACGACATCGTTATTCCTGCAGAAAATGAGAAGGAGAACTTGGAGAAGCTTACAGTTGTTATGAAAGTAGCTGCGGAGAATGGCTTAGTGATTAAGTGGGAAAAGTGCGATTTTCTCAGTAGGTCCATCGAGTTTTTGGGCCATGTTGTTGAAGGTGGGAATATTAAACCGTCAGCTGAAAAGCTCAGGGCAGTTAAGGGATATCCAAGGCCTTGCAATGTTAAGGAGGTTCAAAGTTTTTTGGGATTAACTGGGTTCTTCCGCAAATTTGTACCAAACTATGCTACCTATGCTAAGCCCTTGTCTGATTTGATTAGGAAAGACAAAAGGTTTGTTTTCGGAACAGATCAAACTGCTGCTTTTGAGTCCCTAAAACAAATGTTATGCAGTGAGCCTGTATTAAAGCTCTTCAACCCCATACTTCAAACGGAGTTACATACTGATGCCAGCATGGTTGGTTATGGAGGAGTCTTGCTTCAGAAGCACGAGTCAAGCTTTCATCCAGTTTTTTATCTGAGCTTTAAGGCATCACCGGCAGAAAAGAATTATACGAGCTATGAGCACGAGGTACTGGCCATTGTTAAGTCATTGAAGAAGCTTCGAGTGTACCTGCTGGGACTAAAATTCACGATTTACACCGATTGCAAAGCATTTCAAGCAACGATGAGCAAGAGGGACCTGTGTCCTCGAGTGGCAAGATGGGCTTTATTGCTTCAGGAGTTTGACTGTGTCGTTCTACATCGCTCTGGAACATCAATGCGCCATGTTGATGCCTTGAGCAGATTTCCAGCGGTCCTTCGCATAGAAGATGGAATGTTACAACGCGTAAGGAGGGCACAAGAAGGCGACGAATTTTACAAATTAGTAGCGACAATACTGAAGGATCGTCAGCACGAAGACTTCGAGATGCGTCGGGGGATTTTGTACAAGTTCGTTGAGGGTTCCCACTTGATAGTTGTGCCAAAGGCACTTCAAAGAGAAGTTTTGCGAAGCATTCATGGTCAAGGTCATTTTAACGCACGAAAAGTTGAAGCTGTTGCTAAGCAGGACTACTTTATACCGGGGATGGTCGAGAAGATTCAAGCTGTCATTTCAAACTGTATCGCATGTATACTCGCCGCAAGGAAGCAAGGAAAGCAGGAAGGGTTCTTGAATCCTATTGATAAGTGTGACGTTCCCCTGCACACTTACCACGTCGATCACTTGGGTCCAGTTCCGTCTACTGCAAAGAACTATAAACATAGCTACGTTGTCGTCGACGCTTTTTCGAAATTTGTTTGGGTATACCCTGTAAAGTCAACCACCGCCGAGGAGGTCGTTAAAAGGATGGAGCTACAAGCGGAAGTTTTTGGAAATCCGTTTCGAATCGTATCTGATAAGGGAACGGCCTTCACCTCGAACGTTTTTCGACAATTTTGTGATGACCGGCAAATTCAACATGTCCTCACAACGACAGGAGTGCCGCGCGGAAATGGCCAGGTTGAGCGCATTAACAGGATCATCATAGAAGTTCTTACTAAGTTGTCGATTGAGGAACCTATGAAATGGTATAAGCATGTACCACACCTGCAACAAACTCTTAACGGCTCTGTCAGTCGTAGTACTAATAAAACGCCGTTTGAAATTATGTTTGGAGTACCAATAAGAAGCCAAAGGGACTGCAATTTGGCAAAGTTCATAGAAGAAGCACTGACGAACGACTTCATCGATGAGAGCAACGAGATGAGACGTAAGGCGAAGGATCAAATTATCCTAGTTCAAGAGGAGAATCGGAAGGGATATAACCGAAGGCGAAAAGCCCCAAAAAGGTACTACGTGCACGAGCTTCGCCACTAGCTCGTGCACGTAGTACCTTTTTGCGGCTTTTCGCGAACTCAATTTGGACCTGGACTAAAGTTGCACGCAAAGTTCTTGGGTCCGTACGAAGTGGTGAAGGTGAAACGCAACGATCGGTACGAGGTACAAAAAGTTGGCGATCATGAAGGACCCAATATTACTTCATCATCTGCTGATCATATGAAACCCTGGGTAGACGACGAGACCGACGATAGCATAGAGAGCAACGAAGAATCGCCCGGGACAGGCAATGCGCAGGATGGCCGAATGTAGGGTCACCCTATATTTCCACGATCCACAAAACTTTTTCTGCTCTGAAATCAGTAACTTAACGAGAGAGGAGAGACGAGCGAGGAGATGTTGAAGCTACGGTCGTGCGGGATACGTCAGCTAAGCGGCACGAATTAAATTAATTATTCTATTTCATACCTATGTACTTCTTAAATTAGAAATCCCTATAATTGAATAAACTTTGAATTATTTAAAAGGAAGCGTTTAATTGCAAAAGATCCCTGCCATCTTAGTCCTACATACATTTAAATTAAATTCCACACAAGTGATAGCCTTGTAATTTTTTTTGTGTGTGATTGCATGGTTTTGTTACTTAACCTAATTTTTTTTTTGACTTTGCTTAAAGTACCTTACAAAAAAAACTTTGCCTTAGACATTATATTTACTTATATAGTACAAGTACAAAGGTAATTAACACGAAACGAAAACTGAGTATAATTCTAATCAGTCATCAACTCTACGAAACATCATCCGTCATCACAGAAGGAAACTTCTGGCCACAACTTTTCATCGATACGGGAAAAACTGTAAGTACAAATTGTACCAACTCATAATTTCTTTGGCAAATTTAAATATAACATACCAAATACTTTTCTATATATATATAACTTTAAAATTTGCATATCCAATTGTCTAATAAAATATAACGCTTAATGAAATTTATTTACTTCAATATCTACCTACTTTGTACAGCAAGCAACATGCAATTACATTTAGAACATATGCTGAAATCTCCTAGTTATCTATTAAATGCCCTAATATGATCCCGTGTCCATAAGAAATATTAAGAATAATAAACCATTATATAACCATCATATTCTGTGATTAGCTGAATAAAACATGTATTTCAATTTTGCTTAAGTTCCGCAGCTATTAAGGTCGTGATAGGTTAATCGTCTGCAAGGGCATCTTCAGGGACTAACCCCAATATAAAATGACTAGGGGTAGTCAAGGTGCACCCGGTAACCACCGTCTGCATGTGGGAGGGCAAGTCATAAAGTTTCACAACATCTGAAACAAAATAAGCTTCCTTCGTTCATATACTCGTAATTCTTTTCCCTAGATTTCAAATAGTTCTTTCTTGATCACTCTCTATTCTCTTTACTCTTCACATCCCGTCCTTTTAATATTTCCCCACATAAAGGAATAATAGTAACCAGGCACGAAATCTTATGTGCGCATTGGGAGGCAGCAAGATCCCACCCCACCGTGTGGAGCTAACGCCGTGCGATCGCAAGCGTGCCTACTGCTGCCAAGGGATTCAGGTCAACCAACACCCAAATTCACCTTCCAACCTAGCAATGCTACAAATTGTATCACAAATAATAATTGTAAGCTACGAGAAAATAAAATACTTGAAATAAAGATAATACATGATTACAATGTAATTTGCAAAAATATGAATACTGAAGAACTAATAAATAATTGTGATGACCGAAAAATGTTAAACAAAAATTACTTAGATATTATTAGAAATTGTTCAATTCAGATATTAAACCAAACTTTTATCAATACAAACATTCAATTTGTTGATAGATTCGTCTACAGTGATAATATAAATTTAAGTTTTGAAGAAATTGTAATACAAAATTTAAGAATAGGTACTTTAGTTTCATAAAAATATTTATTATATTACTAGCTCAGCTTTTATTTTAATTCTCGCGATATTCATTTCCATCATTTCTACAAGACAGAAAAATTATAGGGAGAGGTTGCGTATCCGAAACCCTACAAGAACCACTCCACATTCGCCATTCCGGAGTAGGGTTACATTGTATTCATCGTTTTCTTTTCTCTTGATTTCCCACGGAAACCAAGCGCATTCACCTTGTACTTGACACATGATGCAGGGAAATAACTTCACATTGGCAATAACTTCACCTCGAGTGGGAAATAACTTCCCTTTTTTTGTGAAGTTATTGTTGAGCAATATTTTCACTTTTTTGTGGGAAATAATTTCTCTTAACATTTTATGATATTTCTAGAACCGTACCTCGCACCTACTCCAAATCAAACAATGACCCCAAGCAGGGGGGTTGCACGGGGGCAGCATGGCTCTCTATAGGCATTAAACTGTTTATGGAATCTACTTGCGATTTCGCAACCCATAAACAGTGCAATGCATATAGGGGCATGCTGCCCCCCTGCTCGGGGTCACTCTTTGATTTGGAGTAGGTGCAAGGGCAAATGGTTAAAAACAGCACCAATGGAAAGTGAAATAAAGTCAAATTGGCCTAACGTTGTGAAAACATGAGCATTATAGAGACCTTCGAGAACCTCCTCTATGTTCGGCAATGGATATCGGTCACGGATAACTTTCGAGTTCAGCTTTCTGTGATCAACACAGAGGCGATGACTTCCATCCTTCTTGAGCGCCAGAACAATCGGACTTGCGTAATTCGATGAACTGTTTTGTGTGATGCCCCCTGCAAGTCATATGACCAAACTCATTGCACTTAAAGCAGCGTGCCCCCTTTGACTTGTTGGGACAATCAGGAGCTACATGCGACATTGCTCCAGAGTTGTTACATCTTTTATTGCTACTAATTTTATCCTTTGCCCTACTACTCAAACTACTGCTTTCTGATCTGCTTTCAGTTTCTCGTAAGCTTTGAAGTTAACTTTTAATTCATCTAAGCTCCGAGATTGATATAAAACAGCTTTGTTGATAGTTTCATCCGGGATCCCCGCTATAATATAGCTAATAAGATGCTGAGTTTGTACACATCCACGCGAAGCTATTTATTTCATTTTATAAAGAAATTCTAGTAAAGTTTCGCTATTGGACTTTCTCGTGCCTTCTAGTATTTTGTAAAAATTTTCAACATCCTGCGAACCGAATTCGCTCTTCAGAACCGTTTTCAACTTTACCCAGCTGAAAACACCATCAGCTTCTGCCTCAACAGCCAGTTGTGCCGCTTGTGTCAACAAACGCTTTCCATACAAGAACTTTTGCACGTCGTTCCACTGGCATACTGTGGAAATAGTCTCCATATCGAGTAACCAGTCTTCGATTTTCTTCCCAGATTCCACGCTCAATCTCTCTAACGACTCCTCGACGTCCTTCAGGTGAATATTATTTTGAATAGGTGCCGTGGCCATTTCAAAAGATTCTGATTTCTGATTTACTTTATCGTAAGTATATGAGCTTGAATCGGACTCTGTATCCTCCTCGACCCTGACTACCCCTTGACTCTTCTCGTCTTCGCTCCTTGGACTATACCTTTCTAAGATTTCGTTATCGGATATTTTATTGCTGTCTAAATCGTTAAAAACCGTTTCATTATTTTCGTCCATAAACTGTTTCAGTCGATGTACCAAGTCAACCTTTAAATTGTAGCGATAAGAAAGCCCACGGTCTTTTAGTAATTCTTGTAGTTGCTTTGTTTTCAGTGAAGATAAATAGGCTTGCAAACTCATTTATGCCAAATAAAAACGTGTGTGTTGCATAGGTACGAGCGAATTATAATGCGATTGCAAGCGACCATGCACTCAATAATATGATTTCACTCTTTGAGTAAATGTCATACAATTTTCTCAAAAGCTCTTTTTATTTCATGCAATAAGGTAACATGCATAAAAAAATCAAACCCAAAAAAATTAAACGATCTCACCAGCTTTATGTATTGATTGAGTGGTAGTTCTGTAAGTAAATATAATCCGTTTGAGTTTTCTTTAAATCCCGTTCAGATTTAGATTTAACACATCACCATATACATTTTTGTATACCCTATTCTAGGGGTATATTAATTTTGACGCATAGTTTGTAACATACCTTAATATTGCCCGTAGACCCCTAAAAGTTACTATATTTATGATCAGCATCGATAGTAATGTCGATCTAGCCATGTCCGTCCGTCCGTCCGTCCGTCGGCAAAAATTAGGCCTTTAAACTCGACCTAGAGAGCTGAAATTTTAACCATATACTCTCTAGGGTCCCGAAATAATCAAGTTTATGAATTTTTGAAATCCGCCCACAGACACGTCCACAAACTCAAAAAAACTAAATTTTGGAAAAAATCGAATTTTGAGATAGAAAGCTGAAAGTTTTTATATATGATCTATGACTCCTAAAACTGATCGGGATAATTTTTTTTCAAAATCCGCCCACTGACACGCCCACAAATAAATAAAACAATTTTTTTGAAAATCCAAAGTTTGAGCTAGGGAGCTGAAATTTATAATATATACTCTCTATGGGCCGTTTATGCTCATGTGTAAATATTTGCAAAATCCGCCCACTGGCACGCCCACAATTATTATTTTTTTTTTTTTTGAAAATTCAAAGTGAGCTAGTGTAGTAATTATTGTAAGAGTTAAGCATGCAACTCACACTGTCAAACCATATTTATACTCATGTACCTTCATTTATAAACTGTGATTATATATATACACATACAGTATAAGATATCTACTTAAATTATTATATTATATTTATATATACACACACATTCATACATATGTTAGCTTAAGAAAAAGAATAAAGAGAGCGTCAGTTTTATGATCGCGTTAAAACCAAACGGACGTGTCATCATTTAGTGAAACAGTACTACAAATTCCTCAGAAGTGGGATTGTGGCTGGCACAGCTAAGGAATGTCGAAGAAGTGTACGGTGTGGAGAAAAAAAATTTGCACGCACTTTTCGTAAGTAAATTGAAAGGCAAGGCACAAGAACGGCTGCACGCACAAGCAAATTTTTTAGACGACGACGTAGACAACCTGACAGAGGAGTTGAAAGAAGTTTTTGGTACAAAACAAAACAAGATGGAGATGAGAAAAAGATTTGAAAACCGAAAGTGGAAAGTGAGCGAAACTTTCAGTGAATATTTTGACGATAAAGTGAGACTGGCGACTGGATTGAAAATGGACGAAGAAGAATGGATTGAATACGCGATTGAGGGATTTTCCGATGACAACATAAGGTTATATGCCCGTGTCCAGGGGTATACAACAAAGGCAGGACTACTTTGAGCGTTCGGCAAAGTAACTCAGCGGAAGGTGCAAACGAGATCGACTGCTAATAAATTTAGCAACAAACAGACGGGATTGACAGCAGATAGAACGGCAAAAGATAGACAAGTGGAAGGACAAAGAGTTGTAATCAGGTGTTATAATTGCAACTTGGTGGGACACATGGCAAATGGGTGTTCTAAGCCAAAGAGGAAGTCAGCAGTACATCAGTTGTCAGAAGATGACAAGGCCAATGATTACGTAAGACGTTTGTATTTTAAGTTTATTGTTAATAGTGATAGTATCCTCTTTGACTGCCTCATAGACTCTGGAAGTCCGATAAGTATGGTTAGAAGATCGTGTATACCGACTAATATATCCATATATAAATGTAACACACGGAAAAAATATTTCGGGTTAAATAAAAGTTTGCTTAAAATATATGGAATGGTGTCGTGCGTCGTTTTTTATAAAAAAGTTGGAATTAAAGTAAATTTTATGGTAATAGACGATGGATCGACGAGTTATGAGGCAATCTTGGGGAGGGATTTCCTAAAAAGTGGAAAATTTAAACTAGTTTCACAGTTAGAGAATAATACAACTTGCTCAAATGAAATAGAAAATGATAGCGAACGTTTTGAAAAACAGCTCTTGTCAATTGACTGTAAAGATAATGATAGTTCAGAATTGGAATAAGAAGTTGGTGAAGACGTATGTTATGGTCATAAAGAAAAGCTTAAAATGTTATATAGGTCAAATTATTTGCTTGCCGATCGCCCTACGGAGCCGGTAATAAAAACTAAAATGAATTTAACGCTAAATGACATAAAACCGTTTCAGTGTCGACCGCGTCGTTTGTCGTATGCCGAAAAAAATGAACTTAGTTCGTTACTAGACGAATATATCAGTAAAGGGTATATCAGAGAAAGCGAATCTGAATACGTGTCGCCGATAGTGCTGGTGAAAAAGAAAACAGGGGATCTTAGAATGTGTATAGATTTTCGTACGTTAAATAAAGCCACTGCAAAAGATAGTTATCCGATACCGGTGATCGACGATTTGCTAGACAAACTGGTAGATAAGACAATTTTTTCTAAACTAGACCTCAAGAACGGGTTTTTTCACGTATACATGCATGAAGACGCAGTAAAATATACGTCGTTCATTACGCCGTTGGGGCAATACGAATTCTTGCGAATGCCGTTTGGTTTGAAAAACGCGCCGTCAACGTTTCAAAGACACATTAACAAGATATTTGCAGACATGATTAGGAAAGATGAAGTTATAGTATACCTAGATGATATAATGATAGCTACGACGACGTACGAAGACCATTTTAGAATACTCTCTGAAGTTTGGAGGAGGATGGTAGACAATAGATTGGAACTAAGGATAGATAAATGCAAGTTTCTACAAAAGAAAATAAAATATTTAGGTTTTACGATTACGGGAGCGGGTATACAGGCAGATGATAGGGGTATCGAAGCTATAAAAAAATTTCCGATTCCACAAAAAACTCATGCGGTACAAAGTTTTTTGGGTTTATGTTCTTATTTTCGTAGATTCGTTAAAGATTTTTCGACCATAGCAAAACCACTGTACGATCTTACAAAAAAAGATAGGGAATTCAAGTTTGGTGACAAACAGTTAGAGGCCTTCGAAAACTTGAAAAACAAATTGATAGAAGCTCCGGTCTTGGCACTGTATAGCCCAAAGGACGAAACAGAACTTCATTGCGACGCAAGTGCACAGGGATTTGGAGCGATTCTGCTACAAAGAAAGCAAGACGGAAAGTTACATCCGATTTTTTATTTTTCAAAGAGAACGACAGATTACGAAGCAAAATTGCATAGTTTTGAGTTGGAGGCGCTGGCAATAATAAGTGCTTTAAAACGTTTTAGGGTATATTTAGAGGGTAAACAGTTCAAGATCGTAACTGATTGTAATTCATTGACCCTAACGCTAAACAAAAAAGAACTCAACCCTAGAATTGCCAGATGGGCGTTAGAACTGCAAAATTTTGATTACACTCTAGCACACAGGGCAGGTACTCGCATGCAACACGTCGACGCGTTAAGTAGGTCGACAAATATTCTAAGGATCGAAACGAATACTTTCGAGGAAAAGCTGATAGTATGCCAAGGAAAAGATGGAAATATAGTTAAGATTAAAGAGTTGTTAGAACGATCGAACCATAATTTATATGAAATGAGAAACGGAGTGGTATATAGAAAGAAAAATGATGGCAGTGTCGTGTTTTGTGTACCAACAGAAATGGAAAGTCACGTTTTGTATAAATATCATGACGAAGTAGGTCATGTAGGAACAGATAAGGTGTTAGAGTTGGTGTCAAAAAGTTACTGGTTTCCCAGAATGAGAGAGAAGATAGGATCGCACATAAAGAACTGTTTGAAGTGTATTGCTTTTTCGGCTAAACAGGGACGTGAAGAGGGTTTCATTCACAACATACCTAAAGAAGAAAAACCGTTCGTGGTAGTACATGTAGATCATTATGGTCCAATAGACAATTCAAGGACGGTTAAAAAATATATACTGGTAGTAATAGATGCTTTTACAAAGTTCGTGAGACTCTACCCGACTAAAACTACGAATACAAAGGAAGTAAATCGAGCGTTAACGGACTATTTTAGAGCGTATAGTAGACCAAAGTATATTATTTCAGATAGGGGTAGTTGTTTTACCTCGGCAGAGTTCAAGGACTTTTTGTCCAAAGAAGGTGTTCAACACATAAAGATTGCGACAGGTTCACCCCAAGCAAACGGACAAGTAGAGAGAGTAAACAGGAGCTTGGGACCAATGATAGCAAAGTTAGTTAAACCAGAAGAAGGGGTATTTTGGGACCACGTTTTAGAGGTAGTCGAACATACACTCAATAACACGGTGGGCAGAACTACAAAAGAACATCCTAGTGTAATGTTGTTTGGAGTGAATCAAAAAGGCAAATGGTCGGATGAACTTAGGGCAAATTTGACAGAACTAGAGTCAGGAGACGTACGTGACCTGGCAAAGGCACGTAGCAAAGCAGCTCTAGAACAAAAGAAGTCACAGGCATACAACAAACGATACGTAGATAAAAAACGGTGCAAGCCCACGAAATATAGTGTAGGAGACTACGCTATGATAAAAAATTTTGACTCGCACCCGGGGGCGTCTAAAAAACTGAAACCGAAATTTAGAGGACCCTACCAGATCGAAAAAGTCCTACGAAACGACAGATATCTGCTTAAAGATGTTGACGGTTTTCAACAGTCGCGACTACCTTACCAAGGAGTATGGGCGGTTGGCAATATGAAACCATGGCTGAACAAGAGTAAAGCGAATAATTGATTGTAAATTTGCAAGATCAGGTGATCTTAATGGTCAGGATGGCCGAGTTGTAGTAATTATTGTAAGAGTTAAGCATGCAACTCACACTGTCAAACCATATTTATACTCATGTACCTTCATTTATAAACTGTGATTATATATATACACATACAGTATAAGATATCTACTTAAATTATTATATTATATTTATATATACACACACATTCATACATATGTTAGCTTAAGAAAAAGAATAAAGAGAGCGTCAGTTTTATGATCGCCTTAAAACCAAACGGACGTGTCATTTAGTGAAACAGTACTACACTAGGGAGCTGAAAATTGTAATATATACTCTCTAGGGGCCCTATATGCTCATGTGTTAATTTTTTTTAAATCCGCCTACTGACACGCCCACAATTAAGTAAAACAATTTTATTGAAACGCCCAAGTTTGAGCTAGGGAGCGTTTTTTTTGAAAAAATTCTTCAAATGTTATATAACAAAATATGTAGAGCGTTCTTAACAATTCAACCATACTTAGACTTTTGTCACGCCCACTTATGAGGGATAGGAATAAGAATAGGGTATCCAACAGTTCGCCCAAGCGGACTGTAGCCCGTTCCTATGTTTTTTCTTCTTTTTTCGCGCTTTTCTAATTTTGGTTACTTTCCTTGTACAGTAGACTCTCGTTAGCGTGAACACCGGTTAGTGTGAACACCGGATAACGTGAACAGATTTTTCTTTTGCTTGACATCTCTAAAACGTGAACAAACCATGAACACCCTAAAACGTGAACAACAATTTTTGCTTCAGGTTAACAGTAAACTGTTTGAGCAAGTGTATTTTAGCTTGAAATTTCTTATTCTTGGTACAATACTTTTTGTTGCACGTCAGTTCGTGCCAGTTTGTTCCTCGTTGTTCCTTACAATAATTGTTTTTGATTGTTTTGCTCGATTTTCGCGATTTTCTTTGCTTTTTGTCACCATAAGTTTTATATGAGTTACAGTTTTGGTTTTATAGTTCTTTGCGTAAAAATGTCTTCAAAGAAATCTAAGTTTTTGTCACTTGAGGACAAATGCGCGATAATTAAGCAATTCCGTAGGGGCTCCAATGTTACAAGTTTGGCAAAAAAATACGCCGTTGCAAAGTTTACTATTTGTCTACTATTTGTGCATTTAACAAAAAGAGTGAACAAATTTTAAAGTCTGTGAACAACACATTTTCGGGGCCAGGGGAAAAGAAAAACACTTCGATCATCGGAACTTCCCAAAATGGAAAAGTCGCTATACCGGTGGTTTCTTCAACAAGGTGAACAAAATTATCCGATTAATGGCCTGATGATAAAAGCCTTGTCACTTCATTCTCAAATTAAGGAGAACAAAAGCAGCTTCAATGCTAGCGAAGGGTGGATGCAGAGATTTTAAACTCGGTACGGCTTGAGATTTATTAAAATCACTGGTGAAAAACTGTCTTCCCAACCCGAGCTGGTAGAACCATTCAAACGTAAGCTGCAGGAAACGATTGATACGATGAGGGTGACCACTGACCAACTTTATAACGCAGACGAAACCGGGCTGATTTGGAAGCTTTTGCCGAACAAAACATATGTTTCGTAGTTAGAAAAAAAACGCACAGCTGACATTCATCCATACCTGGAACGAAGACAAAGAAGACCATGTCACTAAGAGTATCAACATCATAAGTGATGAGGAAAGTGATAATGACGGTGTACTAGAATTGCCAAATCAAGAAAAGTAAGGCTTTGGAATGGGCTAAAGGTGAGCTAGTTAGCCAAAATGACATTAGTATCTTAAGGCGCCTTAGGGAAAAAGCAGTGAGAATGCTTTTGGAGAAGAAGAAGATGCAAAAACAAATGACGGACTTTTTCCATTAAATTTCGTTTCGGTAATGCCCGTGCTCAGTCAATATTTAATGTTACTTTTTATGCCATAACCTTTTATTTTATATGTTCCTATGCAATATCTTTTTGCCTAAAATTAAATAAATGAATTAAATATACTGTTATGTAATAGTAAAAGCGCATACGACGTTTTAAAATGAAAATCTACACTGGGATTGCCATATTCTTTTATTATAATTTGACCTTCGCAAACGTGAACTCTCCCGCAAACGTGAACTCCCTTGGTTTTTAATTGTTCACGTTATCGAGAATCTACTGTATTAACAAAATCACATAATCAAAATCATATTTTATTGACACTATTCTTTATGGTACACTATGATTATTCTCTTTTTTTTTCGTTTCACTGTTGTACGTATTTCGCGATCTTTTTTTCTCACTTTCACTGTCAGTTTTTCTGCTTATTCGAGTAGCTGTGCGTTTTTCCTCGATATCCCACTTCTGACTCCATGTAGGAAACGCGAGGGGCTAAGACGGGGGTAACTTCTTTTTGAATACCGAAGAAATATTGAAACGACCAGGAAAAAAACCGCACCAAGTGAAATTATGAAAATAAAAAAAGTCGACGAACTGTGATGAAATACAACATATAGTTTATTATTAGATTTGAATTCAGTAAACGATTATTGTAATAAAAAAAAAAAAATATTCAATGATAAGACAAAAGGACAACTTTTCTTTTACCTTTTCGACTTAACAGCTTTACTTTCTTATATCGACTGACTGTGCTTTTATTTAATATGACTCCTTTCCTTCTTAACAATTTTAATTTAACTCAAACTCTCTTTGCTCTTTACTGTAAACTTTCCTTTCTTCATCTTTACTTCTAGGCTTTACTTTACTTAACAAATCTTTTCTTTTGTTCAAAACGTTAATTTAAAAAAAAAATGAATTTCACCAAACCCTACATACATATGTATATATAAAATATATGAAAA
The DNA here is from genome assembly GCA_949715645.1 of Portevinia maculata. Classification (NCBI taxonomy): domain Eukaryota; kingdom Metazoa; phylum Arthropoda; class Insecta; order Diptera; family Syrphidae; genus Portevinia; species Portevinia maculata. The sequence goes on from OX454526.1 coordinate 150,306,790, forward strand.
TATATGCAACAAAATTTCATCGAGAGCAATAGGCGTAAAACCACGCCACCACCGAAAGATCAGCACAACCACGCCATTTTCTTTCTTTACATATATACAACGCAACTTAACGTCGCCACAACCACGCCGCTTTCTTTCTTTTTATATATATATAAAACACCGAATACCTATAAATATATGTAAATAAGAGATACGTAAAACGCCATCGCCGTCATCACCAAGCAAATTTCCTGTGCAATTTTGCTGGTATATAAAACCACCACCAGCAGCGAAACGTACCGGAAAAGATACAGCAGTCCCAGTAACATCATCATATTTGATATTTGATATTTATTGATAAATCAACGCTGTACATTAAGATAAACTTATATCTAGTACAGGATATAAATTACATATAATTACACGTATAGTGTGCAAACAAAAGGCAAGTTAGTTACACAATATTTAAAAAAAAAAGAATATAAAAACAAAGCACAATTTAAGTTAAAAAAAGAAGTTAAAAATTAAATTTAACAGAAAAAAGCGCAACCAAGTACAGAGTAGACACAAAAAAGAAAAGAAAATAAAAACCTAAGCTTCATCAGTTCAAACTGGAAAGATGTTCAAAACAGGCTCTAAGAATTTTTTTGTGTTCGACTATAGACCTCACATAATTGGGTAGATCATTCCAGAGTTTGACAGCATAAACGAAAAATTACCTGCGTGATGTTAAGCAGGTATAAATAGCAGGTCGCAGTATTATATAGCGATTGGATGAACAGAAGTTAATTTTTCAAAAAAATAGTTTGGTTCTTTCCTGTGAATAAGCTTGAAAAGTAAAGCACAACACCGATATCTAAGATAAGCCTCCAAGTTGCATCCAAGAAGTTGGCGAGCTTCAGATAAGACATGATCAAACTTTCGAAGATTGAACACGAACCGAGCAACTGAGTTAAACGCAACCTTTAGTTGTTGAAGCGTAATATAATCGGGATCAGCAAACAAATCACATCCATATGAGATTATGGGAATTATTAAAGCTTTGACCAATTTAAGATTGACATGTGTGGGTAAAATAGTTTTTGTAATGGAAAGTCCACGTAAAGATGCATACATTTTATTTATTACAGAATTTATCTGTGATGGGATATTTCTTCCACAATAGCTGAAATAACCCGAGAATTTGCGATATGTGTGGTCCCAATGATGCATTTATTTTCGCCGTGGAGGATATCTATAAAATAAAAATCACAAGACTGGGTGCCGTCCGAACGCTTGACACAATTAGACCTGATATATTTTTTAACATATTTTTTTTTTTTTATAATTTGCGTGCGCTAAAGGGATTTCTTTTTTTTCTGTAGTGACACAGTACCCTTATAATGGTAAAACCAGAGCGAAGGCATTTTTAGTTTGTTGCGCAAGTAGATCCCAGCAATTCATTGCCTAAATTGCTTTAGGGAGATCAGTTTTTGTTGTGTGTATTCAATTTATAAAAATCATGGCCCTGGTCGGGATTCGAACGCACGACCTGCCAATCACTTAGTGAATACACTACCATCGCACCATTGCCACCTGCAATATATAGCAACGCCTCCTCCAGTTGTGTGGGTTCGATCAGCTCGATAAGGCTCTTTAAATTCTTTTTAGAGAAAATAAACTGCTATTCATACTGGGGTGAAACCAAGTCTCGGATACGCAGACAATGTCAATTAGGCTATTCTCAAATATTATTCTGAACTCGTCGAAATTATTCACAAGACTCTGTACATTTATATGGCAAATATGCAAACCATTATGACTCTTGCAGAGCGTATTCAGTACCAATCTATTTTTTACGTTTATGCTGCCAAGACCAGCGTTATTGCTGCTTGTCATAGGGAAAATAAAAACCCACAGTGAAGCTAAAATCGAACACTAGAGCGAATAACAACAACGAGCATAGATCATCATACTCATCAGCCAGAATCATCATCAATACCAGCAGCAGCATCAAAGTTCTCATCATCATCATTAATACCAGAAGCAGCATCAAAGTTCTCATCATCATCATTAATACCAGAAGCAGTATCAAAGTTCTCATCATCATCATTAATACCAGAAGCAGCATCAAAGTTCTCATCATCATCGTCTTCATCACGGTCTCCATCAGCAATCATCATCATCATCACGATCTTCATCATCATCATCACCTATATCTTCATCATCATCATCATCATCTATAGCCATCATTATCACACATTATATTAATATAGCATACAGTGAGTACTTGCAATTCTTTTTAAAAAAAAATCATATTTTACAATAAACAATAATATATTTATATACATTTAAATATATTGTTATTTTAATTTACCAAGTTCATATTTTCTATAGTTATTCATTTATATTCCCCTATACATATATTTTGCTAAACGGTGAATAGTTTTCAGTAAATAGTGAAGTTGCGTGATACATAAGATCAGTTATTCGAGTTACTTGCGGTCCCGTACGGTACCGTAAAAAGATTTTTCTTTGTCCGCGAATGTTTTTGCATTTCGGTTTGGAGCCCCTGCTTGCCTCCGGCGGAACATATTCGAATTTTCTTAGATTTTCATCTGGTTCCATCTTTTTTTTATACCAGTAAACACGATTACAAGTAGATTTTATCCTTGTCTTTTAACCTCGATTTTCTCGATTTCTTCTTTCGTCCTTGACTTAGTTCGAGTAGAGTTTTATATTCTTTATTCTCAATTTAATTCAATATCCACTTCTCGATTTGGATTAATTAATTGGTTAAGAATTTCAACCACAGCGATTATAACTAAATTCTCAACAAGCTTAACAATCTTAACGATTTTTAACCACAACTTATTTTAACTTATTTTTAATAATCTTAACGATTTTTCAACCACAGCTGGTTTCAAAGCACAGATTTCGACCTTGCTTTCCATATTCGTGGTTCAGTTTCCTAACGCAGATTTCTTTCATCGTAGCACCCGGCTATAGATACATTTTCTTTTATAAAATTACCTTGCGCTTACATTAAATGGGTACACAGGAAACCAATAGCAAGTCTGGCTCCAGCACAAGCTCAGCATCGGGCATGGACAATACAACCAGCGGTTCCGCAGGCAGTCCCGCCGACACCATGCAACAAGCTTCTAGTCGAAACGCAGTTCAGACTTAAAAATATTACATCAGCCAATACCAAGTACGATTATTTGGTCGCTGCCTTGTGTAGCCAAACAATGGAAACAGTCGCAGATGTTTTAATTCGTCCTCCCGCGCAAGATAAATATGAAAATCTTAAGAAAGCGCTATTGGAAAGGAACCGGGAAGCGTATTACCAAACTGTATACCAGCATAGACACCCATAGTCTGTGCTAAACCATTTTGTGCTCAACAATTTCACCATCATTGCTTGTAATTTGAAGAAAACATAGGAACGGGCTACAGTCCGCTTGGGCGAACTGTTGGATACCCTATTCTTATTCCTATTTGTTATGAGTCGAGGCTTGGCCACAGGGGCATCTTCGGAGTAGTGGAGGAGGACGGTGGCACGCTCGCGGTTGCACGGCTATCGCTCGTCGGACGGGGGTAGTTCTTGTCACACCTCACACTAAACCACCTGCTCACAAACAAAAAATATTCGTGCCAGAAAAAAAAAAAGAAGAAGATAGGCAGAGAACTAATCGGACGGACGAAAAAAGAAAGGAAAGAGAAGAGAAGAGAAAGATAGGATAGATGAAAAGAAAATCTCAATTACCTTTGCCCTACCAAGGAGAGAGTACAGGAAGTCAGATGCATCTTAACTACCCTAACTATGCTAACTAATCCTATTCTAATCTAAAAACGTAAGCTAAACCTTAATATAAATCCCTAATCTAAATTATATCTAACCTAATTCTAATCTCCTTTGCATCCACTGCTTCCTGATGTCGCTCCCTGATAAGGCTCGTCTCGTTCCTGAGACTTGCCAGATGATGACGGCTCTGGCTCGGCCTACCCACCCTATGTGTCGTTCGACACTCCATTTGCTATCTCTCTGGCCGGAAATAGTGAGAGACAGCCCCTTGACCAGAATCCAGCCCCTTGTTCGTTATGGGTCCTTGTAGTGGAGAGTACGTACGTCGTCACGTCCCGTCCTCATGTCCGTCGGTCGTCTACGTACCGTCTACGTCATGGCACCAGCGGAAGGACGGCCTTCCCGATTACTCCACACACCACATCACACTTGTATCTACTCCATTAAAACACACAGATCGAATTCAATTATAAAATCTACTATAATTCATGTATAGATACTAAACTACTTTAAGCTTAAGAATTAATCCAATGAATACCGGAGTTCTTAGGAGTGAATATCCTAAACTCACAACTAATATATATATTTTGGCTTAATTCCAGCCACAAAAGGAAAGTATATAAAAAAAAAGACTTACGGCTTATTAATTGTCGTCCCTCGTCGTCCTGCCGGCAGCACTCTGAGCGATGATCTCTGCAAATTTTAATTAAATGTTGGGCTTTACCGACTCTTTTCCGCGTATTCACTCACTCGAACACTATATCCTTACAAATTAGTTAAAATTAATCTCATTTAAAAAAATCAATAAAACTAATCAAAAAAAAAACCCAAAGAAAATTCATTTAACTACTTCACTAAGGCTAGATTTTTTTATTATTCACTATTTCACTAAATTGTCTGTCTTTGAACGTTCTTTCTGTTTCACTATTAAGGGGGATGTAACCCTACTGAGGCACAATGGCTGACTGCAGGCGGAGCCCCTTTTTGACCGCGATGACCTTTTTTGAAGGTCGAAGTTGCTGGGGGTTTGACTGGTCCTTTTGTTGTGTCCGTTATTTGCGCCTGGTGTTTAAACGCCGGTTTTGTCTCGCGCACAATTTCACACCACTAAGCAGACGTTCAAATGTGGAGTCTGTTGGCGACAATGACGGATTCACTGATCCCAGGACAAAAAAAAATCTGCAGAGGTGAGGGTCGTCTTTCGACTTAATGCCCCAACCCAATACCTGGTAGAGACAATCATGTTATCATCGGCTCACCACTCGAACTATATCAAATAACCTACCTCTGCTACGGTCTTTAATATTTGTTTGGTTTTCGGGGCTTCTTTTCCTTGAAAAGATGTAATTGTACGTATGTGAGTACCTAGGGTGATGTACGGCGCTTAGTGTGACTTACGTTTAGTATCTCTATAATTATTTCTAACTCACCGATCTGTGTTTTTTTTTTTTTTTTAATACTACGACTTCTTTTATTCTCTGCGGAAATCTCTTTTGCTTCGCGGATAGTCGTCACAAAACTTTTGCTGATCCAGGAAAACCTCTTACTTTCAGTTACTAGTAAACCGCACAGTTGGACTAAAATCGGACAATGACCCTTAACCGACCTTTTCATGCAAAATTTAAATTTCTATGTATAAGCTACATAATATTATCGGATATACTTGTCTCTATCCGCTGGTATAGACTCCTTATCAACCATATCTCAAGCAACATGTTGACCACTTCTTACTTTACATAAGCATAATACAAACAGCTACTTATTCATAACACTTAACTACATCATACGTAATCTTAATCTATATTGCATTTTCCTAATCCTAATATTGCACTAATCCTAATTGATTTAAAATCCTATCACAGTTCGTAAGTATTTTTTTAAAATAAATATAAATACATAACCTTAACCCTACCTTATCATACCTATTATTGCAACACCCCATTCATCGATTCCACTTAATCGATAACGTTTGAAATTATCTGCGAAGTGCGAGCAGCCAAGCAGGTGTAACTTGTGCAATGAGTGAGTGCATTTCAGTTTTGTGTTAACTAAATGTCATTATTCTTATTGCAAAGTTTTGTTTTGGTTCGTGTAATGTGGTGTGGCTTTGGAATATTCAACTGGATCGTCAGGTAAGTGTAATTGTTATGTTTATTGTATATTATTTATTGTGTCCAACCATTTAATGATTTCTCATTTCTAAATTTTATGTTGGTGTACGACGGAAGAAGTTAATCCAAAGTGGAATGTGAATCACATTCAACGCAGCCAACCCTTCACGTGCTGGTGGTGGATGTTCATCTAAAAAAACAAAATCTACGGAATCTTCGGTGAAATGACTTCAATCTACAGGTAAGTGCATACTTGTGCTCGTCTATAATAACCCATGTCTATCATTTGTACTTGGAATTTCCAAATCGAAATAACATTTTCTTTTTGGGTCGGGTAAAGACGGGTACAATTGAGTTGCACATTGCTGTGTTTGTATGTGCGTGTTGTTGTTGTAGATTTCGTTTCTTTGACTTTTTATTTTGTTTGGTTTCTTATTATTTATTTTATATTTCAGGATTCTACCCCCATCCATGCCCTTTTTGACCAATATTTAATATTCGTGGATTTTCAGCGCTGTCACAGGTAATTGTAATATACCTTTTTTTTTCTTGAATTTCCTACCTCTAAACGTAGGTACTAATTATATTTATTGCTATTAGGCAGGCTGAATGGATTTCACCCAAGGTGGGAGGTATGACCCCGTAACAGGATCGACGGCGGTCGGCGAGTGGTCTCGAGCCTACCGACCTCGTAGAAAAGCGGCTCACGGGCGAATATCCGTTGTCAAAGTATTTTGCTGTAGTCCTGCTTATTGAACCGCGAGCGTGGTCTCAACTCTGTGCCGAACGTGTGGCAAGGGCCTACGCCTTGAGATGTCTACAAGCCGGGCATCTTTGGTGAGTTGTTTTCATACTATCCGGTATTGCACGTAAAAAAAAATACATGAATAACTATACTTAACCCTAGTCAGTCTTAGCCTCTATACTTATTTTTAACTTCATACTAAGTATGAATAAAAAAAATACAAATAAATAAATCAATAAATACTTAAAACTAGATAAATAAACTCTCTTTTTATACCTAAAACTAGTTGAATAAATAATAAATACTGTAAATAAAATGTAATATATCTCTGGACGATACTATAAATAAATTAACAAATAACATCAAAATAGACACTAACTTATCTCATAACTTGACAACGGCAGCATGAGTGCGTCATTTTTCTTTGGCATATTATGTGTGGAGGTCCTTCGCATGGAAGACTCCGATCTTCTCGTCTCGTTGGTTCCCTATCTCGTAGAGGGAGTTTCCAATGGCTTTTAGGAATTTTGGTCCCAATTTTGCATTATAGCCATCGGGTTGGCTACTCTGCTTAAAATTGCGTCGGTAGACGACTTGTCCTACATTATATTTAACGTCCCTACTTCTGGTATTGTATACCTTTGTAGCCTTGTTGTGCGCTAGCCTCAAGTTGTCATATATTTTCGTCCTAATTAAACCTAACCTATCAGTCTTATTGGTGATACGTATTCCAGTGTCCTTTATCATGTCCAGTCGGCGTAGAATTTCATACGCGCTTGCGTGCTGGATCATGGGTACGCCAAATACCGCGTAATATGGTTCTAATCCGGTGGCGTCGTACACTACGCTCCTCAAGGCAAATGCAGCATTGCTTACATGCAGATCCCAATTACTTTGGTCGCCGTCTATGTATGACCGGATTTTGGTCAACAGAGAACGGTTCACCCTCTCGGAAGCATTCGCTTGAGGAGAGTAGAACGCGGTCCGGACGTGTCTGACTCCATACTTTTTAAGAAAGCTGGAGAACAATTCTGAAACGAATTGTTTTCCGTTGTCAGAACGGACATATTCGGGGACACCAAACACATGGAAAACACTATCTTCTAAATACTTTACTACCTCAGCTGCCGTTGCTTTACGGATAGGCCGCAATAACACATACTTACTGAAGTGGTCTAACACGATAAAGATATGGGTATGTCCTGTCTTAGTTCGTGGGTAGGGTCCTAAGAAGTCTATATAGAGTCGCTGAAAGGGTCGCTCAGTGATCGTTTGTTGCCCCATCGGCGGTCGGGATACCACGTTAAGTGGCTTATTGCACTTGCAGATTTCGCAAGACTGCACATGTTTTTGGACATCGGACGCCATTCCTGGCCAGAAATATTTTTGCTTTAGCTTGGCTAAAGTTTTGTTCACCCCGCCATGTCCGGCCGATGGGGAGTCGTGGGCTGTTACCAAAAGGCTCCCACGCAACTCCTTCGGTACCCAAAGTTTCCAGGCCCTATCTTCCTGTAGTTCGTCTCCAGTTCGTTTGTCTGTCCGTTTGTAAACGTAGCCGTCTGATGTACACAGGTCAGGTAGTCTGTCTTGGTTCTTCTCGATCGCCTTCCTCAGCTCGTCGTACCCTTCCGAAGAGAAGTATGGCGACTTGAGATCAACTTCCAAGAGAACAGTGTCAGGCTTGAGCCCCTCCATGTGGATGCGTGAGAGAGTATCCGGGACTACATTTTGGATGCCCTTCCTATATTATATCACGAAATCAAACACTTGGAGCTTGAGGCTCCATCTAGCCAAGCGGCCTGACAAGTCTTTCTGGGTCATAAGCCACTTAAGGCTAGCGTGATCCGTGATAATAGTGAAAGGCAGTGACATTTTGAGCTGGTTGAAAGCTCTAAGCGCCTCGTCAGTCATATTAAATGTTTGTCCCTTTTTTAAACAGTCTGTCATGGGGCTTGATAGAGTGGCAAAGTTCGGTATGAACCGCCTGTACCACCCTGTCGTCCCTAGGAAACGACGGAGTTGCTTGAGAGTCTTTGGAACCATAAAGTTTTCGACTGCCGACACTTTGTCTTTGTCGGTTCGTAAGCACCCATCACCGACTATGTACCCTAAATACTTAATTTCCTTATAGCAGAACTTACTTTTCTCCACATTGATGGTAAGTCGCGCATCCCGTAAACATTTAGAGACCTCCTCTAGCGATCGGGCATGTGACTCGAAGTCTGGAGAACAAACCAAGAGGTCATCGAGGTAGACAAAGACATGCTCCTTTAACTTGGAGGGTATGACTTTGTCCATGAGCCTACACATTCTCTGGGCAGCGTTGCACAATCCGAATGGCATAACCGTGAATTGGTACAACGGCCGCCCTGGGACTGTGAAGGCCGTCTTCTCTCTTGATTCCTTCTCCAGAGGAATCTGCCAGAAAGCGTCTTTGAGGTCTATCCCTGAGATGTACCTTGTTTCCTGCAGGCGACTAAGCAGACCCTCAATGTGGGGAAGCGGATATGCATCCTTCTTAGTCACCGCGTTTACTTTTCGTGAGTCCAGGCATAATCTGTTTTTCCCTGGCTTCCTCACCAACACAACCGGTGAGCTCCAGGCGCTATTGCTCTCCTCGATCACACCTAACGACAGCATACGGTCGAGCTCTTCAAACAGCAGTTTCTGTATCGCGGGCGAGATCGGGTAGTGTCTCTGTTTGATGGGAATCTTGTCGTCATCCACCTCTATCACATGTTCTTCGAGAATTGTTTTACCCAAACCCCGCGCCGCAAATGATGGAAAGAGCTGTTTGATTTGCTCTAGCCGCTGTGCTTGTGCTGGTGAGAGTGCCTGGACTGGAGGAGCTTCTGTTGTTGGTGATGGATCTTCGATCTCGCTGATCACATTCGGAGCGACCCTAAAGGCACTCCAGAAGTCTACACCCAGATAGAGTTGTTGTTGTAGGTTTGGGACCACAAAGAGCTCGATCTCTTCAGTTTTGTTACCCCACGAAACTTGTGTCGTAAACCGTCCCTGTATTCGTTGTGGGTTTCCGTCTGCTGTCTTAAGGTCTGTTGCCATCTTAGTCATCGTCAAGTTGTGTCTCTTTAAAAATTCGTCTGCCCCTTTTCCTAGGCAGCTTATCGAGGCACCACTGTCTAATAGGCCTAAGATCTCTTCTCCGTCTATTTTTACCTTTGCGTATGGTCTATTGTCGTCCGTGGTATTAAGTATTGTCGATTCTATCCTACTCTTTCGTCGTCTAAATATTGCACATTTTTCTCTTAGCCTTGAAATTTTCTTAAATTTTCTATCTTTCTTAGGCCGCGTCAATTCTTCTCCGAAAATTCTCTTTCTAGCTTCTTCGTATTCTTGCAATCGTCTATGTAAACTCTTTTTGGCCGGAACGGCAATTTTATTGGATTGAATCTTCAAGTCGGGGTCCCTTCTTAGGATTCGGACTGGCCCGCGTCCATCTGTATCCCCGGGGTCGATTTTGTCGTCGACGGTTTGCTCCCGGATGCACCGCCGATCCTCGAGTTTCCCTGGCACTTCTCGCAGTTGAAGGCCAGACTTCCTTGTCCACAACTGAAGCACGTTAGAGTGTGGAAATTTGACTGGCAAGTGTGTGGTGCGTTCCTCGTTCCACTTTCGTGTCTACGGTCCCTAGTCGCTTGGGTCGTTCTATCCCTGGTCGTGGAGTTTGTCAGTCGGTTAGGGCGAATTTGGTGGAGGGCAGCCATTTCAACTTCGCCATCTTCTCCTACTTCTTGCTCGGAAACTTTTCTTCCCTCGAGCCCTACACTTCCGACTTCGCTTACATTTCTCCGGGTCCTACTGTCTCTGGCGGCGATGTGACATTCTGCTCTCCTGCATTCATCGCGTAGTTCCCGGATCGTCAAAATGTTGCACCCAAAGATAAGGTTTGCTACCCTATCTTTTAAGCTCTGACGAAGAATGGCCAGCAAGTCTCGTTCGTTTGGCCTTTGTCTCATCTGTAATGTCAATGTCCGTATGTCGCTATAAAACTCGTCAAACGTCTCGTGGGGCAACTGTCTCCTATCCATAATTTGACGGAGTATCTCATGGTCCCCCCTACTGTCTTTAAACTGATGGAGCAGTTCGGCCTTGAGGTCAAAATAATTAATCAGAGTGTCTCCTGCGTTCTCTTCTAGGTACTGCCAATACCAACACTCTGCTGGCCCTGTCACCAAATGGTGAAAGTTCGCGAAAACCTGCTCGCTTGACAGGCCGCTCTGACGTTGGAGTGTCTCTATTCTAAAGAGGAAGCTCTCCACAGACATACCTTTAGGGGTTCCGTCAAACTTGATCCCCCATTTGTGGACGTCGATCCTTCTCCCTATATCGGAGCGTGAAAACTCCTGTCGGGAAGACTCCTCCCTATGGGACTCTTCCCGACCGAAACCATGTGGAGAGTCGCTCATTAAAGTCTGTTGGGCTGACGATTGTCTATCGCCCTCAACATTGCAGGAGGCTTGGGGAATTGATGACCTGTGATTGGTCGACGCTTTCGAGGTGGCTAGCTGGGCTATGCTCTCTTGGAGAGCTTTCAATTCCTCGTGGAGGGTGTTTTGAACCCCTTTCAAACCTCCGGCGAATATCGCCAGCAATTCTGCCTTATTCTCTCTGATCGCTAACGAGACTTCCCTTTGAACTTGGGCTGAGATTCGGTCTTCTAGCGATCGAGTACCTGGTATGCCCCCTCGTTCTTTCTCTTGGAGCATTCGCTCCCCATCTTGCCGCAGTTCTTGATCCCACCCTTCGAGCTCTCGGGCCGTGTGATTTAAATCCTCCGCACAATCGACCATTGTCGCGGAAGACTTACCATGCGCCCTTGCTTGGGAAGACTCACCTACTGCTGACCTAGGGACTGGCGAAATGCCCAACTCTTGCGTCATTTTGCGCGTTACGCGCCCTGCTGGCGGCTCCGCTTGCTGAGCCAAGGTTGCCTTAGCAACTGCCCCTTTACCTTCCATCTGTAAACTAATTCAAACAAAATTCAAAAACTCAAAAATCCTACCAAAAGGTTTAAAAAAAAATAAATAAGAAAATTCAAAAAAAAAAATAAAATCAAATGTATAAGAAATAAAGTAAAAAAAAGGTTGTAAACACTATTAAATTCAAAAAAAGTATCCAGAAATTAAAAGAATTGAAAAAAAATTTTGTGTATTCAAAAAAAAATATATAGAAATAAAAGATAAATCCTATCTAAGTACTTGAGATGTTTTAATGTTTTACTTTATTCTAGGTAATTGTGATGGTGTGTGAAGTTTTGGGTCGGTTCTCCTGTACCATTCCGCCGGAGAATCAGTTTTGTCGCTGTCGTTTCTGTTTGTCCTATTACGTTTGTTTGTCCTAGTCTTGTCTAGTCGTAACTGGGTCTCAGGAACTAGACGAGTGTTGAAAGTATGCCGTTCTGCTCCTTACCACTACTTGTCATCTGGTGAATAACCTGATTAAAGGTTGGCTAGTAGCTCCGGGCATACTCCCAACACGATCAAGGCTTTTAGACCCATAATCTTACCTCACGATGAGCCGTACTCTTGGCACTTGCTCATTGGATAGCAATTAGAACACGGGTCTGTCCACCCCGATCCGCTCTGCGTTCTAATATGAACTTCCAATTACCTCACATGATCTTTTGGCGCTTGGCCTTCAGATTGGACAGCCGTCTTCCGTTCATATTAAGAACTCAGAGCTTATGCGGTTATTGAGAGTCGAAGAAAGACAGAAAAGTAAAATTTAAAAAAGGATAAAGAGAGAAAAGAAACTAAAAATCGCGAAAAATCAAAAAAAGTAAACAAAATCTAAGAAAATGAACAAATCTGTTGCGAGTCCAAGGTAACGACCTTTGCAACTAAAAATCGTTCCCTTGGAAGCGCAACTGGACCGTCTTTATTCGTTGGGCGCCATTGTTATGAGTCGAGGCTTGGCCACAGGGGCATCTTCGGAGTAGTGGAGGAGGACGGTGGCACGCTCGCGGTTGCACGGCTATCGCTCGTCGGACGGGGGTAGTTCTTGTCACCCCTCACACTAAACCACCTGCTCACAAACAAAAAATATTCGTGCCAGAAAAAAAAAGAAGAAGAAGATAGGCAGAGAACTAATCGGACGGACGAAAAAAGAAAGGAAAGAGAAGAGAAGAGAAAGATAGGATAGATGAAAAGAAAATCTCAATTACCTTTGCCCTACCAAGGAGAGAGTACAGGAAGTCAGATGCATCTTAACTACCCTAACTAAGCTAACTAATCCTATTCTAATCTAAAAACGTAAGCTAAACCTTAATATAAATCCCTAATCTAACTTATATCTAACCTAATTCTAATCTCCTTTGCATCCACTGCTTCCTGATGTCGCTCCCTGATAAGGTTCGTCTCGTTCCTGAGACTTGCCAGATGATGACGGCTCTGGCTCGGCCTACCCACCCTATGTGTCGTTCGACACTCCATTGGCTATCTCTCTGGCCGGAAATAGTGAGAGACAGCCCCTTGACCAGAATCCAGCCCCTTGTTCGTTATGGGTCCTTGTAGTGGAGAGTACGTACGTCGTCACGTCCCGTCCTCATGTCCGTCGGTCGTCTACGTACCGTCTACGTCATGGCACCAGCGGAAGGACGGCCTTCCCGATTACTCCACACACCACATCACACTTGTATCTACTCCATTAAAACACACAGATCGAATTCAATTATAAAATCTACTATAATTCATGTATAGATACTAAACTACTTTAAGCTTAAGAATTAATCCAATGAATACCGGAGTTCTTAGGAGTGAATATCCTAAACTCACAACTAATATATATATTTTGGCTTAATTCCTGCCACAAAAGGAAAGTATATAAAAAAAAAGACTTACGGCTTATTAATTGTCGTCCCTCGTCGTCCTGCCGGCAGCACTCTGAGCGATGATCTCTGCAAATTTTAATTAAATGTTGGGCTTTACCGCCTCTTTTCCGCGTATTCACTCACTCGAACACTATATCCTTACAAATTAGTTAAAATTAATCTCATTTAAAAAAATCAATAAAACTAATCAAAAAAAAAAACCCAAAGAAAATTCACTAAACTACTTCACTAAGGCTAGATTTTTTTATTATTCACTATTTCACTAAATTGTCTGTCTTTGAACGTTCTTTCTGTTTCACTATTAAGGGGGATGTAACCCTACTGAGGCACAATGGCTGACTGCAGGCGGAGCCCCTTTTTGACCGCGATGACCTTTTTTGAAGGTCGAAGTTGCTGGGGTCTTTGACTGGTCCTTTTGTTGTGTCCGTTATTTGCGCCTGGTGTTTAAACGCCGGTTTTGTTTCGCGCACAATTTCACACCACTAAGCAGACGTTCAAATGTGGAGTCTGTTGGCGACAATGACGGATTCACTGATCCCAGGACAAAAAAAAATCTGCAGAGGTGAGGGTCGTCTTTCGACTTAATGCCCCAACCCAATACCTGGTAGAGACAATCATGTTATCATCGGCTCACCACTCGAACTATATCAAATAACCTACCTCTGCTACGGTCTTTAATATTTGTTTGGTTTTCAATTTGGCCTCGGAGCTTCTTTTCCTTGAAAAGATGTAATTGTACGTATGTGAGTACCTAGGGTGATGTACGGCGCTTAGTGTGACTTACGTTTAGTATCTCTATAATTATTTCTAACTCACCGATCTGTGTTTTTTTTTTTTTCTAATTTTGTTTTTTTTTTTTTTGAATACTACGACTTCTTTTATTCTCTGCGGAAATCTCTTTTGCTTCGCGGATAGTCGTCACAAAACTTTTGCTGATCCAGGAAAACCTCTTACTTTCAGTTACTAGTAAACCGCACAGTTGGACTAAAATCGGACAATGACCCTTAACCGACCTTTTCATGCAAAATTTAAATTTCTATGTATAAGCTACATAATATTATCGGATATACTTGTCTCTATCCGCTGGTATAGACTCCTTATCAACCATATCTCAAGCAACATGTTGACCACTTCTTACTTTACATAAGCATAATACAAACAGCTACTTATTCATAACACTTAACTACATCATACGTAATCTTAATCTATATTGCATTTTCCTAATCCTAATATTGCACTAATCCTAATTGATTTAAAATCCTATCACAGTTCGTAAGTATTTTTTTAAAATAAATATAAATACATAACCTTAACCCTACCTTATCATACCTATTATTGCAACACCCCATTCATCGATTCCACTTAATCGATAACGTTTGAAATTATCTGCGAAGTGCGAGCAGCCAAGCAGGTGTAACTTGTGCAATGAGTGAGTGCATTTCAGTTTTGTGTTAACTAAATGTCATTATTCTTATTGCAAAGTTTTGTTTTGGTTCGTGTAATGTGGTGTGGCTTTGGAATATTCAACTGGATCGTCAGGTAAGTGTAATTGTTATGTTTATTGTATATTATTTATTGTGTCCAACCATTTAATGATTTCTCATTTCTAAATTTTATGTTGGTGTACGACGGAAGAAGTTAATCCAAAGTGGAATGTGAATCACATTCAACGCAGCCAACCCTTCACGTGCTGGTGGTGGATGTTGATCTAAAAAAACAAAATCTACGGAATCTTCGATGAAATGACTTCAATCTACAGGTAAGTGCATACTTGTGCTCGTCTATAATAACCCATGTCTATCATTTGTACTTGGAATTTCCAAATCGAAATAACATTTTCTTTTTGGGTCGGGTAAAGACGGGTACAATTGAGTTGCACATTGCTGTGTTTGTATGTGCGTGTTGTTGTTGTAGATTTCGTTTCTTTGACTTTTTATTTTGTTTGGTTTCTTATTATTTATTTTATATTTCAGGATTCTACCCCCATCCATGCCCTTTTTGACCAATATTTAATATTCGTGGATTTTCAGCGCTGTCACAGGTAATTGTAATATACCTTTTTTTTTCTTGAATTTCCTACCTCTAAACGTAGGTTTTAATTATATTTATTGCTATTAGGCAGGCTGAATGGATTTCACCAAGGTGGGAGGCATGACCCCGTAACATATCCCTCATAAGTGGGCGTGACAAAAGTCTAAGTATGGTTGAATTGTTAAGAACGCTCTACATATTTTGTTATATAACATTTAAAGGATTTTATCAAAAAAAAACGCTCCCTAGCTCAAACTTGGGTGTTTCAATAAAATTGTTTTATTTAATTGTGGGCGTGTCAGTAGGCGGATTTAAAAAAAATTAACACATGCGAATAAAGGGCCCCTAGGGTATATATTATAAATTTCAGCTCCCTAGCTCAAACTTTGAATTTTCAAAAAAAAAAAAAATTAATTGCGTCAGTGGGCGGATTTTGAAAATATTTACACATGAGCATAAAGGGCCCATAGAGAGTATATATTATAAATTTCAGCTCGCTAGCTCAAACTTTGGATTTTCAAAAATTAATATACCCTTAGAATAGGGTATAAAAAAATTATTTTATTTATTTGTGGACGTGTCAGTGGGCGGATTTTGAATTTTTTTTATTCCGAGCAGTTTTAGGAGTAATAGATCATATATAAAAAATTTCAGCTTTCTAGCTCAAAATTCGATTTTTTCCAAAATTTTGTTTTTTTGAGTTTGTGGGCGTGTCTGTGGGCGGATTTCAAAAATTCGTAAACTTGATTATTTCGGGACCCTAGAGAGTATATGGTTAAAATTTAAGCTCTCTAGGTCGAGTATAAAGGCCTAATTTTTGCCGACGGACGGACGGACGGACGAAAATGGCTAGATCGACATTACTATCGATGCTGATCATAAATATAGTAACTTTTAGGGGTCTACGGGCAATATTAAGGTATGTTACAAACTATGCGTCAAAATTAATATACCCTTAGAATAGGGTATAAAAACTGGAGCAAACTATATGCTACTACAGATCATTGATTGGGCATACAAGTATTCTTTGTTCATCAGGCTGTTTTGTGGTCACAGAGTTCTTCTATAGAATTGAAATAAAACAGCGTTTAGTAATGAAAAATTAAATTATTTCAATTTATTTTTTTTTCATTCATATTAATTTCCGTTTTTGATATGTAACATAAACTACATTAAATTAATAAGAAATGGACATGAAATAAATAACCGAATGAAAATAAACGAAAGAAAATAATCGAATGAGAAGATAGTTCGCAACTAATCCCATAAACAGTGCAATCCATATGGAGCTGCAACCCCCCTACTTGAGGTCACTGTTTGATTTGGAGTAGGTGCGAGGTTTTATCTTAGCACTTGGCCTTATTGCACTTTGGGTAAATAATTGTGGACTTATGGCCTACTTCCTTTCAATATTGTGAAACTATGGCCCGAAATGTTGTGGCGTTTTCCTCCACTTACGCCATGTTCTTTCTTCCTCCTTGCTATTGCTGTTGGCTGCACACATATATTTTTGAAGCAAAATTTTACTCTGCTAGCCGCAAAACTTCGTGCGTGTTCTACGTTTTGTACGTTGTTACAAGTTTTGTTCAATCGTTTAACAAGCATTATATTGGAAACTGATCTGTCTGTTTCCAACATATCAGCTAAGCGATCAAAGTACAAAAAAAACAGTATAATAACGACAAACGCACTGGAATAATACATACATACATATAGAAAACATAAATATAAAACGCGTGTGTAGATACATGAACATCTCTCGAATCTCACTGAAGTGTCTGTAATAACAGGTACTTTGCTTTTGTTAATGTGGAGCAAAATGTATACCATGTCAGAGCAAATGTAGTTTTCTCTGAGTCGGTATACATTTTGCTCTACATTTGCATGAGCACATTGTTGTATGTTGCAGAGCGCCCGATGTCTGTGCTGGTATACAGTTTGGCAATATGCAACCGGGACAGTGAAGAACGCCGTTTAGACGCGCTTCTGAACAAAATCGAGTTGTGAGACATGAAACCATCAGATTTGGATTGAAATATGGAAAGCCTGGCAAATGGGAACAACTTAGTCAAACCACCCTTAGTTATGAAACTTTGGCTAAACCGACTACCACAACCAATTCGAGTTTGCCTAATGGCAGTTGAAAGTTCACAAACCCAAAATCAACTATTTATTTTGGCCAATAGGCTTCATGAGTCATGAAGCAGTCAGCAAATAGCTCAAGTCAACGTGTCTCGAAAATCAAATTCAGACAACAATCTTTTACAAGAACTATCGCTGCGCATCGAACAATTGGAAAGGCACCAATCAAGACCAAACAATTTTAACAGAAGCTCTCGAAACTT
Source organism: Portevinia maculata (assembly GCA_949715645.1). Taxonomy (NCBI): domain Eukaryota; kingdom Metazoa; phylum Arthropoda; class Insecta; order Diptera; family Syrphidae; genus Portevinia; species Portevinia maculata. The sequence continues at coordinate 150,324,641 of OX454526.1, forward strand.
TACAAGAGAAAGGTCTAAGAGCAGACACCGTTCCAACAGTCGAAGAACAGATCAATCCATTTGCTGGTTTCATCGCAAATTCGCTTCAAAGGCTGGAAAATGGGTGACACATTCAATCCGACACCAACAGCGCGACAAAAAACTAGTGCGCCAAAGCTCAAATGCATCTTTGAGTCAGGCATACTTTTCGCGCCGCCTTATTATTCGCGACAATAACACTAAACACAAGTTTTTGATTGATACAGGCGCCGAGATTTCGATAATCCCTCGAAAACTCTGTCTCATCTCAACCAACCCAATGATTTCGTTCTTCTCACATCGAACGGGGGACGCATTCGTACGTACGGATGTAAACGATTGACAATTGATCTCAATCTTAGGCGTGCTTTCGAATTTACTTTCGTCATCGCTGATATTGATCACCCTATTATAGGAGCTGATTTTTTACACAGATTTAATTTAATTGTCTATCTTAGTAGTTGCATCTTAAAGGCAACAAACACTGTACGCCTAAGCTTTTTTCAATTCCAAGCGAATTTGGCGCTATCCTGGACGAGTTTCCAGAGCTCAAAGCGCCGCCAGATTTCACGTTGCCTGTAAAACACACCGTAGTACACCGAATAATCACAACCGGTCCACTTCCATCTGCTATAGCTAGGAGGCTAAGTCCCGATAAGTTAACGATTGCCAAACGACAATTTAAGCAAATGATCAATCTAGGTATTTGTTGCGTGTCTAAATCACATGTCACCTCACCACTTCACATGGTCCCAAAAAAGAATTCACCCGATTTTCGACCATGCGGGGACTATAGGTGGCTAAACGACGCAACGTTACACAAAAAACATCCGATTGCAAACGCACAAGACTGTTCAGCCAACCTCGATGGTTGTACGATTTATTCGAAGATTGACTTGGTGCGCGCGTACCACCAAATCCCTGTGGCAGAGGAAGACGTGCAGAAAACGGCAGTTATAACGCCGTTTGGGCTATTCGAATTTCTCAGAATGCCTTTCATGAATAGCATCTTAGGCGATCTTCCAATCGTGTTCACTCAGACGACGTACATATCGCAAGTAAATCAGTCAAAGAACACAAACAGCAACTGCGTGTAGTTTTTAGTAGACTTCAAGAGCAAGGACTAAACGTTAATGTGGAAAAATGCGAACTTGGGGTTAGCGAACTCGATTTTCTTGGTTATACAATTTCCAAACGCGGGATCATTCCTTCGCAGGAACGGATCAAGGCAATTAATGAATTCCCTAAACCCAACTCGATCAAGAAACTACAGCGTTTTCTTGGGATGATTAATTTTTACAACCGTTTTATGTCCAACATGGCATTCAAAGCTAAACCACTTTACGAACTTCTCAAAGACACAAAAAAGGAGAAGGACAAAAAAGGCACCTTCCTGTGGTCCGAACCATTCGAAAAGCTATATGAGGAGTCCTACAGCAATACCATCACAGCTGCTGGGAACCGTTAGGATTTTTCTCCACTCTTCTGAGCCCTGCAGAAAATAAGTATTCGACGTTCGATCGCGAGCTACTCGTACTTGCGATTTTCAAAAGTATTAAACATTTTCGCTATTATGTGGAAGGTAGACAATTCACCGTCTTCACCGACCATAAACCGCTCAAGAAAGCAATCTGCTCTAAAACAGAAAAATTGCCCCGTCAAACTCGTCCCATTGAGTTCATCGCGGAATTCACAACGGACATCCGCTACATTAAAGGCATACAAAACATCGTTGCCGACACGTTGTCCAGGGCGTACATAGAGATAATCGATTTCACAAACGTTAGTATACCCGCTCTGTTAAAAGAGCAGGAGAACCACGAAGAACTGAAAAGCCTTTTAAAGACATCAAATAGCTACTTCGGCAAAACTTGTTACAACTTTAATACCTATTCACGACGTCGAAATATGGTGCGAAACTTGGAAGTGTAAAATGTACAAAGGCGAATAGACGTGTTTTTTTCTTTCTCATTCGGCAAAGCCTTCAAACATTGTATTTGTAGCTAAATATTTGCATAAAGTATATGAACACATTCATTTAACTCTACCAGTCTTTTTTGCTACTATTTGTGCGCATCAGTGAAGAAATTATTTGCAAAAATCAAGTTTATTCTTATTTACATACAAAATATTTGTTTGCTTATTGTGCTTAACAACTGTTTAACTCTCGCAAAATGAGTTCTAATACGCGCTCAAAAATTCATCCAAGAGACGTTATTGTCCCAAATCGGAATTCCCCTACAACCAAAAGAGATATGGTTGGACCGACCCCTCTTACGATTGGTGACCTAGAGAACAGGCTGAGCAAATTAAGCGACAACATTTTTGCACACATAACAGTCCACGTAAAGATGCATACATTTTATTTATTACAGAATTTATCTGTGATGGGATATTTCTTCCACAATAGGTGAAATAACCCGAGAATTTGCGATATGTGTGGTCCCAATGATGCATTTATTTTCGCCGTGGAGGATATCTATAAAATAAAAATCACAAAACTGGGTGCCGTCCGAACGCTTGACACAATTAGACCTGATATATTTTTTAACATATTTTTTTTGTATATCCTATTCTAGGGGTATATTAATTTTGACGCATAGTTTGTAACATACCTTAATATTGCCCGTAGACCCCTAAAAGTTACTATATTTATGATCAGCATCGATAGTAATGTCGATCTAGCCATTTCCGTCCGTCCGTCCGTCCGTCCGTCCGTCCGTCCGTCCGTCTGTCGACAAAAATTAGGCCTTTAAACTGGACCTAGAGAGCTGAAATTTTAACCGCCTACTGACACGCCCACAATTAAATAAAACAATTTTATTGAAACACCCAAGTTTGAGCTAGAGAGCGTTTTTTTTTTCGATAAAATCCTTTAAATGTTATATAACAAAATATGTAGAGCGTTCTTAACAATTCAACCATACTTAGACTTTTGTCACGCCCACTTATGAGGGATAGGAATAAGAATAGGGTATCCAACAGTTCGCCCAAGCGGACTGTAGCCCGTCCCTATGTTTTTTTTTTATAATTTGCGTGCGCTAAAGGGATTTTTTTTTTTTCTGTAGTGACACAGTACCCTTATAATGGTAAAACCAGAGCGAAGGCATTTTGGTTTGTTGCGCAAGTAGATCCCAGCAATTCATTGCCTAAATTGCTTTAGGGAGATCAGTTTTTGTTGTGTGTATTCAATTTATAAAAATCATGGCCCTGGTCGGGATTCGAACGCACGACCTGCCAATCACTTAGTGAATACACTACCATCGCACGATTGCCACCTGCAATATATAGCAACGCCTCCTCCAGTTGTGTGGGTTCGATCAGCTCGATAAGTCTCTTTAAATTCTTTTTAGAGAAAATAAACTGCTATTCATACTGGGGTGAAAGCAAGTCTCGGATACGCAGACAATGTCAATTAGGCTATTCTCAAATATTATTCTGAACTCGTCGAAATTATTCACAAGACTCTGTACATTTATATGGCAAATATGCAAACCATTATGACTCTTGCAGAGCGTATTCAGTACCAATCTATTTTTTACGTTTATGCTGCCAAGACCAGCGTTATTGCTGCTTGTCATAGGGAAAATAAAAACCCAAAGTGAAGCTAAAATCGAACACTAGAGCGAATAACAACAACGAGCATAGATCATCATACTCATCAGCCAGAATCATCATCAATACCAGCAGCAGCATCAAAGTTCTCATCATCATCATTAAGGTACGATCAGACGGTCATCCAAACGTGTCATCCGGATGACATGCTGACGTCACTATGACGTAGAATTTGTCCTAAAGTGGTCATCCCGTGTGATCGCCTGTCATCCGGCATGTCATTGAACGTGTCATCCGGATGACATACCAGATGACACGATTTTTATGTCATCCAGATGACTGATTTCAGTGACCGTGTGATCGCTTGTCATCGCTATTGGGACTGGATGACCACATATTTTTGACAGCGTGTCATCCGGATGACAACGTCCCATGGATGACATTCCTTGATTTTCCACATTGTCATCTAACATCGGATGACACGTTTGTTAATGGGAAGTTAAAGGAAGAAGAAGACAAGATCCGGTACATTTGTGAAGTTGTGATAGATTTCAAAACTTGCGCCAAAATGTATCCTTATTTAAGAATAAAAGACTGAAGTTGGTTTAAGGAGAAAGCCATCACGCCTAGAATGACACAGCAGCAACCATTAATGATTTGTTAATTCTTCAGCATTTGCCAGACATGCATGAACAAACTTTAAAACATTACAAAAAATGAAAGAAACTTTCCTCTCCTGACAGTTATTTATTGAGTGCCATTCTTTTCCCGCATTGATCTTGATGTATTAATTGATACTCTTCCGCTAGCGAAAACAAACAATCAGATTTATTTTGATTACTTTTGAATACAATTTTTATTTATATACTGCAATCTTATAATCAGGGCTATCGTGAATAAATTTTGGCGCGGAACTCTTGCTATTCAGCGATCTAATTTGCACTGCTGACAAATTCCCTCGCAATTCATTCATGGTAGAATTTGTTCCGCAACGCTAATGTTTTCGTCTGTTGGACTATATTGCAGACAAAGGCGATCGAATTCCGTTGATTTCTTCTCCATATCGGTAATAAAGTCGCTCTTGGGGTAGAATTGCCGCAATTGTTCCAAATATCGGGTGATTACCTAGAAACATCCAAACATCAGTACAATCTTTGTAATTATTTTAATTTCGTTTTTTTGTAAACTTACGTCAGCTCCCTTTCCGCTGAGATGAGACAGCACCAACATATTGATTAGAGCATCATAGTCGTTATGCTTCTTTGTTAAGGCTTCGCGCAACACTGATTCGGCTTCTTCGTACCGATGCTGTCCCAAATGGCAAATTGCTTGACCGTGATCGGTGTTGGTTGGTACTTTTCACAAAACTATTGGAAGATATGAAAGGCGTCTTGCATTTGTTCCGTTCCAGTGGCAATTGCTCCAAAATGTCTTCGATTTTTGATGGGTTCTCGAATGCCTCGTGAACATAGCGTAGTGCCAGCAGTGGAGTTGTGTCGTTCTCCTTTATATCGCTTCCAATTAAACGCCCTGAATCGATTGCCAAATATGAGAGATACATGTACGATAGAAGCTCAGCGCCAGCTACAGGCTGCTCAGGAAAAATAAAGTTGATTGATCCCATGAAATTACCGACATAATATTCATTTCGGGCGTAGAACAATGTCGAATTGCAGTCCTCCTCATTGTTGATGCTGGGTTTGCTCATATTTGTCAATGTTAAATGATAACTTTTATTAAAGGAATGTTTCGACTTGGAATTGTAAATTTTATATATATATATATCACATATGGATTATCCAGATCTTGAGATTGAAGTGCTTTTCTAAAAAGTCTGAGGGTATGGGTAAAAATGATGAAATAAATACAAACTTTTTAATGAATGAACTCTATCCAGAGGCCGCTCTTTGAAGCAACCTACATGACTGTGGTCCACAGCTCCTTGCCCTTTTTTAGCATCCTGAAGTGGTCCATACTCGAGACGTCCCCAAAACTGCAAAATCTCGCAAGTGATGTCCAACACAAGTTGAAATTGTTCCTCAGGATCTCGCATTCCGGCATTTAAACAGCAATCAGCCACCAGTCGTTCGTAGATAGTTTGAAGAATGTTCTCGTCAAGGAACTTGTCCGCTTCCTTAATGTACAAGCGGTAGATTTCAGCTTTCTTTTGATAAAACTTTGGATTTCAATTTTATTCGTAAAACCAAAACCTTTTTATTTTTAATATTGCTGTCAAGGTGTCAAGTGTTGTATGTCAACGCGGAGGCAGAGAATAGTATTCTCTGTCAGTTTTTGTTTTCATTTGGCACTGACGTTTACAGTGGGTGATCAAATTATTACGGCGACCTTAAAAAATATATTTTTTTCAGGATTTAGTGCGATGGTGGAAAAACGCCTTAAATGAGCTAAGGCTCATAAGGACTGGACATCCGAAGACTGGTTAAAGGTGATAACTTAATATGTAGTAATTGGTAATAAAGGGCCCCTAGAGTTACGTGCAAACCCATATGGTTGCACTTAAACATAATATTATCAGATGCTTTGTCCTTGAAATAGTCAACGGCATTACACAAAACAAATGCAGATGTTTTGCACTTGAAATGGAGTAAGTGCATTTATACAAAATAAGCGCAGATGTTTTGCACTTAGGCGGACCAACGGAATCAGACAAGCGCAGATGTTTTGCACTTGATGCTTTCGGGAGCCGTGCGCCTTGTTTTTGCTTGCAAGTGCATGCACGTAAACAAGTGCAGGTGTTTTGCACTTGGACATAGAAAACGTTAGAGAGAGGTTTCCTTTTAAGTTAAGTTCAAACTAAAAGTAATCTTAGAAAAAACATTGTTAAATAAAGAACCCAAAGTGGATAAGTAAATCAAATTTATAATGTGTTTTTATTTTGAGTAAAGTTAAACACGTAACTCTAGGGTATATATATATTAATTGTGTCAGTGGGCGGATTTTGAAAATATTTACACATGAGCATAAAGGGCCCATAGAGAGTATATATTATAAATTTCAGCTCCCTAGCTCAAACTTTGGATTTTCAAAAATTAATATACCCTTAGAATAGGGTATAAAAAAATTATTTTATTTATTTGTGGGCGTGTCAGTGGGAGGATTTTGAAAATTTTGTATCCCGAGCAGTTTCAGGAGTAATAGATCATATATAAAAAATTTCAGCTTTCTAGCTCAAAATTCGATTTTTTCCAAAATTTTGTTTTTTTGAGTTTGTGGGCGTGTCTGTGGGCGGATTTCAAAAATTCGTAAACTGGATTATTTCGGGACCCTAGAGACTATATGGTTAAAATTTAAGCTCTCTAGGTCCAGTTTAAAGGCCTAATTTTTGCCGACGGACGGACGGACGGACGAACATGGCTAGATCGACATTACTATCGATGCTGATCATAAATATAGTAACTTTTAGGGGTCTACGGGCAATATTAAGGTATGTTACAAACTATGCGTCAAAATTAATATACCCTTAGAATAGGGTATAAAAACTGGAGCAAACTATATGCTACTACAGATCATTGATTGGACATACAAGTATTCTTTGTTCATCAGGCTGTTTTGTGTTCACAGAGTTCTTCTATAGAATTGAAATAGAACAGCGTTTAGTAATGACAAATTAAATTATTTCAATTTATTTTTTTTTTCATTCATATTAATTTCCGTTTTTGATATGTAACATAAACTACATTAAATTAATAAGAAATGGACATGAAATAAATAACCGAATGAAAATAAACGAAAGAAAATAATCGAATGAGAAGATAGTTCGCAACTAATCCCATAAACAGTGCAATCCATATGGAGCTGCAACCCCCCTGCTTGAGGTCACTTTTTGATTTGGAGTAGGTGCGAGGTTTTATCTTAGCACTTGGCCTTATTGCACTTTAGGTAAATAATTGTGGACTTATGGCCTACTTCCTTTCAATATTGTGAAACTATGGCCCGAAATGTTGTGGCGTTTTCCTCCACTTACGCCATGTTCTTTCTTCCTCCTTGCTATTGCTGTTGGCTGCACACATATATTTTTGAAGCAAAATTTTACTCTGCTAGCCGCAAAACTTCGTGCGTGTTCTACGTTTTGTACGTTGTTACAAGTTTTGTTCAATCGTTTAACAAGCATTATATTGGAAACTGATCTGTCTGTTTCCAACATATCAGCTAAGCGATCAAAGTACAAAAATAACAGTATAATAACGACAAACGCACTGGAATAATACATACATACATATAGAAAACATAAATATAAAACGCGTGTGTAGATACATGAACATCTCTCGAATCTCACTGAAGTGTCTGTAATAACAGGTACTTTGCTTTTGTTAATGTGGAGCAAAATGTATACGTGTCAGAGCAAATGTAGTTTTCTCTGAGTCGGTATACATTTTGCTCTACATTTGCATGAGCACATTGTTGTATGTTGCAGAGCGCCCAATGTCTGTGCTGGTATACAGTTTGGCAATATGCAACCGGGGCAGTGAAGAACGCCGTTTAGACGCGCTTCTGAACAAAATCGAGTTGTGAGACATGAAACCATCAGATTTGGATTGAAATATGGAAAGCCTGGCAAATGGGAACAACTTAGTCAAACCACCCTTAGTTATGAAACTTTGGCTAAACCGACTACCACAACCAATTCGAGTTTGCCTAATGGCAGTTGAAAGTTCACAAACCCAAAATCAACTATTTATTTTGGCCAATAGGCTTCATGACTCATGAAGCAGTCAGCAAATAGCTCAAGTCAACGTGTCTCGAAAATCAAATTCAGACAACAATCTTTTACAAGAACTATCGCTGCGCATCGAACAATTGGAAAGGCACCAATCAAGACCAAACAATTTTAACAGAAGCTCTCGAAACTTTACAAGAGAAAGGTCTAAGAGCAGACACCGTTCCAACAGTCGAAGAACAGATCAATCCATTTGCTGGTTTCATCGCAAATTCGCTTCAAAGGCTGGAAAATGGGTGACACATTCAATCCGACACCAACAGCGCGACAAAAAACTAGTGCGCCAAAGCTCAAATGCATCTTTGAGTCAGGCATACTTTTCGCGCCGCCTTATTATTCGCGACAATAACACTAAACACAAGTTTTTGATTGATACAGGCGCCGAGATTTCGATAATCCCTCGAAAACTCTGTCTCATCTCAACCAACATAATGATTTCGTTCTTCTCACATCGAACGGGGGACGCATTCGTACGTACGGATGTAAACGATTGACAATTGATCTCAATCTTAGGCGTGCTTTCGAATTGACTTTCGTCATCGCTGATATTGATCACCCTATTATAGGAGCTGATTTTTTACACAGATTTAATTTAATTGTCTATCTTAGTAGTTGCATCTTAAAGGCAACAAACACTGTACGCCTAAGCTTTTTTCAATTCCAAGCGAATTTGGCGCTATCCTGGACGAGTTTCCAGAGCTCAAAGCGCCGCCAGATTTCACGTTGCCTGTAAAACACACCGTAGTACACCGAATAATCACAACCGGTCCACTTCCATCTGCTATAGCTAGGAGGCTAAGTCCCGATAAGTTAACGATTGCCAAACGACAATTTAAGCAAATGATCAATCTAGGTATTTGTTGCGTGTCTAAATCACATGTCACCTCACCACTTCACATGGTCCCAAAAAAGAATTCACCCGATTTTCGACCATGCGGGGACTATAGGTGGCTAAACGACGCAACGTTACACGAAAAACATCCGATTGCAAACGCACAAGACTGTTCAGCCAACCTCGATGGTTGTACGATTTATTCGAAGATTGACTTGGTGCGCGCGTACCACCAAATCCCTGTGGCAGAGGAAGACGTGCAGAAAACGGCAGTTATAACGCCGTTTGGGCTATTCGAATTTCTTAGAATGCCTTTCATGAATAGCATCTTAGGCGATCTTCCAATCGTGTTCACTCAGACGACGTACATATCGCAAGTAAATCAGTCAAAGAACACAAACAGCAACTGCGTGTAGTTTTTAGTAGACTTCAAGAGCAAGGACTAAACGTTAATGTGGAAAAATGCGAACTTGGGGTTAGCGAACTCGATTTTCTTGGTTATACAATTTCCAAACGCGGGATCATTCCTTCGCAGGAACGGATCAAGGCAATTAATGAATTCCCTAAACCCAACTCGATCAAGAAACTACAGCGTTTTCTTGGGATGATTAATTTTTACAACCGTTTTATGTCCAACATGGCATTCAAAGCTAAACCACTTTACGAACTTCTCAAAGACACAAAAAAGGAGAAGGACAAAAAAGGCATCTTCCTGTGGTCCGAACCATTCGAAAAGCTATATGAGGAGTCCTACAGCAATACCATCACAGCTGCTGGGAACCGTTAGGATTTTTCTCCACTCTTCTGAGCCCTGCAGAAAATAAGTATTCGACGTTCGATCGCGAGCTACTCGTACTTGCGATTTTCAAAAGTATTAAACATTTTCGCTATTATGTGGAAGGTAGACAATTCACCGTCTTCACCGACCATAAACCGCTCAAGAAAGCAATCTGCTCTAAAACAGAAAAATTGCCCCGTCAAACTCGTCCCATTGAGTTCATCGCGGAATTCACAACGGACATCCGCTACATTAAAGGCATACAAAACATCGTTGCCGACACGTTGTCCAGGGCGTACATAGAGATAATCGATTTCACAAACGTTAGTATACCCGCTCTGTTAAAAGAGCAGGAGAACCACGAAGAACTGAAAAGCCTTTTAAAGACATCAAATAGCTACTTCGGCAAAACTTGTTACAACTTTAATACCTATTCACGACGTCGAAATATGGTGCGAAACTTGGAAGTGTAAAATGTACAAAGGCGAATAGACGTGTTTTTTTCTTTCTCATTCGGCAAAGCCTTCAAACATTGTATTTGTAGCTAAATATTTGCATAAAGTATATGAACACATTCATTTAACTCTACCAGTCTTTTTTGCTACTATTTGTGCGCATCAGTGAAGAAATTATTTGCAAAAATCAAGTTTATTCTTATTTACATACAAAATATTTGTTTGCTTATTGTGCTTAACAACTGTTTAACTCTCGCAAAATGAGTTCTAATACGCGCTCAAAAATTCATCCAAGAGACGTTATTGTCCCAAATCGGAATTCCCCTACAACCAAAAGAGATATGGTTGGACCGACCCCTCTTACGATTGGTGACCTAGAGAACAGGCTGAGCAAATTAAGCGACAACATTTTTGCACACATAACAGTCCACGTAAAGATGCATACATTTTATTTATTACAGAATTTATCTGTGATGGGATATTTCTTCCACAATAGGTGAAATAACCCGAGAATTTGCGATATGTGTGGTCCCAATGATGCATTTATTTTCGCCGTGGAGGATATCTATAAAATAAAAATCACAAAACTGGGTGCCGTCCGAACGCTTGACACAATTAGACCTGATATATTTTTTAACATATTTTTTTTGTATACCCTATTCTAGGGGTATATTAATTTTGACGCATAGTTTGTAACATACCTTAATATTGCCCGTAGACCCCTAAAAGTTACTATATTTATGATCAGCATCGATAGTAATGTCGATCTAGCCATTTCCGTCCGTCCGTCCGTCCGTCCGTCCGTCCGTCCGTCCGTCCGTCCGTCCGTCTGTCGACAAAAATTAGGCCTTTAAACTGGACCTAGAGAGCTGAAATTTTAACCGCCTACTGACACGCCCACAATTAAATAAAACAATTTTATTGAAACACCCAAGTTTGAGCTAGAGAGCGTTTTTTTTCGATAAAATCCTTTAAATGTTATATAACAAAATATGTAGAGCGTTCTTAACAATTCAACCATACTTAGACTTTTGTCACGCCCACTTATGAGGGATAGGAATAAGAATAGGGTATCCAACAGTTCGCCCAAGCGGACTGTAGCCCGTCCCTATGTTTTTTTTTATAATTTGCGTGCGCTAAAGGGATTTCTTTTTTTTTCTGTAGTGACACAGTACCCTTATAATGGTAAAACCAGAGCGAAGGCATTTTTAGTTTGTTGCGCAAGTAGATCCCAGCAATTCATTGCCTAAATTGCTTTAGGGAGATCAGTTTTTGTTGTGTGTATTCAATTTATAAAAATCATGGCCCCGGTCGGGATTCGAACGCACGACCTGCCAATCACTTAGTGAATACACTACCATCGCACCATTGCCACCTGCAATATATAGCAACGCCTCCTCCAGTTGTGTGGGTTCGATCAGCTCGATAAGGCTCTTTAAATTCTTTTTAGAGAAAATAAACTGCTATTCATACTGGGGTGAAACCAAGTCTCGGATACGCAGACAATGTCAATTAGGCTATTCTCAAATATTATTCTGAACTCGTCGAACTTATTCACAAGACTCTGTACATTTATATGGCAAATATGCAAACCATTATGACTCTTGCAAAGCGTATTCAGTACCAATCTATTTTTTACGTTTATGCTGCCAAGACCAGCGTTATTGCTGCTTGTCATAGGGAAAATAAAAACCCAAAGTGAAGCTAAAATCGAACACTAGAGCGAATAACAACAACGAGCATAGATCATCATACTCATCAGCCAGAATCATCATCAATACCAGCAGCAGCATCAAAGTTCTCATCATCATCATTAAGGTACGATCAGACGGTCATCCAAACGTGTCATCCGGATGACATGCTGACGTCACTATGACGTAGAATTTGTCCTAAAGTGGTCATCCCGTGTGATCGCCTGTCATCCGGCATGTCATTGAACGTGTCATCCGGATGACATACCAGATGACACGATTTTTATGTCATCCAGATGACTGATTTCAGTGACCGTGTGATCGCTTGTCATCGCTATTGGGACTGGATGACCACATATTTTTGACAGCGTGTCATCCGGATGACAACGTCCCATGGATGACATTCCTTGATTTTCCACATTGTCATCTAACATCGGATGACACGTTTGTTAATGGGAAGTTAAAGGAAGAAGAAGACAAGATCCGGTACATTTGTGAAGTTGTGATAGATTTCAAAACTTGCGCCAACATTTATCCTTATTTAAGAATAAAAGACTGAAGTTGGTTTAAGGAGAAAGCCATCACGCCTAGAATGACACAGCAGCAACCATTAATGATTTGTTAATTCTTCAGCATTTGCCAGACATGCATGAACAAACTTTAAAACGTTACAAAAAATGAAAGAAACTTTCCTCTCCTGACAGTTATTTATTGAGTGCCATTCTTTTCCCGCATTGATCTTGATGTATTAATTGATACTCTTCCGCTAGCGAAAACAAACAATCAGATTTATTTTGATTACTTTTGAATACAATTTTTATTTATATACTGCAATCTTATAATCAGGGCTATCGTGAATAAATTTTGGCGCGGAACTCTTGCTATTCAGCGATCTAATTTGCACTGCTGACAAATTCCCTCGCAATTCATTCATGGTAGAATTTGTTCCGCAACGCTAATGTTTTCGTCTGTTGGACTATATTGCAGACAAAGGCGATCGAATTCCGTTGATTTCTTCTCCATATCGGTAATAAAGTCGCTCTTGGGGTAGAATTGCCGCAATTGTTCCAAATATCGGGTGATTACCTAGAAACATCCAAACATCAGTACAATCTTTGTAATTATTTTAATTTCGTTTTTTTGTAAACTTACGTCAGCTCCCTTTCCGCTGAGATGAGACAGCACCAACATATTGATTAGAGCATCATAGTCGTTATGCTTCTTTGTTAAGGCTTCGCGCAACACTGATTCGGCTTCTTCGTACCGATGCTGTCCCAAATGGCAAATTGCTTGACCGTGATCGGTGTTGGTTGGTACTTTTCACAAAACTATTGGAAGATATGAAAGGCGTCTTGCATTTGTTCCGTTCCAGTGGCAATTGCTCCAAAATGTCTTCGATTTTTGATGGGTTCTCGAATGCCTCGTGAACATAGCGTAGTGCCAGCAGTGGAGTTGTGTCGTTCTCCTTTATATCGCTTCCAATTAAACGCCCTGAATCGATTGCCAAATATGAGAGATACATGTACGATAGAAGCTCAGCGCCAGCTACAGGCTGCTCAGGAAGAATAAAGTTGATTGATCCCATGAAATTACCGACATAATATTCATTTCGGGCGTAGAACAATGTCGAATTGCAGTCCTCCTCATTGTTGATGCTGGGTTTGCTCATATTTGTCAATGTTAAATGATAACTTTTATTAAAGGAATGTTTCGACTTGGAATTGTAAATTTTATATATATATATATCACATATGGATTATCCAGATCTTGAGATTGAAGTGCTTTTCTAAAAAGTCTGAGGGTATGGGTAAAAATGATGAAATAAATACAAACTTTTTATGGCAAAGAGCTTACTTTCTCGTCGCTTCGAGGTCATTCCGCATCTCCAATTGAATGAACTCTATCCAGAGGCCGCTCTTTGAAGCAACCTACATGACTGTGGTCCACAGCTCCTTGCCCTTTTTTAGCATCCTGAAGTGGTCCATACTCGAGACGTCCCCAAAACTGCAAAATCTCGCAAGTGATGTCCAACACAAGTTGAAATCGTTCCTCAGGATCTCGCATTCCGGCATTTAAACAGCAATCAGCCGCCAGTCGTTCGTAGATAGTTTGAAGAATGTTCTCGTCAAGGAACTTGTCCGCTTCCTTAATGTACAAGCGGTAGATTTCAGCTTTCTTTTGATAAAACTTTGGATTTCAATTTTATTCGTAAAACCAAAACCTTTTTATTTTTAATATTGCTGTCAAGGTGTCAAGTGTTGTATGTCAACGCGGAGGCAGAGAATAGTATTCTCTGTCAGTTTTTGTTTTCATTTGGCACTGACGTTTACAGTGGGTGATCAAATTATTACGGCGACCTTAAAAAATATATTTTTTTCAGGATTTAGTGCGATGGTGGAAAAACGCCTTAAATGAGCTAAGGCTCATAAGGACTGGACATCCGAAGACTGGTTAAAGGTGATAACTTAATATGTCAGCTTTCAATAGATTTTTTTTATATTTTGGAGATATATTTTCACGATTTTGATGGCACGCGTTTTTTTGTAGGTCTGCTTTTCCGATGAATCAACGGTTCAGATTTTGTCGGATAAGTCCGAGTTTGTTAGGAGGAGGGCAAACAAAAAATATAAAAGGGAATGCGACTTATCCGACAAAATCTGAACCGTTGATTCATCGGAAAAGCAGACCTACAAAAAAACGCGTGCCACCAAAATCGTGAAAATATATCTCCAAAATATAAAAAAACATAGGGACGGGCTACAGTCCGCTTGGGCGAACTGTTGGATACCCTATTCTTATTCCTATCCCTCATAAGTGGGCGTGACAAAAGTCTAAGTATGGTTGAATTGTTAAGAACGCTCTACATATTTTGTTATATAACATTTAAAGGATTTTATCGAAAAAAAACGCTCTCTAGCTCAAACCTGGGTGTTTCAATAAAATTGTTTTATTTAATTGTGGGCGTGTCAGTAGGCGGTTAAAATTTCAGCTCTCTAGGTCCAGTTTAAAGGCCTAATTTTTGTCGACAGACGGACGGACGGACGGACGGACGGAAATGGCTAGATCGACATTACTATCGATGCTGATCATAAATATAGTAACTTCTAGGGGTCTACATGCAATATTAAGGTATGTCACAAACTATGCGTCAAAATTAATATACCCTTAGAATAGGGTATACAAATCTATTGAAAGCTGACATATTAAGTCATCACCTTTAATCAGTCTTCGGATGTCCAGCCCTTATGAGCCTTAGCTCATTTAAGGCGTTTTTCCACCATCGCACTGAATCCTGAAAAAATTATATTTTTTAAGGTCGCCGTAATAATTTGATCACCCACTGTATTACAAATTGTTATCGGTGTGATTAGTGTCATCCGTGCCATTAGTGTCATCTCGTGTGATCGGCTGTCATCCGGCTATGTCATCCACTCATGTCATCCGGATGACAAAGCAAGCGTGTCATCCATTTTGGGACAAAATGACACTCGGTTGACCGAACGGATGACACTGTGTGATCGGGTGTCATCTAGCTGATGACACGCTCGCAGATGACATGCAGATGACAACCGAATTACAAAAGTTCTCTGACGTCAGCATGTCATCCGGATGACAAGTTTGGATGACCGTCTGATCGTACCTTTAATACCAGAAGCAGCATCAAAGTTCTCATCATCATCATTAATACCAGAAGCAGCATCAAAGTTCTCATCATCATCATTAATACCAGAAGCAGCATCAAAGTTCTCATCATCATCATCTTCATCACGGTCTCCATCAGCAATCATCATCATCATCACGATCTTCATCATCATCATCACCTATATCTTCATCATCATCATCACCTATATCTTCATCATCATCATCATCATCTATAGCCATCATTATCACACATTATATTAATATAGCATACAGTGAGTACTTGCAATTCTTTTTAAAAAAAATCATATTTTACAATAAACAATAATATATTTATATACATTTAAATATATTGTTATTTTAATTTACCAAGTTCATATTTTCGATAGTTATTCATTTATATTCCCCTATACATATATTTTGCTAAACGGTGAATAGTTTTCGGTAAATAGTGAAGTTGTGTGATACATAAGATCAGTTATTCGAGTTACTTGCGGTCCCGTACGGTACCGTAAAAAGATTTTTCTTTGTCCGCGAATGTTTTTGCATTTCGGTTTGGAGCCCCTGCTTGCCTCCGGCGGAACATATTCGAATTTTCTTAGATTTTCATCTAGTTCCATCTTTTTTTTATACCAGTAAACTCGATTACAAGTAGATTTTATTCTTGTCTTTTAACCTCGATTTTCTCGATTTCTTCTTTCGTCCTTGACTTAGTTCGAGTAGAGTTTTATATTCTTTATTCTCAATTTAATTCAATATCCACTTCTCGATTTGGATTAATTAATTGGTTAAGAATTTCAACCACAGCGATTATAACTAAATTCTCAACAAGCTTAACAATCTTAACGATTTTTAACCACAACTTATTTTAACTTATTTTTAATAATCTTAACGATTTTTCAACCACAGCTGGTTTCAAAGCACAGATTTCGACCTTGCTTTCCATATTCGTGGTTCAGTTTCCTAACGCAGATTTCTTTCATCATAGCACCCGGCTATAGATACATTTTCTTTTATAAAATTACCTTGCGCTTACATTAAATGGGTACACAGGAAACCAATAGCAAGTCTGGCTCCAGCACAAGCTCAGCATCGGGCATGGACAATACAACCAGCGGTTCCGCAGGCAGTCCCACCGACACCATGCAACAAGCTTCTAGTCGAAACGCAGTTCAGACTTAAAAATATTACATCAGCCAATACCAAGTACGATTATTTGGTCGCTGCCTTGTGTAGCCAAACAATGGAAACAGTCGCAGATGTTTTAATTCGTCCTCCCGCGCAAGATAAATATGAAAATCTTAAGAAAGCGCTGTTGGAAAGGAACCGCGAAGTGTATTACCAAACTGTATACCAGCATAGACACCCATAGTCTGTGCTAAACCATTTTGTGCTCAACAATTTCACCATCATTGCTTGTAATTTGAAGAAAACATAGGAACGGGCTACAGTCCGCTTGGGCGAACTGTTGGATACCCTATTCTTATTCCTATCCCTCATAAGTGGGCGTGACAAAAGTCTAAGTATGGTTGAATTGTTAAGAACGCTCTACATATTTTGTTATATAACATTTAAAGGATTTTATCAAAAAAAAAAACGCTCCCTAGCTCAAACTTGGGTGTTTCAATAAAATTGTTTTATTTAATTGTGGGCGTGTCAGTAGGCGGATTTAAAAAAAATTAACACATGAGAATAAAGGGCCCCTAGAGTTACGTGCAAACCCATATGGTTGCACTTAAACATAATATTATCAGATGCTTTGTCCTTGAAATAGTCAACGGCATTACACAAAACAAATGCAGATGTTTTGCACTTGAAATGGAGTAAGTGCATTTATACAAAATTTGCACTTGATGCTTTCGGGAGCCGTGCGCCTTGTTTTTGCTTGCAAGTGCATGCACGTAAACAAGTGCAGGTGTTTTGCACTTGGACATAGAAAACGTTAGAGAGAGGTTTCCTTTTAAGTTAAGTTCAAACTAAAAGTAATCTTAGAAAAAACATTGTTAAATAAAGAACCCAAAGTGGATAAGTAAATCAAATTTATAATGTGTTTTTATTTTGAGTAAAGTTAAACACGTAACTCTAGGGTATATATATATTAATTGTGTCAGTGGGCGGATTTTGAAAATATTTACACATGAGCATAAAGGGCCCATAGAGAGTACATATTATAAATTTCAGCTCCCTAGCTCAAACTTTGGATTTTCAAAAATTAATATACCCTTAGAATAGGGTATAAAAAAATTATTTTATTTATTTGTGGGCGTGTCAGTGGGAGGATTTTGAAAATTTTGTATCCCGAGCAGTTTCAGGAGTAATAGATCATATATAAAAAATTTCAGCTTTCTAGCTCAAAATTCGATTTTTTCCAAAATTTTGTTTTTTTGAGTTTGTGGGCGTGTCTGTGGGCGGATTTCAAAAATTCGTAAACTGGATTATTTCGGGACCCTAGAGACTATATGGTTAAAATTTAAGCTCTCTAGGTCCAGTTTAAAGGCCTAATTTTTGCCGACGGACGGACGGACGGACGAACATGGCTAGATCGACATTACTATCGATGCTGATCATAAATATAGTAACTTTTAGGGGTCTACGGGCAATATTAAGGTATGTTACAAACTATGCGTCAAAATTAATATACCCTTAGAATAGGGTATAAAAACTGGAGCAAACTATATGCTACTACAGATCATTGATTGGACATACAAGTATTCTTTGTTCATCAGGCTGTTTTGTGTTCACAGAGTTCTTCTATAGAATTGAAATAGAACAGCGTTTAGTAATGACAAATTAAATTATTTCAATTTATTTTTTTTTTCATTCATATTAATTTCCGTTTTTGATATGTAACATAAACTACATTAAATTAATAAGAAATGGACATGAAATAAATAACCGAATGAAAATAAACGAAAGAAAATAATCGAATGAGAAGATAGTTCGCAACTAATCCCATAAACAGTGCAATCCATATGGAGCTGCAACCCCCCTGCTTGAGGTCACTTTTTGATTTGGAGTAGGTGCGAGGTTTTATCTTAGCACTTGGCCTTATTGCACTTTGGGTAAATAATTGTGGACTTATGGCCTACTTCCTTTCAATATTGTGAAACTATGGCCCGAAATGTTGTGGCGTTTTCCTCCACTTACGCCATGTTCTTTCTTCCTCCTTGCTATTGCTGTTGGCTGCACACATATATTTTTGAAGCAAAATTTTACTCTGCTAGCCGCAAAACTTCGTGCGTGTTCTACGTTTTGTACGTTGTTACAAGTTTTGTTCAATCGTTTAACAAGCATTATATTGGAAACTGATCTGTCTGTTTCCAACATATCAGCTAAGCGATCAAAGTACAAAAATAACAGTATAATAACGACAAACGCACTGGAATAATACATACATACATATAGAAAACATAAATATAAAACGCGTGTGTAGATACATGAACATCTCTCGAATCTCACTGAAGTGTCTGTAATAACAGGTACTTTGCTTTTGTTAATGTGGAGCAAAATGTATACCGTGTCAGAGCAAATGTAGTTTTCTCTGAGTCGGTATACATTTTGCTCTACATTTGCATGAGCACATTGTTGTATGTTGCAGAGCGCCCGATGTCTGTGCTGGTATACAGTTTGGCAATATGCAACCGGGACAGTGAAGAACGCCGTTTAGACGCGCTTCTGAACAAAATCGAGTTGTGAGACATGAAACCATCGGAGTTGTACTGAAATATGGAAAGCCTGGCAAATGGGAACAACTTAGTCAAACCACCCTTAGTTATGAAACTTTGGCTAAACCGACTACCACAACCAATTCGAGTTTGCCTAATGGCAGTTGAAAGTTCACAAACCCAAAATCAACTATTTATTTTGGCCAATAGGCTTCATGACTCATGAAGCAGTCAGCAAATAGCTCAAGTCAACGTGTCTCGAAAATCAAATTCAGACAACAATCTTTTACAAGAACTATCGCTGCGCATCGAACAATTGGAAAGGCACCAATCAAGACCAAACAATTTTAACAGAAGCTCTCGAAACTTTACAAGAGAAAGGTCTAAGAGCAGACACCGTTCCAACAGTCGAAGAACAGATCAATCCATTTGCTGGTTTCATCGCAAATTCGCTTCAAAGGCTAGAAAATGGGTGACACATTCAATCCGACACCAACAGCGCGACAAAAACCTAGTGCGCCAAAGCTCAAATGCATCTTTGAGTCAGGCATACTTTTCGCGCCGCCTTATTATTCGCGACAATAACACTAAACACAAGTTTTTGATTGATACAGGCGCCGAGATTTCGATAATCCCTCGAAAACTCTGTCTCATCTCAACCAACCCAATGATTTCGTTCTTCTCACGGCGAACGGGGGACGCATTCGTACGTACGGATGTAAACGATTGACAATTGATCTCAACCTTAGGCGTGCTTTCGAATTTACTTTCGTCATCGCTGATATTGATCACCCTATTATAGGAGCTGATTTTTTACACAGATTTAATTTAATTGTCTATCTTAGTAGTTGCATCTTAAAGGCAACAAACACTGTACGCCTAAGCTTTTTTCAATTCCAAGCGAATTTGGCGCTATCCTGGACGAGTTTCCAGAGCTCAAAGCGCCGCCAGATTTCACGTTGCCTGTAAAACACACCGTAGTACACCGAATAGTTAACGATTGCCAAACGACAATTTAAGCAAATGATCAATCTAGGTATTTGTCGCGTGTCTAAATCACATGTCACCTCACCACTTCACATGGTCCCAAAAAAGAATTCACCCGATTTTCGACCATGCGGGGACTATAGGTGGCTAAACGACGCAACGTTACCCGAAAAACATCCGATTGCAAACGCACAAGACTGTTCAGCCAACCTCGATGGTTGTACGATTTATTCGAAGATTGACTTGGTGCGCGAGTTACGATACACACATACATCAACATTAAGTCGCAACCGAAGACCGGACGTTGTTCGCAACATTTTCATCATCTCTATCAACATCAGAATTCATCTGCTAAAAGAGAGATTTACACTCTCTAAACCGTAACAGCTAATAATTATGTATTTATCTGAATAACACTTTATATTCTCTACTCACACAATAACATAATTATATAAACCGTTTATGATTAAGCTAATTTGTATATGTTCACGTTAACATGCTGTGGCTGCTAATCTGGTAGTCAGAACGTAGAAGCCGAATAATAAAGATGGTATTTGTCATGCTCTGATTCTGATAGCATTTTAATTCAAGAAATAATAGAATAATCTGTGGATAACGGATTAAGATTATAACTGGCGCAGTCGATAGGATGCTTTTTCGACAATTTAAAGTGAAAAATTAGTAGCTATAATTGATCGAGTTTAAAGCATTAAAGCACATATCGATGAAACATCGATGTGGAGGATATCAATCCGTTAGCAGTAAAGAACTACAGTTGAAATATCGAGGAAGATATAGAAGACCGCATGTCTACGGAATATAGGCGTGAGAGTTTCCTGAGGACACCCATTATCCTGTCTACATCACTAGAAGATCTCCAACCCAGCATCGTAAAAAAATTTTTTTCTGCAAGGTGAGTCCTATTTATTGGATCTACTCATTGGTTTTTCCTATGTCTCCATTTTCCAAAAAACAAAAGATCAAATTGAAAATTAGTTGTTCAGATAGTTTTAGTTCGAAAAAAGTTAAAACAAATTTAGATAATTTCATTAAAATATATAATAGTGATACAGATATAGGATTAAATTACAATTTAGACAGTTTTAAGAAAATTGAAGGGTCAACCACGTGTTTTTTGTTTTCTGATCAAAGCATATCCAAGAGTATCGGTATGAATAACGGTGCGGGAACATCAAACCAAGCTTTGATTGCTGCTGATATTTTTAATTCGTTAAGAATACCCGATGCCGTTAAAGATTTGCCCACATTTGATGGCAACCCCCGATTGCTTTACGACTTTTTGACAAATGTGGAAGAGATACTAAATGTTATGCCACAAATAGTAGGATCTGCGTATTACAAAATCATTTTACGCGCTATAAGAAATAAAGTTATTGGCCAAGCAAATGAAATACTAAATCTATATGGAACAGTTATTAATTGGAATGAAATAAAAAACAATCTGATAATTCATTACTCTGACAAAAGGAATGAAACAAGTCTCATTCGCGACCTTCATCAATTACGACAGTATCAAGATAACCTCGAACAATTCTATTCGAAGGTAATAGATATTTTGTCAGCAATGACAAACCATGTTAAGGTTCATGAAACCGACCAAAACGTAATCGCAGCTAAGCTCAATTTATATGAAGAAATGTGTTTAAACACATATTTATCAGGGCTTAGAGAGCCATTAGGTTCAACTGTAAGATCTATGAGACCCAAAAAGCTCTCTGAAGCGTACCATTTCTGTTTGCAAGAACAAAATTGTCATTACTTTCAAGAATCACAACGTATACCACAGACATCTACTAACAAAAGACTAACCAACAATCACTTTGCAAACTATTATTCTAAGCCTTTCAGAGCACAATTTCCCAGTTTTTCATCACATACCTCATTTCCAACACATACGCCAACAAATACTAGTATTCAACCTCCATTCTTCAAGCATCCAAATAGATTTCAGCCATCATTTCGAAGTATTAACAATAGTAACAGCAATAATAATCCAAATTTCAACTTCACAAATAGACAAGTTCCAGTTTCGAACAATTACGGCAATCAGTATTCCATTCCAAGACAATTTCCAACACCAGAGCCAATGGACACATACAGCGGCAACACTAAGCGAAATTCTAACCGCTTTCTTAACAATAACAATAATCCAGAAACCAATATATCTAACAATTTTCATAATATTGAGGGCTGTATAAATTATGACAATGGTACAAATATTCCCTTATTGACAAACGCACACCAACAACCAAATTTAGAATCCTATTCTTACAACAACCCTGAAAACTTGTACCAACATTTTAATATACCAGATATTCCACAACTACAGCTACCGCAGCATGAAAATTGCAATGAAATCGACGATTCAAATTTTCGGTTACAAGCCTACGAGAATCAGTCGGCTATATAGAAATGAACAATATTAATTCAAACGTGTTGCCATATATCACAATACACAGCCTATGCAAAAATCCGCTAAAATTTCTGATTGACACAGGAAGTAATAAATCCTTTATCAGGCCAGATATAGTATCAAATGAAAAAACGAAATTAACAAATCCTATAAAAATAAAAACAATTTTTGAAACAAAATTTATAAAAGAAGAAATAAAAATAAATGGACTACCAGAACTAAACACCACCCGTGAACTTTCATTTTTAATTTTCAAGTTCCACAACTATTTCGATGGTCTTATAGGGACAGAAATGTTACTGAAATTAGACATGAGTATTGATTTAAAAAATTCTGTTTTAAAAAACGACAATACACAGGTTCCTTTGAGCTATAAGCCCAACTTTATGTCGAAACCATTCACTATTCCTGAACTTACTAAGACTGTTGTACGTTTGCCTGTTGATGTCGAAGAAGGAACTATTTATGTAAAACCAACGCAGATAAGAGATAATTTATCGCTATCTGAAGGTATTTACAAAGCATCTAGGTGGTATTCCTTGCTAGAAGTAGTAAACAGTTCTGTTTGGCCACAAAAATTCACTGTCGAACAACCAATTAAATCGCAAAGAATTGACCAAAACAAGTTTTTGGAAATACACAATTTGTCCATTAATAACAATCAGAATTTGCAAAGCTCTAATTCATTTGAATTGATTCGCACCGATCACCTAAACGAAGAAGAGAAATCTCATATTAAAGCACTTTTTCGACAATTCGAGCATATATTTTTTAAAAATGATCAAAACCTTAGTTTTTTAAGTGAAATAAAACATGAAATAAAGACGCGAGACAATATCCCAATCTATGCTAAATCATATCGCTACCCCTACGTACACAAAAAGGAAATTCAGGACCAAATTACAAAAATGCTTAATGGCGGAATTATACGCCCAAGCTACTCTCCCTGGTCTTCTCCGATTTGGATAGTGCCAAAAAAGAAAGACGCAAGTGGCAAAGATAAATGGCGGTTAGTTATTGACTATCGCAAATTGAATGAGAAGACTATAGAGGACCGATACCCCATTCCCAACATAACCGATATCCTGGATAAATTAGGCAAATCCATTTATTTCACCACATTAGACCTTGCGTCCGGCTTCCATCAAATGCAGGTTAAAGATGAAGATATTCCCAAAACAGCATTTACAATAGAGCATGGTCACTACGAGTTTTTAAGAATGCCTTTCGGACTGAAAAATGCTCCATCGACGTTCCAACGCGTGATGGATAATGTTCTTCATGACCTGCAGGGCACAATTTGTCTCGTCTACATGGATGACATCATTGTATTTTCTACATCCTTGCAGGAGCATATTCAACACCTAAAACTAGTATTTCAAAAACTCAAAAATGCAAATTTAAAAATCCAATTGGATAAGTCAGAGTTTCTTCGCAAGGAAGTGTCGTTTCTTGGGCATTTGGTAACCGCTGACGGCGTCAAACCTGACCCGAATAAGATCTCAGCAATAACACGATTTCCCATACCAAAAACGACGAAGCAAATAAAATCATTTTTAGGGTTAATCGGTTATTACCGAAAATTTATAAAAGATTTTGCTCACTTGACCAAACCATTAACATTTTTGCCTTCGGAAAAATAAAAGCATTGTTTTGGATTCCGAGTTTGTTGCATGCTTCCAAAACTGCAAGAACCTTCTTTGCAACGATCCAATTTTGCAATACCCGGATTTCTCTTTCCCTTTCAACCTTACTACAGACGCGAGTAATGTTGCTCTAGGGGCTGTGCTGTCTCAAGGACAAATAGGATCTGATAAGCCGGTTTGTTATGCAAGTCGCACTTTATCAGTATCTGAACAAAATTATAGCACAATAGAAAAGGAGCTTTTAGCTATAACCTGGGCTTGTAAGTACTTTCGTCCATATCTGTTTGGTAGGAAATTCAAGATAGTGACTGACCACAAACCACTCACTTGGCTTTTTAACCTGAAAGAACCAAACAGTAAATTAATGCGTTATCGTCTTAAGCTCGAGGAGTTCGATTATGAGTTAGTGCACAAAAAGGGTACACTAAACACAAACGCTGATGCTTTGTCGCGAATAGAGCTAAACGCGAATGAGCAAATCGAAGTTCAATCAGAAAATTGTCTTAGCAATTATTCTATTCAAAATAATATAGATGACTCAGAACATTTGTCGACTATCCACTCAGCTCAAGAAAATAGTGATGATGGAATTCCTATTTCTGAATGTCCTCTTAATGCCTTCTCTAACCAGCTCATACTCAAATCTAACGCGAATAAACCACAACTTCAAGTGACTCTAAAAATTTTATTTCAAAAGAAAAAACGTCATTTTATAGAAAGGAAAGATATTAGTAAAGAAGATGTTATTGTAAATATTCTTAAAGATTATGCCAATACAAAAAGACACACAGCTATATTAACCGATGACGAGACCTTTAAAGCAGTTCAGTCTGCATATTCAAAGTTCTTTAATCATAGCCGTCTTAAATTGGTTCGATGTACTGTGCTATTAGATGATATCACAGAACGTGATGAGCAAGAAGCTTTGGTAAGAAATTACCATCAAAAGTCTCACCATAGAGGAATAGCAGAAACTCTTGAACATCTGAAGAGGGAGTACTACTTTCCAAATATTAAAAACGTTATCACCAAAATTATAAATAACTGCGAAATTTGTCACAAGTACAAATATGATCGGTTAAGGAAACCTCTAAGGTATGAGCTTACTGAGACTCCAACCAAGCCGCTGGAAATACTTCACCTGGACATCTATTCCATAAGCAAGGAAAACTGTTTAACAATATTAGATAAGTTTAGTAGATTTGCTTGTGTTTATATATTACCCAGTAGAAATAGCATTAGCCTCATTGAGAAGCTAAAACATTATTTCTCTCACCACGGCATCCCGAAAAAAGTCATAACTGACAACGGCAGTGAGTTCCTCTCAACCCTGTTTCGGGAATTTTTAACGATATATAACATAGAATTGCATTTAACTTGTGCAAAAACATCAACAGGTAATTCGCCTGTAGAGAAGTTTCATTCTACGCTAACCGAGTTGATAAGAATCATCAAATCGCAATACCCCAAGAAACAGATATCTGAAATAATTGACGAGGCTGCCTTAACATACAATAACTCAATTCACTCGGTAACAAAGCTGACGCCATTTGAAGTGATAACTGGCCATATTATAAAAAAACAATACTTTCCACCTAACGAACCTTACAGGAATCAAACGGAACAAGACTACTTAAACGAACACATACGAAACTATAACATTCTAAGTAATATAATTTACGAACGAAATTTTGCATACAAGAAAAACATAATAGACAAACGAAATGAAAAACGAAATGACCCACCAGACTTTAGCAAAAATGAAAAGATATACGAACTCGACGATAGGCGAAATAAATTAGCTCCGAGATTTAAGGAACATATAGTCGTAAAAAATAATAAGATAACTATTGATTCCAACAAAAGAAAAGTCCATAAGCAAAAGGTAAAGAAAAGAAAAAAATTCGCTAATAATTGACATTAAATAAAGAACTCTTTGATATGTTTATAAGCAAATAAAACACACCGTAATGAGGCATAGATATTAATTGACAGATCAACAAGCAAGGTCTGTAGTTTGGATTTCGAACTGAATGTTATTTTTCCGTTTTTAATTTAATATGAATCTGAATCAGTTATATATATGTTTGTTTAATAAAAATAGTTAACGTATGAATTAACGTTAAAAAGAAACAACCAGTTTACACACTTCCCGCCTCCCCTTTGCCTATCCCAAAAACCAATGAGTTAGAAACATTTAAATACGGACAAATCTTAAGAAACGATCCAAAAACAAAATAAAATGTAAAGATGAACGTCAACAAAACAATTCAGCTATTCTATCACCATGCCCAACACAACGACACTCGATGCTCTCGGTCTATTCTTAAGCGGGAGGAGTTACGATACACACATACATCAACATTAAGTCGCAACCGAAGACCGGACGTTGTTCGCAACATTTTCATCATCTCTATCAACATCAGAATTCATCTGCTAAAAGAGAGATTTACACTCTCTAAACCGTAACAGCTAATAATTATGTATTTATCTGAATAACACTTTATATTCTCTACTCACACAATAACATAATTATATAAACCGTTTATGATTAAGCTAATTTGTATATGTTCACGTTAACATGCTGTGGCTGCTAATCTGGTAGTCAGAACGTAGAAGCCGAATAATAAAGATGGTATTTGTCATGCTCTGATTCTGATAGCATTTTAATTCAAGAAATAATAGAATAATCTGTGGATAACGGATTAAGATTATAACTCGCGCGTACCACCAAATCCCTGTGGCAGAGGAAGACGTGCAGAAAACGGCAGTTATAACGCCGTTTTGGCTATTCGAATTTCTCAGAATGCCTTTCATGAATAGCATCTTAGGCGATCTTCCAATCGTGTTCACTCAGACGACGTACATATCGCAAGTAAATCAGTCAAAGAACACAAACAGCAACTGCGTGTAGTTTTTAGTAGACTTCAAGAGCAAGGACTAAACGTTAATGTGGAAAAATGCGAACTTGGGGTTAGCGAACTCGATTTTCTTGGTTATACAATTTCCAAACGCGGGATCATTCCTTCGCAGGAACGGGTCAAGGCAATTAATGAATTCCCTAAACCCAACTCGATCAAGAAACTACAGCGTTTTCTTGGGATGATTAATTTTTACAACCGTTTTATGTCCAACATGGCATTCAAAGCTAAACCACTTTACGAACTTCTCAAAGACACAAAAAAGGAGAAGGACAAAAAAGGCATCTTCCTGTGGTCCGAACCATTCGAAAAGCTATATGAGGAGTCCTACAGCAATACCATCACAGCTGCTGGGAACCGTTAGGATTTTTCTCCACTCTTCTGAGCCCTGCAGAAAATAAGTATTCGACGTTCGATCGCGAGCTACTCGTACTTGCGATTTTCAAAAGTATTAAACATTTTCGCTATTATGTGGAAGGTAGACAATTCACCGTCTTCACCGACCATAAACCGCTCAAGAAAGCAATCTGCTCTAAAACAGAAAAATTGCCCCGTCAAACTCGTCCCATTGAGTTCATCGCGGAATTCACAACGGACATCCGCTACATTAAAGGCATACAAAACATCGTTGCCGACACGTTGTCCAGGGCGTACATAGAGATAATCGATTTCACAAACATTAGTATACCCGCTCTGTTAAAAGAGCAGGAGAACCACGAAGAACTGAAAAGCCTTTTAAAGACATCAAATAGCTACTTCGGCAAAACTTGTTACAACTTTAATACCTATTCACGACGTCGAAATATGGTGCGAAACTTGGAAGTGTAAAATGTACAAAGGCGAATAGACGTGTTTTTTTCTTTCTCATTCGGCAAAGCCTTCAAACATTGTATTTGTAGCTAAATATTTGCATAAAGTATATGAACACATTCATTTAACTCTACCAGTCTTTTTTGCTACTATTTGTGCGCATCAGTGAAGAAATTATTTGCAAAAATCAAGTTTATTCTTATTTACATACAAAATATTTGTTTGCTTATTGTGCTTAACAACTGTTTAACTCTTGCAAAATGAGTTCTAATACGCGCTCAAAAATTCATCCAAGAGACGTTATTGTCCCAAATCGGAATTCCCCTTCAACCAAAAGAGATATGCTTGGACCGACCCCTCTTACGATTGGTGACCTAGAGAACAGGCTGAGCAAATTAAGCGACAACATTTTTGCACACATAACAGGTGGCAATGGTGCAGTAGTAGTGTATTCGCTTACGGAATGGAAGGTCGTGCGTTCGAATCCCGGCCATGTCCATTACTTTATACCGAATACATGAAATCGTAATCTCCCTAAGTAACTTAGGCACCACCCGTGGAGAAAAACCCTACAACTGCACCCAAACACTTCTTTCCTATCTCTCTATTCTTTCTAATACCAAGTAGCTTACACTGTGTTCTTAGCATTATAAGGGTAAAAAAAAAAAAAATCCCTTTAGCGTAAGCAAATTATAAAAAAAAAAAAAAAAAGGTTGAAATTGAAAAAAAAATCGATCCGATTTTGTCCAAAGCTTAGAGCATATGGAGCAACAGTGGAAGGAACACATTCAGAAAGTCGACCAATCTATTATCAAGCTACAAGATCGAGTGGGGACCCTTGAATTACACGCTGCTGAAACACAACAGCTGCAAGTGGATGTTGACAATCTAAACAACAGATGTGATATGTTTGAAAGAAGAGAGCTTGCGGCTGATGCCATTATTTTTGTAGTACCCCAATCGCCAGAAGAGAACGACAATTGCTCTTCAAACAATTCTGTAACGCTATTGCTCTTAATCTTCCAGACATAAAAAACATATTTCGTCTCCGCCAGCACCAGCACCAAAACCATTCAACCCGTACCCTCCGATTATTCTCAAGTTTCACACTTTGATGGGGAGAAATGCTTTTTTGTCATCAATTGCAAATTTCCGTAAGAATAAAAGCAGACAGCTACGTCTCCGTGCCGTTGGGATAGAATCGGACAATTATATGTACATATGTGAACGAGGAGTCTAACCAAAATCAATCGGTCAATAATCCAGCATGCAATGCGCGCAAAAAGGCGAAATCAGCTGTTTTCTGTTTACACCAAGTATGGAACCGTGTATGTAAAAAAGAGTGCGGCAGAGAAGGGGTTCGTTTGTAAAAACATTGAGAGTTTGATTGCTTATGCGGAAAGAGGACGAGCAACAGGTTTTCCAGAAAACAAATAGTGATCGCTCATAGAGAATACAACTTTTATATTTATTATTATTTTAATTAATATAAAACTGCTAATTGTTATTTTTGTTATTCTTGTTGATGCACTGGGCTTTCCTTTTTTACTAGTATTTTTACTATTTTTTAAAATTTAAATTTAAATTTTTTTATTTAAATTTAAATTTAATTAATTTTAATTTTTATAATTTTATAATTTATAATTTAATAATTTATAATTTAAAATTTATTTAAATTTATTGTTTAATTATTCAAACACATCTATTGTTCTTTGTTGTTGCTGATGTTTTTCTCTATGTAAGTACTTCAAAAAGATTTACTCTTACTTGTACTTTATGAATATCAAATAAATATGAAAAAAAATATGAAATATGAAATAAAAAAAAGTTGAAAAAGTTGAAAAAAAAATTTTCTCGGAAAGAGTCGCCCATACACACCCGAAATTTTTCGAAGGAGACTTTTTGACAACCATCACAAACTATCACATCCAGGCGCTAAAGCAATGCGTAAAATAATCACGGCCAAGTATTTTCGGCCAAGAATGAATAGCGAAATAAATAGATGGACCCGTAGCTGCATCCCTTGTCAAAAATCCAAAATAACCAGGCATACCATTTTACGTCACGGAAAGTTTCCGCTTCCTGAAGATAGGTTTTCCCACATTCACATGGATTTAGTCGGTCCCCTTCCTCCCTCACAAGGTTTTACATACCTTCTCACCATTAAGGAAAATTCTCTTCCTTTGTAGATGTCATCCCCATCAAAAACATAAGTGCACAAACAGTTGTTTTAGCGTTCGTTCACTACTGGGTTTCCCGATTCCCGCAAACGATAACAACCGACCAAGGGACTCAATTCGAATCTTGCCTTTTTGAGGAAATTTCCGATACGCTTGGTACAAGACGAATCCGAACCATGACGTACCACCCACAAGCTAATGGTTTGGTTGAACGTTTTCACAGACAATTAAAGGACGCTTTACAGTCACAAGAAGATAATCAAAATTGGTTTCCAAATTTACCTTGGACCCTTCTTAGCATACGTTCTAGAATAAATTTATGACTTGAATGTCACACCTGCCCAACTATTGTACGGACAGAACTTACGTTTACCCGCAGAAATAGTTGAACCGAAACCATTTAACCCACTTTTTAATTCATCGAATGCACGAGAGATCACACAAGCCATCTCTCAAGTACGGCCCGATTCTAAAAGAACCAGGGAACAAAAGTACATATTCGTACCCAAAACTCTGAACACAAGCAAATACGTTTTCGTTCGGGAGGAGGTAAACAGGGGTAGCCTGAATCCGCATTGCAAAGGCCCTTTCGAGGTCGCGGATCGAAATGAAAAAACATTCTTTGTAATAATCAATAACGAAAAGCAAGTAATATCGATAGACAGACTTAAGCCCGCCTTTACTACTGAGGAAAACAATTCACCAGCAAAACCAAAGCGGAGGGTAACTTCCATTTGCCACAAAATTACTTTAGAAAATGAGCACTTTTTAGTATTCATTTTAATTATAACTTTATAAAATATATCTACTGAAATGATCACTTATTAGTATTCTTTTTGATTATAACTTTATAAAATATATCTACTGAAATGTTCACTTTAATTATAACTTTATAAAATATATCTATTACATTGCTGACTATCTACAAAAACAAATTGTACTAAAACGAATTAAAAAAGTAAACTCAATTAAAACAAAATCAATTGTAAAAGCTTTTATACGGCGGAGAGTGATGTGGCACCCTGTACCACCTTTTTATTTCATTAAACTTTTATACGTACTGTAAAGCTGCATGGCTGGCTTGTCAGTTGTCACTCTCCCAAGTCTGAAGGTTTCCAAATACGGAAGAATTAAATCAGAAGCCAACCGCGCATATATACATTTAACCCTTAAACGGGCGATTTTTCATTTTCTGGTGAAAAAAAATCGTATATGCTATCTTCGATCTTATAAGTCGAATGGCGTCATTAATTTTACATTTAATTAGGCTGGAAGGGCTAGAACTAGCCAAAATAGGGACGATGCATATATGAATCATGGCGCATTTGCCTACCTAAATCATAATGAAAACATAGGGGCGGGCTACAGTCCGCTTGGGCGAACTGTTGGATACCCTATTCTTATTCCTATATCTCATAAGTGGGCGTGACAAAAATTTAAAGGATTTTATCGAAAAAACTAAGCTTTTGTAAATAAAAACGCTCCCTAGCTCAAACTTTGGTTTTTCAATAAAATTATTTTATTTAATTGTGGGCGTGTCAGTAGGCGGATTTAAAAATAATTTAAGTATGAGCATAAAGGGCACCTAGAGAGTATATACTATAAATTTCAGCTCCCTAGCTCAAACTTTGGACTTTCAAAAATAAAAAATAAATAATTGTGGGCGTGTCAGTAGGCGGATTTTGAAAATATTTACACATGAGCATAAAGGGCCCCTAGAGAGTATATATTAAAAATTTCAGCTCCCTAGCTCAAATTTTGGTTTTTCAAAAAAAAATTTTTATTTAATTGTGGGCGTTTCAGTGGGCGGATTTTGAAAATTTTTTGTCCCAAGCAGTTTTATGGGCCAAAGATCATATATAAAAAATTTCAGCTTTCTAGCTCAAAATTCAATTTTTCCCAAAATTTGTTTTATTTAATTGTGGGCGTGTCAGTGGGCGGATTTTGAAAATTGTATGTCCCAATCAGTTTTATGGGCCATAGATCATATATAAAAAATTTCAGCTCTCTAGCTCAAAATTCGATTTTTTCCAAAATTTTGTTTTTTGAGTTTGTGGGCGTGTCTGTGGGCGGATTTCAAAAATTCTTAAACTTGATTATTTCGGGACCCTAGAGAGTATATGGTTAAAATTTCAGCTCTCTAGGTCCAGTTTAAAGGCCTAATTTTTGCCGACGGACGGACGGACGGACATGGCTAGATCGAAATTACTATCGATGCTGATCATAAATATAGTAACTTTTAGGGGTCTACGGGCAATATTAAGGTATGTTACAAACTATGCGTCAAAATTAATATACCCCTAGAATAGGGTATAAAAATGCTGAGATATTTGAATAAAAAACGAAGTTTTTCAATTAAAAATTTATTTATTTATTTGTTGTTTTAAAATAATAATAATAGGAACTCAATTATTTAAAAGCTATTTTTTATGTACACAAGTGACGTCATATCTACATATATATAGGTATATATAGTACATATCATACAAATTTACTCGTACAAATTCAAGTGAAAAAAAAATCAAATATGCAGTCAGGCTTAAGGGATTGACAAATCATTTGGTATGGAATTTCAAGAAACAGTTCTTGTCTTTATTTAGGCACAAAGCAACTTTGCATCTCTGGCACTGTATGTATGTCTGTGAAATGCAGTATGGCAGCTTGCAACGCACTCTATTAGCGGTGACCTCTGGGAAGTGGTTTATCCCATCGTTACGAATATCAACTGGAGGAATGGGGGCTGTTGTTGTCGATTTTCTTTTCTTTTTTTGAAAATCCAAAGCTTGAGCTAGGGAGCTGAAATTTATAAAATATACTCTCTATGGGCCCTTTATGCTCATTTGTAAATATTTTCAAAATCCGCCCACAATTTTTATTTATTTTATTTTTTTGAAAATTCAAAGTGAGCTAGGGAGCTGAAATTTATAATATATACTCTCTAGGGGCCCTTTATGTTCATGTGTTATTGCAACAGACAGAAGAAGATAGGGATATCCTGGTAAGGCGTGGACTTCCGCTCTTTATGCTTACCTTCGATAGGTCTGATAACATCGAAGATATATACCGAATTAAATCTATAGTAAATATTGTGGTAAAAATCGAGCCTATGCGTAGAAATTCGAAAATAATTCCACAGTGCAAACGTTGCCAAGAATTTAATCATACGCAAATGTATTGCAAAAAAGAGCCGCGATGTGTGAAATGCGCCGGAAATCACTTTTCCCAAGACTGTAGAGGAAATAAACAATCCTCCGCTACCTGTGCTAATTGTAAGGGAAAGCACCCGGCAAATTATAGAGGTTGTGAAGTAGCTAAGGAGTTGCAAAAACGGAGAGATGCGTTCCTCAAGCCTCAAAATAGGAATACAAAACCGTTAGCCAAGCCGAAGTCTAAGACTGCCCAGGAGGTAGTAGGCAATACAAAACCTCCGGTTCAAGAGCGCAAAAATGTCAGAGAAAGAGAGACAACAGAAAAGCCCTCAACCTCTGTTGTCAAAAGAAACGCTATTGAAAAGTTACCATCAGGAAAGCCATCGAATAGTGGCCCTCGGACAGCCAGAGTGCAGACCTACGCTCAGGCCGCGGCATTCGAAGGAGCAAAAAACGTTGAAACTTCGCCGGACCCTGTTTCTCTCGTTTTCTCAGTTATTCTCGAGAAACTTGAAGAACAAAGTAAAATAAATAAAATTATTCTCGATCGGCTGGTTAAGCTCGAAAATAATTCATGGAAAACGCGCACTTCAAATACAACATGAATGAAAAACTAATGTTAAAAATATGCACTTGGAATGCAAACGGACTTTTGCAAAAACTTTACGTATTGAAAATATTCATACGTGAGAAAGATCTTGACATTTGCTTGATATCTGAAACTCATGCAAGAAAGGGATCGAATTTAAAAATAAAAGGATATAATGATTTCCACGCTTGTCACCCTTCGGGAAACGCGAGAGGTGGATCATCATTGTTTATTAAAGACTGCATTGAACAATACGAAGACCTGAAGATAGAGCTTGAAACTATGCAACTGTGCACGATTCGAGTAAAAAATAGTCAGCGTACTCTTAGAATTTCATCTATCTACTGTCCACCGCGTTCCGCGCTTGAAAAAAGTGATTACACGAACTTGCTTAAATCGCTCAAACCAAATTTCATTATTGGCGGCGATTTTAATGCGAAACACACGTTCTGGGGTTCTAGATACATCTCGCGCAAAGGTAGAATGCTCTATGGGGCAGGTATGGAGTACAGTTGCGATTTCCACTCGACGGGCAAACCGACCTACTGGCCAACTGATACTTCAAAAATACCTGATCTGATAGATTTTTTCGTCGTGAAAGGAATAACTACCAACCACATTAAAATTGAAGAGAGCTTTGATCTGTCATCTGATCATTCACCGGTTATTTTAACATTGAGCGTAAAACTAGCCAATAACCTAGAGCCAGCGAGATTAACTGGTAGATCAACTAACTGGGAAGGCCTTAGGAACGAAATTGAAGAGAATGTTGAACTGAGCGTTCCACTTACGACACCCTATGAACTTGAGGCTGAAGTTGATCGCTTCGTTGAGATCGTACAGCTCGCCTCCTGTAATAATACGCCTAATCCAAGAAAAACGCCGGCTAAATACGGCTTACGATATCCTCAAGAAATAAAAGAATTGGTCAACGAAAAAAGGAAGGCGCGTAAAAAATGGCAACAGAGTCGCGCTCCGCAACATAAAGCACATTTGAATTATTTGTGCAATTTGTTGAAGACAGCTATTAAGGATTTTAAAAATCGGGCGATAGGTTCCTACCTTGAAAATTTAACAGCGAAAAAAGATTCCAATTATTCACTTTGGAAAGCTATAAAAGGCACCAAAAGGCCTAAAATCCCCGCGCCGCCAATTAAAATAAATCAAAATGAATGGGCAAGGGAAGATAAGGAAAAAGCGGACGTTTTTGCCGCCCATCTAGAAGAAACCTTTAAACCGTACGATGGTCAAGCGGTCCACGACAATATTAATAGGACGGAATTACTACCTGACAATTTAACACTCACAAGTGCAACGCTAAGGGAACTAAAACTTGAAATCGAATCTCTAAAACCTAAGAAAGCTCCTGGCTATGATTTGATCACTGGAGAAGTTCTCAAAGTCCTACCAAGAAAAGCATTAATTAAGCTTCTTCAGATTATAAATGCGGCACTCAGACTAAAACACGTGCCGAGCCAATGGAAAGTTGCGGAGGTCATAATGGTTTTAAAACCAGGAAAACCGCCAAATGAATTAAAATCATATAGACCAATTTCCCTCCTTCCAGTGATATCCAAAGTTTTCGAGAGAATACTACTAAGGCGAATACAACCGGTTATAGAAGAAAATAATCTTATCCCTGACCACCAGTTTGGGTTCAGAACCAAGCATTCGACGATTGACCAAGTGCATAGAATTACTGACGTAATCGAGAAAGCATTTGAAGAAAAAAAGATATGCTCAAGCGTATTCCTTGACGTCTCACAAGCCTTTGATAAGGTGTGGCACGACGGCTTAAAATTTAATTTACGACAAGTTCTTCCCGTATGCCTATATGATATTCTAGAATCATATCTCGGGAATAGACTCTTCCGTGTTAGAAATGGGAACGAATACTCGGAGCTCAAAGAAATTTCGGCCGGCGTTCCGCAAGGTAGCGTCCTCGGGCCGCTTCTCTATCTCTTATATACACGCGATATACCAAGAGAAGATGAAACTACCCTTGCTACGTTCGCCGACGACACCGCTATCCTTGCAGTAGGTAATACAATTGAAGAAACGACTGCAAAACTACAAATCGCACTGAATAAGGTAAATGAATGGACGAGGGACTGGCGGATCGCCCTCAACGAAACTAAATCTGTTCACGTGAATTTCACGTATAAGAAAACTAATGACTTGCCAATTTTCCTAAACATGTCCCGAATACCCTTTGCAAACGAGGCCAAATACCTGGGAATGACTCTCGACGCAAAGCTAAAATGGAGTTCGCACGTGAAAATGAAACGTAAAGAACTCGATATCAAATATAGAGAAATGTACTGGTTACTCGGAAAACATTCCCAGCTCAGTACCGAGAACAAACTGCTTTTATACAAGCAAGTGCTAAAGCCGGTGTGGACCTACGGTATACAACTTTGGGGTTGTACCAAGAAAACAAATGCCAATATTTTACAAACTTTTCGAAATAAAGTGCTTAGAGAAATTGTACAAGCACCATGGTATATTAGAAACGACGATATCCACAGGGATCTCGGAATTCCAACAATCGAAGCTGAAACTAGAAGCTTCGCGAGAAAGCATAGAAACCGACTAATCGGACATACCAACAATACAGTCCGACAAATCTTGGATGAGAGCAATTTATTGCGCCGACTACAAAGAACGAAACCGTTCGACTTGGCAAGATAAAATTAACCGCGCCTAAATTGCGGAACATGCAGGATCTTTCATTGGAAAGTAACCTGTCAAAAGTTATTATTTCGTGATAGAAAAATTGCTTGATAAGTTATATCTTAGTTGCAGTACCCATCAATCTATCGAAGGGAGGTGTTTTTAGTCAGTAAAAATCTGACACTACTTTGAGCACGCGCTTGCTATTCTCATAGTGTCTTTGGAAGATCTTCACCTACCCTCTTACAAAAAAAAAACAAAAAAAAAAAAAAAAAAAAAAAAAAAAAATTTAAATCCGCCTACTGACACGCCTACAATTAAATAAAACAATTTTATTGAAACACCCAAGTTTGAGCTAGGGAGCGTTTTTTTTTGATAAAATCCTTTAAATGTTATAGAACAAAATATGTAAAGCGTTCTTAACAATTCAACCATACTTAGACTTTTGTCACGCCCACTTATGAGGGATAGGAATAAGAATAGGGTATCCAACAGTTCGCCCAAGCGGACTGTAGCCCGTCCCTATGTTTTATTTTTGCGATCGATACGATACGTATGAAAATGGAGAAATATTCAAATATGCAAGAATTTACTAACTAATTAAATGGATGTAATGTAATGATATCTAAAACAATTTACCGTTTGATCAAAAATTCGGGTGTTTTGCCTACAAAAGTCGATAACAGCGTAACAGCTTTGTTGTCTATCCACATAACACTTGTTACTTCAACTTCGTGACAACTAGCAACAATTTCGTATGAGGTTCCTCTTGGTACTTTTGTATACTCCATTTCGGCAGGAAGATTACAATTAGGCAGCCTGTTTTTACGAACTGTATCCAAGCAGTAAATCCCTTTCTTGCAAAGCTATACGAAAAGTGGTACCGAAGTGTAATAATTGTCACAGTAAAGTTTATAATTTTTCCCTCTGGGAACCTCCCGACACAAACGCACAACCACAATTCCACTGGCTCCCAAGTCTGGTTCATTTGGTAAACGATTGGAAGCGATATTCTCCAGTCCACTATAAATTTCAAATTTATACGCGAATCCAGAAATTCCGATTAGAACAAATAGTTTATATCCCCATTTATGGGGCTTTTGTGGTAAATATTGCTTCAAATGTAGACGAGCCCGTGTAGCACATATTTGCTCGTCTACGCAAAGTCGTTCTTCCATTGGAATTTGTGAAAATTTTGTGTTCAAAGATGTTATAATAGGCCGTAGTTGTGAAGTTTGTCGTAACTAGGATTTTCCTTATCGTTAATAAATGTCTCGTTTGAATTAAAATGCAAGAACGACTTAATTTTTTCAAAATTCTTGCAGGACATTGCGTTTGGTACGATGTCATCCCCCATGCCACATTTCCAATATGTGCGCATATTCGTGCCTTTACTACCGACGAGAAAACTAATATACCTAAGTATCGTATCAAATCCGTCAAATCCCTTTGAGCTACTGTAGAATACTGTTTCATTCCTTATGTAGCTCAAGAGTTCATCATCAAAAAAGTGTTTGAAAAACTGTAATGGTGTACTCAGCATTTGTATGTTTTCAGGCAATTCAGAAGATCCACTGAAAGCTGTTGTATTTGGTGGTAACTGCAAATTAGTACGTTTCCACAAAAGGCGTTTGCAACTGTCTTTCTTAAATTTAGTAGCAGTAGCAGTAGCAGTAGATGATGTTGGTGGTGCTGGAGGAACAGGATCATCGAGTTCAAATTCCATTTCGAGGATGGTGTTGTCCTGCAAAATTTCTTCGAGATCCTCTTCCGTTAAGGGAATTATATTTTCAGCAATTCTTGTCTCTGCCACTTCTTCACTTTCAGATTCCGATTCTTCCTCATTTGATGTTGGGATTTCTTGCAAAATTAATAGAATCTCATCATCTGTTTTTCGGTTTCTGTGATGCATTTTAACTGCAGGAAACGTAAATTTGTTAAACCGACTTCAAATCACTATATTTATGCATTACATAAAAAACAACACTGAAAATAACTACAAATAACGGTTACTTTTTTAAATTTTTTTCTTGTACGAATTCACTCTGATGTTCACGTACTCGTAAATGCGAATTGATTCATATACTCGTATGAATCGTCTAAATTTCTGGTAAAAACAAAGTGAAATATTCTTATAACTATTTTTTTTGTAAACTTACTCTAAGAAAACCTTACAAACTATTCGAAATGTATTTTTAGTTGCACCTCCCAAACTTCTTTATATTTTTAATTTAATTTTAAGTTTTACCAAATTTGCATTACCAGCAAAAACACAAACAGAAACATTCACGTGTGCTATCGTCAAGCATACATACACAAAAGAAAAGTTTTTGGGGATATACGAGTAGTAAGAATTTTGTGTATCTGGCACCGAATTTATACATTTTCAGTCCATATAAGGCAATTACTTGCGAATTGCGATGCATTTATAAGACGATTCATATATGGTACGATATACGTTTAAGGGTTAAATAATATAATATCTTGTTAAGAGTTTCGCGCAAAATAAAGTAACTTATTTTTAGTAAATATAAAGACTCGTTTTCTTAATTGCTAACTGGACATCGGCAACAGCAGCAGACGGCAGGGACAGGATGAATGCACCATGATTCATAGAGCTCACGTAGAGGCTCTAGACAGGACTCTTAGAGATATTACAAGCTGTAATAAAATCATGGGTGGAATCGTTTTCATGTTTGCTGCAGATTTTTGACAAACGTTACCGGCGATAGTTAGGGGAA
Organism: Portevinia maculata; assembly: GCA_949715645.1. Lineage (NCBI taxonomy): Eukaryota > Metazoa > Arthropoda > Insecta > Diptera > Syrphidae > Portevinia > Portevinia maculata. The sequence goes on from OX454526.1 coordinate 150,364,142, forward strand.
CTAGAGCAGACATTGAAAATTCTTGCTTAAAATCTTCCCCGTTATGGAAGTTTGTTCATACCCTATACGACTATCTACTAATATGAGAACACATTTGGATGGAGTCATTAAACATTTTCATTCAAAGTTATTTTTAATAAGGGACGGAAAAGTACCTCATTTTGAAGCAAACCCCTTGGCAGAACACCGGTTCCCTGGTGGAGCTCGGAACTGCAAAAAATTCGTAGAGAAGCTAGAAAGCTTCTAAATAGGTCACTCAAGACTGATTTGGAGACAGACTGGAATCTCTACCGATCGAAGCAGAAGGAATATAAGAGGCTAATTCGGGTATCGAAAAGTGCTTCTTATAAGAATTTGTTCGAAAAGATTGAAACGCTTTGTGAAACCAGCCAAACTGGACTCACTTAGAAAACTTGATGGCACCTTTACTGAGACGAAAGCGGAAACTCTTAGTTATCTGCTGAAGTCTCACTTTCCGGGTAACCAGATCACAATTGGTTCACAACCAGCCCCGATTACCGAGACTATGAGTGAGCCAAGACAAACAACTCGGCGTAGCTGGTATATTGCGAAGGCTGTGGTGACGGACGTGGCCATTAAATATGCTTTTGCGTCTTTTGACGGCTTCAAGTCACCTGGTACAGACGGAATATACCCAGCCATGCTGCAGCAATGTACAAACCAGTTGCTACCGACTATGAAGAAAATCTTCATCGCTGTCCTAGCACTGGCATACATTCCAACACCCTGGCGTACAGTTAGAGTGGCATTTATACCTAAAATTGGCAGAAGTGACTACTCACTCGCCAATAGCTTCAGACCAATAAGTCTGACTTCCTTCTTGCTGAAAAGCATGGAAAGGCTGGTCGAGCTTCACGTGCGCAAAACTGCTTTGCGATTGCACCCACTATCTCAGATGCAACATGCCTATCAACGCGGAAAATCCTGCGAGACTGCGCTCCAAAATCTAGTTGGTAGAATTGAGGGCGCGCTTGACAGAAAAGAATACGCGATGGGCATTTTCATCGATATTGAGGGTGCTTTTGACAATGCGACTTTTGATAGCATGTGCAGCTCCGCCAGACAACACGGCGTAGACGAACCATTGGTGTTGTGGATTAAAGCAATGCTAATGAATAGAACGTTGGTTGCGGATGCGGATTGTGGCCGCTATGTTATGGCGGGGGTAAACAGAGGCTGCCCGCAAGGCGTCGTTCTGTCTCCACTGCTGTGGTGTATGCTGGTCGACTCTCTGTTGAACGCACTCAACAGTTCTAATATTTACGCTCAGGCGTACGCGGATGATGTTGCCGTGCTTTCTGTTGGATCATGCCTAGCTACTGTATGCGCCAAGGCGCAGGCGGCCCTTGACGTGATCGACGAATGGTGCACTAGGAATGGGCTCTCGGTCAATCCTCTTAAAACTGAGGTTGTTCTCTTTACGAGAAGGAGGAAGCTGGTCGGGTTGACTCAGCCAGTGCTAAAAGGCGTCACAATCCAACTCTCCAATGAAGCAAAGTATCTGGGAGTCATCCTGGATAGCAAACCTCTTTGGTCCAAACATGTTGAGCTGAAGACTGCCAAGGCGCTGTCTGTTTTCTGGCAGTGCAAAGGCATTTTCGGCAAGACATGGGGCTTATCACAGAAAAGAGTCCTATGGATTTATACGGCTATGATAAGACCATTTATAGCATACGCATCGGTTGTTTGGTGGAATAAGCTTTCACGTAAATACGTTACTGCTGCTTTTGCCAAACTCCAAAATCAGGTATGTCTCGGCTGCACGGGGGAATTCCCCAGCACGCCTGGCTCCGGCCTAGATGCACTATTGAACCTTCCGCCCCTTGATGTTTACATCATGGGCTGTATAATCAAGGCTATCTCACGTCTTACAAGAGGTGGCTTTTGGTATAACTCGCACTGGAGTTTTGATGAACTTGCGCAACGGTTGTCCTTCGACTCCTGTCTTATGGATATGCCGTCTGATGCGATGACACCGGAACTTCGGCTAAAGCGCAAATACGAGGTCGACTTTCCTCGCGTCCAGGACTGGCTCTGGCCGGACTCTGAACCTGGAAGGGAATGCAGTCGAATCTTCACGGATGGCTCCAAAACCGATCAAGGATTTGGTGCTGGTGTCTTCGTGGAGAGCGATAACGTTAGACTTTTCTTTCCGTTAGGCAAATATGCGTCAGTCTTCCAAACAGAGACTTATGCTATCCTAATGGCCATGGACTATGTTACGAGGAACAGGTGGAGGGGGCGAAGTATCTGCGTCTGTAGCGACAGTCAGGCAGCGCTTAAGGCCTTAAGACCTCTCAGGTCTGTGGGAAATCCGCGGCATTCTTGTTGTCTGTCAACAGAAAAGACTGCAGACAGACTACTGGCGTTCTTAAGGGACACTAATCTTTTGCCAAACACCTTAAGGTGCTAGGCCTAAGCGACACCACCAACTGCGAAGCCTGTGGAGAAAGCGACGACACTGCGGAACATTTCCTCTGTGATTGTCCTGCTTTTGCTCGTATCAGGTGGCAGGTATTTGGTGCGGATATGGTGAGTGCTGTAAACCTAAGCTCCTTATCATCATCACCTTATCGCCTTCTCGTTTTTCTTAGAAAAAAGATGCCAAAGGATGTTTTCTATTTGCGATGTCTGTATCTGCATCAGTATGTGAATTATGGGCATTTGAGTGAGTACACATGCATATGTGCGTATGCGTGTAAATTCCGATGCAGATACAGAGACCGCACATACAAAAAACCATCGTACAGACGTCACCTATTTTGTTATCCGAACGCGCATATGAAAGAGGGAGACCACACGAACGTTACAAGCCTATTGTGGTGTTTGTGCGCACTTTCATTCTTGAGATATCGTTTGTTCAAAGTTTTATTCAAATACCTAACTCTTATTGAATTTTTTTGAATTTTTTTTTGTGAATCGGACATCGGAAAGTTGCTTTTGATACATTGTTCATTGATAACAATCGGTGTGAAAGTGAATAAAAAGTGATTCTATCGAAGTTTTTTACTTTCGCTTTTTTGTTTGATTCGCACAAGTAAGCTGACATAGGCGCCTGCCAGACAACAAGCACTTGCCCTAAGCGAAACAACGAAGGTGTGTGAGTGGCCTAAGCCATGCGGAGAAAAACGTACAGTCCCTTTCACCGGTTGAGCTCAAATCAGGTAATCTTCGGTATTGGCCTGAGAGTGTTCCTGTGAAGTCTGGCCAAAATCGGTCTTCTTTTTTTAGGCGCAGCAACATACGCCAACATATATAGACAATAATAAGGAAGTCTACTCGAACATATTGGCCAATAGAATTCTCGGGCACGGGCAAAGCCGGGCGGGTGCAGCTAGTATATTATAAATCTCAGCTTCCTAGCTTTAACTTTGACTTTTCGATAAAAGGTTTTTCTTTATTGTGGGCGTGTCAGTGGGCGGATTTCATAAAATATATGTGCCGAGCATTTTGAGGGTCTAAAGACAATATATTACAATTTTCAGCTTTCTAGCTCAAAATTCGAATTTTTCGATAAAATTGTTTTTTTGAGAGTGGGCGAATTGTAAAAATTCTTACACTTGATTATATCGGGAGCCCAGAGAGTACATGGTTAAAAATTGAGCTTTCTAGCTTCAGTTTAAAGGCCTAATTCTTACCGACAGATGGACCGACGGACATGGCTAGATCTACATTACTATCGATGCTGATCACCAATATTGGTATGTTATTATGATTCAAAATTAATATATCCTTAGAATAGGGTATAACAATGAAAGTGGGTATATCTGTTTGAGATTTATAGACTTCGAAAATGAGTTAATATTACCCGCACAAATGTGTTATACGGTGCTGGAAGGGTTATTACACAAATATTTGAATAGAACCCTATTATGCTTCAAAAATAACTTTGTGAACACCGAACACAGTACAATGCACATTAATAAAAAAATGAAGTATTTATTGTAATTTATTGCTCAGTGGTTATTCGTTAACTACTGAGCGTGGACCCAATAACACGTATGATTTTTATCCACTGCCCCACCTTTTGCGGAAGTCTGAGAAACATCAAAGAATATCAATTGTCGTAAGAAGCTTCTCAAATGTAACGTTCGTACTCGGCGAAAATGTTAGGTCTTCATAACTTTGTATACAAAAATGGTTGGAAAAGCTAGGTTTTAGGCCCTGTAAATGCCTTATAGTATTTGTTTGATGGTGCGCAAGATTCTTTCGAATCAACTTGAAAAATGCCTAAGAACATGTCTACGAATTTTGACGTGCAAAGGCTCTAAAAACTTTTCCCTGGCAATCCAATTTGTTGTTTCAACTTTTACCAAAAAAATTGATTTATACACAAAAGAAAGGCAATCAACAGTTTGACCAACATCTGTGGAAAGCCATAAATTATTTTCATACAAAACACAAAAAAGTTCTCGTCGACCGCGTTATGCTAGAAGCTAGATCCTTCTCAATGTCACGCTACACACTTTGTTTGCTTTATCTTTATATTGCCATCACTGAGTTGACCCAAATTATATCTGGTATTTGCGGTATTAAAAAAAGGGATTTAATTAAAATTAAGAAGGTGAGGTTGGCCATTACCGTAGGAGCATATGCAATTAAGTATATTAATTCCCTAAAAGGGTTAAGAAAAAATTCTGTCAATTACCTCATGGCTAAAATAAATTCAAAGTTCGGAAGTCGAGAAAAGTGTAAGAACCGGATTCGCGGGAAAAAAAGTTGATTTCTTTAATGAACCACAATTAAATGCTCCCAAACCAAGCGAGGGAACCAGAGTCTGACAGTGGAGGTATATACGGGTCAAAATAAGTAATTGATGTGTTTCACGAGTGAAACAAATGTTTGTAGGTAAATACCACAAATTATCCATTTCATTTTGTTACCCACTGTCACTTATCACTTAAAAAAACTCAAGCGAGGCGCCCACTCTTAATGTTAGTCCCACATACATAAGTCATTTCTTAGGTACAGAATCTGGAACTATTGAATCGATTCCCAGGCCGAAATCCATTTTCATTTATCGACTTAAACCAAACACTTCTTCAGACGACGTATTGAACCATTTGGTCTCGAGAAACTTGATTCCAAAAGATGACTCAATCAAATGCACCAAAATCAGCAAGACTGATGGGTTTGTTGCGTCTTTCAATATTGCTGCCCCTTCAGTATATTTCGAAAAGCTGTGGAATAGCACTGCATGGCCTCAAAATACGTTAGTTAAAGAATTTACACACCGTTCGACAAAAAGTCGCAGGAAAGATTGTCCGTCCGTGTTAAAAAACCAAGTAGGTTGTCCCTCTACTATCAAAATGTAAGTGGACACGGCACAAAAACCGCTGAAGTATATTTAAACTCCCAAGCCCTCTCTTATGATATCTTCTCCTTGACGGAAACATGGTTTAATGCCAGAATTTTAGACACGAAACTCTGTAATGATGAGTTCTCCGTATTCAGAAAGGACCGTCATAACAATGACCTGAAAGCGCTGGGAGGAGGTGTCCTGATCGCTGTTCGTTCCAACTTTGCGTCACGAAAGATTGACTTTCCATTTCAACTAAATGTTTAAGTTATCTGTGTAAAAATTACACTTAAGAACAAACATTTATATGTTGTTTATATGTTATTCCATCGTCTCGTCTATGTTCTTTGTATTCGGAAATTTCTATGGCACTAGACCATATTTTTGACATATCTTGTTGTGACAGCACTGTCTTACTTATAGGCGACTTCAATCAGCCGCATATTGGATGGGTACCTTCTGAGGATGATTCTCATTTCATTCCATCCTTTGACTCTGCCCAACAAGAGCTCGCTTTACTAGACAACATTTTGTCTTTTGACTTACAGCAAACAAGCTGTATAAAAAATTTCAGAAATCGAACTCTCGATCTTGTTTGCTCTTCTGACTCTGTTAGTACTGTGGTTCTGGAATCCCATCTCAGTATAACTAACATAGATAACAATCATCCATCCTTTGATGTATTTATTGAACTAGGCGCACATTTGTGCGAAAATAGTAATTCGTATAACCATTCGCAATCTTTTGACTTTCGGAAAGCGAATTTTCAAAGGCTTTCTGATGAAATTAACAGCTTTAATTTTAATCTTACTGCGTTATCTCATATTGAAGATGCAGTAGGTTCTTTTTATTCTTTGATGGATAACTGCATGAAAAGAGTGATTCCTGTGAAATCCTCTAGAAATCTGAAAACGTCCCATCCCGGTACACTAAAGAGCTCTAATCGATACGAAACAATCGTAATAGGGCTTGGAAGAACTATTTAAAAAGTCTCTGCCATTCAGATCTTGAACTCTGATTCACTTTGTTCAATGAATTCAAATCTTTATCCTGTAACTTATATATTGACTATATAAGTAAAATGGAATGCTCTTTAAAATTGAACCCCAAACTTTTCTGGGGGTTTGTCAATTCTAAGAAAAAAACCGACGGTTATCCATCAAGGCTTACTTACAATAGTTCTACAACTGCTGATTCGCTAGACGCAAGCAATATGTTTGCAGATCATTTCAGTAAGTCGTTTGGGGAGACCCCTCTTCACATTGATGATCAATATTTTAGTTATCTAACTAGCTGTTCCCAAATAAGTTTTAGCAGTATCTCATTCGATTTGGAAACAATTTTAAAATGTATTTCTTCTCTGAAGAATGACTATTCATCAGGTCCCGATGGCATTGCACCGATTGTTCTTCAAAAATGCAGTCATGAAATTGCTCCATATCTTAAGTATCTGTTTGAATTGTCCATTAGTACATGTAAATTCCCTAATCTATGGAAGTGCTTTTATCACACCTGTATTTAAAAAGGCGAACGTGGTGATATTACTAATTATATGCCCATTTTAAAGCTTTCGTGTATCCCTAAGCTTTTTGAACAATTTGTTTGTGAAAAGTTAACATTTCTTTGTCGCAACATAATTTGTAATGAACAGCATAAATTTGTAAGAAACAGATCCACTGTCACTAATCTATTAAGTTTCTTGCATGATTGTTCTAAAGCCTTAGAGAATAAGGACGAAATGGATTGCATATACACTGACTTCTCTAAGGCTTTCGACCAGCTGTCCCATGAAATAATCGAATTTAAGCTCAGGGCTTTTGGTTTCCCACCATGTTTCTTAAATTGGGTTAATTCATACCTTAGATCAAGGGTTTATCAAGTGAAATTTAGAGGATCGCTATCTGTATCTTTCACAGCTAAGGTCTGGAGTTCCCCAAGGAAGTCACCTCGGACCAATTCTATTTATACTTGCCATTAATGATGTTAAGGCATGTATAAATCACAGTCATATCCTGATCTACGCTGATGATATGAAAATATATAAATCTATCACTAGTCAGCAAGACAGAATTTTTCTTCAATCCGACATTAATAGCTTCGCCAATTGGTGTGATAAAAACGGTTTATCCCTGAACCCTACTAAATGTCAACATATGACATTCTCTAGAAAGAATATCCCTTCCACCTTTCAATATTCTCTGTCTCAACATATTCTTTGTAATGTTGATAATTTTAAGGATCTTGGGGTTTATTTCGACCCCAAACTGGTTTTTTGCTATAAATCTAATTCTATGCTGGGCTTCGTAAAAAGGTGGGCCAAAGAATTTAATGGCCCTTACGTTTCTATGTCATTGTACAATTGTTTTGTCCGTACGATTCTCTCTTAAGTTTGGACTCCGTTCTACAACATTCATTCAAGTCGAATAGAGGCCATTCAACGTAAATTTATTCGATTTGCACTTAGAGGACTTCCATGGGATGATCCATTTAACCTTACTCCTTACAGTCAACGTATCAAGCTTCTTCAAATGTTACCCCTTTCTCAACGAAGGCTTAATAGCGATATCATTTTTTTAGAACAGCTTATATCCGGTCAAATAGATGCACCTGACATGCTGTCGTCTATTGGCTTTAATTTTCGTGGTGGTGCCCATAATTTACGCAGTGTTGAAGTATTGTTTAGCCCCCATCATAAAACGAATTATGGGAGGCATGAGCCTATTAGTCGCATGAGTAGAATCTATAATTTTAATGATCATGTGATTGACTTGCATGTTAGTAAAATTAAGCTGAAAAATATTTTGCGTAATAATGCTTTAATGTCTTAAATTGTTTGCATTATTTTGTGTCTGTGTTAGTATGTTATAGGTACATAATTATTGTTTTTTTAATTGTTTTGTCCTTACTAACACCTGCACTAAATGATGAGCCTGTGAGAGCACTTTTAGTGCCGGCAAATTTCTGCTCGTGATAGTTGCTTGCTTTAAGCACTCCACGACACAGAGCTGATAGTGTATTACATTCGAAGGTAGGTATATTGAACTTCAAAAACAACTGATGAGCTATACCTATAGTCGATTTCCACATTCTCTGTTCCCTGAGACCCACAAATAGGAAAGGCCTAATCCTCTCTCGAAATTCCTTATCGGTTTTTTTTTTTTTTTGTCGGGGTGTGTGAGACTTTCTGCACTGGAGCACTCAGACTCAATACTGGTCCATTGTACTGCCAGGCAGACACACCACATTTTACTGTGGGAATTTACTCGTTTTTCTAAGAAAAACGAGAAGGCGCTTCAATGATAAGGAGCTTAGGTTTACAGCACTCACCATATCCGCACCAAATTCCTGCCACCTGATACGAGCAAAAGCAGGACAATCACAGAGGAAATGTTCCGCAGTGTCGTCGCTTTCTCCACAGGCTTCGCAGTTGGTGGTGTCGCTTAGGCCTAGCACCGTAAGGTGCTTGGCAAAAGCGTAGTGTCCCGTAAGAACGCCAGTAGTCTGTCTGCAGTCTTTTCTGTTGAGAGACAACAAGAATGCCGCGGATTTCCAACAGACGTCGGGGAGCATTTGCTTAGTCTGTCTGCACCCTGGAGAGTCATGCCAACGGCGATTGTGTTCATAGGAAACGCAACCGTCAATGAAAGCCCTGACCGAGGACGCAGGCAGACAGATCGCTGGTTCAGGTCCTGAGAGGTCCCCCTCTGAGCCTTGTCTAGCAAGTTCATCGGAGATCTCATTTCCCGTGATCCCGTTATGACCCGGGACCCAGACCAGTTTAAGTGAATTCAGCCTTCCGACCGAATTCAGAGATATCTTGCATTCACGTACTATTTTGGAGGTAGTTAAGGGTTTGAGTATGGCCTTAAGCGCAGCCTGACTGTCGCTACAGACGCAGATACTTCGCCCCCTCCACCTGTTTGTTCAGCGGATACGCTTATAGATAATGCGGAGATATATTTATGTACATTAATACATATTATAAAATAGATCGTGGTGTCGACGGCTAATGGAGACGTGTAGAAAATGCTTAATAAGCATTGCGTGAAATCAAAATGGCTTTTGCTACACAAACTCAATCTCCATTCACCCAAGGAATTTATGCTTTGTATAAATAAGAGATATTACTCTGCCTTGCAAGACACTTAAAAGCATCATCGATTGTAAACATCCTACGATGAACAATCTCATGGTTATCCCATGATCGATTGTAAACATCCTACGATAAACAATCCTATGGTTTCACGACGCCAACAATAATTGTGCTTACGTAAACAGTCCAGAGACTGATCATGTCGCATACGAGATATGATTTATACGTTGCCAATCTGTTGAATTCGCTATCTATTCTTCACCCTCATACCCTTCTTGTGTTTAAGTGTGCACTAAGTGACTGTGTGCACGGTGAGGATTCATTCGTGCTGAGAACTTTTGTCAATCCCCATTTAGCAGTTCAACTGATCAGTCGTTTTATTTGAAGAGCATAACAAATTGGTGGCAGCGGTAAAATCGAAAAAGTTACAAAGTTAAAAGCGGTAAAATTAGAAAAAGTTACAAAGTAAAAAGTGTTAAAATTGAAAAAAAAGTCATAAAGTTAAAAGCGGTAAAATTAGAAAAAGTTACAAAGTAAAAAGTGTTAAAATTGAAAAAAAAAGTCATAAAGTAATCGAAAAAATTTACAAAGTAAAAAGTGGTAAAATTGAAAATAGTTATACAGCGGTAAAATTGGAAAAAGTTTTGCAACGAAAAGCGGTACCTACAATTATTAATACAACAAAGGAAGAAGCGGTAGAACCATACAAATGGTGCAACAAAAGCGGTGGACGTTATAAATAAAATGATACCAGTATTAGTACTACTCAGGTAAATTAGTGATAAGCCTAGTTAAGATTTTGAGTGTAATTAATTTAACAACTGTGGTGATTATACAAGTGGAGAGTGTACAGGCTTCAGAGAAGTAAAATTTAGTTTGTACCCATATAGTTCAATTTTTATTCAGAATGCCAAATAACGTAGAAGGAAACCAAAGATTAGATATTAATACGCTGGTGAAACTCGTCCCACAATTTCGAAGTGAGGCATCAGAGTTAGCGTCCTTTATTAACGCATGTGACGATGCGTTCTAATTGTCCAAAGAGGATCAAACCGACTGTCTATTTAAATATATCAAGGTCCAGATATCTGGCAATGCAAGGGTTATCCTTGAAAATAAGGTAATTGAGAATTGGCAAACTCTCAAAGAACAACTCAAAAGTCTCTACAAGGACAAAGGATTGTTTTTTGAAAAATCGGAATTTAAGTTCCAAAAATAATCAAGCTCAAAATTTTCGCGATTAAGAAGCGCTAACAGTAAGGCAGCGTTTTCTTTAAATAGTGAAGAAAGCCCTTACATTTACATTTATTATAAAGACCGCGTGTATAAAATGTTGTTGGATACGGGGGCTTCGGTTAGTTTAATAAAAGCAAAGTGTATTTTTAGAAAAGAACTTAACGTTCAAAAAGTAATAGAATTGGTTGGACTGGGAAGTAAAAGTAAAGAAACATTAGGAACTAGTGATATACGTTTTTGTATATGGGAAAATTCTAGTTCCAAGAAAGTATTTCATAGATGGGGATTCCATGTTGTTTCTAACAACATGATCTATGAATACGATGGTCTGATTGGTGCGGATTTCCTTAGGGAAATGAAATGCAGGATAGACTACGGTAGTAACACATTGTATGTAAAGGACAATTGTTATGAATTAAGATATAAAGGAGACGAAGCTAATGTAATGCCTAGAAGAGAGGTGTTTAGACTTGTTAAAATTAATAAAGAATTGGTAGACGGTACGTCGGTGATAATGAACAGATTCGTAAATGAAAGTATTATAGTGCCGAGTTGCATAAGTGATGTAAGCGACGGGAAATGTCTTGTAAGTATGTTGAATATATCAGATAAGATAGTTAAAAATGATATTGAAGTTGAAGTAACGCATTTGAGAGAATTTGAAATGATAAAGAATGATAAGAGTCGTTATAAAGATAATAAAAATAGAATCAATGAAAGAAATGTTAATCACGTCAGGGATAGAGGCAAACTGATTCAGGATTCATTAAGGTTGGATCATCTTAATAAAGGAGAAGATGATGAAATCAGAAAACTCATATCAAAGTATTATGATTTATTCCTTTTAGAAGGTGAATCACTAACTAATACGAATTCGATTGAGTGTAATATAAGAACAGGGCAAGACGCGAAACCAGTTTATACTAAATCGTATAGGTACCCTAAGGTACATGATGAAGAGGTCAGTAAAAAAATTAAGGAATTAATGAAGGATGGTATAATAAAAAATTCTACATCGCCTTGGAACTCACCAGTATGGATAGTTCCGAAAAAATAGTTGCATCAGGGAAAAAGAAGTGGCGAATGGTTGTGGATTATAGGAAACTAAACGATCTGACAATTGCAGATAGCTATCCTATTCCGAATATTGCAGAAATTTTAGATAATTTGGGTCATGCTAAGTATTTTACAATACTCGATTTGAGAGCAGGATTTCACCAAATTAAAGTAAGGAAAATAGATATGGAAGAAACTGCATTTTCGACTCCACATGGACATTTCGAATTTACGAGAATGCCATTCGGATTGAAAAATGCGCCTAGTATTTTTCAACGTATGATGGACATTGTCCTCACAGGATTAAAAGGCATAAAATGTTTTGTGTACATGGACGATATTGTAGTGTATGGCAAAGATTTAGTAGAACACAACATAAGGCTTGAGGAGGTTTTTGAACAGCTAAAAAGGGCAAATCTTAAACTGCAAGCAGATAAGAGCGAGTTTTTGAAAAAGGAAGTCAGTTATCTAGGCCATGTGATAGGAGAAAATGACATTAAACCAAACCCTGAGAAGGTAAGAGTTATAGAGAACCTTAAAGCTCCACAGAATGTGAAGGAAATTCAGTCATTCCTAGGAATGATGAATTATTACAGGAAGTTTATAAAAAATTTCAGCCAAATAGCTGGTCCTATTAATAAGCTTCTGAGAAAGGGAGTTGCATTTAAAGGGGGAGGGATCAAGAGAAAGCTTTTATTGAATTAAAGCAGGTATTATTCAGTTTTACTGTACTTCAATACCTAGATTTCAAGAAACCATTTATTGTTACAACTGACGCTTCGAATGCAGGATTAGGTGCTGTGTTGTCACAGGAACACGATAATAAGGATCTGCCAATACAATTCATAAGCAGAAGTATAAATGCAGCCGAAAGAAACTATAGCACCACGGAGAAAGAGTGCTTAGCCATTGTTTGGGCGGTAAAGGTATTTAGACCATATTTATATGGGCAGCATTTTATAATTAGAACTGACCATAGACCATTGACATGGGTTTTTAATGTAAAAGATCCAGGATCACGATTGGTACGTTGGAGGTTAAAGTTAGAAGAGTATACATATGTCGTTGAATATAAAAAGGGTCTCGATAACGTGGTTGCAGACCACTTAAGCAGAAATATCTTAGTAACAACAAGAAAAGTCAGGAAAAAGAAAAAATGTTCGTGTGAATGCGAAGATAGAGTTAGTGAAAATATTGACAATTCTGTAGATATAGAAGGAAATGAAAATGGTAGTGGAGGTTCTTTAGAAAATAATTTAAGCGAAGAAAGTCCAGAAGCATTAGCCCATGCAAATTTGGAAAAGAACAACGAAATTGTAAAAACAAGTAACTTAATAGACATAACGGATAAGAAAAAACAATTGGATATTATTAAGGAATACCATGAAAGTTTGGTTGGGGGACATGCAGGACAGAGAGCGACTATTGCAAAGATTAGAGAAAAATATGATTGGGAAAATTTGAATCATATGGTAATAGAATTTATTAAGAGTTGTACGAATTGTCAGCTAGGAAAAATAGACCGACATCCTAAACGGATGCCAATGGTAATTGTGTCCAATGCTACGTACTGCTTGGAACAAGTAAATATGGATCTAACAGGACCATATCCAGTTTCAAAGAATGGAAATTTTTACTCGTTGAGTATGCAGGATAGCTTGTCAAAATTCATAAGGTTCGTTCCAATAAAGGACAAAAACGCAGAGACAATAGCAAAAGCGTTTGTAAATTATTGGATTACGTATCTTGGTATTCCAAAAATAATCCTAAGTGACAACGGAACCGAATTTTGCAATGAATTAAGCACATAACAACTAGTGTTACTCATCCACAATCCAATGGAGCAGTAGAGAGGATACATGGTAGACTCAAAGAATATTTGAACACAGTAAATTTCGAAAAGGACGATTGGGATGAAGCTCTCAAATTTGCAAGTTTTTGTTACAACTCAACAATACATTCAACAACAGGTTATAGCCCACACGATGTATTATTCGGGCGGCAAGCAAATAGACCAAGCAATATTGGTAAGTTGGACTTGGTAACAGTAGGAGAGTATGTTAAGAACATTTCAGATAAAATCAGTTCCATAGAAGGCAAGGTAAAAGAAAATTTATTAAAGTCAAAGTTAAAGTCCAAGGAAACGTATGATAAAAGCACCAAGGACGCACCATCATATAAAGTGGGAGTGCTAGTCAAAAATTTAAGCGTAAACAGAAAGTTGGAAAAAACATTTGTAGGACCATATGTTATTACTAAAGTAACCGACTCAAATGTGTTTTTGAGAACTAATAGGAAGACAAGAAAGGTTTCAAAAAACCATGTTAAACCATACATTATATAGAATTAGGTTTGATAGTGATTTTAAAGGACTTAGGGATCTATTAGAACATTATAATAATAAAAAAAAAAATACAAAATAAAAGTAACTATCTATACTGAAACTTGGTTATTTTTCCTATGATTTTTAAAGCATCTTTCAAGTGAGGGGACTTGTTATTGAAAACCTCAACGGTAATGGAGGATTTTATTTTGATTGGATTGGAAAGACCAAAGTTATCAATGGACACGTCACTATAATATCCAATGTAAATCTTACAATACACGAAGAACATATTCACTGGTTGACGCAAAAAGTTAACAATATCGAAAACGAATGCGTCTCTAGCTTTCACTAGTGTGAAGAATTAATGATGATCGGAAAATAACATTTTAGTAAAGAAAATGGATAGAATTTATAATCTATTAGGTATTAACAGTTCTCGAACAAAAGAAATAAAAATTAGGTACAAGAGAGGATTAATTAACATAGTAGGTACAGGTCTTAAAACATTGTTTGGAACTATGGATGACAATGATGCAAGAACATTGATTATGAACATTGAATATACTGGAAGCAAAGTTATCGCCTATGCGGACGACGTAGCGATACTTATAACAGGGAAATACCCGCAGACGCTGGCCGATGTCATGCAATCTGCTATCAACATATTGACAGGTTGGACCGAAAGATGCGGCCTGTCAGTCAATCCAACAAAGACTGAGCTGGTCCTGTTCACACGAAGACATAAACTCCCTGAGTTCACTCCCCCGAAGATTAGAGGCACTCCTCTGGCACTCTCAAATAGCACTAGCTATTTAGGCCTGAAGCTTGATCGCAAGCTACTTTGGAGGGAAAATGTAGTCGAACGTGCCAGGAAATCCCTAGCTGCTCTTTACATTTGCAGAAAGGCGGTAGGCTCCACGTGGTGCCTACAACCAAAAATTATGCACTGGTTATACATGTCGGTAGTTAAACCGATTCTCTTCTATGGAGTACTGGTCTGGTGGCCCGCCTTGCAGAAGAAGTCCAACCTAACCTTGCTGGACAAAACTCAACGAGTTGCATGCCTCAGCATCACTGGTGCGCTGAGAACCTCTCCCACTGCGGCGCTCCAAGCCATGCTCCACCTTCTCCCGACCGACTTCGTCGGCAAACAGTTGGCTGCCAGCTCAGCAATAAGACTGAGAAGCTCCAAACAATGGAAAGAGTAACAAACTGGACATGCCAATTTACTATCGATGTATCGACATCTCCCTAAGGTCACCGACCACCTGCCCACTGAATACAACTTCAACCTGGGCTACAAACATCCAATCCCAGACAGGACCGAGTGGACACAACGTCATTTCCTACACCACGAATCGCTGTCAATTTTTACGGATGGGTCCAAAACGGAGGACGGAGTCGGTGCCGGAGTCTTCTCTGAAGACCTGGACATTCACCTCTCCTTTAACCTTCCAGAACACTGCAGCGTTTTTCAGGCCGAAGTCACCGCCGTCCGCCAAGCCGCTGCCTGGCTGTCGGTTAATACGATATCGAAATCAGATATTGTAATATACATCGACAGTCAGGCGGCCATCAAATCCCTTGCATCCAGCACTACAAGATCCAAGGCAGTGAAAGACTGCCGTGCATCTCTTAACGAGATAGCCGGTCAGTATAGCCTCACCCTTTGCTGGGCGCCGGGTCACTGTGACATACGAGAGAATTGTGAAGCTGACGAACTGGCCCGACGAGGCTCTTCTGGTTTAAATAGCATAAGCGTCACCGACATCGAGGCGCCAACGTCTTATGTTAAAAACCTCATAGACACCAATGCGGTGAACGAAGCCAACCATCGTTGGCACCAACTCGACCAGTGCAACACCGCAAGGCTACTCTGGCCGACATTAAACAAATCCAGGTCCATCGGACTTCTGAGGCATAAGAGAGGAACCCTCTCGAAATTAGTAAACGCCCTCACCGGGCACTGTGCTATAGGAAGACATGCCCAAAGATTGGGCATCCCCTACAATGACTTCTGCAGAAGCTGTAGGGACGAGGAAGAAGAGGAGACCATCAGTCACTTCCTTTGCACGTGTCCTGCACTCGCCAACACTAGGAAGGCTACATTGGGTGAATACCTTTTCAATGATCTAAACGATCTTAACAACGCCTGCACAGCAAGGATTAGCTCCTTCATTCAGAGGAGCAAATGGTTCCCTGAGTAAGAGGGTGACCCACCCACCTTACACATCGGCAGCACAATGGACCTACTTCTGGTCTAAGTGCATCCTCATCGAGGGCCGGTTTTCAACCAACCAACCAACCAATGATGCAAGGTATTATGATGAGGCAATAAAGTCCTTTAATAAAAACGAAGAAACAATAAAACAAGGGTTAGAAGAAGAAATTAATATAATAAAGAAGTTGAATGATCAAAATAAGAATTTGCAAAGTAATATTGAAACAATAAATAAGAAATCTTCTGAGTTTATGGAAGCACTGAATACATTAATTTTTGATAACAATGAAGCAAAAAGGAAAGAAATGATTTTTGAATACCTGCAAGACATGCAACTAAAAATAATTTTCGCAAGTTTAGAGTTAGAATCTGAACTTGATATCACTATAGATGCCATTTTGTTTCTTCAATTGAGCACTGTACACCCTACAATTATAACTGCAGAAAAAATTATAGAAATCTTAATGCTAAGTAAAAATGAACAAAATTTGATTTACACTCCAAGCATAAGTATGTACAATAAAATAATAAAACATGCAAAAGTAAAATGTTTTGAGAAAAATAAAAATATTGTAGTAATTGTGGCTGTACCCTTTCTTGAAGCAAATTCATATGATGCATACAAGGTAATTGCAATACCAATATTTGAAGACCACAAACAAGTAATGTTCGAAAAAAGATATAATTACTTTTTCATATCTAATGATAAAGAATATTTTGGATATAAGGATGATTTAAATGATATCACAATGTATGAAGATTCATATTTAATAACGCACAGTCTAGTTCTTGAGTCAACTATGTCTATGGAAGATTGTATTTTAAATAATTTTATGAAAAGAAGTAAGAAAATATGTAATATTCGAATAATCCCTCACAATATTGAATCATATATAAAGTTGATAGAAAATAAGTACTTATTTTTTGTGTCAGAAAATACGCAATTTAATAACAATTGTAGTCACCATATAACTCGAGGAATAATTAAAGGAGTGGGATTATTAACTCTTGAAAATAACTGTTGCTTTAGTACTGTAGATTTTAAGATTGTAGTTTCAGAAAAAGGGAATGAAACTTACCTTAATAATGTATATCATAACTATTCTGATGATTGTTGTTTTAACATAAGAATCAAAGGTGTAGAACCCATTGAATTTGTAAAAAATATTAAGACCAATAGTATAAAAGAAATTGAAGATCTAAGTATTGAAATCAATAATCAAAAATCGAATTTGTCAAAATTCTTGAATGTTAAACTTAGACCAGCAGAGTTTGGATATGGATTCATGAGTTTGTTAGTCTTAATTGGAATGGGTTTACTCACCATTAAATGTATTAAAGGTAACAATACCTTAACCTTATTTAATAAATGTTTTAATAAAAAGGAACGCAGACCTGTAGTAAAGCATACCGTTACCTACAAAAATAATGTTGAACCTGTAAAACAGGAAAGTATTTATCCTAGAAGTTTAAGATATAATTATGATTTATAAAAAGGAATCATAAAGAAACACATTATAATTTTATTTCATATTATATTCTTGTTTTTTATTATACTACACATTGATTTTACATTATATTCTTAGTCTTAGAAGTACATAAATAAATAAATTAGAGGTGTGACATTGATTTTTGGTATTCGGATGGTCCTTGTGCTCACGCGTCATTCTGGTGTACATGGTCAACCTGAAAGTAATTTTATTTAATTACTTTTCTTAAGGGGGTAGGTGTTAAGCGGATACGCTTACAGATAATGCGGAGATATATTTATGTACTCGTACATTAATACATATTATAAAATAGATCGTGGTGTCGACGGCTAATGGAGACGTGTAGAAAATGCTTAATAAGCATTGCGTGAAGTCAAAATGGCTTTTGCTACACAAACTCAATCTCCATTCACCCAAGGAATTTATGCTTTGTATAAATAAGAGATATTACTCTGCCTTACAAGACACTTAAAAGCATCATCGATTGTAAACATCCTACGATGAACAATCTCATGGTTATCCCATGATCGATTGTAAACATCCTACGATAAACAATCCTATGGTTTCACGACGCCAACAATGATTGTGCTTACGTTAACAGTCCAGAGACTGATCATGTCGCATACGAGATATGATTTATACGTTGCCAATCTGTTGAATTCGCTATCTATTATTCACCCTCATACCCTTCTTGTGTGTAAGTGTGCACTAAGTGACTGTGTGCACGGTGAGGATTCATTCGTGCTGAGAACTTTTGTCAATCCCCATTTAGCAGTCCAACTGATCAGTCGTTTTATTTGAAGAGCATAACATGTTCCTCGTAACATAGTCCATGGGCATTAGGATAGCATAAGTCTCTGTTTGGAAGACTGACGCATATTTGCCTAACGGAAAGAAAAGTCTAACGTTATCGCTCTCCACGAAGACACCAGCACCAGATCCTTGATCGGTTTTGGAGCCGTCCGTGAAGATTCGACTGCATTCCCTTCCAGGTTCAGAGTCCGGCCAGAGCCAGTCCTCGACCTCGTATTTGCGCTTTAGCCGAAGTTCCGGTGTCATCGCATCAGACGGCATATCCCTAAGACAGGAGTCGAAGGACAACCGTTGCGCAAGTTCATCAAAACTCCAGTGCGAGTTATACCAAAAGCCACCTCTTGTAAGACGTGAGATAGCCTTGATTGTACAGCCCATGATGTAAACATCAAGGGGCGGAAGGTTCAATAGTGCATCTAGGCCGGAGCCAGGCGTGCTGGGGAAGGCCCGCGTGCAGCCGAGACATACCTGCCTTTGGAGTTTGGCAAAAGCAGCAGTGACGTATTTACGTGAAAGCTTATTCCACCAAACAACCGATGCGTATGCTATATATGGTATTATCATAGCCGTATAAATCCATAGGACTCTTTTCGGTGATAAGCCCCATGTCTTGCCGAAAATGCCTTTGCACTGCCAGAAAACAGACAGCGCCTTGGCAGTCTTCAGCTCAACATGTTTGGACCAAAGAAGTTTGCTATCCAGGATGACTCCCATATACTTTGCTTCATTGGAGAGTTGGATTGTGACGCCTTTTAGCACTGGCTGAGTCAACCCGACCAGCTTCCTCCTTCTCGTTAAGAGAACAACCTCAGTTTTAAGAGGATTGACCGAGAGCCCATTCCTAGTGCACCATTCGTCGATCACGTCAAGGGCCGCCTGCGCCTTGGCGCATACAACGCTGGCATGGAATGCAAGAACGTGTTCATATTCGGGTGTCCTTATTGATCGACGTTCAAACAATATGCTGTCCCATCTCATTTACGCTCGCAAGGATACCTGGATGTGACAAGTTATGGATTTCGTAGAACACTTTTTTCCTAAACTGTGGAGGAATATACGGTCGGGCTTTTTGTTTCTATATATCGCAGTATATGAGTCGATTTGAACCGGATAAAGGAAATATTTTGAACTCTAAGGATCCTTTTAGTAGTTCACGTAGTTCACGGTGCCTGCTATGGATATGTCTTTGATCCTTGATAGTGCATCAGCGACTGTATTCTGCTCACTTGGAAGGTGTATAATATCGGATGTGTATTGAGCGATGAAATCCAGATATTGCCGTTGACGAGGTGAAGCTTTGTCTGACTTTTGCTGCATAGCGTAAGTGAGTGTCGAAAGTGTCTAATTGCCAGGTAGGCTGCCAAAAGTTCTCTATCGTAAGCGCTATATTTTTGTTGCACTTCATTTAGGTTAGTGGAGAAGAAGCTCAAAGGTTGCCAGCTTCCTGCTACCTTTTGTTGAATTTCTGCTCCGATCGCAGTGTTTGAAGTATCGACTGCAAGAGATAATTCTGGGGAGAGCGATCGTGGTTGCACTGCTTAGTATTGCTCTGCACACATCTTAAACATCGAGAGTCTCCTTGCTCTTGCTCTTATCACACTTTTTGGTTCACACACTTGAGGAATCTGGTGCTGCCTGCTTTCGGCACAAATCTTCTGTAAAAGTTCATCATACCAAGAAACCTGCGTAGGTCATAAGCTGTCTCGGGCTATTTGTAGTTTATAATTGCTTCCACCTGATCTTGGAGTGGTCGAATATCATCAAAGTCGATTCTATGTCCAAAAAAGTTTACTGCAGATTTCGCAAACACACTTGGAAAGGTCTTTTTCCTGTTATTTCTGCAGAACCGCTTCTAGGTTTTTCATGTGAGTGCTTTCGTCTTTCGATGCGATAAGAAAATCATAAATATATGGAAAAACGAAATTGAAATCTCTTAGTACTTCGTCGATGAAGTTATGATAATGGAGGATTTTGTTTAAGATTGAAAGAAAAATCTTAAATAATGTCATAAATATATTGACCGTTGACAACTCCACCGTATGCTCTAAGCTTCTGCATTTGTATAACTTTTCCCCGTGCGCCGTAAGTCTGATATCGTCATATTTAACCAATAGATTCCAAGCTGTTGAATCTAATAATACTCTTTCTGATTTTTGACCTACTGTCAGTGGTATGCCGCAAGGATCTATATATTGGGGACCGCTATTGTTTTCGTTGTATATAACGGAGCTGCCCTCGATTGTTAGGCATTGCTCTATACATTTCTATGCAGACGATGTACAACGCTACATTAATTGTATGGACGACGATCTTTCAGAAATAGCACGTTGGTCTCTAAAAAATGGTATCTTGCTAAACCCGTTGGACTTATCTTATTTCCCCACTATGACAGGGTTTCTGAATTTATATTCACCTCGATTGTATAATATGTCATTTGATAGTCTTCTTCAGTTTCGGACTTTATGTCTGTTCTCTGATGATCTGCTAACCAAAAAACCAACCTACCTTCATAACCGAATAAGGACCGTCTCGTCTAATAGGTCTGGACATTTAATTAACCCTCGTCAATCAACATTAAACTCCGAACGTCAATTGTTTGTCAACTCTGTCCGTTTAAAAGGGAACTAAAAAGATATTTATCAAGATAATCTCAAACACCATATACGTATTTTATTCTAAATTGTATTATTATTATTGAAATTTGTTTTTCTTTATTAATTGTTACTATCAGTATGTAGCTTTCATTATTAGGTTCGACTCTAGCTTAGCAATAACTTAAAAAATATTATATCTTCCTTTGTATAAGCTTTCAATGTAATAAATAAAATAAATAAATAAAACAAATAAATGGTTATAAATCAAAGATTTCGATTGTTGTCTGCTGTTCATGAGGTGTGAATTAAATTGGGATCCTCCTTACTTGTACAGAGGTTTTTGCTGTTAACGTTGCGACTATCTACTGTAGTTGTCGGTGTCCGTCGCTGTCCACCGATACGGCCTGCTACGGGTCGGGTACTGTCGTAAGATAGGCTTGTCTGCGGAAGCTCTTCCCTCGATGCGACCTGCTAAGGCACTTTCGTTCGGTGTCTTTTTGCTGAGGCCACACGGCCACAGCCGTTGACCGGTGTTTCACACTGCGATCAGGTTATCTGCGAACTGCTGGGGCACTGTCTTTTGGAGCGTAGTTGTCGCCTTGTATTTAATGCGAATATCGCTTCGATTTTAGACTTTTGTTACACACGCGGTGACAGCCAGTAGCTTATGGATATGGTTCACTTCGGCGTCAACAATTTTCATAAATCCACGAAATAAAAACACGGTTCTTCACAAAATCCAATATTTATTAAACGTATTTAATACTACTTTAAACCATTATTTAGATAATTACTTATTTGTAAAATTACAAAATCGCGCACTATACCGACTGCCACTCTATACCGAATGATCCTCTTTTTCTAACCTAGTAACCGAGAGAAAGCGAAGACAATGTTCTTTTACTGAACTGTCAAAGCCAGTTATGTTTGTTTTGATGTATGCATCAAGTTTTCTTCTATCTTAGGTTGCGCCCACAGATCATTTCCTGATTTTAGTAATTAAACTCACTTAAAAAAATATAAAAATGGATTTTTTTACTTCTTAAAATTAGATTTATTTTTAATTACTTTCTTGAAATTTATATTTCCTTATTTCCCTTAGTTTCTATGTTTACTATAATGTTCTTTTTTTATCTATCCTTATATTTTTCTTAATTTAAAGGTTTACTATAATTTTCAGTTTTTCAGAATTACTTTTTTGAATTTGTCGAACTATATTATTATCTATCCTTCAGTTTATGTTCGCTTAATCACTATACTAACAATACTATGCTTGCGGCGAACATTCCACGCTGAAGGATATCTGTCCCTTTTACAGCTGCTACTTACATAGGTATCTTGTCCCAGTTCTTGCGTTTTTTCTTAAAGTCTAGAGACCTCCAGCCGACTATGTGGTAGCTGCGAGTATTTTCGCGAACGCACTTACACACGTTTTTATTTTTTATTTCCCGTCACAACACGGTTAGCTTCTTTAGGTCGACTAATGCTCGTAACTATTTTTCGAAATACTTTAATAATTGGCGGCGTGACTATGTTTATATTTCAATATTTGTTATAGGGCAGCATAATCTCCTTGACTAATTAAAAAAAGACTGAATATAAATATAATTTTTACTCTTTCTTAAATACTAATTCTTACAATTATTGATACCTCGTACCTGGATAATGCCAACATCTTGCCATAGACGCGACGTCAGCGCATTCCATTATGCCAGATGTTTGCTGGACACTTGTGCAGATCATATTATCTTCAAGCAGGTGGCAATGGTGCGATGGTAGTGTATTCACTAAAGTGATTGGCAGGTCGTGCGTTCGAATCCCGACCAGGGCCATGATTTTTATAAATTGAATACACACAACAAAAACTGATCTCCCTAAAGCAATTTAGGCGCCACCTGTTGAGAAAAAAAATTCCATCGCACCAAACTTCTTTCCTATCCTTCTATTCTTTCAGTAAGTAGCACCCAAAAATAGGCAATGAATTGCTGGGAGCTACTTGCGCAACAAACTGAATGCCTGCGCTGTGGTTTTACCATTATAAGGGTACTGTGTCACTACAGAAAAAAGAAATCCCTTTAGCGCACGCAAATTATAAAAAAAACAGCGCTTTATACAAGCCTGTTCCGATTGCCTGGCAGTGTCAAATGCGGGAAAAGTGATTCTACGATTACCGGGATGCTTATGGGGCTTATGGGTGTCTGATGAATTGTATAAGCTGCATGTGCTGCATGAGCTTGTATGATGAATTTTCGTTCTTTTATGTCGAGTTATTTTATCTAAATTGCTCAAACGTTGTTTTGCCATATAAATTATTTCTAGTGAATATTTTGGTAGGGAAATGAAAAATAACTAACTTATTGTGAGTGTGTGGACATGTGGTCTATGACTGAAAGACGAATGGAGTGCTGTGGACGAATAAAAAAAAGCAATATCAATCTCTAAGTGCGATGCAGTGTACGATATTTTTGGTTAATAATGTTTATGCAATATCCGTTTTGTTCCTTCCATAACATTAGCGGATACTGACATATTGACTCTAGAGTACTCTCACTTCGTTTATACGACGATACGCCACCAAACGCCGTAAGTTCGTCATTAAAAAAAGCAAAAAAAAAGGTTCTACAAAATGCAAGTATATATTTGAATATGCATATTTGAATTTACGTTTGTTGTGTTCCATTGGCTTCCATTCTCGTGACTGGGAATATGAGGGAAGATGAAAACACCGATCAGATACTTATATTTATAGGGGTAGTGGAGGTGCTCGATGAAGCATGGATGACAAAAAGGTGGGCGAAGTGTGGTTGGGTAGATAGATGTTATATTATTTGTTGGCTTTGATGGAACTTTCGGGTAGGTTATGTCATATTGCAAGGAGGCTGTAGCATTCATCAAAGAAAAGGAGCATTAATTCATAATCGGTATCAAAAATCATTAGTGTCCGAGCGAACATTCGGCTTCGGCTTCGGCCACCTTCGGCAAAAATATCACCTTCGGCAAAACATTCGGCTTCGGCCAAATGAGACCGAAGTTTTGGCCGAAGCCGAAGGTTTAGTTTATGGATGTCGTGCGTCGTGATAGGCGCCGAAAAAAATGTAATTTTGTTTTTCATAGAACCGTTATGAATGCACAAGAGCCGGACAGCTGCCGTCGCATCATTAGTGCACAACAAAATCAAAAGATAAGTTCGTGCGCGTATTTGTTCGATCTTGTCTTGTGTTTTTTTTTTCGTTATATGCATTATTATCTAGCTGCAATTGTGATCTTTTTATTGTTTTCGTTATCCTTGTGCTTGTAGAAGACACTTAAAAAGTAAAAAAAAACCAAGTAAGTACATATTCGTATTGTTAGTATGTATATATTTAAAGACATATGTATCTACCTACAATTTGTATTGTATTTTAATTTTATTTTATTTTTCTTTTAAGTGCTTAGGTAGATACATGAGCCTCTCTGGGAATATTTTTCTAAAAAACAATGATAAACACTTCCAAAAAATCATTATTTTTTTTTACTTTTAGTCAATCTTAAGCGGAAATTCTTTAAGTTATTAAAGCTTCGGCTTCGGGTTCGGCCGAAGGTTGTTGTTTTGCCGAACACTCGGCTTCGGCTTCGACTTCGGCTAGAAATCGACCTTCGGTCGGTCACTAAAAATCATATTATGTACATATTGCGATTGCATTATGTTACACAATTAAATATAAGCAGACTTTTTTCATTTGGTTTCTTACAAACAACTGATTTGGGCAGTTTGGGCAGCTAAATGTAATTGATTAATGCATTCTTTTTGATACTTGAACGACACAAACTCTGCATAACTTATATGTTTTGGATACTGTTTTATGAATACGGATTTTTGCATAAAGGCTGGAGCAATATTTAAACACTGCATAAGTAGATATGCAACCGTTTAGGGATGTTAAAGCGAATTCTATTGAAGAAGGCTCTAAGTTGTTTGCGTTGATGGGTGTGTGGAGTAGATAGGGAACCGGAACTCGTGACTGGCCACTTCAACTCCTTTCTTAATGTAATAAGAACAAAAATTAGTAATACTTACTTCAGTTTACATTCTTTTTTACAATATCTACGGTCAAAACATTCCCCTTTCAAAATATCCTTTTTTGTGAGTCGAAGAGGTGTCCAGAGTTTTAATTTTTGTGAGTCTATCCCAGGAAAATATCACCCCACAAAAATGTTTACTGCAATGTTAATCATGTGACCGGCAGAAATGCTCGGGTCAGAGCTATTCGATTTCCGCTGGATAGCAAAGTAATGCTTTAGCTTGGGCGAAAGCTAAGGATCGCGAGTTTGAACGTTGGAAGTATGAGTGGTCATAGCGACGTGCTCTAAGAAATGATGGCTAAAAGGTGAGTTGACATCTTATGTATTCAGGAAACGAAATGGCAAACAACCTTTTAGGACAAAAGCGTTCACCATGTTCTACTACGCGACTTTTGTTTTTTGGCGGAGATTTGAAGGGCAATGTCGGTTAGTCAAACGAAGACTATGAAGACTGCCATGGAGGACTGGGATACGGCACTAGGAACCATTCGGGTGAAGGTATCCGAAGCATGTGCAAGTCATACGGTCTTATCGTTCTCCAACAAAGCCGTAACCTGGTAACTTACGGCAGTGGTGGAAATTAAACTTAGATTGATTACTATTTGGTAGCACGTTTCATGAAGCCTCGGGTTAAAGATTGCAAAGTGATCCTGGAAGAGGCAATCGCCCAGCAACACCATCTCTTCCTGACAGAATTCTTTAAGGCGGCGGGGACGAACAGAACTAAACAACAAAAGTGTCTTCGAGAATCAAGAGGTGCAATCTGGACAAAAAGAAAGTCGAAGCATTTATTGCAAATATGCAAAATTATCTCCATCATACCATCAACAAAGTGGAGGATGCAGAGTGCAGAGTAGATATGTGGAATTCCGTTTAACGATCTTGCATAAATAGAGCGAAATCACTGCTATCGGCTTCAACATGACATCGTCAACACGGCAAAGAAACATGGTGGTGGGCAGATGAAGCTAAAGCAGTGATTAGTGACAAAAGAGTTTCATTCAAAGCTTGGTCCAAGTACTCCACTAATAATTGAGATGGAGAAGGTCGCCTCGAATTGGAATACAGACTTTGCAAGAGGCTCGCAAAGAGAAAGTGCGCTCAAATTGAGGTAAAGTTTGTGGAGGGTCTGTATCGGTAGTTAAAAGAAAATTAATTTTCGTCTGCTGATTGAAACAAGGCTGTCCACGAACTACGAAGCAGCTTGAAAAGTGGCACAACCATTTTCAAAAATTTTCGCTGAGAGAAGAACGAATGACCAGAAAATCCGTTCGCCAAAGTTCATCAACAATGCTCAAGGGCTGCTTCTTGTGGATGATGAAAAAATACTACACAGGTTGCAGCGGTATTTTGAAGGACTTCTAATTGAACAAATTCCTCGGATATATTTTCCGAGAGCCGTAGTGTAATGAAGTACACTACATTACTGTTGAAGAAGTTAGGAAGGCGGTCAAAGACTTCAAAAATCAAAAAGCAGTTGGGTCGGACAAGATACCTTCTGAGTTCTGGAAAAAGATGGGGACATCGGGTCTAAATGGCTCATGATTCTCATCTCTAAACTGATGAGTGCCGATTCAATGCCTGACCAGTGGAGGGAGAGTTTTTTTCTTATTTTGTACAAAGGGAAAGGCGATACGCGAGTCTGATAACTACCGTTCAATCAAGCTAATGTCACACACCATGAAGATCGTTGAGCGGGTATTACATAGCCGAATGCGGAAAATAATACGGCTATCTGAAAATCAGTACGGGTTTGTCTCAGGTAAATCAACTACAGATGCAATCCAAAGTAAAAGAATCATTGTGGGAAAAATCGTGATTCTGTAAAGGATTTGCATATGGTGTTGGTTGTTTTTGTGAAACGGCCTGCAATAGACAACCAAGGGATCTATTATGGGTGGCGCTTGGACAAAGAGGAGTTCCAGAAATCTACTTACACAAGATCATGGATATGTATGAGAGTAAGATATCTCGTTGGCGCCAACGAGGAGTTCACAATCAAAGTAGGTTTTGTGGCGTATCTCATCAAAGATAAGAAAAGAATAATATTTCGATGATTCAATAAATTTTCTTTCCGAAAATAATCTAGTACATTAGCTGCATTTTGTTCCACCGAAAATTTAAGTGTGTACTTGACCTAAGTACCTACGATCATTGGCGGCCATTACGATAAACCTATTTGTCTATTTGACTACTGATTGAGAGATCACCCTCTCGTTCGCTTTTCAACTCCCAATCAAACTGGTCGTGGTGCTCAGCCATCGAAAGTAATTTCTTTCAACTTATCTTTTTGTAGTGGCCTTTCGAGGAATTAATAATTTTCCACAATCACTTAGACCAACTTCAATAATATTGGTTGAGAAAGGAAGCCAATGGTCTGGCGTATATCTCGAAACAATTAGATTTACTAGATGGAAGCTTTTTTCCAGGCTTAATTGCGGATTATTCAAGTTACACACGTGGTGGAGCACAGTATCTCGAGGTAAAAGTCATTCGGTGCAAATATTCTGAGTTTCCTAACATCTGCCTTTTTCCTTTTATATAGCATAATATGGATGCTCTTGAAATGGTTTCTCTTGTGCCAACTTGTGAATAGCAATAAATTGTCTTCACAGCACAACAAGAAGAGAACTACAAGCATACCATTATTATTGGCTACGAGAGCACCGCGTGCGCAAAAAGTTTAAGTGTACGGCACGAAAATTCCGCAAATAAATAAATCTCCATAAATTCAGACCTAGCGTTCAAGAAAAAAATCCGAACAAAACCACCTCACCTGACAATACCCACCAAAATTTCTTCAATCCAGTTGATGGCACCAAATCAGAGAAACCCAGCTTTACCTAAATCTAATCTACATTCAACAGTTTTATTCAAAAAAGGCATAGTAACAGCCATAATATTTTGTGAAAAAAAAAGAAATTCAAAGTGTGCTATTTAAATTAACTTAACCTACCCATATGCAAACAAAAAACCGAAACCAAATAGTTATACATACTTACTTACCTTACCAAACAGAATTTAAAATTTCCTTATTCTATCTTAAATTAAATTAATTTTGCTACCTAATATTACCTACAAATACATGTGAAAAGCCACAGAAAAACAGTATAATCATCAAAGTGTAAAATTATAAAAAAAGGTGTGAGCCACGCCGCACTCACGGTATAGTTGATGTGTAAACATGTAGGCACAGTTACCCGTCAGCTACCTAATTTTTTATCTAGCTAACGCCGTAACTTATTAACTAACGTAGTTAAAAAAATTGAACATACATAATTAATAAAAAAAAACGACACGTGGTTGTTCTCAAACGGTCACCCATCTACGTACTAACCGCGCCAAACGTCGTTTAATTGCGGTGATCTGTCGAGCAGCGATTAACTCACGTGGTAATGAAAATTAACGGAAAATCTGACGATGACGGCTAGATACTCGTATTTCCAACTAGGCCCTACCGAGAAAAAATATATTTATACATCAACGAGAGCAAAAATGTTTACACGTTAAAAAAAAAATCCTGACAACAACGAGAATGCAGAGACAACGAAATTTGTGCACAAACTTCGGAGCAACGCATCAGTAAAACGTGAGTAACAACCTATTTTTCTTTGGCTTTCAAAATTCAAAAAAATTTCTTCCGGTATTTATAATTTCTAAAAAGTAGTCACAAGTAAATAATAATAACGTAAAATTAATCAGCAAATTAATGGAAACTTTAAATCTAAGTTCCTAATGTGTCCTTTTATCGCTATAATTTTCATTTCAATTTACATTTTCCAATAAACATACATACACACAAAGGTATGAAAGTAAATCCTTATACGACTGATATTTATTTTAATTGAGATATGTGTTGTTAACTTGAGTTCAAATTTTGTTGAGATGTGAGAGGATCGGTGCGGCAGATTGAATTAAGGGGCTTTTCCGAACATAACCAGGCAACGGAAGGCCATGGTGCGTATGGTATTTTGCCATATGCAAGGGGCGGGTCCGCCAAGACGTTAATACCATCAATAACATCACATTGAACTGTAATGTGTTGGTTCATACCACTCTAATTTGTGTCATCGTACCATTCTTTAAGTCATCGTCCTTTACCCCTATTGTATGAGACGTTTTCTAGGTATTATTAATTTACGTTACGTTCTATTCTGTGGATTATTATATGTTTTCCCCCTCCATTCTCTTCAGCACGATAAATGTTTGATGCATAGAACGAATAACAAGTAGCAAGATCCCACCCAACGACGAGCTGAGGCTGTGCAACCGCAAGCGTGCCACTCGCTACTTCAACATAAAGGCAAGATCCCACCTTTGACGTATTCCTAAGCACCGGCTGCGAATATCACGCAGCAACGATGGGCTCACGACCGTATTATGCTTCAATGGCGCCCAACAAAAGGGGCCCGACTATGTCAATATCGACACAATTGGCGATATTATATTGGGTCCCAAATATATGGCAAATTAAATACAGTACAACTAATACCTTAGTACAAAACAAACACTGTCATTACAAGTTTTCTTGCGGAAGCCTGTAACCCTTTTTACTTTCACTCATCTACAATATAACTGCAAATTAAATGCATAATTAAATGTTGTCCACAGAAAAACCGTAAATTATAGATCTACAATGTGAAATTAAATTTAGGAATCCGAAGTCATGTGACAATATGATCACTAAGGAACTTCGTTCCACTAGATTATAATCACATTTCATTCGATAAGCTTAATGTTTCCAATTCAAGATAAACGTCTATAAGTCCGTAGAAACCCAGTTAATTAACAAGATCTATGTTGCGATAGACAGTTGCTTGAATTTTCCTCGTCTGTCTTGCTGAGTCGTTATTGGTGTAATCTATTCACATTGATACAATGCATAACAGTCCAGCGAAACACACAGGAAAACAAAAATATCGAATGTAGCATATCTATTTCTTTCTTTTTTCCTGCTATATGAACCGCACATCAGTTATTTATTCTCTGTCGTTTACGTATCCTACAAACACACTCTCAACAATAATTTAAGAATTGCACATACATACATACATTGATTTTCCCTTCCAGAAAACCGTAACAAGAATATATACTAAATTTAAGTTAGATAAGTACCTACCATTCTCTCTTAAACAAAATATTCTATTATCAGTATAACAAAATACCCAGACATGACCACTAAACCTAATAACGGAACTATCCCAAAACAGAAAAGACCAAATGCTTTGAACTCTTCGCGAAATATGTTGACAACTCGCTCTCATAATACGAGAGAAATTGCAAGACAGAGCTTACCTTTCAGTAATGACTCTCAACCTCAACCTGTAAGACATTCACCGACTCCCACTCACATGCCATTTAACTCAAGTTTTTCTCTTAACACATCAAACCCCCGGGTTGAAGTCTCACAAACTGATTATATTGCAAGTAATCAACCAACTCTCTGCAATGTGACTACAACCTGCACAGTTGGTCAAAGTACAGCTAGCGTAACAACAGCTACTGCTTATTCTAACCCAATAGCGACAACTATGATTGGAGGTCGACCTAGTGGAAGAGAAATTGAATCAAATTTTGCGAGAGGAAATATTGATGTTGACACATTTTATGCAGGTGGAGCAGCACATATTCCAAATGCTACTATGCAATCAGCTGCTCCTTTTCCAAACATTCCTCAGTTTATTTCGAGCAGATCTCCGCAGATGAAACAGCTCGATGAGCACATTCGTCAAGTAGTTAGCAAATCGTTAGGAGCATTGCTGCCGTCTCTTATTAAAACAAGTATCGATAAAGTGGTAGAACCACTGCTATTGATTAGACAAGCGGATAATAACTTTTCAATCACAGCTTTGATCAATAACGATAATAATTCACACAGTTTTTGTAATAACAGAAACAACTATCCACGCTTTGAGAATAACTTTGAAGAGGAAAATCGAAAAATGAGTAATGAAACTAGAGACCCACGACTAACAGCGGATAGACCCCTTTAGTTAGACAGATGGGGACTCAAATTCGAAGGATCGTCGAAAGGTATCCCGGTTGAAGATTTTGTTTTCAGAGTTAAAAAAACTCAAAGAAAATTATAATAATACATGGACCGATGTCATGCAAAATTTCCATCACCTTTTAACGGCGTAGCGTTAGATTGGTACTGACAATTTTTGCGCAGCCAACCACGCGGAATTTGGCCAGATCTACGTAAAGCGTTAATAAAACAGTTCAAGTTCCATGAAAATGACTTTGAGATCAATAAACACCTGATGGAAAGAAAACAGTATCCTCAAGAACCTTTTAAAGATTTTTTCACTGCAATCCAACATTTAAAAAACCAGCTTCGTCAACCGATTAGAGACCACGATTTAATAAAAATAATTCGAACTAATATCAGCTCTCGACTTATGCAATTCATTTATCCAATGAAGATCTACTCTTTCGAACACTTCAAAGATGAATGCAGGCAAGCTGAAAGATTAATTCAATCTAGATACTCTACTCAAAGTCGCAATCTTCCATTTCGTTCTGTCCATGAAATAGATGATCAGCAAAAGCCATCTGATTTCGACATTGAGGACTACAATATTTCGGCAATGCACTATACAATAGTATTTCCTCGCCCTCATAAGCTCAACACACAGGTTAACATGATTCCACCTGTATGCTTCAATTGCAAGAGTCAAGGACATCTGTTTATAAACTGTCCATCCACAATAAACAGACTCTTTTGCTACAGATGCTTAGCAGATGGAGTCACTGTATTAAGCTGCATTAGGTGCAAAGCGGAAAACCGTGGATCGAACGTGACGAACTCCGGGATGTCTCGTTCGAGTGCAACACAGACTTACCCGGAATAATTACAGAAACCGACGCAAGTACAAACACTTATAGTGATGATGATGCAAGATCAGTACTCCCATCTGTCAATCTCAAAGTTCATCATAAAATTCCATCCTCTGCCATAACCCAATTGAAACGAAATGAATTCCGTAATAAAACTTACGAAAAAAGAGTGAAATATTACAACAATATTCGGTCAAGAATTTTCCGTATTGAAGAATTAAAAATTGCAAACCTTTCGAACAAAGTAATAAAATTGCGCTTGAGATGCAAGAAACGAAAATTGTTCAAACAAAACCTATTTCTATGATAATGTTTTCTTTAACGGAAAAGCAGTATCAGGACTTTTAGATAGCGGCGCATCCCTATCATGTCTTGGAAAAGACTGTATGAAAATTGTACAGGAATTAAACATTCCCGTATTAGACTTCAATTCGTTCATTCTTACCGCTGATGGGAAACGTCAACCAATTCTAGGCCGCGTAAATGTGAATGTGCTTTACAAAAACCACAATACAAACATAGATTTGTACCTTATTCCGTCATTGTCACAAGATCTATATTTCGGTATTAATTTCTGGCAAAAATTTAAAATTGCGCCGAATTCAGTAAGCGAACTCGATGACACCATTGGTTTAGATATAGATACACCAGAAACGAAAGACCGAAAAGACAGTTTACAAAAAATACAGTTGGATGACATTCAGACTAATCGACTTGAAGAAGTGATAAAACGTTTTCCATCTTTCTCAAAACTTCGATTAGGAAAAACATCTCTGGAGATGCACGTAATTGATACGGGGGATTCTGAACCTGTTAAACAGCGACATTATCCAGTATCGCCGCCTATCCAAGAAATGATTTATAGGGAGTTGGATCGCATGATCTCTTTGGGAGTGATCGAATAAAGCGTCAGTTCTTGGAGTTCACCGGACGTTCTTATTAGGAAACCTGGTAAGAATCGGTTGTGTCTTGATTCTCGAAGAGTGAACTCGCTCACGAAGAAAGACGCGTATCCGCTACCGCAAGTGTATGGTCTGTTAAGCCGTCTTCAGGAAACGCACTGCATAAGTAGCGTAGATCTGAAGGACGCGTTTTGGCAGATCCCCTTAGAGCGGACGTCGAGGGAGAAAACGGCCTTCACTGTGCCAGGATGACCACTTTACCAATTCACCGTCATGCCTATTGGGTTGTGTAACGCAGCTCAAAGGATGTGTCGGTTGATGGATAAAGTGATCCCCAGCGCACTTAGGGAACAAGTTTTCGTCTCTCTCGACGACCTGTTGATCATTTCGCCGGATTTTGAAAGTCACATTATCATGCTAAAGCAAGTTTCAGAATGTCTGCAAAAAGCTAACTTAAAAATTATCATTGAAAATCCAATTTCTGTTTTAAGGAATTAAAATATTTAGGATACATCGTTGGTAAGGGACATCTAAAACCGAACCCAGACAAAGTATCCGCGATTAAAGATTTTCCGATTCCTACATCACAAAAGCAAGTCAGAAGATTTTTGGGCCTCTGTGGGTGGTACAGGAGATTTATTAGGAACTTTGCTTCAATCGCTAGCCCCCTTACCGATGCATTGAAGAAAAGCAAACCATTCTCGATGAATCCTGAAGCAAACATGTCTTTCGAAGCCCTAAAGACTGCACTTGTATCTGCACCATTATTATCTAACCCCGATTTCACGAAACCCTTTACGATTCAATGCGATGCATCAAGCTTCGGTATTGGTGGCATCTTATATCAGCTCGACGAAGATAACTTAGAAAAACTAATAGCATTTTTTTCTGAGAAGCTAAACGCTTGCCAACGTAAATATAGTGTTACGGAGCAAGAATGCTATGCAGCGGTACAAGCGGTGAAGAAGTTTCGGCCGTATGTCGAAGGCTCAGCTTTCACCATCGTGACGGATCATGCCAGCTTTAATTGCTTAATGAGCCTTAAAGACTTAAGCAGCAGATTAGCACGATGGTCGCTAAAACTGCAAGCGTATGACTTCGACATACTGCATAAGAAAGGTTCAGAGAACATCGTGCCGGACGTGTTATCTCGCGCTTTAAAAGAAGAACTGTCCCCAATTCCGAATACTCGAGCATGCATTGATCTTACCTCAACTGAATTTAAATCACCGGAGTACTTACAAATGATTTCCACCTTCTCAGCTAATTCTGAAAACTTTCCAGACATTCGGATTATCGACAACCTTGTCTGTAAACGTTCAGTTACAAGAGATGGGAAACTCATTGATAAGGAATTTCACTGGAAGCTGTGGCTACCATCTGGACTAACGCAATCAGTTATTGAAAATTGTCATAACCCACCAAATTGTTCTCATTGCGGAATGTTCAAAACTCTTGATAAAATTAAAGAACTGTTCTTTTGGCCTAAAATGACTGCACAGATACATGAGTACGTACGAAATTGTTCCACCTGCATAGAAAATAAACCAACTAACGCAATACTTCGACCCGTAATGGGATCGTTCCATCAGATAGATCGACCGTTTCAAAAATTATATATTGATTTTATGGAACCATATCCTTGGACGAAAACCGGGAATGCGTTTATCTTCATTGTTTAAGATACTTTCTCAAAATATGTCTTTCTTAACCCGAATAGTGCTGTAATTATTTTGTTCGAATTTTTCAACCAAACTCATACGGATTTTAGACAGATCCCTGAGTGCGAAATTGTTACTATTTCAGTTTTACCTGCGCAGGTAATACAGGTAAGACAATTTCTGTGCTGTGACCATATGGTTACGCTGGCACTGCTAGGGCACTTGTTTAGGATTACCTGAAAAATCAAAGCTTTCGTAGTTATTAAAGTCAAAACTCAACAAAAACTACTTATGTTCCATGTGAAAGTGTTGAAAACATTTAACACAAAGGCCAATATTGCATTTCATATAGCACGTAGAGGAGAGGGGGGGGGGGGGGGGGGGGGGGGCACATTTGAACGTGGGGTACTTTTGAACAGCACTAATATATTCTTATTAAAAAAATATATGAGAACGTAAACTAAATTTTTATCCAATAATATTGTTTTCTTTAGACGTCAACATCGTGGTGGATGTTTTAATGCTGTATTTCCAACTCTTTTTATACCCTATTCTAGGGGTATATTAATTTTGACGCATAGTTTGTAACATACCTTAATATTGCCCGTAGACCCCTAAAAGTTACTATATTTATGATCAGCATCGATAGTAATGTTGATCTAGCCATGTCCGTCCGTCCGTCCGTCCGTCCGTCGGCAAAAATAAGGCCTTTAAACTGGACCTAGAGAGCTGAAATTTTAACCATATACTCTCTAGGGTCCCGAAATAATCAAGTTTACGAATTTTTGAAATCCGCCCACAGACACGCCCACAAACTCAAAAAAACAAAATTTTGGAAAAAATCGAATTTTGAGTTAGGAAGCTGAAATTTTTTATATATGATCTATGACTCCTAAAACTGCTCGGGATATAAAATTTTCAAAATCCGCCCACTGCCACGCCCACAAAAAAATAAAACAATTTTATTGAAAAACCAAAATTTGAGCTAGGGAGCTGAAATTTTTAATATATACTCTCTAGGGGCCCTTTAAGCTCATGTATAAATATTTTCAAAATCCGCCCACTGACACGCCCACAAATAAATAAAACAATTTTTTTGAAAATCCAAAGTTTGAGCTAGGGAGCTGAAATTTATAATATATACTCTCTAGGGGCCCTTTAAGCTCATGTATAAATATTTTCAAAATCCGCCCACTGACACGCCCACAAATAAATAAAACAATTTTTTTGAAAATCCAAAGTTTGAGCTAGGGAGCTGAAATTTATAATATATACTCTCTAGGGGCCCTTTATGCTCATGTGTTAATTTTTTTTTAAATCCGCCTACTGACACGCCCACAATTAAATAAAACAATTTT
Source organism: Portevinia maculata (assembly GCA_949715645.1). Lineage (NCBI taxonomy): Eukaryota > Metazoa > Arthropoda > Insecta > Diptera > Syrphidae > Portevinia > Portevinia maculata. The sequence goes on from OX454526.1 coordinate 150,400,114, forward strand.
ATTGAAACACCCAAGTTTGAGCTAGGGAGCGTTTTTTCTGATAAAATCCTTTAAATGTTATATAACAAAATATGTAGAGCGTTCTTAACAATTTAACCATACTTAGACTTTTGTCACGCCCACTTATGAGGGATAGGAATAAGAATAGGGTATCCAACAGTTCGCCCAAGCGGACTGTAGCCCGTCCCTATGTTTATACCCTATTCTAGGGGTATATTAATTTTGACGCATAGTTTGTAACATACCTTAATATTGCCCGTAGACCCCTAAAAGTTACTATATTTATGATCAGCATCGATAGTAATGTCGATCTAGCCATGTCCGTCCGTCCGTCCGTCCGTCCGTCCGTCCGTCCGTCGGCAAAAATTAGGCCTCTAAACTGGACCTAGAGAGCTGAAATTTTAACCATATACTCTCTAGGGTCCCCAAATAATCAAGTTTAAGAATTTTTGAAATCCGCCCACAGACACGCCCACAAACTCAAAAAAACAAAATTTTGAAAAAAATCGAATTTTGAGCTAGAGAGCTGAAATTTTTTATATATGATCTATGGCCCATAAAACTGATTGGGACATAAAATTTTCAAAATCCGCCCACAATTAAATAAAACAAATTTTGGAAAAAATTGAACTTTGAGCTAGAAAGCTGAAATTTTTTATATATGATCTATGGCCCATAAAACTGCTTGGGACATAAAATTTTCAAAATCCGCCTACTGACACGCCCACAATTAAATAAAACAATTTTATTGAAAAACCAAAATTTGAGGTAGGGAGCTGAAATTTATAATATATACTCTCTATGGGCTCTTTATGCTCATGTGTAAATATTTTCAAAATCCGCCTACTGACACGCCCACAATTATTTTTATTTTTATTTTTGAAAGTTCAAAGTTTGAGCTAGGGAGATGAAATTTATAGTATATACTCTCTAGGTGCCCTTTATGCTCATGCTTAAATTTTTTTAAAATTCGCCTACTACACGCCCACAACTAAATAAAACAATTTTATTGAAAAACCAAAGTTTGAGCTAGGGAGCGTTTTTATTTACAAAAGCTTAGTTTTTTCGATAAAATCCTGTAATTTTTTGTCACGCCCACTTATTAGGGATAGGAATATGAATAGGGTATCCAACAGTTCGCCCAAGCGGACTGTAGCCCGCCCCTATGTTTTTTCTTTGTAAGAGTCATAACACTTTTGCAATTATCACCTGCGCAACGTCTTCTTTTTGCAAGTGGACCTACCTGTAAACAAGTTGCCGCAGTTAAAGAAAAAGGGCAGACCTCTGATATTTTCTGGGAAGTCATCAATCATTGATAAGAGAGGTGCCGAACATTTTCCAAATCGTTCTTCACATTTCGGGTTTGATAGGGGATTTTTTCCTTGGTAAATTTCGAAATTTACCATATAACCAGAGGGCGTACACACTGACCAGGCTTTGAAACCAAATCTTTTTAGCTCACCTTTGATAAATTGCTTGCAACTATGTCTTCCATAATAAGCTGTCATACTTTCATCATAAGATAACAATTGTTGTATGGGATGGACATTTTTAAGCATATTTGCCTTTAAATGGTCTGTCATGGGACGCAACTTTCACAGCTTGTCCTTATTTCCATGTGGTGCAGCCAAGTTTGGTTCAAAATGAAGGGAACTAAGAATTTCTTCAAATCGCCCTCGCCGCATTGACTTATAAATTAATTCGTTCCGTAGATCGTTAGAGCTATTCCAATAGGCCTTATAACTAGGGATAGAATTGTACCCAGTCACATCAGAATGCCAATAACAGTTCGCATTTCGCGAATCGAAAATTTTTGAATTGGTTTTCCTTCTTTTTTTATGGCATATAGTGCTGAGCAATGGCTGATGTGTTCCAGTAACTCATCGTCAAAAAACCGTTCGAAAAGTTCATGCGACTGCACATCACGACAGTTTAATGTCGAAGTTTGCTTCAGGAAACATTGGTTGTCCAGCAACACAATTTGACCATTTGGAACTAGTTGCTTTGTTGGAAGCAGGTATTGGCACGTCAGACAGAATGGGATTTAATTTCCTGAGTCGAGTGGCAATCGGAAGCATACAATTTTCATTTTTCTCTTCTTCAATTACTTCAATTGCACTGGAAGCATCTATTTTCTCCTATTGTATCTCCTGGGGTAGGTTGGTCATCCGATAAGTTCAATTGCGACTCCTCTAAGATATCAATGAGAACGTCCTACACGTTATCGGTTGGAATAGGCTGCTCTCCGAGCTGAATGGTATCAATATGTGAACCATTTCTTAATACTAATTCACAACCGGCTCTCAATTGATTCCCGTTCAGATCATCAATCGTGCCTCCTTCATTTTCACCGGCATCTCTCTCCGGTGATATTTCCATCTTCATTGTTCAATGTAAATACCATCTACCAAGTCATCAAATGCATTATCTTCTTCATTTAGCTGCTGAAGATAGTCTACAGCCTCCTAAAGTGATAGTTTTCTAAAGAAAATAACAAGATTCTCTCAAAATTCGAACTCTTTAGTCCCAACGTCACCGTACAGTCACATCGTTAAAAAAAATTAACACGTACCCCAACGGTGCTAACGTGACTGTACAGTCACACCTTCAGGAAAATACTCAAAACTAGTAAAAAAAATTTTTTTTTCATGAAATAAATAATATGCATACACAATAAGTTATTAGCTTACTATTGGTATACATATTATAAAGATAACTGGAAAAATATAAGCAAAAATTTATTACTTAGTTTTTCATGTTTGTTAATATGCACTTTTTTACACTTTAAATATGAACCTAAAAATCCACAGCTTGCTGTGACTCTATGCATGAAGGGACTGATGTAAATGCTGTTTTGTTTTGGAGTGACAATTGTCACACAACAAACTTATGATCCGTTATTGATTTTAAGCGATGGGGTGCAAGACACCTGACATTACTCTACAGTTCTACTGTGTGTGACCGTACGGTCACGCTGGCACAGTTCGGGTTAAGGCAATGCGCAAAGTAAATGCCAGAGCTGTTGTTGAGTTCCTAGAGGACAGCGTATTTCGTCAATTTGGTGTTCCCGAATTTGTCCATAGTGACAATGGGCAACAATTCGTCTCGAAAAAATTCCAACAGTTCCTTGCGAAGTATGGCTGCACGCATATTAAAAATGCATTTTATTCACCTCAGGCAAACGCGTCCGAAAGGGTGAATCAGACTATCCTGTCCGCGATAAGGAGTTAACTTAAAACTGACCAACGAGAATGGGATCGGCACATTTCGGAAATTCAGCAAGCCATCTGTACCACCGTACATCAATCCACTGGTACGACTCCATACTTTGCCCTTTATGGTCAACATATGAGTACCCATGCAAGCACACATGACTTGTTACGCAAACTTAAAGTTTTAGACGATAGTGAAATTTACTGCCTACCACCTTTGTATATAGACTCTATAGTAATATCATCAACACGAATTTGAAAACGTCGACCTCCACGAAAATGGCAACAAAACGGATAGCGATTGAAGGTTTGTGTGTGGTTTGTGTCTTAAATTTGATGATGGTATGAGGATACAGGTAAAGGAAAACGAAGAAAGAAAACCAAATAAACTGGTTTGTTTCTCTTTATCGAATCATTTTGATATTATGTAAATATTTATTTTTCTTTGTAAGAAGGAGCATAAGCAAGGAGATTTTTTGACGATTCGCATCGTCGCGTTGGCAAGTAGCATGTATGAAGACTGATGAGTGGGGGATGATGGAAGGGACGAATAGTTTTCAAATGAAAAATTTAATAAAATTTGATTTCAGTCTTTTTCCTCAAATAAGAAATTATTAGTTTATCGCTTTTAAGACTGTCACTATTTTGGCTATATTTTGTCGAAAAATCTTCCGATTTGTATCATTTCTTTTTAATTGATTCAGAAATATTCAATCTAATTAATTAAGAAATAATTAATTGCTTAGGCCAATGGTTTGTATAATTAAGAACTAGCAGTTCCTTGGAGTAAAAGGCAGCAGTTTAGTAAAAGCATTTACAAATTGCTTCAGTTCGGTATGAACAAAATCTATCATTTCTAAAGTGAGTTCGAAAATTCGATCTTAGCATTTAGGTACATTACTTAACTTGCACGTACCCTCTTTTAAACTTACCAAACTAAGGAAGAGGACTGTAGCCTCGTCTTCTGTTTATAATATTTTCCTTTTATTAAAAACACATTTCTGGAATGCCATCAAAAAGGAAAACATAGACATTAAAAGAAATAATCAATCCATTTAAATAAATTGTTGTTTATTAAACTCATTGTTTTTCTATTAGCATGTTCGCCTTTGCTTTGTTATTTTGCCGATATTTCGCAGTTATGAAGTTTTGTTTGGAGCTGGCCCACGTTGCTCATTTCAGTGACGTTTGAGCCTCGCTAATCCATCGTCAGCAATGAATAACTGATGCACATTGGAGTCCGTCACGTTTCCTTCAATTAGATGATCGAGCACAACATCATTGGACTTAAGACACTTCCCTGGTATACACCAACTTTGATTGTGAACTCCTCGGTGACGCAAACGGGACATCTTACTCTCATACATGTCCATGATCATGTGTACGTAGATTTCTGGAACTCCTCTTTGTCTAAGCGCCACCCATAACAGATCCCTTGGTTGTCTATTACAGGCCGCTTCAAAAACAACCAACACCATATGCAAATCCTTTAAAGAATAACGATGTTTTTCCACCATGATTCTTATACTTTGGATTGCATCTGTAGTTGATTTACCAGCACTGGTCTTCAGATAGCCGTATTATTTTTCACATTCGGCTATTTAATACCCGCTCAACGATCTTCATGGTGTGTGACATCAGCTTGATTGATCGGTAGTTATCAGATTAGCGTATCGGCTTTTCCTTTGTACAAAATAAGAAAAAAACTCTCCCTCCACTGGTTAGGCATTGGATCGCCACTCATCAGTTTAGAGATGAGAATCATGAGCCATTTAGACCCGATGTCTTCCATCTTTTTCCTAAACTCAGACGGTATCTTGTCCGGCCTAACCGCTTTTCGATTATTGAAGTCATTGACTGCCTTCCTAACTTCTTCAACAGGAACGTCGTGTATTTCCTCAGTGTGAGGAACACCTCTAAGAAAATATATCCGAGGAAATTGTTCAGTTAGAAGTCCTTAAAAATATTGCTACCACCTGTGTACTATTACAAACAAAAGTCCCGTAGTAGAACATCTTGAAAGCATTTGTCCTGACGTCTTGAGAAACGATCCCGATTTGCGGTGTTTCGCCATTTCGTATCCTGAACATATAAGAAGCCAACTCAACCCTTAGGTTTCGCCTAAGCTTAAGCATTACTTTGCTATCTCCCGGAAATCGAATAGCTCTGACCCGAGCATTTCTGAGGGTCACAGGATTAACATTGCATTAAACAATTAATATTTCTTATAGCCGTCTATTTCTCATGTATGTGGAATAGATGGATAATTTCTTTTAATTTTCCTGAAACGGACCAACAATAGTTTTCTTATTTTATTCTCGGATAGGATAAAAAATGTGGGCTTCTTTAAAATATGATATGCCCAACCATGCGCTTGATGAAGTTCAATAGTTTAAATTGGGTGCGTACCTCTAACTTTCATTATTGAGCGGCGTAATGGTGCAGTAGTAGTAGTGTATTCGCTTAGTGATTGGAAGGTCGTGCGTTCAATCTCGACCAAATCCATAACTTTGGTGCTCGGTCTTCCTGAAATTGAAATTTTCTTTATATCAGGCGCTAGTGGTCAGTCACCCCATTCACTAAGCTGTCTATGCAAAACCAAATGAAAAAATTCTGCTATATTCGGAGATTCCATTGTGTAACCTAATTCAAACGAAATAGGTATGTACCTAATAATATTTTTAATACCGATTATGAATGAATGCCGCTTTTATTTGATGAACCAATTAATAAATAAACCAATTTCAGTTGTTCATGAATACCCGCAGCTATTATGACAAGCCGAGCACCCGCTCGTATACAAGTTAACACAACAGAGTCATATGCTGACGCAGCGGATGCCAGCGCCAAGTAATCATCGTCGCCGGACATCTCAGACGTGAGCTCGCAACATGAGATCTTGCACAAGCTGTAAGATCGACACATCGTTCAAGTGTCACGATACCAGCGCGTGGGGGTTCTCTATGGTTGGAATATATTTTTATTAGCAAGTAAGTTAGTCTTAAGTGAGATTCAATCCGAGCCAGACTCGTTTGTAATATAAAATAAAATTAATTATTGTTCTAACGAACAAGAGGAAATTTGAATTATTGTTCTAACGAACAAAAGGAAACTTACACAATACCTATATCTTGTCTGATCTTATTTTATCTCTGCTTCAATTAATATTTTTTCACATGCAAATATGGTTAGGGAATCCTCACTGCTGATATACGATTTTCCTTCAGCGATCTGAGCACACACACCAATTGTATTGAATACAAAGAAACAAGTTACAGGTGAGTGTGATGGTCTAATTGCAATATGCCATAACCTACCCTAAACTTCCATCGAAGCCAGCAAATAATATACGAGTACCATCAATCTACTCGACGACAATTCTCCCACCTTTCTTTATCCACCATCGCCGCTGCCATTAAAAAATATGAATATCCATTTTTCACTTGCAAATATGAATTATAAAAAAAAAATCATTTGAGAATCCTCACCGCAGAATGCGACTCTCCTTCAACGATCATACACATACATACCAATTACCAATTGCATTAAGATTAAATACCAGAATAATATAAACTACCCGAAACTTCCATCAGAATAAACAAATAATATGGCATAAGTCCACCCGATAATAATTCCTTCACCTTTCCGCCCTACCGTCAACCAGCAACGCTACCAGTGTCATCTTCCTTCTCACATACCTAGTCACGAGCATGAAGGAGAACAAAAAAATCAGCTGTTTGCCCAAAACCAAATAAAAATATTCTGCTGATACTTCCTTCAGAGCCAACAAATAAAATACGATAAATCTACCCGATGAGAATGTCATGCTACACCAAACATCAGCTACACCATCCTCATATTCCCAGTCACGAGAATGAAAGACAATGGAAGACAACAAAGGTGTAGAAAAGGTTCTACAATATGGTTGTATAAATATAGCTTTTTTTAATGACGAACTTACGTCGTTTTTGGCGTATCATCGAATTCACGAAGTGATAATACTATAAAGTCTATATACAAAGCTACCACGTAACAACAGACTTGAGCTCATACGGCAGAAAGTTAAGGACAACATAAAGCTAACCTATCAAAAGTTTGAAAAGTCATACAACATGAGGAGCTCTAATACTAATTTTAGTCCAGGTGAAACTGTGTTAAGACGTAATTTTGTGTTAAGCGATGCAGCAAAAGGCATAAACGCAAAACTTTGTGCGAAGTTCATTAAATGCCGCATAGTTAAACCTGTCGGCAAGTCTTTATATGAAATAGAGAACCTAGACGGTAAAAAGATTGGAGTTTACCACGCCAAAGATTTGCGGAAGTAAGGATTTAGAATCGTATTCTTTAGTAATCAGGGTCGTGGGTCGAATCAACCAAATTTTAGATGAGTTACATTTTCATGTCTTTATCTAACATAGATGTTAACCAAATGCATGACTTTGTGGCGTATCTCATCAAAGATAAGAAAAGAATAATATTTCGATGATTCAATAAATTTTCTTTCCGAAAATAATCTAGTACATTAGTTACATTTTGTTCTACCGGAAATTTAAGTGTGTACTTGACCTAAGTACCTACGATCATGTGCGGCCATTACGATAAACCTATTTGTCTAGTTGACAAATGTCAAACATATAAACTACTGATTGAGAGATCACATTCTCTTTCGCTTTTCAACTCCCAATCAAACTGGTCGTGGTGCTCAGCCATCGTAAGTAATTTCTTTCAACTTATCTTTTTGTAGTGGCCTTTGGAGCAATTAATAATTTTCCACAATCACTTAGACCAACTTCAATAATATTGGTTGAGAAAGGAAGCCAATGGTCTGGCGTATATTTCGAAACAATTAGATTTACTAGATGGAAGCTTTTTGCCAGGCTTAATTGCGGATTGTTCAAGTTACACACGTGGTGCAGCACAGTATCTCGAGGTAAAAGTCATTTCGTGCACATATTCTGAGTTTCCTAACATCTGCCTTTTTCCTTTTATATAGCATAATATGGTTGCTCTTGAAATGGTTTCTCTCGTGCCAACTTGTGAATATCAATAAATTGTCTTCACAGCACAACGAGAAGAGAACCACAAGCATACCATTATTATAGGGATCCACACTTGGTTGACAGATGTCAAATCGATGCCAAATCGAAAAACAACAACAGTGTGGAGGGTAAACAAACAAAATAATTATCAGCGATAGGCGGGAAAATAATAGGAATCAGCAAACAAAAGTAAGTTTTTTTATTAATAATCAATAGTTTCTCGATATATTTTTAGGAAAATGAATTCATTAAAATATGCAAAGAAGTTGGAAGCAGTAAAGAGAAAGAACTGATCTGCAAAGTTGTCTTTATTTGCCAACTTTCAGGTGATGGCAAAGACGGAGCTGTGGTTTCGTGTAAATAAAGTGTTAAAGGCAGTCTTCTTGAAGATAAATTTAATCCAAATACCAAAACAGAGAGACAATTCTCATCATTTTTCAAACGGCTGGTCAATGAACTCGACAAAGACCTATATGGACCCGATAATCAGCTCGTAGATTGACATCGAAGGTATTTTACTCAAGAAACTGATGCCGTCCAAGTGAAACAACCTGGTGATATGAACGTTCATTGCATAATTCGCTTTCTATATGCCATTGAATTTCAATGTGGACCCAAGTTCTGCGCGTTTGCTGTGAGTGCATACTCAGACTCGTCCAGTAATCACATCAGGCCTTTGGCAATTTATTAAGACATATAAATTATAAGATGCACAATAAATTATAAATGCTGAGGCTGTGCAACCGCAAGCGTGCCACTCGCTACTTCAACATAAAGGCAAGATCCCACCTTTCACGTATTCCTAATCACCGGCTGCGAATATCACGCAGCAACGATGGGCTCACGACCGCATTATGCTCCAGTTTACACCAGGGAAGTGTCTTAAGTTTAATGATGTTGTGCTTGATTATCTAATTAACGGCAAAGTGACGGACTCCAATGTGCATCAGTTGTTCTTTGCTGACGATGGATTAGCGAGGTTCAAACATCCTTGCAATGAGCAACGAGCTCCAGGTCCAAACAAAACTTCATAACTGTGAAATATCGGCAAGATAACAAAGCAAAGGCGAACATGCTAATAGAGAAACAATGATAAACAGAACAAGTTTAATAAAAAACATAGGGACGGGCTACAGTCCGCTTAGGCGAACTGTTGGATACCCTATTCTTATTCCTATCCCTCATAAGTGGGCGTGACAAAAGTCTAAGTATGGTTGAATTGTTAAGAACGCTCTACATATTTTGTTATACAACATTTAAAGGATTTTATCAAAAAAAAACGCTCCCTAGCTCAAACCCGGGTGTTTCAATAAAATTGTTTTATTTAATTGTGGGCGTGTCGGTAGGCGGATTTAAAAAAAATTAACACATGAGCATAAAGGGCCCCTAGAGGGTATAGTTCATAGTTCATAGTTCATAGTTCATTTATTTATTGAAAGCTTACACATTAAGATAACAATGATCTTATAAAATAGTGCAAGGCTTAAATATAATTCATTAATAACAACAAGCTACATAAAATATTAATGTTCCAAGAATAACTAAAGGTTTTCTCTTTCTGCTACTTAGACAATTATACTGCAGTCAGTGCTAAATTCATTAAAACAATTAAATATACAATATATACAATACATCTCTCTTTTCGCAAAACTACAGTAAATATAAACATTAGTATTAATTGAAACAAAACGTTGTATTAGTCGGAAATTGTCTGGAAATAAGATTGTAACCCATTACGAAACTGCGCGATGGTACTTGACCTTCTCAAATGCCGTGGTAGTGAGTTCCAAAGACGGGTAACATTGATGAAGAACTGGCGCTCGGATATAAGATAACGGTACCGGGGATGAACAATTTGTTGGGATCGATTAGATGAAGCAAAACGTAGTCTACTAAATAAATAACTGGGTTGATGTGTCTGAATTACATTGAATAACAATACGAGTGATCTAAAACGTAAAAGATGGTCGAAGGAGATGTTATAGATCTGTCGGGAGAAATTGGAGATATGATCGAAGCGCCTCAAACCATAGATATAACGTGCAGTGTTATTAAAGGCAACATTAAGCTTTCTTCTGCTGATTTCATCACACTTACAGAAAATTTCACAGCCATAAGTGAGAGTTGGAACGACGAGTGTCTTTGCAAGAAGTAATCGTGAGCTCATAGGCGTATAGTGTTGTGAGGCCCATAATAGTCGCAGTATACCATAAACTTTGCCTACAGCCGCATTAATATGTGTGTCCCAAGAAAGAGTCCTATTAAAAAGCATTCCAAGATTTTTTGCCGTTTCAACATATTCTATATATATTATAAATTTCAGCTCCCTAGCTCACTTTGATTTTTCAAAAAAAAAAAAAAATAATAATTGTGGGCGTGCCAGTAGGCGGATTTTGAAAATATTTACACATGAGCATAAAGGGCCCATAGAGAGCATATATTATAAATTTCAGCTCCCTAGCTCAAACTTTGGATTTTCAAAAAAATTGTTTTATTTATTTGTGGGCGTGTCAGTAGGCGGATTTTGAAAATATTTATACATGAGCTTAAAGCGCCCCTAGAGAGTATATATTAAAAATTTCAGCTCCCTAGCTCAAATTTTGGTTTTTCAATAAAATTGTTTTATTTTTTTGTGGGCGTGGCAGTGGGCGGATTTTGAAAATTTTATATCCCGATCAGTTTTAGGGGTCATAGATCATATATAAAAAATTTCAGCTTCCTAGCTCAAAATTCGATTTTTTCCAAAATTTTGTTTTTTTTAGTTTGTGGGCGTGTCTGTGGGCGGATTTCAAAAATTCGTAAACCTGATTATTTCGGGACCCTAGAGAGTATATGGTTAAAATTTCAGCTCTCTAGGTCCAGTTTAAAGGCCTAATTTTTGCCGACGGACGGACGGACGGACGGACATGGCTAGATCGACATTACTATCGATGCTGATCATAAATATAGTAACTTTTAGGGGTCTACGGGCAATATTAAGGTATGTTACAAACTATGCGTCAAAATTAATATACCCCTAGAATAGGGTATAAAAAGGTGTGAGCCACGCTGCACTCACGGTATAGTTGATGTGTAAACATGTAGGCTCGTCAGTGTTGCATGTGGAAATATCACAGAGGTTGTGGTTTTGATAAACAAGAGATTTGGGTATTGTATTGAAATAAAACCATGATATATATTTAATGTCAACGACAAAATTTATTTAATGTTTGACCGAACAAATAATTGGTTTGTGAAAGCTGAAGTAGGAGACGTACACCGTCGACTCAAGTGTGTCGATGTACCTACCGGGAAAATATAGCATCGATTGTCGTTTAAGTGACATTCTTAAATCGGCCATCGGTTACCGAAGTACAAATCGATATTTTTCCTCTTACCTTCAACTGATGTACAACAAACTACAAGCTATACAACCTCAATTATTCAAAACAAATCTACTTCCACACAACTTTCCGGTGTTTCGTAAGGACATAATAATCTCTAAAATTGAACATGCATAATTAATAAAAAAAAAACAACGACAGGCGGTTGTTCTCAAACGGTCATCCATCTACGTACTAACCGCGCCAAACGTCGTTTAATTGCGGTGATCTGTCGAGCAGCGATTAACTCACGTGGTAATGAAAATTAACGGGAAAATCTGACGATGACGGTGACGCTAGATATTTCCAACCAGCCCCTACCGAGAAAAAATATATTTACACATCAACGAGAGCAAAAATGTTTACACATTAAAACAATTAAATTAAATAGATTGATTATTTCTTTTAATGTCTATGTTTTCCTTTTTAAAGGCATTCCAGAAATTTGTTTTTGATAAAAAGAAAATATTATAAACAGAAGGCGAGGCTACAGTCCTCTTCTTCAATTTGGTAAGAATAAAAAAAGAGCCAAGAAGGTACCTACAAGTTCAGTAAAGTAAATGTTAAGATCGAATTTCCAAACTCTCAGAAATGAAAGACTTTGTTCATACCGAACTGAAGCAATTTGTAAATGCTTTTACTAAACTGCTGCCTTTTACTCCAAGGAACTGCTGGTTCTTATTCATACCAACCATTGGACGTAAACTTCGTCGAATTTTGGGGTGTACTCCTGTTAATAGTTTATTAATTTCGTTATAGATGTGAGGTAACATAATATGATTATATTCTGTGATTTGTTATTTTCTAGATAAAACATTTACACGGCATGACAACGAATAGCAGAAAGAAACGAGGACTAGGCCGTCTGGGGAATCCTCGGTGAATTACATGCACAATTGCGGGACTGCTTTAAGATGCTGAATGTGTCGCTATGCTCATCTGGATGTTAAAATTGCATAGATGTGATTTCCCCCTTAGTCTACTTTTACGACATGCCCTGTTTGGAGGGCGCTGCAGTAATATTCTAAGCCTGCACGGGAAGATGTACTCCTCCGAGTAATTTTAGCATTTCTTTTTTGTCAGAAATAATTCCCATGTTCTTCTTGTTCTTCATTCAACGTGCTTATTAGGCTTTGAACTATATTGCATCTTCTTTATGAATGGCAGATGTTCGCCCAGATCCAATTGTCTTAAGAAGTGTTTTTCGGCATTTTGAAATACATAAATAAATAATAAAATTTTAATAAAATAAATATAAATCGTTTACTTAGGTAGGAACCTATAAACCCATAAGTGGTGGTGCAGCATGGCGCAATACTGACACAAAGTAACATAATTATTTCTTAATTAATTAGATTGACTATTTTTGAATCAATTAAAAAGAAATGATACAAATCGGAACATTTTTCGCCAAGATAAAGCCAAAATAGTGACAGTCTTAAAAGCGATAAACTCATAATTTCTTATTTGATGAAAAAGACTGAAATCAGATTTTATTAAATTTTTCATTTCAAAACTATTCGTCCTTTCCATCATCCCCCTTCCATCATACATGCTACTAGCAGAGGCGACGCGACGATGCAAATCGTCAAAAAATCTCCTTGCTTATGCTCCTTCTTACAAAGAAACATAGGGACGGGCTACAGTCCGTTTAGGCGAAAAGTCCTAGCATGGTTGAATTGTTAAGAACGCTCTACATATTATGTTATATAAGATTTAAAGGATTTTATCGAAAAAAACGAAGCTTTTGTAAATAAAAACGCTCCCTAGCTCAAACTTTGGTTATTCAATAAAGTTGTTTTATTTAATTGTGGGCGTGTCAGTAAGCGGATATAAACAAAATGTACGCATAAGCATACAGGGCCCCTAGAGAGTATATATTATTAATTTTAGCTTCCTAGCTCAAACTTTGACTTTTCAAAAAAATTGTTTTTATATAATTGTGTGCGTGTCAGTGGGCGGATTTTAAAAATATTTACACATGAGCATAAAGGGCCCCTAGAAAGTATATATTATAAATTTCAGCTCCCTAGCTCAAACTTTAAAACCAACGACGATACCACGTCTAGTTAATCGGTTCTCATCAGCTCCCGTTAATTAAACGACGTTGGGCGCGGTTAGTACGTATACGTAGATGGGGGACCGTTTGAGAACAACCGCGTGTCGTTGGCCAGTCCCATCTACAGAGTTGAGGTAGATAATTGTACGTGGTATCACAATGAACCTAAATTGGTCTAAGTGTGTCGGCTTCTGCCGACAGAAACATAAACCTAACCTAACCTAGCTCAAACTTTGATTTTTCAAAAAAAATTGTTTTATTTAATTGTGGGCGTGTCAGTGGGCGGATTTTTGAAATTTTATATCCCGAGCAGTTTTAGGAGTCATAGATCGAATATAAAAAATTTCAGCATTCTAGCTTAAAATTCTATTTTTTCGAAAAATTTGTTTTTTTGAGTTTGTGGGCATGTCTGTGGCGGATTTCAAAAATTCTTAAACTTGATTATTATGGGGCCCTAGAGAGTATATGGTTAAAATTTCAGCCTCTTAAAGGCCTTATTTGTGCCGACAGACGGACGGACGGACGGACACGGCTAGATCGACATTACTATCGATGCTTATCATAAACATAGTAACTTTTAGGGGTCTGCTTGCAATATTTAGGTATGTTACAAACTATGCGTCAAAATTAATATACCGTTAGAATAGGGTATAAAAATAAATACTTACATAATATCAGATGAATTCGATAAAGAAACATAGGGACGGGCTACAGTCCGCTTGGGCGAACTGTTGGATACCCTATTCTTATTCCTATCCCTCATAAGTGGGCGTGACAAAAGTCTAAGTATGGTTGAATTGTTAAGAACGCTCTACATATTTTGTTATATAACATTTAAAGGATTTTATCAAAAAAAAAACGCTCCCTAGCTCAAACTTGGGTGTTTCAATAAAATTGTTTTATTTAATTGTGGGCGTGTCAGTAGGCGGATTTAAAAAAAATTAACACATAAGAATAAAGGTCCCCTAGAGAGTATATATTATAAATTTCAGCTCCCTAGCTCAAACTTTGAACTTTCAAAAAAAAAAAAAATTAATTGTGGGCGTGTCAGTGGGCGGATTATGAAAATATTTACACATGAGCATAAACGGCCCATAGAGAGTATATACTATAAATTTCAGCTCCCTAGCTGAAACTTTGGATTTTCAAAAATTAATATACCATTAGAATAGGGTATACAAAAATTATTTTATTTATTTGTGGGCGTGTCAGTTGGCGGATTTTGAAAATTTTTTATCCCGAGCTGGTTTAGGAGTCATAGATCATATATAAAAAATTTCAGCTTTCTAGCTCAAAATTCGATTTTTTCCAAAATTTGGTTTTTTTGATTTTGTGGGCGTGTCTGTGGGCGGATTTCAAAAATTCGTAAACTTGATTATTTCGGGTACCTAGAGAGTATATGGTTAAAATTTCAGCTCTCTAGGTCCAGTTTAAAGGCCTAATTTTTGCCGACAGACGGACGGACGGACGGACGGACGGACGGACATGGCTAGATCGACATTACTATCGATGCTGATCATAAATATAGTAACTTTTAGGGGTCTACGGGCAATATTAAGGTATGTTACAAACTATGCGTCAAAATTAATATACCCTTAGAATAGGGTATAAAAACAAACCAGTTTATTTGGTTTTTTTCTTCGTTTTACTTTACCTGTATCCTCTTGTATACCATCATCAAATTTAAGACACAAACCTTCAATCACTACCCGTTTTGTTGCAAATTTCGTAGAGGTCGACGTTTTCAAATTCGTGTTGATGATAGTACTATAGAGTATATATATACAATCATTGTATAAAGACTCTATAGCATTCTCACATCGTGTATACGACGATACGCCACCTGTGCGCTGTGGGTCAAAATAAACGGTGACAGTTTATGCACATTATGCGGGTTTATTTTTGTTTTCCTCCAATCTCGTGAATGGGAATATGAGAATGAAGATCATTCAGGTAGCGACTACCGATGCCGATGGTGGCTGATGTTTGATGTAGCGGACATTCTCATCGGCTAGATTTATCGTATTTTATTTGTTGGCTCTGATGGAAGTATCAGCAGAATGTTTTTATTTGGTTTTGCGCAAACAGCAGATTTTTTGTTCTCCTTCATGCTCGTGAGTATATGAGAAGGAAGATGCCACAGGTAGCGTTGGTGGTTGACGGTAGGGCGGAAAGGTGAAGGAATTATTATCGGGAAGACTTATGCCATATTATTTATTTGCTCTGATGGAAGTTAGGGGTAGGTTATGTTTTCTGGTATTTAATACAAATTGGTATGTATATTATCGTTGAAGGGAGTCGCATTTCAGCGGTGAGGATTCTCAAATGATTTTTTTATAATTCATATTTGCAAGTGAAAAATCGATATTCATATTTAAAGGTAGGGGCGATGGTGGATAAAGAATGTGGGAGAATTGTCATCGAGTAGATTGATGGTATATTATTTGTTGGCTTTGATGAAAGTTTGGGGTAGATTATGGCATATTGCAATTAGACCATCACAGTCACCTGTAACTTGTATTTAATACAATTGGTGTGTATGTTCACATCGGTGAAGGAGATTCGCATTTCAGCACTGAGGATTTCCCAATTGATTTAAAACCATATTTGCATGTGAACAAATATTAATTAAGGCAGAGATAAAAAAAAGATAAGACAAGTTATAGTGTGTGTACGAGCGGGTGCTCAGCTTGTCATAATAGCTGCGGGTATGAACAACTGAAAATGGTTTATTTATTGGCCTTGTAAAAGGACATGAAAATTTGCGAGTACATGTTCCCAGCTACATTGCGAACGATTCTTAAGGGTTTCCACGTTAAAAAGAAAATCGTGGATATTTTCGAACCCGTCAAATGAAAAACGCTGTTACTTTCAACGCTGAAATGCGACTCTCCTTCAACGATCATACACACACACACCAATTGTATAAAATACCAGAAAACATAACCTACCCCAAACTTCCATCAGAGCAAACAAATAATATGGCATAAGTCTACCCGATAGTAACTCCTTCACCTTTCCGCCCTACCGTCAACCACCAACGCTACCTGTGTCATCTTACTTCTCATATACCTAGTTACGAGCATGAAGGAGAACAAAAAATCAGCTGTTTGCGCAAAACCAAATAAAAATATTCTACTGATACTTCCATCAGAGCCAATAAATAAAATAAAATAAAATACGATAAATCTATCCGATGAGAATGTCCGCTACGTCAAACATCAGCCACCATCGGCATCGGTAGTCGCTACCTGAATTATCTTCATTCTCATATACCTGTTTGAGAATCACATATATGTATATTATATTTATTTGCATTTGAATCAACATTACAAATTCTATTAATTGAATTCATTCCATGGACTATATCGATTTTGTCTATTTGCATTGATTTTCCAAATTTCATAATTAACCCTATTTTAGTCCAATTTTTTCTACCATTATTGTATTCCAGTAACGTTTGCTCTCTTATACAATTTACATTAAAGCTTTCGCTCTTCCAGCAATAACATTAGAATAACATTTTGTAATGACTAACCGTTTGAAATTACTGTTACCGTTGACGTTACTGGAATACAATAATGGTAGAAAAACTTGTAATGACTAACCGTTTGAAATCCCCCCGATTGATCACCTACCTTGTCGTGGTGGTGGGGCTTAAGTACTCCCCTCTCTGTTGTTAATCGACAAAGAGGGGGTGGAAAACTAAAAGGGATCAAATCCAAGGTAAGGTACGACGCGCCGAGACCTGCATGGCTGAGGGAGTGCTCAGTCGCTAGCGCAAACTCTGGATACCTGGGGACCTCCAGTTTTAACCCTAATTCCCCTTATCTGCATACAGGGGGTGAGTGCAGATGGACCTTCCTTCCCCCTTACTCGTGGGACCTACAATGAACAATTCAAACAAAACAAACAAACAAAACAAAACAAAAGAGACTAAGGTGCAAGGATCGGGCACCACTGACTCTAGAAAAACCGATCCCCAAACAGAACAACAACAACTGACGGAGGAAGAAGAAAACCTTCTTCTGAATCCATTTGCCAATCATGGAGTATGGGATGGAGAAAGCGTTGGAACAGATGCTGTCATGGAGGGCATGAACCTTGATGTCAGCGACAGCTGTTCCGTCGCTAGCTCTAACCTCTCTTTATTGTCCACCTCCTCCAGCCGGAAAAAACTTACAAACTGCAGGACAACAGTAAAGAGACTAGGGACGAAAAGATGGGAAGAACTGACAGAGACTGACCGCAAACGGCTTCATAACGCACGTGCGTATCTGCAGGAACAGCGTCTAACGGAGAATGAGCCTACTGCTCGTACACCGGCGGAAGCTAATCCTGGGGATAACACTAGCGATAGTAAATTGATGGGGTCACCTTCCTCCCAGATTAACAAAGTCCATCCAGGGGAAAGGTCGACCACACCAATCACTCTGCCAAAGGATGCCACCGAGGAGCCACCAAACCTTTCGATCAGACGTTGCATCGAGCATCTTGCTCGTACGGGTCTAGAGAAGGGGGAGGTGCTCCCTGCTAATAACATTAACAACAAAACGGACACGGAGACTGATCGGGTACAGGAACCGACCCCGGGACCACCAGACTCACCGGCCAGGCGTTGCATCGAGCCTCTTGCTCGTACGGGCCTGGAAGGAGAGAAGATGGTCACTGGGGAGGTAGGGGAGAGGAAACTGCAGCTGGAGAACATCCAGAGCCTCAGCTCCACTTGCAATCTGGATGCAGGTTCCCCTCACCAAGCAGGCAACTGCAGCCGTGACGTCAATAACTCGACAATGGATAGTTGCCAAACAGTCGTGGAGGCACAGCCCTCCAATCCCGGACGGGACACCCAAGGAGCCTTAGACTCTAAATTCCCCAGCAAACCCAAGCCAAAGAAGCCTCTAGGGGAGCATGAGATCCTGCGCAGGCAAAGGCGTAACGCGCTCAGGATCGTCCGAAGGATGGGTAGCAAAATTCCGGAAGCCTTAACGGAGAAGGAAAAGTTATCCCTCGACAAGGCTAAAGAACGACTGAAGACCATACCCGACAACCCAACGGAGAAGAGCAAACGTTTGCCCAGCTCTAGGACAATTCCCAAAAGACCGGCTGGGAAGGGGAAAGAAAGCCCTTTGCTCTCTACCCCAATCGCAGCCAGACTTAGGAACAATGTAATTGGCACGAGAGAGGATACTCAATCCAAGCTCAACCCGATTGCGAGCACGTCCAAAAGAGCTAGGAAAAACGACACGCTTTCCCCAATCTCTCAAACTAATGTTAGGAAGAAAGCCAAGGTCTCTTTACCAACCGCAGTTGGCCAACAAGTAGCCGTAGTAGACTACGGAAATCCTGCACGGAAGTTGACAGAGGACCAATGGCGACTCATCGAACTTCGAATCCTAGATGAGGTGAAAGAGGCCATCCTAAAAAACAAGGAACCCCTCCCGCTTTTGGCACCCTCAATACCATCCAAGGATTCAAAATCATGACCTGTGAGGAAGAACACACCCTCACATGGCTCAAGGAGTTTATTGCCAGGACGAAAGCTCCATGGCCAAACGCCGACCTTCGTCTGATTGACAAAAAAGAGATCGTACGGATAACAAGACCTAAAGCCAAACTTGTTGTACGAGGGCCTCATATCCCTAAGGACCGTATCGAGAGATACTTACGATCCCTAAATACCGATCAGCTGAGCCACGCTTGGGAAGTGATCGAGATGGGAGAATACCATGAATCAGGCACGGAAGTGATAGTGTTGCTTAGTCACAAATCCATTCCGTTGTTGAAGAAGATCGACTTTAAAGTACGCGTCGGCATAAACCGATGCAAGCTTAGGCTTATCGCGAACAAAGTCAACAAAACCAACAAGGATGGGGAGCCAAAAAACCGTGATGAAGGTAATACAAATAAACCTTCATCACAGTAAGGCGGCCAGCGCCAACCTAATCTACCTCATGGAGGATAGAAAAATAGACCTAGCCCTTATTCAAGAACCCTGGGTAGCAGGAGGCAGAATAAGGGGTTTAAACTCGAAGGGACTTGTCCTGTTTAAAACAGTGCAGACAGATCCAAATAGTAAGATCAGAACTTGTATAGTAGCTAGGAAACAGATTAACCTCTTTCTTCTATCTACCTACAGTGATAACGACCACGTGACGGTAAAACTTGAGCGCAACGGGCTCCCTCCGCTGATTCTAACATCATGCTATATGCCCTATGATGCAACGGAAGGACCACCGTCAGATCTGACCCACCTTCTTGTTCAACGTGCTACACGGGAAAAATGGGACCTGGTGATGGGATGTGATGCTAACTCCCACCATGCCCTATGGGGTAGCTCAAATACAAATAAAAGGGGTGAGTCACTTTTTGAATTTCTTATAGATCATAACTTGCTTATAGCTAATAGGGGTTCAGAACCAACTTTTGTTATTAGAAATAGGCAAGAAGTAATCGATGTTACAATATTAAGTAACTCGAATACAATCACAATAGATCAGTGGAAGGTATTAAAGGAGGAAACATTATCTGACCACAAAATCATTGAATTCCTGATACCAGACACGAACGATCCCCCAATATCATATAGGAACCATAGAAAAACTAACTGGGACCTTTTCAATATGGAAGTGGGAAAGAACTTAAGAACTCTCCAGACAGATGCTGCGTATGCACCAGAGAGTACAGACACGAATGCCGAGAATCTAGGAAAAATCCTAGGTAAAGCGCTCGAAAAATCATGTCCCCTACAAACGAGGAGTAAAAGAAAATCGACTCCTCCATGGTGGACAAAAGAACTGTACGACATTAAGAAAGAAACTAGAAAACTTTTTAATGTAGCAAAACGTACAAGATCCGACCATGACTGGGAAACATACAAATCCAGTCAAAGAAAATTCAAAGCAGTAACGCAACAAGCAAAGCGATCTTCGTGGAAATCCTTTTGTAGTAAAACGGAAAGCACCGCGGAATCAGCTAGGCTCAGGAAACTACTTGCTAAGGAACCAGTAGCCTTGGGATCTCTCAAGGGCCCCAACGGCAACTGGACACAATCCTGCAATGAAACACTCAAGCTCCTCCTTGAGACTCACTTTCCGGGATGCATTAATGAGCATAAGAATCCGGAAGAAGAGCACTACACGGAGCACATAACAACAGCGGAGATTATAACGGAAGAAAGGATAAAATGGGCCATTAATTCCTTCTCTCCATATAAATCTCCGGGTATTGACGGAATTTTCCCTATGATGCTACAAAGATGTGAAGAACATATAACCCCATATCTGAGGAACCTCTTCCTAATTAGCCTAAAATGGGGATATGTACCCAAAGTTTGGCGAGAAGTTAAAGTGGTTTTCATACCCAAAGCTGGGAAACCTAGTCACACTACCGCCAAAGACTTTAGGCCAATCAGTTTAACCCCTTTTGTTTTAAAAACTTTTGAGAGACTGATGGACATTTATATTCGTAGCAAACTGAGTCCAGAGGTCGTATCCCCAGCTCAGCATGCATATACGAAAGGCAAAGGTGTAGAGACAGCACTCCACAGTGTCGTCAGCACCATAGAAAAGACACTAAGGGACAAGGAATATACTCTAGCCGCCTTCTTGGACATTGAAGGTGCCTTCAACAACGTCCAAGGGGAAGCGGTAGAAAGAGCCCTAGTAAACCTAAATGTGGAGAATACGATAATTAAATGGATAATGTGCATGCTTAAAAGAAGATGCATCTACTCAGAGTTAGGTGGTGAAATAATTAAGGTGTCAGCATCTAGAGGAACCCCTCAAGGCGGAGTCCTATCACCCCTTCTTTGGGTACTCGTTTTAAACGAGATTCTGATTCAACTTAGACTTAGTGGAGTCAAGGCAGTAGCATATGCTGACGACTTAGCACTGCTAGCGACAGGAAAATTCCCATCCACTCTAAGTGAACAAATACAGAACGCCTTATCTATGGTTGGTAACTGGACCAGAAGCTGCGGACTTGCGGTTAACCCACAAAAGACAGAACTGGTCCTCTTCACCAAAGGATTAACCAAAAAGGATTATACCGCAATTTAATCCGCCAACTATTGAGGGTACTCCACTACAAACATCAGAATACGCAAAGTATCTTGGCGTGATTCTGGATAGAAAATTAAACTGGAGCCTCAATATAAAAGAACGAGCAAAGAAGGCAACGATAGCCTTATACGCCTGCAATAGAATCTTCGGCAAAACCTGGGGACCTAGTCCCAAAATTATCATGTGGTTGTATACGGCGGTAGTTAGACCGATACTCACATACGGTAATTTAGTCTGGTGGCAGGGGTTGTGTAAGGCCACCAACCTTAAGACTATGACTAGAATCCAAAGAATTGCCTGTATTGGCACTACTGGGGCTATGAGAACAACCCCTACAGCGGGCTTGGAGCTAATTCTCAATCTTAAAACCCTAGATCTTTTCGTACAAGAATCTGCAGCAAACAGTACCTTGCGGCTAAGCCAAACAAAAAACTGGAAACCCAGTACAACAGGGCATGCACAGATTCTAGAGAAATTTACGGGTAGAAATGTATGCACAGACTACATTACTCCCAAACTAGATTTTATAAGACCATTTACTGTCTCGTTTCCCTGTAGGGAAGAATGGCAGGATAACCAAGTACCAATCCATGCAGCAACGATCCCCATCTATACAGATGGCTCCAAGATGGATATCAGCGTTGGTGCAGGTTTCTACTCAGAAACGCTCGGAATATCTGGCTCCATCAGACTCCCCGACTACAGCAGCGTCTTCCAAGCTGAGGTTCTGGCGGTGACAACAGCCGCTAAGCAGGCTGCAATGACGGCAATACCACAGGCTGATATTACCTTTTTCATTGACAGCCAAGCGGCAATAAAATCGATTTCCGCCACAGAAATAAAATCGAGGCTTGTAAGAAGCTGTCGCGAAGAGCTGCGGGCTCTTGGCGCGCAGCACACTGTAAGACTCTGCTGGGTCCCCGGACACAGTGGTGTCCCAAGAAATGAAAGAGCCGATGAACTGGCAAGAAAAGGATCTTCCCTTGAATCAAGGGATGCCAACACCACAGTAAAAACCCCACCCTGTTACCTTAAACAGGTGATTGGAAATAAAACACTGATGGCGGAAAACGAAAGATGGAGTGCCCTTGATTCCTGTGTTATTACAAGGAAAATGTGGCCACTATATGACAAACAAAAGACCAAGAGAATCCTTCAAATGAACAAGAATTCTTTGTCCTCTATCACAGGTGTTATCACCGGACACAACATGCTGGGTTACCATGCAAAGAAATTAAAACTCAGCACAGATGAACTCTGCAGAGGATGTGGGGACGAGGAGGTGAATGAGGATACCCCGCACTTCCTCTGTCACTGCCCTGCACTCTGTCATATCAGAAACAATATCCTGGGCAGATATTTCTTCCAGGATTTAGAAGAACTCTCCGGCAAGTCTTGTGAATGACTTGCGCAAGTTCATCAACGCATCGGGATGGTATGTAAACCCGCTAAGTTTTTCATAGGTTTTTCATTGGTTCCAGATAAGGGAAGCGTAACCTCCAGGGTATCACAAAGGGTCTACATTGACCTAAGTGTGACGGGCGTAGGATTCTCTTGCCCCGTCAGCCCAGTAACCTAACCTAACCTAACCGTTTGAAATTATAAACCTCTTTTTGGCTTCTCGTTCACTTGGATCTCAGACACACCACTGGTAACATCAAATAAAATCGAAATATTCGTTGACACTCTCGTTTTTTTCTTGACACGTTTTTTTTTGGGAAATCGTTTTCAGTTTGTGTTTGCCTCGTTTTTTTCGTTTTTCGATTCTTCTACATTTATTGGTCCAAATTCGAGCCGGATTTTATTCGTGCAATTCGACATCCCTCGTAATAAAGACATAAGACATTTCATTACAATCACAATTGGAAAGTAATTAATTAAAATATCGTGCTTCAGTGTATTTCGTGAAATTCAAGTTCGCTTAATTATACATTCATTTCCCGCGCTTTTGGCAGCAATAGATGGACAATTATTTGCAATCAAAATAATTCACCTAAATTTATCCAATTTTTAAACCTTTAAAAATCGATTTGATTTTGATACCTTAAAAGAATAAAATAACAAACAATTGTCATAATGCCTGATTCTTTGTCCCTTGCTGGTCTTCGTTCAACACGCGGTCATATTAAGGGTTCTTTAACAAAATTAGCTACCTACGCGGAGAATATCGATGAGATGATCTCTCTACCAGATCTTAGAGGTCGATTTAACAAAGCTGAGGATTTGTGGAAGGAGTTCGACGTGTCTCAAAAGCGAATGTACGAATTCGCAGATAAAGAGGGTTACGTAGATCCTATTCCAGAATTCGAAAAGTTTGAGGCAAAATTATTAAGTGTTAAATCCAAGCTTCTATATGCAATAATAGATCGGGAGAGATCGGAGAAAAATCAGGATGTCGTAGGTCAGTTAGCTGTTCAGCAAAAGATTTTGGTTGAGACGCTAAACAAATCAAACGCGTCGGGTAAAAATACTGATTTCTTTCTTCCATAAATTCGAATCGAACCATTCTCGGGCAACTATCGAGAATGGCCAACATTTCGTGACATGTTCAAAGGAGCAGTCCATAATAGAACCAACTTAACGCCAATCCAAAAATTCTACTTTCTAAAGTCGTGTCTTCGTAATGAAGCCCTAAGTCTGCTCAATCATTTACCGGTAGAGATTAGATTAGATTAGATTCTTTATTTCATGAAATATATGTATAATAGTTTGTGTTTGAGAACACGAGCATGGCACAAATAGCCGTCTGCCGAATTTACCGGTATGTGATGCCACATAGGAACAGGCATGAGCTAGGATTGAAGAGCGTTATGATAGGCCGCGGTACATAATCAATAGCCACGTTAAGGAATTTATGGAACTACCATCGCCCCATTTCTCGAACGTTAGTACTCTGCGCAGAATATCAGACGGAGCTGAGGAAATCGTCAGAGGTTTAACGTCTATGAATTCGGTTAATAGGGATCCTTGGCTGATTTATATTTTGATAAACAAACTAGATCCTGAGACTCGTCAAGCCTGGTCAGATCACAGCGTTGCTGAGGATTATCCTACAATTGACCAGTTGCTAAATTTGTTGGAACGTCGATTTGAGGCTTTAGAAAGCTGCAAGGTCAACGTCCGCGAAACAAGTCGACCCAAGAAGACGGGCATAAAGAGTATGCACGCTTCACCATCAGCATGTCCTAAGTGCAATTTTACTCATGGGATTTCACACTGCCCAGACTTATTGGCAATGGAAGTACAGGTTCGAAGAGAGTTCGTCAAAAACAATAAACTCTGCTTTAATTGCTTGCGACGTGGGCATTCCTCAGCCCGATGCCAATCCAAATTTCGGTGTAAATCGTGCAATACACTTCACCACAGTTTAGTTCACGACAATACGCCTAACACAAACACTAATCAATCAGTTAACGAAATTACAGGCAATCCACCAAATTGGGAACAAACTCATGAATTCACTCCTCAAACCACCGCTAGCTGCTCTAACTCTCCCTCAACCTCAACGAAAACCCTCGTAAATAATCTTTCGGTAAACGTTGCACACCATATCCCAACTGCTATAGGCAAGGTTAAGGATTTCAACGGTAAATACCAGGAAGTCAGAATCCTCATTGATTCAGGCTCACAAGTGTCCTTCGTCACTAAAGCATGTGTTCAAAAACTTGCACTCAAAAGACGAAACGCTCGTATACTCATAAGCGGTATTGGATCTACCAACGCTGGTAAATCTAGAGGCCTAATTTCGCTGGTTATTAGTTCACGCTGTGATTCATTTAGTATCTCAGTCGATACATACATTTTATCTAGCGTGACCACAAATTTGCCGTCCAATTCGTTCTCTTTCGAAGACTGGGATCACTTACAGCGTTTGGATTTAGCTGACCCGTCTTTTAATAAATCCAACACTGTGGACATTTTGCTAGGTGCAGATAAGGCTTGGGAAGTCCTCCAAGGACAGGTAGTTCGTAGCAAACTCGGCTATCCTATAGCGCAAAAATCTATATTCGGTTGGGTCCTGGCTGGACGCTTACCATCCAGGGAAGAGACTCACATTGTTTCAAATCACTGTCGGTTAGACATCGATTCAATCTTGCAGTCATTTTGGACCATAGAAGAAGTGGATCCGAAATCAATAGGATAATCGAAGAACACTTCCTTTAAACTCATCGCCGCGATTCGAAAGGAAATTATATCGTCGATCTCCCGTTCAAGTCGCCTCCGCTCTTCGATAATACTTTGCAAGGGGCTATTTCGCGTCTTAGATGGATGGAAAGTAAGTTCACTAAGAACAACGACTTATTCGAAAGTTATTCTCGGTTTCTCAACGAATATTTGTCATTAGGGCACATGTCAAAAATTCCTCCTACAGAAGTCTAAAGGTCAAATGTATTTTACCTTCCACACTATTCTGTCCTCAAGCCGGACAGCACAACTTCAAAGCTTCGCGTCGTGTTCGATGGTTCCCACAAGGACGCTTCTGGTCGAAGCCTAAAGGATTCCCCCATGATCGGGCCACTCATACAACGCAATCTTTTCTCCGTGTGTCTAAGATTTCGTCGACATCAATTTGTTTTTACGGCGGACATCATTAAAACGTTTTGCCAAATCTGGGTTTCGGAAAAGGATGCGGACTTCCAGCGAATAGTTTGGCGTAAGTCACCCTCGGCACCCTTAGAACATTTCCGGTTGCGCACAGTGACGTACGGTACGTCATGTGCTCCCTTTTTGTCAGTTCGTGTTCTGGAACAACTCGCGAAAGACTACACAAATGAGTTTCCCGTCGCGTCGGAAATAGTATTAAATGACTTCTATGTGGATGATGTAGTCTAAGGTGGAGACACATTTGAAGAGGCCGTTTTCAAGCGAAATTCACTTATTCAACTACTTTCAAGAGGTGGTATGCAATTAAGCAAGTGGAAAAGCAACTGCGCTGAACTACTTTAGGAAGGAGATAGCGTTTCCCGGGAAAATATCTCTTTAGACACTGACGCGGATTCGTGGACAAAGGTGCTTGGTTTATACTGGAATTCGAAGTGCGATGTTTTTAGTTTTCGGTTCGAAACGTGGCACGCATCTTCGACCCACTCGGTTTTCTTTCCCCTTCAGTCGTTCAATTAAAAATAATTTTCCAGGTATTATGGCATCGGAAGCTGGATTGGGATGACCAAATTCCTGATCCCCTCGCTACCCAATGGAGCAGATATCGCGGAGAACTTTCCATGCTCACCCAAATCGAAGTCCCCAGAATTATCGGTGTCGGAAATACGTCGTTTCACCTGCATGGATTTTCCGATGCATCGTTATCCGCATATGCCGCAGTAATTTATTCGAACTTTCTAATGGTGCCGTCAAAACAAACATTATCGCTGCTAAATCTCGCGTAGCTCCATTAAAACAACTGCAACTGGAAGGGGTATGTTATGTTTTCTGGATTTTAACACAATTGGTATGTGTGTGTATGATCGTTGAAGGAGAGTCGCATTTCAGCAGTGAAGATTCTCAAATGTTTTTTTTTTATAATTCATACGAGTATTTGCAAGTGAAAAGCAGATATTCATATTTAATGGTAGGGGCGATGGTGGATGAAGAGAGGTGGGATAATTGTAGTTGGGTAGATTGATGGTATATTATTTGTTTGCTCTGATCAAAGTTTTTGGGGTAGGTAATGGCATATTGGAATTAGAACAAAACCGTCACCTGGAACTTATTTTGTTGTATTTTATACAATTGGTGTGTATATGTTAAGATCGGCGAAGGAGATTCGCATTTCAGCAGTGAGGCATATCATATTTGCATGTGAAAAAAATTAATTGAGGCAGAGATAAGATAAGACAAGTTAGAGTGTGTGTACGAGCGCGTGCCCTGCTTGTAATAATAGCTGCCGTAGGTTATTCATGAACAACTCAAATTGGTTTATTTATTGGTTCATCAAATAAAAAGGGCATTCATTCATAATCGGTATTCAAAATCATATTAGGTTCATATTTCGTTTGCATTATGTTACACAATCGAATCTCCGAATATAAACAGAATTTTTTCATTTGGGTTTGCACAAGCACCTGAGTGCCTTAGTTTGGGCAGCTAAATATCATTGATTTAGGTATTCTTTTTGATACCTACTTCTTTTGATACCGTCATACCGACCACTAGCGGCCGATATACTTAATGCAAATTTCGGTTTCAGGATGTCCCAGTAGGTACTAAAGAAATGAAGTATAGTATGCAGTGAAAGCAAACTGCTACAAAACAGTTGAGGAACAGAAAGTTGCCGAATCAACAGCAACTTTCATACAAAAAATGAATGACTTGCTCGACAACCTGAATAGCGATAGACTGAGTTCCAGGAATCCAAGTCGTCAGCCAATTTCAGATTCGACCGACACACTTAAGTCAATACGAAATGCTCGCCAGTGGATAAAAACGTGGGAATATACCGGAAGACTGCAAAAACCTCCTTGCTTTTTCGGCTTGGAGCAGACACTGCTAGGAATTGAGATGATGTGGACACATCTTAAGAGTACTGAGCAGAAGTTTCTCCTGACTGCGCATCTTAACACAGATCCAGCAGAGAACTTATTTTCGATGGTGCGGACAAATAGGGGATCGTATGAGAAAAACCCCTCGGCTTACAGATTCATAAGAAATCTTAAGCAAATTATATTTAAAAATCTAAAATCTTCAGATCATTCGGGCTATGAAGATTCTGGAGCAGAGCTATTGCTGGACGAAGCAGATCGCGAAGAACTGGATATTGAGCGGGCAGGGAATGAAGAATTTTCAGTTGAAGTCCCATTAGAAGACCACATCATGGAGACCGATATTTTAAACAATATCGAGTACAATGACGCAGATGAAGACTACGCAAGGAACAACACTATAGAAACAGTACTAACGAAAGGATGTTCAGAGAAGCTACAGGAAGGAGCTTTGACGTTCTACGCAGGATTTGCAGCGTTTAAGTTACGGAACAAGATTAATTGCGAAGCCTGCACGCAATTTATGATCGATGAGACAAATTCTTATCGAGAACAAGCCTTGTTAATACGTCTCAAGGCTTATGAGACCACACAAACTGTGTCAGAGTTTGGGAAGCTTACGGTGCCTACTATAAGCTTCGAAAATACTGCGAAAAGAATAAAGGAGATATTCGAAACAGTTTTTCCGGAGGACCGCAAACAAGCAAACTTGGTTGAAAACCTCATGTCTCAGATGATAAACCAGTTGGAAGTGACAGAAACCATGACGTGTAGCAATTATGGACACAACGAAGACGTCGTTAAATTTATTTTAATCGGACTGATTAAATTTACAATAAAAAAAAACAACAAGGATTTAAGGCTGCCAAACTTTAAGGATAAGCATCATGTAAATAAATATCTATAAATAAAGTTATATTTTAATAAATGAATGGGTGTGTTTTTCTGATTTTCATATATAAATATTTATATGTACTCATATTTATTTTTATTTGTTTTTAGTTATGGTAATATTAATATATAGTTTATTTATTTTTTATATATACTTTAGGTATGCGCTTTTGGTTAAAGGACCCTATACGTTGTTATGTTATGTAATATTTTATTTATTTATTTATGAACTATGCGCGAGGAGTAGGCCTAATGGGGATACCTCGGTGAAAAAAAACGCATCAAATGTTCCACCTCCTGGGTGATGCGGAAGAGAACAGACTTGTGTTTTTTTTAGTACCAACCACAGCATTAAAAAAAAATTAACTAAAATATTCAATGCTGTGATTGGTACCTATGCCTCGAATATCCAAATTGGTTAAATGAACATTTCTTTATCTTTAAACTACATACATAATATTCTCAGTATTTCTTTTTTTTCTTTTAAGAAAGCAATGAAAACATATATTTTTGCATGTCTAAATAGGTAGGTAGTTTGTTTGACATTCATTCAAATAATAAAAAAAAAAAATGTAAATCGACAGGTGAGCTGCCTCTAACAGATATACGTATCCAACAACGTGTTCGCTTATAAATATCTGATAAAAAACAAATCGAATATTTCTGAATCAATTACAAAAGAAATGATAGAAATCGGTGAATTTTTGGGCGAGATATACCCAAAATAGCAAGAGTCTAAAAAAACCATAAACTCATAATTTCTTTACTTCTTACATGTTCAGTAGGTAAAGTAAAGGAACAAGACCAAACTGTGGTGGATTCCGGGCCACGAAGGTTTTGAAGGCAACGAAAAGGCCGACGACGGGTTGCGATATCACCTAAACATAATGAAAATAGTTGACTCTGCAGAATGCCGGCTATGTCTTGAGGAAGACGAAACAGCTGAACACATTCTAGGTGAATGTCCGGCCTCAGAGAACAACTGAGTTCCGAAGATATAAAGAAGTGGTCTGCTGGTAGCATTATCCGCTTTATACGGAAAGAAGAAATACTACTAGCTTAATATATTTCTGGCCCAGACGGTACAAACGACCTCATAGGTCACAGTACCTTTTTCTTCGCCTTGGCGAACCAGAAGCTAAAAAAAAAATATATTGCAAATTTCAGCAGAACCATTTACTACAGGGCATGACAACTAATAATAGAACGAAACGAAGAGTAGGCCGTCTGATTAAAGCTCGGTGATTAAAAACACGTATATCTAATGTTACAACATGGGTAATGCGAAAGAGAACCAATCAAGCAACCTTCATTAGAAGCAAAAAACACAAACAAGTGACCTTCCTCAATGCTTTATTGCAAAGGTGCAGGGACTTTAAACAACGAAAATTCGTATTATCCATATAAATATTCATCGTGTAGGTACCTATTGACCAATAAGTGGTGGTGCAGCATGGCACAATACCGACACAAAATAAATTATGTCATTGCTTTATAAATTAGACTGAATATTTCTAAATCAATTACAAAAAGAATGATATAAATCGGTACATTTTTCGACAAGATATAACCAAAATAGCGAGAATCTGAAATGCGATAAATTCATAATTTCTCATTTGAAAGAAAAATACCCAAATCAAATTTTATTAAATTTTTCGTTTCAAACGAATCGCCCCTTCCATCCAGAGAGTCGATAATGCGAAATCCATTATCCATACAAATAACAACTTACTTGGTTTCCATCATCAACCTCTGCTACTTGCAAAGCATACGTACATGAACATACTACCTGCGCTGCCTACGCCTATGCTCCTTCTTACAATGAAAAAAAAATGCATACACAATGGAATGAAATTCGTTCGGCGAAAAGATTCGAGAGAGACAAACCGGTTTATTTGGTCTTGCTTTCTTCGTTTTCAAAGTGTGTATTTAAAATGAAGATGACAGCAAAAGTTTAGACACAAACATTCTAGCTCAATTCATAACGCCATCTGCATTTAGTCGGCTAAAACAAAAAATTCGACATGATGGCACTACTATAAAGTGTATATACAATGATATTATATTTATTTGCATTTGAATCAACATTATAAATACTATTAATTGAATTCATTCCATGGACTATATCGATTTTGTCTATTTGCATTGATTTACCAAATTTCATAATTTACCCTATTTTAACAACAGTCCAATTTTTTCTACCATTGTTGTATTCCAGTAACGTTTGCTCTCTTATACAATTTACATTAAAGCTTTCGCTCTTCCAGCAATAACATTATAATGACATTTTGTAATGACTAACCGTTTGAAATTATAAACTTCTTTTTGGCTTCTCGTTCACTTGGATCTCAGACACACCACTGGTAACATCAAATAAAATCGAAATATTCGTTGCCACTCTCGTTTTTTCTTGACACGTTTTTTTTGGGAAAACGTTTTCAGTTTGTGTTTGCCTCGTTTTTTTCGTTTTTCGATTCTTCTACAATACCCAATCAGGAGATTGGACGAAAACAAAAATAAACCCACATAATGTGCATAAACTATCACCATTTGTTCTGGCCCGGAGCGTATAGGTGGCGTATCGTGGTATACACGAAGTGAGAATACTATAGAGTCCGTATCTGTATACAATGATGTGGTTCATTTCGCATTGGCAGCAATGAGTCCAATTTGTGATAAACTTGGCCTTTGATTTTAATTGTTGAATGGAATTTTTGACCATTTGCAGCATTTTTAACTATTTCTGTTGCTCCAAACGATGTCATTTGGAAACATGAATTTAATGTTCGAATTGTCTTCAGGAACAGGTTAGAATCTGGATCCGTACCGATAAGTAAATCGTTCAATGGTTCAGGCGGTGTTTCAATTTTCGGTAGTTGCACTTTTCCTGACGCGCAACATTTCCCGGCTGGGTCGAATAAATAATTAATTAATTTTAGCACTGCAAATTAATGATAAATTTACTATGAGAATATAATAAACATGAGAGTTGTACTGAGGAAGTAAAATGATAAGTATAAGCGTCACTGCTACCATCGACGCACAAACAATAATAATGGCCGAAAATTGTGTAGGGAGTGAGAAAAAGCTGATTGGGTGAGAAATACAGGAAACCGGCTTCGTTCTCATCCCTACTCCGTGCTGTTTGAAAAGTGACACCGGAAGGCGCCTGGCGGGGATAACTGATCGATTAATAATTGAGCAGTTATCGACCACTGAGAGTTGAAGATTATTACAGTAATAATATTGCTATTAAAAAATTGGGGTCGGTGGTAGAAGGGTGAAAATTAGGGTCATATGTGTGTTGTAATGCCAAATCATAAAAAAAATAGGGACGGGCTACAGTCCGCGGGCGTGTCAGTAGGCGGATTTTGAAAATATTAACACATGAGCATAACGGGCCGCCTAGAGAGTATATATTATAAATTTTAGCTCCCTAGCTCAAACTTTGGATTTGCAGAAAAAAAGTTTATTTTAAATTGTGGGCGGATTTTGAAAATATTTACACATGAGCTTAAAGGGCCCCTAGAGAGTATATATTATAAATTTCAGCTCCCTAGCTCAAATTTAGGTTTTTCAATAAAATTGCTTTATTTAATTGTGGGCGTGTCAGTGGCGGATTTTGAAAATTGTATATCCCGAGCAGTTTAAGGAGTCATAGATCATGTAGAAAAAATTTCAGCTTTCTAGCTCAAAATTCGATTTTTCCAAAATTTTGTTTTTTTGAGTTTGTGGGCGTGTCTGTGTGCGGATTTCAAAAATTCGTAAACTTCATTATTTCGGGACCCTAGAGAATATATGGTTACATATATGGAACAAATTGTTAATTTCAGTTCTCTAGGCCCAGTTTAAATGCCTTGTTTTTGCCGAACCCATGATGGAACATACGTGTTATGTACGTACGTGATACGTGTTTTAATTCACCGAGGTTTCGCCAGGCGGCCTAGTCCTCGTTTCATTCTACTACTCGTTGTCATATATAACAAATGATATATCAGCAAAAAAAATAGCAAATCAACGCATACATTAGCATAATATGTATAAGGAAATAAACAAAATATTAACATAAGTGTAATCACTGACAGTTCCTTTGAGTAACAGTTCGCAGTTTAGCAAAAGCATTTAAAAATTGATTCAGTTCGTTGTGAACAACATCTTTCTATTCTCAAGTTAGTTCAAAATTTGAACTAAACTAAACCTATATGTAGGTAGGTCCTATCACATTGAAAAAGGCTTAATTTGAACAACTATGCAGCTCAAATATGGAAAATATACTCTCTTGGCTCCCGAAATGCTCAAGTTCCAAGATATTTAAAATCCGCCCAGTGACACCCTAGTAAAGGGTGTTCTAATTTGAGGTATCATTTTAAATTTTGAATGAAAGACATAAATTGTGTGAAATCTGTATTTATTTTTATTGGAAATTAATTAACATTGGATCAAGTTAATAATGAAAATGAATGTCGTCCAAACGACCTCCTCTGTTAGCTCACTTACTTTACTTAACGGGCTCCCAACCCGTGAAGAGCCTCTGCCTGAGACACAGCAGCCTTCCATCCTCTACGATCCCGGGCACGCTGATTCCAGTTGTCCAGACCAAGCGCTCTGGCATCCGCGATGGCTTGGTCTTTGAAACGTAAGTTCGGTCTTCCTTGCCTTCTCGAACCTGGGCGCTGGGATTCGAAGATCCTCTTAGCTGGAGCATTATTGTCCATTCGCTCGATGTGGCCGAGCCAATGTAGTCGACGTATTTTGGCTTTTTGGACTAGATCCACATCTTGGTACAGCTTATAGAGTTCGCGGTTGTATCTTCTCCTCCATTCGCCCTCCTTGCACACAGGACCACAAATCCTCTGCTAGCTCAGCAGACTGTCAACATTTTACAAAAATTTTGAATCACTTTTTCTCATAATGATGGTTCAATAAGTGATATTTGCTGGACGATGTTGTCTTTGAAGTGTTAAACAGTTTGAGGATTATTGGCATAAACTTTATTCTTCAAAAAACCCCATAAGAAAAAATAGTGTTAAGTCGCGTGATTTTGGTGACTAATTAACGTCTGCCTACGGGAAATCATGCGATTGTTAAACTTCTCTTTCAAAAGATCGATTGAGTTCGTTGCTGTTTGGCATGTGTCACCATCCTGTTGAAACCATATATTCTGCATACCAATATCTTTCAATTGACTCCACAAAAAGTTTCTAATCATCGCTTGATATCGAGCTCCATCCACAGTAACTGCATTGGCATTTTCATCTTCGAAGAAAAATGGACCAAATACGCCACCAAAATCCACACCATACAGTAACTTTGTTTGGTTTTACTACCCTTTCAAACAATATTGAAAATATTGTCAATTTGTTGTTGCTTCTTTATGGCCCAATTAACGAATTGTCGAAGCACTAGCTTTAATTCTTGTGGTAACTGTATTTTGTACGCTTTTAAATGCAGATCTTTGTGCAAAATGTTAAACAAAGTTGTTGGTTTGAGCTTTGAGGTTTAATTGCTGTGAACGACGACGAATTGACGTCCTTTGCTCCTCATCAACACTTCTGCTAATAGCTGCAATATTTGCACTCTCACGACCACTACAATGATAGGTTTCACTTCTCTGATCTTGAACCGAACGGAGCATTTTCTCTACCGTATTTTGAACGAAATTTTCTTTCAACTTCTGCAAAACACCATATTTAAAATAAGTTTTAATAATAAAAACACGTTGCTCAATAGTGTACCGATCCCTTTTAGCTAACGGGAATGTATTTACACCTGACCATACCTGAAAAAAAAAATCAATGTAATCTATGTAATAGCTGTAAAAAAAAGTGGCGGCCAATTTAAAATGATACATCAAATTTGAGCACCCTTTATTTCAAAGAAAAAAAAAACTGTTTTTAACAATTCCTCCATAAGAAGTTTTCTGCCATGTCCACTTTTTAGGGGTGACCATATCCTTCTTAACAATTCAGCCATACTTAGATTTTTACCATGCGCACTTTTTGGGGGATAAGAAAAGAGTATCCCACAGTTTGCTCAAGTGGACTTTTGAAATTTCTTATGTTTAGCAAAAGCATTTAAAAATTGATTCTGTTCGTTGCGAACAACATCTTTCTATTCTCAAGTTAGTTCAAAATTTGAACTAAACTAAACCTATATGTAGGTAGGTACCTACCACATTGAAAAAGGCTTAATTTGAACAACTATGAAGCTGAAATATGGAAAATATACTCTCTTGGCTCCCGAAATACTCAAGTTCCAAGATATTTAAAATCCGCCCACTGACACCCTACTAAAGGGTGTTCAAATTTGAGGTATCATTTTAAATTTTGAATGAAAGACATAAATTGTGTGAAATCTGTAAGTATTTATTTTTATTGGAAATTAATGTATACATTGGATCAGGTTAATAATGAAAATGAATGTCGTCCAAGCGACCTCCTCTGCTAGCTCACTTACTTTACTTAACGGGCTCTCGACCCGTGAACAGTCTCTGCCTGAGACACATCAGCCTTCCATCCTCTACGATCCCGGGCACGCTGCTTCCTGTTGTCCAGACCAAGCGCTCTGGCATCCGCGATGGCTTGGTCTTTGAAACGTAGATTCGGACTTCCTTGCCTTCTCGAACCTGGGGGCTGCCGACATAAGAACAAGAACAACTTTTACCACCTGGAAGTGTCAACCTCTTCTTTGTTAAGTTTGAAATCCTGAGGTTGTCAAACTGTTGACCGTGTTCAAAGATCACAATATATTACATCTTCCCGGGCTCATTAAACGATCAGGATGATTTTCAAAAACTTTAACAAAAGATATTTTAGCAATTCATTTTTCTTAATAATACAGCTTACGCTACTTAACTCTAATCTTAATAATATTTTATTTCCCTTAGATTCCTTTCACTTTGTCGAAGAGGAGTATTTCCGAAAGCATTATCTGTTAACAATTTTTCAGTTTTTGCTTTTTGCAAAGTGTTTGAGACTTTAGAATTTTCACAATTAATGTTTTTTGTACTCTCGAAGTTATTATTGGATTTTGGAATAATTATATAACTTGGATTAAATTTACAATTTCTAGAAACTTTCTTTAGTTGATTTAAATGAACAGTTCTGTATTGTGAACCAATTTGAACAATATATCTTACAATACTTAATACTTTCTTTATTTTGCATGGAAGCCATTTCCTTATATCTTTAATATGATTTTTATACAAGCATTCCTCCCCCAACTTAAATTTTGGTTTGGAATTATTTTCATATTTAAAAGTTTTCTTCTGCCCTGTTGCCATGTTAGTACTATTATCTATTTTAGCGCAAGGCTTAGTTTTTAAATTATCTAACAATGTTTTAGGTTTATATGCAAAAATCATTTCGGATGGAGTTTCATTGGACACAGAACTTGGAGAATTTCGATGGTTTAAAAGAAACAAATCTATTTTATCTTGTAGTCGCAAACTTGATTTTGAGCTTAACAAATTTTTTTTAATACCCCTTTTACGATTCGGACATGTCGCTCCGCTATACCGTTCGATTGCGGATGATATGCAGGACTGTGAGATAATTTTATTTTCTTATTAACACAAAATTTTCTAAATTCAAAGGATGAGAACGGCGGACCATTATCCGTGACAATCTCTGTTGGGAATCCAAAAATTGAAAAAATATTATGTGTCAGTTTTTCTATTAAATTTCCAGCAGAAGTACCATTCATTAAAACCACACTCAGAAATCGACTAAATGCATCAACGGCAAGCAAAATGGTTCTACCTCCGAAATAGAAAAAATCTAAATGCATTCTTTCAAACGGATAAGAACAACTAGGCCAACTTGATACGACTTTTTCCTTTGGAACAACAGAAGTAACTTGACATATCTCACACGCCTCTATAAACTCTTTGATACTGTCATCTATATTGGGCCACCAAACATATGACCGACATATTTTTTTCATGATCACAATTCCATTGTGATTTGAGTGAACAGATCGAAGAACTTCACATCTTAATTTTTCTGGAACTACTATTCTATCCCTGTAAAAAATACACCCACCATCCACGCTTAACTGATTTTTCACCGCGAGAAATTTTTTCATTTGAGGGTTCAACATTTTCGGTCATCCTGATCCATCTCTAATATATTCGTATATTTTTGAAAACATTTTGTCATTTGTTGTTTCCAATTGAATCTACATGCCTTAAATCTTTTGCTGGCCTATGTTTGATAGTATAATCGAACATGGAAAGTGTTATAGCCCATCTTTGCAACCATGCTACTGCAATGGAAGGTGTACCCTTTTACGGGTTGAAAATTTCTTTTAAGGCCTGATTGTCAGTTATAATAACACCCTTTTTTCCGTATTTATATTTAAAAAACTTTTTCACTGCAAACATAACTGCCAGAGCCTCTCTATGCAGTTGTGAGCAGTTTTTTTCTGCAGGGGAAAGTGTACTACTCGCAAAAAGTACGGGTTTTTCAACTCCATGGACTATATGAAATAAAACGGCCGCTACCCCTTGCGGACTTGCATCTGTACTGATGACAATAGGCTTATTTTTATCGTAAAGTTCTAACACGTTATTCTCCAAAATTAACTTCTTTGAATTTTCAAATTCCTCTTGACACTTTTTATCCCATGTAAAAGAACTACCTTTGTTTAAAAGATTATATACATTTGTTAAATTTCCCGAAAGATTTGGAACAAATTTGCGATAGTAGTTTATTAACCCCAAATATGCCTGAAGTTCTTTTAGGTTGGACGGAGATGGGGCATTTAAAACTGCTTCTACCTTTTTTGGATTTGGCCTAACCTCATTTTGACAAACTACATGCCCTAAATATTCAACAGTTTTCTGCAAAAATTTGCATTTTTCCAAGTTAATTTTTATTTTGTGCTTATTTAATCTTGCACATACCTCCAGCAGCTTTATTTTACATTGGTCCTCTGTAGTGCCACCAATAATTATATCATCGAGGTATCCAAAAACACCCTCTAGCCCTAATAGAACGCGGTCGATAACTGATTGGAATATTGAAGGGGCACTAGACACTCCAAAAGGTAAGCGAATATATTGAAATAAACCTCTACTGGTATTTATGGTGAGCAACTCTCTTGACTCTTGGGTAAGCTCCATCTGTTGGTAAGCCCCAGCCAAATCTAGAACACAAAAGAATTCACAGTTTGCTAGGCATGCGAATATATCCTCTATGTTGGGTATAGGGTAGTGCTCCGTTACAACGAACTTGTTATTTGTAACTTTACAGTCTATACAAATTCGAATTTCTCCGTTTTGTTTTGGAACACATGCGATTGGTGAAGCCCAACGACTGTGCTTCACTGGAACTAGGATTCCATCTTTTACTAATCTATCCAATTCTCCCGACACTATATCGCGTAATCTAAAAGGTACCAGATATGCCTTACAAAATATAGGGTTTGCATTTTCGACTAAATTAATTTCAGGTTTAAAGCCATCGATTGCTAAATCTGGATCGTTTGAGACAACATATGGGAAATTCGTTTTAATTTTTGATATGATTTCAGAACAAGTTTGCGATACTACTTTATTACATGCACTTTTATTACATGCACCATTGTTATTAATAACTAACTCACTGTTTTGTAGTAACTTTTCTTTCCAGTTTGGAATGAATACATTCAACCACGGTCTTCCAAAAAGCGGCATAAATGTAACACTATCTACCACCATGATCTCCACTTTCTCCAACTTCCCATGAAACTCCACCTCTACGATTGCCCTACCGACAACTTTAACCTTGGCTTCTGAAATTGTATACAATTCTAGTTTACTTGGTATAATTTTACTATTAGAAAACTTATCTTTAAAATCGTGGAGACTGATCACCGACATAGCCGCTCCTGTATCGACTTCCATCAACAACGCTTTTCCATCCACGCGAACCTGCACCTTCAACCCACACTGTTCTTGTATGTTGTTTATTATATGTACTGATTTTAAGTACCGCCGACTTCCTGTAGCATCCCTCCTTGTGTTCGACCAACAAACGTTTGATGTGTGCCCTTTTTTGTTGCACTTGAAGCAAATCCAATTTTTTGCTTTACACTCCGTCTCTTGGTGTAACTTTACGCAATGCTTGCAGGTCTTGTTGTTAAAATGTTTTGTTCCTTCGCCTTTCTTCTGTCCAAAACGGTTTTTTTCACTTCTTTCTTTGACTACGTTTATCGAGCTCACGACTGGGTGTATTGATCTCTGGTCCTTTTCCGACATCTCCATATTGAGAGCGATCTCGCAACATTTTTCGAATTTTCTGCTGTCATCTGTTAGGATATTTTGTTGAATACGGTCGCTGCGTAAACCCACGATGAACTTATCGGTGAGAGCATCTTCCAAAGCCAGCCTGCGCAACATAGACGCGTTCGTCACTGAGTCTTCAATGAAATCTCCGAATTTACAGGTCTCTGCCAGGTTTCGCAACTTGACAATGAAGTCGCTGATTGACTCTCCTTCCTCCTGCGTTGCTTTTACGAACTTGAATCGTTCCGCTCTCTTGTTGTGCTTCGGCGCATAATGCTGTTCTAGCAAGGTGATTAATTCAGGAAATGTTTTTCCACTAGGCAATATGGGTGCTGCCAGCGACTTTAACACTTTGTACATCTCTGACCCCACAAGTGTAATAAACACAGGTGTCTGTCGCTCACTTTCGATATTATTGGCTATAAAATATTGTTGCACTCGGTCTTTGTAAGCCGCAAAGCCTTCTCCGGGAACGAACTCGTTTATATTGCCAAGAAATGACATGTTTTTTATTGGTTTAACTATTCGCGTGATTTCTTTTTTTGGGATAACTTTTTCTTCGTCGTCGCACATTGGCGTATTCGGCGAATTTAATCCTCAATTATCACGTTGTTTTTTTTCCCCCCTTTCTATTTATTATTTATTATTTTTAAAATTGCATTTTTTGCACTTTAAAAGTCACACATCCTCGTCGCCAATTTATTATATTTTAAGACTTCAATTTTATTTCACTTCAACTTTATTTTTAATTAATCCTAATATAGCACGAAAGTCAACCTGATGGTTTAGCAGCCGACATAAGAACAAGAACAACTTTTACCACCTGGAAGTGTCAACCTCTTCTTTGTTAAGTTTGATATCCTGAGGTTGTCAAACTGTTGACCGTGTTCAAAGATCACAATATATTACAGCTGGACGATGTTGTCTTTGAAGTGTTGAACAGTTTGAGGATTATTGGCATAAATTTTATTCTTCAAAAAACCCCATAAGAAAAAATAGTGTTAAATCGCGTGATCTTGGTGACTAATTCACGTCTGGCTACGGGAAATCATGTGATTGTTAAACTTGTCTTTCAAAAGATCGATTGAGTTCGTTGCTGTATGGCATGTGTCACCATCCTGTTGAAACCATGTATTCTGCACATGAATATCTTCCAATTGACTCCACAAAAAGTTTCTAATCATCGCTTGATATCGAGCTCCATCCACAGTAACTGCATTAACATTTTCATCTTCGAAGAAAAATGGACCAATTACGCCACACCATACAGTAACTTTTTTTGGTTTTATTACCCTTTCAAACAATCTTGAAAATATTGTCATTTTGTTGTTGCTTCTCTATGGCCCAATTAACGAATTGTCGAAGCACTGGCTTTAATTCTTGTGTTAACTGTATTTTGTACGCCTTTAAATGCAGATCCTTGTGCAAAATGTTAAACAAAGTTGTTGGTTTGAGGTTTAATTGCTGTGAACGACGACGAATTGACGTCCTTTGCTCCTCATCAACACTTCTGCTAACAGCTGCAATATTTGCACTCTCACGACCACTACAATGATAGGTTTTACTTCTCTGATCTTGAACCGAACGGCGCATTTTCTCTACCGTATTTTGAACGAAAGTTTCTTTCAACTTCTGCAAAACACCATATTTAAAATAAGTTTTAATAATAAAAACACGTTGCTCAATAAAAAAAAGATTTTGTGGGCATGACAGAAAACTTCATATAAGGAAATGGTTCAAAATGAATTAGTCTATATACTTTGCAAATGATTTCTTCAATTAAACGTTTGTTTTTATATAGTTGGCGTGTCAGTGGGCGGGTTTTCCTAGCTCAGTTTGATTTTTCGCTAAAAAAAAATCTGTTCTAAATATATTCCACTTTTTTGTCATAGGGAAGAAAGAAATATGACATTCAAAGCAAAACGGCTTTCCCTAAAAGAAAAATAGAGATCAACCTGCTTTTTAAAAAAATTATCATTTCTGTCCGACTAAAGCCTTAGCCAAAAATTAATAAATCATAAAAAAAAATGACTAACGCTAATGCATTGCGTTCATATGCCTGGGGAACATTGGAAGATAGAAAATCCTCACAGTTTTTAAAACATATTAGAAAACTAAAACGCTACGGTGTACATGGGGCGGTGCAGCGCAAACACACATCGAAAAACTGCTAAACATCAAACACAGTGCGATCAAATTGATGTCAAGAGGAAATGGATCTCGCATTAAGGTACTGAAAATTATGCAGATATTTAATATGAGCGTGGCACTGGAGTACTATGACGATGCAGGATTCCGCACTCCAATAAGTCATCAGTTGGGTAAAAAGAGGCAAGTCGAAAGAATGTATCATCTCCCATCGATTATAAATGAGTATGGCAGAAGAAGGCTGATGTTTACTGTGCCGAATGTACTAAATAGCCTTCCTCAACACTTGAGAAACAACAACCAAATTAATGTCAGGAAATAAAGATTTAAAAAAAAAATTTTTTTTACGATATATTTTAATTTTAAATTTAAATAAATGAACTATTTAAAATCTAATGTAAATTTAAAAATATATTAATATAACTAGAACTATTTCAAATCTAATGTAAATTTAAAAATATATCAATATAATTGAAAATTTAATTTAAATATTTTTTTTTTATTTATTTTTATTTTTTTATTTATCTTATAAAGGAATATTATCCAAAAACTAATATCTATATAATATAGTATATAATTGCGTTGTCCCTTTTCATCTTCCCTATATCATTACTAAACAAAAATTATTGCTTTAAAGCATCACTAAACAAATTAATGTTTAAAAGCATCACTAAACAAATCAATGTTTAAAAGCATTTGCCATTCAGGTGGAAAACTTGAAATATTGGAAAAAGTTTGCAATTTCAAATAAGAATTAACACTTACCTGGTTACAATTTAAGCTTCTGCCGCATGTTTTATCGAATACCGCCATCAACGGCAAATCATTAAATGTAAATAAAAATGTTCTGCCAGATAGGGCATGCTTCACGATGTACAATTGCAATTTATTTTCAATTTTTATGTCTCCCGCTTTCATGTCCTGAGAGGCAATACCGACCTCGGCAGCACCTAAAACTATTAAAAGAGAATTATTGTAGGTATTTAATTTTCACGTTAAGTACCTACGCTTAATTATTGATAAAAAGTTATAAAACATCACGCGCGCCGGCTGGCTGTCAATTTTAATCTTAATTAATTTATTTTTATTCGCAAACCTATCCATAATATTTCTAAGAAAAATATTTTTATCACTTAAGGTGTTAGTATAGATTATAGCAAGAAACGGAAATGCTCAGTCAAGAGCACTCATAAACGGATCACTGCTCTTTTTTTTACTCATGAGCGTGTTCTTTTTAAAAACTCATGAGCGCGTGCGTTAGTCATTGACATTTCCACTACTGCACACGCTC
Source organism: Portevinia maculata (assembly GCA_949715645.1). Classification (NCBI taxonomy): domain Eukaryota; kingdom Metazoa; phylum Arthropoda; class Insecta; order Diptera; family Syrphidae; genus Portevinia; species Portevinia maculata. Next base: position 150,442,925 of record OX454526.1, read on the forward strand.
CCGATTGAATTTATCAAAACGGTAATATGCACACTACCGGGAATGTGCGTGGGTCGTTTTCTTCATCGTTCACGGATGTGAGAATATGGGGTGGGTTCTTACAAAACCGCCACTCGTGTGCGAGAGTCGAAATCATTTTAAAATACACACTAGCAGGGTAAATTGCTACCTTCATTCTATGAACTTCTAGAACATTCTTTAAATTGATTTGTTTCCAACTCTGCGACAAAATGTATAGTCCAATTACAAATCTGCTCTTGTAAAATTTAAAAATATAAATAGCTAAAACTCGTAATAGATAATTAAAAGTGTATAAACAGGTGTATCTACTGTCTGTTTCTATAAATAAAACAGCAAAAACAGGTAATCTTAGTTTTTTAAGCTGTGAAAGAATCTTTTCAAGTATACATCTAAGTCACATGACTGACAACAAAAAGAAAATCGATCAAACGTCACCCGAAAAAAATATTTATCCACTGTTCAACATCAACAAACCATCAAAGGTCTATAAAACTCAACAAACAATGTCGATCGCTCAATCTGACCTACATAAAATCAAATCCATTATTGAGGCATCGCTCAACACAAAACTTTCCAAAGCGACGGCCAATCTAGCAACAAAAGACGATTTCAATAAACTCAGCAATGCGATACACTCGCTAAGACAAAAAACCAGGAATTGTCTGACAAAGTTCAGCATTTTGAAAATCGATGTTGCATTCTGGAAGAGGAGCTCGAACTGCGGAGCCGAGAGATTAGAGGAAAAAATATTATTTTCACAATACCAAGCGACCGATCTGACCCCCAAGAAAGGATTCACAACATAACCACACTTTTGTTAGGCTATGATGCAGACCAACAACAAATGCCGCAAGCCGTAGTGAAAACAACAAAATAATTAAACTCAAACTTAACACAGGTTCTAATGAAACTGCAATGAAAATGTTAAAAAATTCCTTGAAGCTAAAAGGCACAGGCTGCTATATCCAACGAGACGTTAGTAAACAATCACAAACCAAACGACTAATTCTACTCGGGTATCGGAAAATCGTCAAAACAAGCAAACCAAATGAAGCAGTATCAATTAAAAGCATAGGGACAGGCTACAGTCCACTTGGGCGAACTGTTGGATACCTTATTGTTATTCCTATCCCTCATAAGTGGGCGTGACAAAAGTCTAAGTATGGTTGAATTGTTAAGAACACTCTACATCTACCTATTTTGTTAGGTATACATATAACATTTAAAGGATTTTATCAAAAAAAACGAAGCTTTTGTAAAAAAAAAACGCTCCCTAGCTCAAACTTTGGTTTTTCAATAAAATTATTTTATTTAATTGTGGGCGTGTCAGTAAGCGGATTTAAAAAAAAAATAACACATGAGCATAAAGGACCCCTAGAGAGTATATATTATAAATTTCAGCTCCCTACCTCAAACTTTGGATTTTCAAAAAAAGTAGTTTTTTTAAATTGCGGGCGTGTCAGTAGGCGGATTTTGAAAATGTTTACACATGAGCATAAAGGGCCCCCTAGAGAGTAACTATATATATAACAATCAATCCATATTTGAGTTTGTAGCCGGCGTTTGGCCAAACGCGTTAACCGATTCCAATGAAATTTTTTTCCATGAAAGGTGACGTCTGGACAAAGGATGTTTGGTATGTGCGATATCTGTATCTGCATCGGTGTGTGAATTATGGGCAATTGAGTGAGTACACATGCATATGTGCATATGCGTGTAAATTCCGATGCAGATACAGAGACCGCAAATATAAAAAACCATCGTACATACGTCACCTATTTTGTTATCTGAACGCGCATATGAAGGACGGAGACCAGACCAACGTTTCAAGGCTATTGTGGTGTTTGTGCGCACTTTTATTCTTGAGATATCGTGTGTTCAATGTTTTATTCAAATAACTCTTTTTGAATTTTTTTGCATTTTTTTTGTGAATCGGACATCGGAAAGTTGCTTTTGATACATTGTTCATTGATAACAATCGGTGTGAAAGTGAATGAAAAGTGATTCTATCGAAGTTTTTTACTTTCGCTTTGTTGTTTGATTCGCACAAGTAAGTTGACATAGGCGCCTGCCAGACAAAAAACACCTACCCTAAGCGGAACAGGTTGAGCTCAAATCAGGCAATCTTCGGTATTGGCCTGAGAGTGTTTCTGTGAAGTTTGGCCAAAATCGGTCTTCTTTTTTAGGGGCAGCAACATAGGTACGCCAGATACCCGCTATAGACAATAATAAGGAAATCTACTCGAACATATTGGCCAATAGAATTCTCGGGCACGGGCAAAGCCGGGCGGGTGCAGCTAGTATATTATAAATTTCAACTCCCTAGCTCAAACTTTGGATTTTCAAAAAAAGTTTTTTTTTTAATTGTGGGCGTGTCAGTAGGCGGATTTTCAAAATTTTATCTCCCGAGCAGTTTTAGGAGTCATATATCATATATAAAAAATTTCAGCTTTCCAGCTCAAAATTCGATTTTTTCGAAAAATTTGTTTTTTTGAGTTTGTGGGCGTGTCTGTGGACGGATTTCAAAAATTCTTAAACTTGATTATTTCGGGACCTTAGAGAGTATATGGTTAAAATTTCAGCTCTCTAGGTCCAGTTTAAAGGCCTAATTTTTGCCGACAGACGGACGGACGGCCGGACGGACGGACATGGCTAGATCGACATTACTATCGATGCTGATCATAAATATAGTAACTTTTAGGGTTCTACGGGCAATATAAAGGTATGTTACAAACTATGCGTCAAAATTAATATACCCTTGTAACACGGTGGTATCGGTAGAGCTGGGTTTTTTTGGTGTTCGCTCTGCCGACAACCTCAAACTTCCATTCGCACTCCTTCTGGAGGGCAGTAAAATGCAGAATTTAAATTTTACTTTTTTTAATTTTATTTAAACTCTTGAGCGGAATAACAAAATAGAAAACAAAATAGGTGTATATGCCTTTGGTCAGAAAAGTAAGCACACTTTGGAATCCGTTAACCCACGAGTAAGCAGTTCGAAAACCGCCGTACCTGTTCAAAGGGTTATCAAAAGGCGATAGCCAGAAACAATCTGATTTTAAAATTGATCGCGCCAGAAGCTTAAGCTAACAATAGACCTTGTCACGACAATGTCAGTGTCAAAAGAGAGAAAAAAAAACGACAATGAGCGCGTTCAATTTACAAGTCAACTACTAGTGACTACTATTTTACCTTTTCTCATTGATCAAATAACTCACGTGACCATCGTTTGGCAAGTGATAGACATTTAATTAGTAGTGAACTTGCAGTTGACTTGCAAATTGAACGCGCCAAATGTCAGTGTCAAAAGAGAAAAAAAAAACAAACAAACAGCTGAATGAAATGAATGAAAACAAAGGCGAATTTGCATGGCGGGAAATAAGTACTTCGCGAATAGTTACTAAAAGTTTATAACAAAGCCAATTTTAACAAAAAAAAAGTTACGGAACTAAGAAGTAGTATCCAAACCACGTTTTGTATAATTAAAAAGTTAACATTATAATGTGATTGTGTTGAAAAAATAAAAGTGAAAAAGTGAGAATCGCGTAGTTGTGGCAAAAAATGTTTTCGTTGCGAATAATAGTAATAATTTTATATTAAAGTGAATTATAACAAAAACAAATTTCCAGAACTAAAAAGGAGTATCCAAACACTATTTTGGAATACTCAAAAGATAACAATACATTAAGATTCTGTACAAAAAATATAAGTGAAACCGTGACAATCGCCTTGTGGCAAAGAAATATTTCTGTTTCGAAGCAACTTTTTACTTTAACTTACTTTCTCACGCTTTTTCTCTATAAGCTGGTACTTTTTAATCTTCAATTGCTTCTGTTTTCACTTAAATGTACACTTTATTAACAATCACAATGATAATTCATTTCATTCAGCTGTTTGTTTGTTTTTTTTTGCTCTTTTGACACTGACATTGTTTTCATTCAATTTGCTTTTGACGTTTCGTCGCCTGAGAATTGTTTTGTTTCATATGCCATTGGCACTTTTTCGAGAAAAACGCATTTAAAGGTTTGCGTACTTGGTACTCCAAAACTGTGTGATACGATTTTTTTTTATTTTTTTAATTTGAAGTTAGTCTTATAAAGAGTTCACCTACCAATTTTCAAAGTGTTTTGCCAAACCGTTATCAAGCCACGTTAATTAACGTAAAAGTCTCCTTTTTGACTTGTGTCCCACCTCCTACATTTTGAAACTGATTTTTTTTTCATACACGTGGAACACAAAAAAATGGATATGGCAGAAAGCAATTCTCATTCAAAATATCTGAAAGGCAAGAAAGCATGGAGTTGGATGCTAAAATTTGTAAAAAAAAAATTGATTTCATCTTTTTTGTTAACAAAGTATTTATTCAAAAAATACAATAAAATCAGAAAATTATTCAAAGTGTTTAGTATTAAACCAGTGAGTGAAAAATGTAAGATCAATTCAGATCAGAAAAGTACAGCTTCGAGTCATAATGTTCTCCTCTCAGCTGCGAAATTTCAAATAGATAATCCTCTTTGTTTTCTAGTGAATTTCGGGTTTTAAGTGAGTATTGTACCGTTAATGTTTGGCCTGATGTCGTTTTGATCACAATTTCAAAACTAGGTACAGAAAAACGTATGCTCAACTGATCTGCACAGCTTCATGGAACACAAATTGACTGAATGTAGAACTCTTTGCGGAAAGTTTTTTACTCAGAGAACACCAACTCTTGTACTTTTCTGATTTCGTCTTTACTTATCCGTGCAGCTAAGGTTCATTAAACACATATATTGAAACCATATGTATTCAATGATTGACTGCTCGTACGTCTTCAACTAGTTTTTGCGTTTGCAGCACTATTCATGACCGCATCGAATTCATATCTTCATAATATCAAATATTATCTACACAACTGTAATGGAGGTGGAACAAACCAATACTAAAATTTTGTTTGCGATCAGTGTCCAACGTACATAGCTTTTCTTTAACACAAGTGCACGTAGGACAAACCAATTCTCAACTTTGTTAATATTTTCTGTATCTCTTGTTGCAGTGATATGCACGCGGAACAAAACAATTCTCACAAAAAAATTGCGATAAATTATATGGAAAATGTGTCCCAAACGCCAAAAAATGGTTTATAGCACAAAACAATTCTACAAACTGTTGATTTTGGTGGATATGGGACAAAGTCGATGGTCGATATCTCGGGATTGGAAAGACTAAGAGCAAATCGAATCACAGATTTAAAAAGAGCATACAAAATTACCATAGAATCCGTTCCTAACTCAAAAACGACAAAAGTGGCGTATGGAACAAAACAATTCTCAGGCGACGGTTTGACGTTTAAGAAAGGGATGCGACACCTCAGAAAGAGATAGCTTGGTGAAAAGGTCTATTGAAGTAGGAAGATTACCCGTACCTCAAGTTGTTCGCCTAAACTCTCGGTTGACAAGAGCATCGTCTTGTGATTGGCACCGGCCTTTTATACTTGTTGAACAGAGCTTTCGATTGCTTTTATTTTTTTTTTAACTAACCATATGGCTGTAGCTTTTATAATCAAATTTACAATGTTGTGACAATTTGGTGTATACTTTTAGGATTAATTTGTTTATACAATGGCTTGTAGTACACTAATGTATGAATGTTTTGTAATGTTTTGAATGAAAATTATAATGAAAATATGTAATAGATTAAGAGAATAAAACAATTAGGTAAGTGAATGAAAATAATGCAAAATGAATGAAAATAATACTCGTATAATAAGATAATGAAACAAGTGAGTGAGTGAAAATAATGCGAATTGAATGAAAATATTAGAATAAGAAAATAAAACAAGTGAGTGAATTAAATAATGCAAAAGGATAAATGTGAGGAAAGTAAGAATAAAATAATGCAAATTGAATGAAATAATAAACTAATTCTGGGTGGTGCATGTTGTCGTGTTACATTCTCCCCCTCAGGCGCAGAGATCGTCCCGATGATGCGACAGGAGGAAGTTTAATGGGGGGGTCGTCCTCGTCTTCTAAGTGCTCGAACCGGCTCTGCATCTTTATCTTCTTGCGTGTACTTTGTTAAGGAGGACACATGATAGGTCCCCAACGGAGTGGTGTGGTCATCCCTCGAGGCAACCTGGTACGTAGATGTTCCAAGTTGATGCGTTATGACATATGGCCCATCCCGTTTAGGCACAAATTTGGAAGTGGTTTGCTTTGATGCTTTACTGAGTACGTGTGTAGTGACTAGCACTTAGTCACCAGTTTGGAGTGTCGGTTTAGTTCGTCGTTTCTTGTCTGAGTAACCTTTGTTGTGATCTTGGGAGCGTTCCATGGTTTCTCTAACATCTTGGATTATGTCAGCCAGTCTCAACAGTTTCTGCGTGATTTGTGGAATGAAATTTTCGGCTTGTGTTATGCTTCTTAGGTCATGTTTGACATCGTCGATGGTCCTTGGTTCTCGTCAAAATGTTGGATACGAAGGAGAGTATCCCGTGCTTTGACATTTCGCGGTGTTCATTGCAAATCTTATCGAAGGTAAATCGTCGGCCCAGGTCGTATGATGATTCCCTACGAGAATGCTGAGTTGAGTCTTCAGGTCCCGGTTCTTGCGTTCGGCGGGATTCGCTTTCGGATGATATAAAGGAGTTAGCTTCTGTTCAACCCCTAAACAATGGGCTAGTTGTTGCATTATTGCGGATATAAATTGTGATCCATTGTCTGTTAACAATCTTCGAGGAGTACCATACCGAAGAAACACTTCATTTAATAGCGTAGATGCACATACCTCAGCTTCGGTTAAAGGGAATAGCTCCACCCATCTGCTGGCAAGGTCTTCGGTTATGAGGATTCATTTGTATCCTTCTGTGGTAACAGGTAGTGGTCCAAATAGGTATACCGCTAGTATTTCGAAGCGTTGATTGCTGGAGACAGTTTGTAAGAGACCGGCTGGCTTCAAATTAGTAGGTTTGTATCGCAAGCATTGTATACAGTTCCCTAAATACTTTGTGATGTCTCTCCGCATGCCAGGCCAATAGTATCTAGCAGCGATCCTATGAATAGTTCGGTCGATACCGTAATGACCGGCGGTTGCATCGTTGTGGTAGTGTTTGAGTATTACTTCTCGTTCCTGAGTAGGTAAAACGAGTTGTGCATCTTCAGCGTCAGACTCTGGTGAATACCTACATAGTATTCCATCATTGAGCAGGTAGCCTCGTGAAGTCCATCTGGAAATATCTTCCGTGTTGTTCTCAAACGAATCAATTATTCCTTTAAGTTGTTCTTCTTGCAGTTGGGCCTCCCTGATTTCGCTGGCTTTCCTTGCAGGAATGTCTACTTGAAATGCGCACAGTTTACATTGCGATTCTGTGTGCTCTGGGTGATCACATGGGGGTCCTGATAATATATCAGCGATGATATTGGTTTTCCCAGGCATATATTCGATGCGAATATTATAAGGCTGTAATTGCAATGCCCATCTTGCGAGTCTATCAATTGGTGATTTCAGGCCCATAACCCACTTTAACAGTTGATGATCAGTAACTCTCCTTCGATGTATCCTCGAAGTTTTTGACTGCCCAGACTAAAGCCAACGCCTCACGCTCGACCGTTGAGTAGTTTCTTTTGGCAGCGGTAAGTAGTCTCGAGGCATATTCGATGGGATGCTCGTCGGCTTTCGCCCCCTGGACTAAAACTGCGCCAATGGCATAGCCGCTCGCGTCGGTCTTCAGACGGAAGGGTTTTTCATCACTAGCTTGTTTTAGAATGGGTGCACTTGTGAGTAATTTCCATAAAGATTTTTCCTTCGTGAGGTTACTGAAGGCTTTGGACACACCGGCAAAATTTTGGATAAAGCCACGGTACCACGAACAAGTTTGCAAAAATTACAGTACTTGTTTCGCATTGCTTGGTTCTTTCCGATTGGATATAGCAGAGGTTTTTTCTGGATCAACTTGTATTCCTTGATTGGTGATGAGGTGTCCAAGGTACTTAACCGTTTCGCAACAAAAGCTGGATTTTTATCTATTCACCTTTAGCTTGAATGTTTTTAAGCGCTCAATTACAAGTGTTAAATCCTTGTGGTGCTCTTCGAAATTGCTGGAGCATATAATTAAATCGTCGAGGTATGTCAGAAGGACCATTTCGGTAAATCTGTTTCGAAATCGATCCATAAGCCTTTGGAAAGTGGCCGGGGCATTTCACAACCCGAAAGGAATGCGTCTAAATCGGAACATACCAAATGGCGTAATAAATGAGGTTTTATCCATGGCATCCTCTGATAATTGTATTTGATAATACCCAGACTGTAGATCAAGAGTGCTTTTAAAAGCAGTTCTTTTCGTGGCATGAAGGAGATCATCTATTCTCGGTAGCGGGTATCTATCGGGGACAGTTATACTATTTAACTGTCTATAGTCTATACAGACACGTATGCTTCCATCCTTTTTTGGTACGCATTCTTCGATAATATCTGATTCTAACAGCTTTGTTAGTTCTTTTTTCAGCTGAGCCTTTCTATTGGGTGAGAGTCGGTACGGAGTTGTTGCTATCGGACTATGATCACCGGTGTCAATAGTATGGACTGCGAATGGCGTCGGTTCAGCCAATGGGCCAAATACCTCCTTCTCTTTCATCAATAGTGAATTGAGAGTATCCCTTTCACTGGCGCTTAAGTCGACTGCTTCGTCTTCTCGTAGTTTGACGTTGATTGTTAGGATTTCCAGGAAAAAAGGTTCATACTGGATCTCGTCTTTGTCTTCTGTTTGGACTAAGGCCGGGAATAGATTCGGTTGATCTTTTTTCCGCTTAGGGGTGTGTTCATCACTTCTCAGCGCATTGGAGAAGATATTTTGGATTGAGTGTGGCGAATAATCATTGTCACTAGTTTCACGCTTTTTTTGGTGTTCTCGGTCCGAAATATTCTTCTGGACGTGGTGTTGCAGCAAGCGGTGAGATGTTACTTTTGCTCTGCGCCCAAGCCAAGAAAATAGACGTATGCTGTAGCAACTTTTTCGCAACTGAGTCCGGCGTGTTTTCAATTGTTGTCAGATGCTGGATGTACTTTGGCGTATCCCCAATGGGTGAAACAGGGTTAAATGCTTTCATGTTTGGCAAGTGGTAAAATCGGAGGTGTTTTTCAGAACCTTGGTATTGGATGTGTCGTAAAAGTCAAACACTTTATCCTTTTGATCTCCAAAATACCACATTCGTTGACCTAAATCTAGCACTATGCCATTTTGTTCCAAAAAGTCGGTGCCAATCAGTGTCCTATTGTCGGTGGCTTTTGGTAAGACCAGAAATTTTATTGGCCTCAATCGATTTCCAATTACGATACTTGTGTCTCCAATGTAGATATCTTTGAACTTTGCATCACCATCAGCCAATGTGACGTCGGCATTCGCCTTTTGAAAGCGGGTTCCGTCCTTGAGAAGGTGCAGAAATAATTGCCTTCCAGCCACACTTGTGCGAGCCGCCGTGTCCAAATAGGCTAATCCCGTTTCACCATGGGAAGCAGTGGGGATTGTTGGCAGATCTGCGCTCAGCGTGGTTTTCATACAATTGAATGTTACTGTCGTTGGTCCCTTTGGTAGCTCTTTACAGGTTGGGCAATTCGAGCGGATGATACCAGGCGCTTTGCACTTGTAACAGTGGATTTTTGGCTCTGCAGGGCCAGAAGGAGGCTGTGATTTTTCTCGATCATGCCTTTCCTTTTCCCAGCATGACATGGCCTATATGTTTGCAGAAACTGCATTTCTTCTTCTTTTCAGCCGTATTAGATGTGTGCTGGGAAGATCTTTCAATAATAGAAAGTTCTACTGCTCTTGCCTTAGAAACCAGTTCTTTAAAGGTTCTGACGCCGTCTCGAGGGACTCCGTCACGGATGTGGATACCTAATAATCCATAAATCATATCTATCATCATTGATTCCGAAAGGACTGGTTCAGTTAGCTGGGAAAACAATGCACGTTTAGTGGCGATAAACTCATCTATTGGATCAGTTGCTTTTTTCTTTCTCTCAAATAACGCGAGGAAAATTCTGTATGCTGGCTTAAATGGGGCATAGTTATTGCGCAGTAGGCTGATAACACTTTACCAAATTGTTGCTTCTGCTTTCACGCCTTGCCACCATGTTGCAGAATTGTCTTGCAATAGAAGCGGAAAGCTTCTTATTGCGTCTTCTTCAGAGATTCTCTCAATATCTTTAAAAATGTTTATAGTCGTTATAAAATTTTCGACGACTGCCTTTTTTCCCTCTGAAGCGTTCGGTACAATGGCTGAAGCTGCCTTTGCTCGATGGCAATGTGGACATAGCTCCAATCAACTCCTTGAGCTGTTCTGCTGAAAGGTGTGCCATTTCGACTTCTTCGTAGGACGTTTCTGTTCTGACTCGCTTGTTTTCTTCGATCCTTCTGCTTCGTCAGCCACCTCGGATTCCACTGAATAGTATTCTTCCTCACATTCGTAGGATTCCTCAATTGTTGGTCGCAATGCCGCTATGCGCGCATTTCTTCGGTAGTTTCTCAAATTTCGTTCCGTCGTGACGTTTTAACACGTTCGCGGAAAGTTCAAATCGCAAACGGTGTTGGAAAATGACCAACCATAACTTTTGTTCCGACTGGAAAAAATTAACGAAAAAACAACCAATAGGATTTTCATAATGATTTACATGTTTTTCTTATAAAAAAAAACAGGAGCGGAAAATGCCGCTCTGTCCCAGAGCGGGAAACGCCACTCTGGAATATATAGGAATAGAAACACGTTTATTATTTCATATAAAAAAATTAATAAACAAATATGAAAATAAGGAAAATAAGAAGAATAAGAATAATGAAAGAACGTGAAACAATAGTATAAACCGTAACAAGTACTATAAACCACTACAATAAAAAAAAAACAACAACATACCTAGTAGTTCGCTGAGACCATCGTCTAGCGGTCTACTGGGACATTTCACAAACTGTTTTGTTTTCTACTGGGACAGTAGGTTTCATTGCGTAAGGGTGGCGATGGTGTAGAGGTTAGTGTGTTGGCTTGTTACCCATGCGGTGCAGGTTCAATCCCCATGGGGAACAACAACATACGCCACCCATTCACATGCCTCTATACCAAAAGGAGGATTTCTGCCTGGTAGTACAATGGACCGTTACCGAGTCTGAGTGCTCTGGGATTTGGATTTCCTTTTTTATTTAAAAAAAAAAAGGTTTCATTGCGTATATAATTCAATGAAAATCTTGACAGCAGTTGCCGCTTTGCCCAGCAAAAACGGCAAAATTGAGCGGCAAAATTGAGCGGCATATTCCGCCTTGTCCGCGAACGTGTTAACGTAGCGAATGTCTCGTCGATTGGTTAAATTGGGCCGCTAGTTGGGTGCCAATGTAACACTGTGGTATCGGTAGAGCTGGGTTTTTTTGGTGTTCGCTATGCCGACAAACTCAAACTTCCATTCGCACTCCTTCTGGGGGGCAGTAAAATGCAGAATTTAAATTTTACTTTTCTTAACTTTATTTAAACTCTTGAGCGGAATAACAAAATAGAAAACAAAATAGGTGTATATGCCTTTGGTCAGCAAAAGTAAGCACACCTTGGAATCCGTTCACCCACGAGTAAGCAGTTCGAAAACCGCCGTACCTGTTGAAATGACCGCGTTCAAAGGGTTATCAAAAGGCAATAGCCAGAAACAATCTGATTTTAAAATTGATCGCGCCAGAAGCTTAAGCTAACAATTTTTTTTTTTTTTAATTAATATTTATTTAATATTTTATTTAATATAACGTTACAATTGAATGTTGTTGTATTACCTGCGAAGCTAAAGGCTTATCTGCAGGTAGTTAAATTTCGCAATTAAACATTGTTTGAAAGTAAACTTTTATAATTTTTTGTATTATTTTTTAACCATCTACTGCATACGAAGCCAAATATGGCTTTTCACTTTTTTTCCTCTTTTACTCCTTTTCTCACAAAAAAAGATCTTTATACAACACAATTCTCTTCTAAGCATTTCTGAGAACACATAGCGGTACTTTTCGCGCGAGTGCGACAAAAACCAACGAAGATATTCCTACTTGTAGGTCAGTGGTTTGCTTGTTGTAGTTGAAAACGAAAGCGTGAAAAATTTTCTGATTTGAAAAAATTATGACTTTAGTGTACGGTGAGTTAAGTGGTCATGAAAATATATTTGTGGTTGGATACTTATTTCTCTTTGTCATAAATAAAATTTTATTAAAAAAAAATATTATCTTGCTCGTTTGAGAGGTAAAACTGCAGAAGCCATATTTGGCTTCGTATGCAGCAAGGAGTTGTAAATCTACACATTTTGTTCACTTGACTCTTGTTGTGGTGCACATGTTTTTTTCGTTTTTTATCGTTTCGTATGTTACTTTTTTAGAGAAATAGAATGCCGTCGTTTTTATGGAGGATCATCATTCCTTAATCCCATTCCTGGAGACGGATTGCGAAGCGATCGAATTGGCTGGAGATTCCGATGTGGAGTTGGAGACAGAATTGCATATCAATGAACGAAGTGTCAACGTTACGGTTGAGGAAACGGAATCAGATTCAGATGATGAGCCTCTTGCAGCGTTTAAATCAAAATCCGTGAAAAGCAAGACAAACAAAGGACAACGATGAAGAGCTTTTCAAATTTGCAGGATCGACCGAGCTTCCAGAATATGTAAAAAAAAAAAAAAAACTAGAGACACCATCAGACTTTTTAAAAAAAAAAAATTCTGATGATTTGTTGGCCTTCATTATAGAGGAATCTAATATAGAGGATTTATAATACAGTCGAGACTCGATTAACCGGAATGGCTGGGACCGAGCCCATAACGGATAATCGAAAATCCCGGTTAATAGATTTTTTTCTAAATTTATAAAAAAAACTCTAAATTTGATGACACTTTATTTCTTTACCTTATAAAAACAAAAACAAATATTAAATTCATTAATAAACACAACAATTCATTTTAAATAAATCAATTTAACGATAAAAGAAACTACATACATACATACATACAACGTATGACAAAGAACTAGTAAATAAGGAATTCAAACATTTGAGAGGAACATCAAACAGATACGCGAAATGTCAATTAAAAATATTCTTTCATCTTTGTCTGTCTAAGTGACTTTATTCTTTTATTTTCCTTTATTAAATGTTCGTTAATGCGATGAATTTGCATTATGTCCTGTTGCGTTATTCCAGGGCATTGTGAGTCTTCTAAAAAATTCAAAAGTGTAGCACTCGCATTTATTGCCTCACCAATTGGATTTTTTTGAATTTCAAAATCTTCCGATTCAATAGAATGAGAAACATCCTCATCATTTTTAAGCGGATTATTGATCATTTCAATAATTTCTTCCTCTGTTAAAACAGCAAATGTTGGAGCATTTGCATCCGAGTCCACCCAATTTCTTATTTCGTTTTCTTCAAAATGCTCTGCATAGTCCATAATTGCAAGGACATCATTACTGTCATCTTGATCTATAAAAATTACAAAAAAAAATTGTGGTGAAGTACAACATAAAACATCTGAACTTCTAAGGTTACCTTCTTCTTCCTTATCTGGGCAAAGTAAATTGTGCCAAACATTTTTCAGAACATCAGTCGTAACAAAGTTCCAGGATTTAGAAATAGCCCATAAAGCAGTCTTGATGTTAAGTGATTTGAGAAAATCATTCCTATTTTCAAAGCTCACTAGTTTGCGAATTATTTCTTTCCGGTAATGGCACTTAAGACTTCGTATTACACCCTGATCCATTGGCTGAATCAGCGATGTGCAATTTGGCGGAAGGTACCTCACCATGACATTAGGAGCCTTAAAATCATCCACATCTGGGTGGGCTGGGCAGTTATCCAAAAGCAACAAAACTTTGGAAGTTTTAGGAAGATTGTTTCCTTCCAAGTGCTCTTTTACTTCCGGAACAAAGTGTTTGTTGAACCATTCTAGAAACAGTTGTTGAGTAACCCAAGCCCTCTTGTTGGCTTTATAAATTACTGGCAACTCTCCAACATTTTTTAAGGCTCTTGGACGAGCACTCTTGCCTATCACCATCAATCTACATTTATGTGTCCCTGCAGCATTGGAGCATACTAGAACCGTAAGCCGTTCTTTCGATTCCTTGTACCCCCCAACCGAACGCTCGTCACTTCTTGCTAGAGTGTTTTGAGGCAAACACCTCCAAAACAGGCTGGTTTCATCGGCATTATAAATTTGATCATTTGTTAGATTTTCTTTTTCAATGAGTTCGGCCAGTTCTTCAACAAACAGCGTGGCACCTTCATAATCCGCAGATTCTTTTTCTCCTGTTGTTTTAATTCCATGAATCCCATGTCGGTTTTTGAATTTTCCTAGCCAACCCTGAGAATAAACACAATCCGTAGCTATGTGTAGGTTGGCGTGAAAAAATCTAGCTTTTTCCACGATCATTTGACCTGATACCGGAACTCCCCTAAACCGTTGCTGGCGAAACCATTCGTATGTTGCTGTGTCGACTTTTGGATTTTCTGCTTGCTTAAGGGTTTTTCGTTTCTCTACACCTTTGACCGAGTAACTCTCCGCAAAATATTTAAGAATCTTTTCTTTATTTTTTAAAAGATCATAAGCTGTTTGTGTACCGATTTCATATTTTTGTGCTAACATTTTAACTGGAACAAAGTTTTTGGAATGATCATTTATTAAGTCCACCTTTTGTTTTATCGATAACACTTTACGTGATCGCTTAATTGCACTAGTCGATGAAGATGCCATTATTCACTTAAACAAAACACTGCGTAACTTACAAATTTTCACAATAAACTGGTCAAAATCAATCACACAGCAATGCAAAATGCAACCCGACAAATGAAAAATTCCGTTTACTTCATGTTGGTGCATGCACAAACCAACTCAGAAGATACAAACATTCCGTTAGTTTTATCCTTGTGTCTACATCGGTGGCGGTTGTGCATGCACAAACCAACTCAGAAGATAAAAACATTCCGTTAGTTTTAACGTTGTGTCTGTCGGCGACGGTCACGGATAGCAGATGTAATACCTGCCGGATATATGTGTCTAAAAAAACAATTCAAAACTTTCAAAATTCAAAGATACAAAGTGGAAATGTTATTATATTATGTATGTAGGTATGTATGTACATATGTATTAAAAAAAATGTATTGTAATATTTTTTGGGTGAATTATTTTTTGTTCTATTACGGATACTAGAGTGAATGCCGGTTAAACGAATTATAAATATAAAATTATTTTTTCAAGAAAAATCCCGGTTAATAGAGTACCCCGGTTAATCGAATCCCGGATAATCGAGTCTCGACTGTATATAATAAATAAATAAGCCAGTTAATACGAAAGTAAAGAACGAAATGGAACAATTCATCGGGATGGTGATATTCATGTCTTGTTTTCAAATTCCATCGTCCATACATTACTGGAATAAGACGGTAGGACAACAAATGACATTTGAAACAATAACGTGCAATAGGTGGGAAACTATCAAAAGGTCAATGCATTTCAACGATAATCAAAACTTCAAACCATTGTGAACAGAAGGACATGACAAACTCTTCAAAGAAAGACCCCTTTTGGAGAAAATAAGGGAACGTTTGCTGTTGATTCCAAAAGAAGAGTTCCTCGCCGTAGACGAACAAATTATTCCGACGAAATGCCGCCGTGAACTGAAGCAATATAACCCAGCTAAGCCACATAAATGGGGCTATAAGAATCAAGTCCTTAGTGGAATTTCGGGATTAAGTTACGATTTTGATTTATTTAACGGAGCGCCAGATCTGGGGGTCAGTGATAACGTTGTCACAAGGGTTACGTCAACAGTTCATGAAAACGCTAATCCCAAGATTTTCCTCGACAACTGGTGTAATAGTCCAAATTTGCAGGTTTATTCGTTGAAAAGTGGACTTTTGAAACTAGGGACTATAAGACTCAACCGACTGCCAAACTCCAGAATTCCGAAGGAACAACTTATAAAGCAAGGACGTGGAACTATGATGGAAAAAGTGGCAACTATCAGTGGAGTAAAATTGAGTTTGGTGTCCTGGTTTGACAACAAAATAGTAACTTTAATGCCGCCTTATGTTGAAATGAATCCAGTTATAAATTAGAGCCTTTACTCCAAAAAGGATAAGGAGTATAAAAATATTCCTGCTCCACAACCTGTTGAGGTATAGGTACAACAAATATATGGGTGGTGTCGACTTGCTAGATTTGATGTTGGGCTTATATCCCATACAATTACGATACAAGGTCGTCAACATGATTTACCTTTATTTGATTTTAAACTAGAAATGGTCGAATATTTATGTATAGCTGAAAAGCAACCTTTGAAAAGACGTGGACGACCCTGTATTGGATCTAGACTTGGATCTCCTGCGACTTCAACACCAAAGAGAAAGCGCCCTGAAAGACATGAAGATTTTCCATTGTTATCAGTTCGATTCGAAAACGTCGGTCATTTCCCACAAATAAAAAAGAACCGCCAAATTTGTCAAAACGACTGTACTTTTCGTTCATTTACTTTTGCCAAAAATGTAGAGCTTATTTGTGTTACAATGAAAAGAGAAAATGCTTTTCTAAATTTCATGGCGTATAAACACACAACTTTCAATCATTATTTTACTTTTTTATGATACAATGAATTGTTATAGTTAACACCATCCAGCGTGGGCGAGGCATACATACTTACATACATGCAGAGCATATGCCGGATACATGATACGTGAATAAACACGTTTGCGTTATGTCGGATACATGACCCATGATATTGCCTTGGTTGCAGCTTTCCCACCGGTCGTCGTCTGGCTCGTGCATTTGAGCTGACTCAAATGCACGCGCATCCGTTGCATTTGCTGACCAAGGATAAATGTCGTCTCCAGATAGCCAGCGTCGTGGGAATGGGTTTTATGATTAAGTTAGTTCTAAGAGACACACCATACGGAACGGTTGTAAATTATACCATTGTATTAATCTATATCGCGAATAAATCATTTAGGATTAAAAGTAACTTGTGTTTTGATCGGGCAGTGGTCGCCCGAAATTTAATTTTTTGTTATCCGCGGAGCAGGACTCTTTAATTGGCGCCCGATCAGGGACCGGTTAAAAACACGCTACCTCTTAAACCTCAAGATTTAAAGTACTTAAAAAAGGACGAGGAGATCAGTACGCTCTATCGAGTGAACGGTGCAGTGAACCTTAAAAGATATCCAAGACAGCACCCATTCTGACTTCTTCAAATTCCGCAAGCGGAGATCTGATTGGTTAAGAGCTGCGATAGTGAAGATTGTTCGTGCCCTAGTAGGTTGCTGGTTAAAATCTCTAAAGAAAACCACAAACGCCAGCGACTAAAGAGGACTCACACGGCAATTCCAAAACCGATCTCGATATAGAAACCCGTGTCTGCTCCGCGGAAAATACCGAGTCCATCGCGCAACGATGCAACTCCCATTTCTAACGTAAGAAAATTCTTTCGCAGATCCAACTAAGCTTACAGCAAAAATAAAGAAAGAAAATATTAAAGCAATAAAAACTAAAAATAAATTGTGAACTGCAAAAAGATTGTGAAGTGCAAAAAGAAATATAAAAGAATATTAATTATACAAGTTTTGTATTTCCCATTAAGTGCTAAAGCCTGTGCGAAAATAATAGAAATAATTTGTAATACGAATAGTGTGCTACATATGCATGTGCAATATTAAGCTTAAAATATAAATATATAAAGAGCATACGCCAAAAATTACAAATTGTGATTTTGTGTACAAGAAGTGCATGTGCTAAAAAATATATACATCGAAAGTGTTGTGCAATATAAGCGAGTGCAACTCCCACAGGCTGTGAGACTCAGCATACAGAGACTCAGCCCAACCGTAAGCCAAAGGAACCAAAGATAAGTACCCACATTTTATCCTACTAGATAAAAAAAACCCTTGCTTCATATATAAATGTTCCCTGACATGGATTCAATCACGAAATCCTTGACCGAACTAACCGGGGCAGTCAATGCCATTTTACAACAGCTAAAGGAGATTGACGTACGCGTTAAACGCGTGGAGGAGGGCCAATTTATTGAGACTCCTACCGGCGGCAGTGCCCCCCAAGTTTTTGAACTCCGTGGTCCATCCAACGAGGATGAATTGAGGGACATATGTCGCCTCCCTGACTGCGTGAAGGAGTTACAGGTTTTCGACGGAAACCCAACGCAATACGTATCCTGGGTGCATATTGTCGAGGGGATCCTTAAAGACTTTTCAATAGTCAGGAATAAGCCCCTATATCGTGCTATTCTTCAGCACATACGACAGAAGGTGCGGGGCAGTGCAGATGCCGCCCTCATCTCATACAACATTTTTGATGATGACTGGGGTGCCATCAAACAATGCTTATCCCTACACTATGCCGATAAGAGGGACATGCGAACGTTGGAGCATCAGCTCAGTCAACTATCGCAGAAGAATTTCAAAATGGATGAGTTTTACGCGGCGGTAAACCATCAACTTTCTCTTATAATAAATAAGATTAAGACGGAAAGCTTTTCGCAATAGACCGTTAATTCTCTTGTGGAAACCTACCGGAATAGAGCACTCGACGTGTTTATTCGAGGCCTTAACGCGACCTTTCCCGGATGCTGATCATCCAGAAGCCGAAAAATCTGCCAGAGGCTTATTCGGCCTGCTTGGAAATTCAAAATTTGAGTTACCGCAGCAACGTC
The DNA here is from genome assembly GCA_949715645.1 of Portevinia maculata. NCBI lineage: Eukaryota > Metazoa > Arthropoda > Insecta > Diptera > Syrphidae > Portevinia > Portevinia maculata. The sequence goes on from OX454526.1 coordinate 150,461,632, forward strand.
ATCCACGACCAATCAGCCAAAAACGTTATTACTGCGCCAGTGAACCAATCGTTTAGGTCCGATCCAAGACCTTCTCTACCGAAGAAAAGGTTCCACCATAGTTTGAGCGAGAACCCCAGAAAACCAAAGCAGTATACCCCTGTCCGCGACTATGACACACCGCCGAGACCTAACGTGCCCAAACCTAGTGAAAGGATGGAGGTCGACAACTCGGTGCAGTCGCGCCATGTAAATTATATGAATCGTCCAAAGGGTAATAACCCTTTTAAGCGAAGGGCCAAGTCGGAAAATTACCGCAATAAGCAACAAAGACTATTCCACCTCCAGGCTGACAGCGAAGATGAACTGGCACCTGACAATCGCTACGGCGGTGAAGAGCGCGTCATGGAAGAGGTAAATTTTATGACGGACGGCAGTCCAGCGTACCATATTTAGAGTACGTAACCACCGACGGGCGAGTGCTGAAGTTTCTTGTTGATACCGGGGCTAACAAGAACTTCATAAGTCCGTCGATTTCCAAGTGGGCCAAACCTGTCCCAAAATCTTTTCCAGTGCACAGCGCAGCCGGTAAAATCCATGTTACAGAATGTGTAGAGGGATGTTTCTTTAAAAATTCAGGGAACGACACCCTTCTTACCTTTTACGTGCTTCCTGGGTTGACGTCCTTTGATGGGATCATTGGGGACGACACCCTTAAAGAACTTGAGGCCGTCATAGATAGGAGGACAAACGTACTGCAACTTAAACCCTCGATCACTATACCGCTCAAGGAAAAATTCTCAACGCAGGTCAATGTGGTGTTGGATGAGCACCTTCCATCTAACGTCGAAATTCAGAGTCTCATACGCAAATATGAACCCCTCTTTTGTCCTATTGACAATAGTCAAATCGTGGACACCACTGTCAAAGCGGAAATTAAAACAACCACCGCGGAACCGGTCTACTCCAAAAGCTACCCCTATCCTGCCAAAATGAGGGAAGTGGTTGAAAAGGAAATAAGTAAGTTGCTGGAAGAGGGTATCATTCGCCCCTCCAAAAGTCCTTTCAACTCCCCCATATGGATAGTAGATAAAAAACCTAAGCCATCGGGCGAAAAACAATATCGAATGGTCATAGACTTTAAGCGGCTAAATCATGTCACTGTATCAGATGCATACCCGATACCCGATATAAATTCGAGGCTAGCCAGCCTAGGCAAAGCCAAAGTCTTTACGACCATTGACCTTACTTCTGAATTCGACCAGATTCCGATGAAGGCTTCAGACATACCCAAAACCGCATTCTCAACCATGAATGGAAAGTTTGAGTTTTTGAGGTTACCCTTTGGTCTGAAGAACGGACCAGCCATATTCCAAAGAATGATTGACGACGTCTTAAAACCTTATATAGTTAAGATCTGCTATGTTTACATAGACGATATTATCGTATTTGGAGACAGTCAAGAAAATCACCTTCGGAACCTGGATACTGTTCTTGGTAAGCTGCTTAGCGCGAACCTGAGGGTTAACCTCGAGAAAACGCAATTTTCTCAACCAGAAGTTGACTTTTTCTGGTATGTTATCACGGCCGAGGGTATCAAACCAGACGCAAAGAAGGTCTCTGCTATTCAAGGTCTCCTGCCACCTGAAAACTTAAAAGATCTTAAGTCCTTCCTGGGGCTCACATCCTATTATAGGAAATTCATCCGCGATTACGCGAAGGTCGCGAAGCCCCTAACTAATATCACTAGAGGCGAAAATGCTGCAAATTAGGGCAAACCAGTCGAGTCGAGTTCCAGTGGTACTTAATGAGGAATCTCTCAAAGCATTTAACGACCTAAAAGAGCTTTTAGTATCGTCCGAGATATTGGCCTTTCCCGACTTTTCGCTTCCCTTTAATCTCACCACGGATGCATCCAACCTCGCATTAGGAGCAGTCCTGTCACAGGGTGAGTTTGGGAAAGACAGGCCAATCTCCTATATTTCCCGAACCCTCAACAAGACCGAGGAGGACTATGCGACCAACGAGAAGGAGATGTTGGCCATAGTATGGGCATTAGACAACCTTCGATCATATGTGTACGGCGCCAAGAAAATCCGTATATATACGGATCACCAGCCGTTAACATTCGCGTTAGGCAACAGAAACTACAACGCGAAACTTAAGCGATGGAAAGCCCGCATCGAGGAATATAACTGTGAACTCATCTACAAACCAGGTAAGTCAAATCTGGTAGCAGATGCTCTGTCAAGATTGAAAAGCCAGGTCAACCACTTGTCTGATTCAGCTAAAGCTGAACCAGCACCAAGTTCAAATAGGGCAATTGATGGTTCCGTAACAGACACAGCTAGTGACCATGGTTCCTCAACTAACACTGCCTCAGAGGTATCTGGATCAACAGACACTACTGAGACGGTACATAGCGCGGAACAATATGGTACCGATCTTATTCCTCATATAGAGGCCCCACTTAATGTTTTTAGGAACCAAATCATAATAAAGGTTGGAAAGGGACTGGAAATTTTCGAGGAACCCCATCCAGGATATGCGCGCCATTACGTCGCTTCAGAAAACCTAGATAGAAATACGCTCGTAACCATCCTTAAGAAAAAGTTGAGGCCCAATGTTCTTAATGGAGTAAAGATTCCAGAGTCGCACATCGGACTGCTCCAAAGCGTATATTTAGATAACTTTGTTAGCTACAAAATCCGAATTACGCAGCGAATCGTTGAGGACGTAAGAAATGAAGATCGGATATGGGCACTCATTGACGAGGAGCATAGGAGGGCTCATCGGAATGCCAGGGAAAATAGAGAACAGTTGTTGGAAAAATTCTATTTCCCTAGGATGAATCATTTTATCACGCAGTATACCAGGTCTTGTGAAGTTTGGTTGGCTAACAAGTATGATAGGCATCCCGTAAGCCCCGAGCTGCAGCCAACGCCAGTACCCTCATATCCATGTGAGATACTTCACATGGACATCGTCGAGGTACAGGGCGAAAAATTCATAAGCTGTATCGATAAGTTTTCTAAATTCACTAAGCTTTTCCACATGAAAAATAAATCTTCACTCCATCTGAGGGAAAAGATTATAAAAATATTACACTATTTTACAGTTCCTAGGGTTTTGGTTACTGACAACGAACGCAGTTTCCTGAGCCCCATAATTCAAAATATCAAATTATATTTGACGCCTGTTCACCGAAGTGAAGTGAATGTACAAGTGGAAAGGGTACATTCCACCATTTTAGAGATTTATCGATGGCTTAAAGCCGAACTAAAGGGCCTTCGGGTTAAAGAACTTTTAGGTATAGCCGTGGACAGGTATAATAACTCAGTCCACTCAGTTACGCAGAGGAAGCCCTCGGATATATTCTTTAACAGGGCATCCAGGATAAACTACCAACAACTGAGGAACTTCCGGGTTAAGATCAACAATGATCTGAGTGGTATTATTGAAAAAAAGCAAAGGCTGATAACGAACGGCGAAATGCCAAGCGTTCATCACCAAAAACATATAAAAAAAGGTGATGTGATTTTCACCGCTTTCAAACGAATCCAGGGCAAGAACAAGCCCTTATTCCGCAAGGAAATCGTCGAAAGGAACAATAGGGTAACGGTGACTACGTCCACGGGACGAAAGGTCCATAAAGCCCACATTAAGAATGTTCCACGGTAAAGCACAATAGTAATTGCATGCACAACTAAAGCACAAAGCACTCACAAAATTACAATTGGCATGAAAATCATAAGCTTAACTGATATCAGTGCACATACACACATGCATATGTATATGAGCACTTCAAAAAAAGGGGGAAGAGGCACACCCTAGCTAATTTATAGTTAAAATTAAAAACTAATTAATTAGAATAAATATTTTAATTTGAATGTACATTAGATTATAAGATACTTAAGCTAAAGCTTTCTGTTACTATTATGGAAGTAGCAAAGCAATTGTTAGAATTATAAGTTTTTTTATCATATGAATAATTTTTTAGTAACCCTAACCAACATCTAAGAGAACATTTTGCAGATTTGTTTGCATTATTTCGGTGCAAAGTTTCCAGATCTATAACTACGAGGGGCCAATCGTTACCATCAAGGATGGAAGAGGTTTCATCGTCGACGGCAGCTTCAAAATGGTTCACATCATCAACCTAAGTCAAATCGAGGAGCAATTAAGTGTGTTAGCAAATGTAACGGCCAGCAGCATTAAGGACAAAGAAAGACGATCCCTAATCGGGTATTATTTGCAACAAACTAGTGAGCGCATAAGCTTGCTTAAATCGAGCTCACCATCAAGAAGGCGTAGATCAATTTACTGGATTGGCGCAGCTTGGAAATGGATAGCTGGTAGTCCCGACGCAGACGATTGGAGTAAGGTTCTCCAAAGCGAACAGGAAATCATCGAGAACAATAACCATCAGTACAAGATAAATGACGCAGTGCTCAAAGGCATGGAGGAAGTTACACAAAAAGTCAACTGGGTCATCGAAAGAGCCAACAGTGGAATAAAGGACACTCTCGCAGGAAGATTCGAACAAGACGTATTAAACGAAGTCCTGATCTTTAAAGAAAGAGTCAACGAAATAATGCGGGCATGTCAGATGGCAAAGGGCGGGATAATCAACACGAACATGTTAGACAAAGGCGAGGTAGCCGAGATCATCAACGAGTTCGAGACACTTCCATATGGGAATGAGGTAGAAGCTATCGAACATGGGACACCCTCCATATATACGAATGGTTCGGTCCTTTTGTATATCCTATCGATGCCAAAGGTAAAAAACGAGGACTTCAACGTGCTGCTTACGAGGTCATCAATACGTGATGGAAATCAGATCGACTTACGACACCATAAGGTTCTGATCAATCACCGCGAGGCTTATGGTATACTCGGCGAATGCCTTTCTATAGGGAATACGACGGTTTGCAAGGAATCGGTACTAGAGAAGTTAGCGGAAGACGGCTGCGTTGCTCGATTGCTGTGGGGAGGACCTGCAGCATGTACTTACAGTTCAAACAGTAATGAAACCGTGGACCTTATCGAAGAGGATACCGTCTTTTTGAGCAACTTTAAGGAACAACTTACGTGCGGTAACGAATCAAGGAACTTAGAGGGTACATACATCATCCGGCTTATCAACGAGACGTTCCAGTTAAGGAACAGAACATTCTCCAGGTTTGTTTCCACACACCTCCAGGCACTTCCGCCGGTTATGGCGAACGTTTCATCCAAGGGACACCTAATTAACGTCGAGTACGTGCACTGCATTAGCATGGAAAACATACACCATCCCGGGGACCTATATACAAAGTTTAATCAGGCAGACGGCAGTATTGCCATGTCCTCATTCTTAAGTATACCAATTTGTAAACTTTATGATGGAAAAAATAAAGAATCTATCTAATCTAATCTAATCTACAAAGTTTAATCTTTCAACCACAACCGACGTAGGACTTTTTCTGATGATCATTCTCCTTGCCTGGAACATATGGCGCAAGACAAAGGGTAAGCTCAACATTCCATCCCTCAACCTGCATCCGCAGGGAAGTCCGGCTGAGAGTACATCCGGCCATCACCAGATATCCGCTTAGCAACCACCCTCTCTTTTTTGAACGGGTCTACGGGACGTAGACTTTCGAACGGGGAGGAGTTAACACCATCCAGCGTGGGCGAGGCATACATACTTACATACATGCAGAGCATATGCCGGATACATGATACGTGAATAAACACGTTTGCGTTATGCCGGATACATGATCCATGATATTGCCTTGGTTGCAGCTTTCCCACCGGTTGTCGTCTGGCTCGTGCATTTGAGCTGACTCAAATGCACGCGCATCCGTTGCATTTGCTGACCAAGGATAAATGTCGTCTCCAGATAGCCAGCGTCGTGGGAATGGGTTTTATGGACACACCATACGGAACGGTTGTAAATTATACCATTGTATTAACCTATATCGCGAATAAATCATTCAGGATTAAAAGTAACTTGTGTTTTGATCGGGCAGTGGTCGCCCGAAATTTAATTTTTTGTTATCCGCGGAGCAGGACTCTTTAATTTTATGTTTTGTTTCATTTATTTATTTATTAAATGAATTGTTCTGTTTTGGTTGTAAATATTTTTTTCTTTATATTTTGCTGCTTTTTTATATATTTTATTTACTTAAACTGAAATCAAAAATGTTCTAGTTTTACAACCGTTAATGCACACGAAGCCATATTTGGCCTGTATTCTTATTATTTAAACAAATGAATTTTTTTTTTGGTTTTTTAATAAAAGATGTCTTAAAACAGCCCAAAGAAGCTATTTAAAAAGTATTTTATTTTTTGTTCTCTTTAAATAATAATTCATGCAGTAGATTGTTAAAGAATTCTGTATATTCGAGTATTCGAAATTAAGCAAAGAAACTTTAGGTGAAGTTTTAGATAGTATAATTTAGAAAGTACAATTTCAGTTTTTTTTACGTTTTTTAAAGTTAAGGATATTCTTTAAGTCACTTGGCAGTGCATTCATTATTTTTTTTTTTTTATAATTTGCGTGCGCTAAAGGGATTTCTTTTTTCTATAGTGACACAGTACCCTTGTAATGGTAAAACCACACAATTATCCACATTGGGATAATATAGTCAAGTTGTTTTCTTCCATAATTGTTGTAGATTTCCGGAATTTCCAAGAATCTTTGAGCTCGTCTTCTAGTATTTAAATTGTGACTTATTGGTTGTTGAAATCGGGGGTCATCATAGTACTCCAGGACTGCTGTCATCTTAAATATAGAATGCACATCTAAAACTTTGAAATGATTATTATTAGAGTTAATAATTTTTAATAAACGTCTTTGAAGACTCAGAATTGTATCCGTGTGTGTTTTGGATGCATTTCCCCATGCGAGTACGCCATATCTCAAACGGGATTCAGCAAGCGAATAGTAGACCTGTTTCTGAATATCTGCGTTGGTATATCTTTTTAGGTACGCCATTGCAAAAACAGCACTCTTCAATTGTAATCTCAATCGATGAATTTGCTCTTTCCAAATGAAGTGTTCGTCAATTATAATTCCCAGATATTTTATGCTTTTAACGATTTGGATAGCTCCGTTTCCGCTGGTGGTTGGGCAGTCTTCATTTATGTGGTATATTTTTATATCGGTAGTTGGCTTATGTGGCGTTCTTATGTGCACAATTTTAGTCTTTTCAGCGTTGATTACCAAACTGTTATCGTGACACCATCGTGAGGCCTTGTCAAACTCCTCTTGCATTATTGTTATCGCGGTATGCAAACATTTATGCTTCACAACAATAGTAATATCATCTGCGTAGGCAAATGCCGTATTTTTACTGAACACGCGTAGAAGCTCATTGGTGAACAAAATGAATAATATTGGGCCTAACTTAGATCCTTGTTGTACACCAGAGAGGGTCCGTTTTCCATTGCTTATTATGTTTGATATTTTTACTTTAACGCTTCTTTCTGACAGGTAGTTTTCCATCCAATTTGCTGCATTACCTCTTACTCCAATTCTATATAAGCTATCTAAGAGCTTTTCATGCGACAGTGTGTCAAATGCTTTGCTCAAATCAACGAACATGACCAGTATGTGATGGCTTCGATTAAGCCCGGTAGCCACTAAGTTCGACAGTTCTCCCAACAGTCTTCCAGTACTCTTTCCTTTTTGAAACCCATTTTGGTTGGGTTGTAAAACGTTGTTTTAATGAAATTGGTCAAACGTCTAACAACGATCTCTTCCATACACTTTTCAACAACAGATAATATCACTATTGGCCTGTAATTCCCGATATCGTTTTTAACTCCTCCTTTGTAAATCGGCCGTATTATTGATGTTTTCAGGATTCTAGGAATATAACACTGCTCAAAACTTCTATTTATTATGGCTTTAATAATTGGTGTTAACTTAACGAGTTGAGCTTTAGGTCGATAGTTCGTATATTGTCTGCTCCTGGACTTTGATTTGTCTGCAGATTACAAAGAATACTAAAGACTTCTATCTCACTGGCTTCTTCTAAAAACATAGACTGAACGAGATTCCTATTAATATGATTTGATGTTTTTTTATTACAACTATGTACAATTTCAGATGCTTGGTTTGCAAACTGTTGGGCAAATTCCTCCACAACAGTAGTCATTTTTTTACTAGTGTCGAAGTTGTTCATAATTACTTCATCTATTGACTTCTTTTTGCGTCCCAAAACTTTATTTATAATATTCCACCTTTTTCTGGGGTCATTCTTCGCATTGTAAAATTGGATCTTATAATAGTTCGATTTCATTGTTTGAATGTTTTTATTTACAGTGTTTCTGTAGCGCGTGTATTCATTCCTGTAGCTTTGGCATAGCGGCTTGTTTTTCCATCTTCTATACATTTCGTCTCTTTTCTTACACATTTGGATTGTATCATGCGTTATCCATCGCTTATTATTTCGTTTGTTTCTATTCGTTGATACGGTTTTGGATCGAGTATATATTTCATTAATTTGTGCAGCAAACTTGTTATAAAGCTGCTCCACATCAGTTTCATCACAAAGAGTTTGCCAGTTGGTATGTATACGAATATTGAAACATATACAACAAAAGTTTTTATTTTCAAAAACTATTTTATTTTTTATGTCGTTAAATCCATGTTCACCTTAAACTCAACACCAGCTTCATTATATGTTTTCTACATCATATTGTTGTCTCTTTTTTTGTATTTCTTGTTTTTAAAGATTTAAGAGAGTTTTTATTTGGTTATTTTATTAACATCGTTAAGAGAGTTTATTTGAATTGGTACGTCATGCTCTGTCTTCCTTGCAAGAATTTTTCCCGAAGCCTCCACACAAATCTCCAGCCACACTCCTTGGCTTTGTTTTTAGCGAGCCAAAGCATATATTTGTTAATTGGAGTCAGATGGTTGTTGATAAACACTAACTTGCCTCTTTCTTCTTCTCTGTTTGCATTGTTGTTGGCTGTGTTTTCTCTTACTTTATCAAGTTCAACTTTGCGCATTGTTTTTGCATTTTTGATCACATTGGCCTTTCGTCTGACTGGATTTTTTTGTTTGTGCGGAAAATATCAGCGATGTCCGTTTCATTTATTTCGCAGTCAATTGTTTTTCCCACAGCTTTCATAATTTCTATTAAATTTTCGTTTGGAGTTGGGCGAATGTTGTTTACTTCAATATTGGTTTTGAGAAGTTGTTTCTCTAATGTGTTGATTTTGGTTTCCATGTTCATGATTTGTTGGTCTTTTTGGATGTTGTTCTCTTTTAGTTCTTTTATTTCATCAGAGAGTTTCTTAAGGAGATCAGTATTCATTGACATATGCTGATTTATCTGGTTATACTTGTTTGCGACAAATTCACAGCTGGACTTTATTTCCATCATCTCCTTGTGCATCGTTTTTATCTCGTCTAGTATGGCAGTGTTACAAAGTTCGTTTTTGGTAGCTGGATTTTCTCTAACATTGAAGTAGGAAGATTACTCGTACCTCAAGTTATTCGCCTAAACTCTTGGTTGACAAGAGCATCGTCTTGTGATTGGCACCGGCCATTTATACTTGTTTAACAGAGCTTTCGATTGTTTTTATTTTTTTTAACTAACCATTTGGCTCTAGCTTTAATAATCAAATTTACAAAGTTGTGACAATTTGGTATATACTTTTAGGATTAATTTGTTTATACAATGGCTTGTAGTACACTAATGTATGAATGTTTTGTAATGTTTTGAATGAAAATAATAATGAAAATAATAGAATGAGAAAATAAAACAATTAGGTAAGTGAATGAAAATAATGCAAAATGAATGAAAATAATAAAATAAAAAAATGAAACAAGTGAGTGAATGGAAATAATGCGAATTGAATGAAAATAATAGAATAAGAAAATAAAACAAGTGAGTGAATAAAATAATGCAAAACAATAAATGTGAGGAAAGTAAGAATAAAATAATGCAAATTGAATGAAATAATAAACTAATTCTGGGTGGTGCATATTGTCGTGTTACACCCTTAGAATAGGGTATAAACAACAATTTATTGATTGGTAATAAAACATTTTATTTGGATAATAATAATAAACTTAAATATAATAATACAAGCGGAGAAAACGAACTACGAAATATTTACGGAAAACTTAATTTTAATGCTGTCAACGAAATTATGCTGTCAAGCAGACGTCAGCGCGAATGGCCTAAACCAGATGCGCCAGTGATGCCACTTTACACCGAAGGTCCGGAAGGTAGTAGTGTACAAAACTGAGAATTAGGCGTCGGCAGCTCAAACAAATTTATCTCTGCAAATATTATATCTTACAATATATCTGGATTAAGTAACAAATTATTATTTGACGATTTTTTTAACTATGTTAAGAACTTTGATTTTTTTTATTATTTGAAACGCATTTAACAAGTAATAGTTTAAGTAATTTTAATAAATATTTAATTAACTTGGAGCGAAGCAAGTTAAACCTTCATAAAGGGACGTGCAAGTGGAGGAAGCCTGTACGGGATAAAAAAATCCCATTTAAAAACTTACGATTTTGATGAATTTGAAGGAACTACCGTAGTAAAATGTGTATCACAAAATAATAATATATATATCGTTCCATCATATATAAACTGCAGCAAATGGACGACTTTGAGAAGCTGTGTAATACAATGTCACGTTTAGCTAGCAAAGGCGTTATGCTGATTGGAGATTGGAATTCGAAAATAAGTAACTCACAATCCACTACAGTGCAAACCGTAACAAACCCTAGTATATGCTGTACCAATAGGGTATCTAAGATATATACTAGAGTTGCTACAAATGTATGATCTTATTGTGTTAAACGGATGTACCGAAGGTGATAGAGAAGGACATTACACATTTGTCGGAGGGCAAGGCAAATCAGTTCTTGATTTTTGTGCTGTAAACAACGAATGAACTGGAAAAATTAAAAAAATTGAGAATCAATGTAAAACTTTTTCGGATCACATGCCAATCGCGGTTGAAGTTGATGGTGAAACAACCTCATATCACAAAAACCTGCCACTGCTGCCTAGACTTAAATGGAAATCCGAAGAAACAAATACCTACCATCGTTTATTAGACAGCTTGCTCTCAGCAAGTAATTCAATACCTGAAGATACAGAAACACTCGCAAACCAAATAACTTGTTGTATAAGAAGTTCTGCATCGAACAACATTTCAAACATATGGTCACCATTTACACAAAAATGGTTTGATAGAGAATGCATAAATGCAAGGAAGAAATCATTTGCCCTTTTACGTGTCTGGAGAACTTGTATTGACCCTGATGTTAAAAAGTGGTATAACCAAGTGAATAGTGAATACCCACTACAAAAATCTATGCCTAGCAAATAAAACTGATTTCGATAATCAGCAAGCTCTCTTACTTAGTCAAACTAAGACTTCGAAGGACTTCTGGAGAACAGCAATTGAGATTAATGGTACAGTTTATCAAATAGGTACAGGAGTATCTGCAGATGATCTATCCATATATTTTAAACATCTTCTACTGGATAACTCAAACCTTTTTTTCTCGTATGCGAACCCCTTGATTTTCGACGATTCCCTAGATGGTGAGGTAACAACTGACGAAATTAATGCTGTTATCATGAAATCCAAAAACGAAAAGGCGCCATGCGAAGATGAGATTCCGTACGAATTCTACAAAAATGATAGTCCAACCTTAATCAACTATTTGAAAGATTTGTTCAACAGTGTGTTCTCGAGTGTCTGTAATATTCCAGATCCACAAAAAGGGTGCACTAGAAAACGTAGAAAACTACAGAGGAATCTCATTCATGAATGTGTCAATCAAGATATTTTGTGGCATACTTATAGGACGATTAGAAAAATGGGTAGATGAAAAAAATATTCTGACAGAGAGTCAAGCTGGATTCAGAAAAAACTTTTCAACCGTTGACCAAATATTCACATTATCTTCGATTGTAAGAGCCTTTCAAGCTAGAAACAAGAAAATGTATAGCTTTTTGTAGATTTCAAAGCAGCCTTTGCCTTGTTAATAGTAGCGCACTCTTCTATAAACTGTCTCAAGTGGGTATCTCTACAAAATTTCTAAACACCATTAAAAAAATGTTTGCCGAAACAAGTGCAGCAGTCTGGGATGGAAAGGATTTCTCGGAAGGTTTTGAAACACAGACTGGTGTAAAGCAAGGATGTCCTCTTACTGCCTTATTATTTTCTCTATTTATAAGCGACATAGAAAAAGATTTGCCTGGTGGAATACGAATTGCTAATACCGTGGTCAATGTCTGAATTTCCTGAAAATCTCCAATTGATGATAAACCGACTACCCTGCTATTGTACAAAACGCGGACTAACCATAAACACTGAAAAATCTAAAATTATGGTCTTTTCCCCTTCAACTCGAGTACAAAGTGGAAATAGATGGTTTTACAATGGAAGCCGATTAGAGATTGTGAAGGAACTCAGATATTTAGGAGTAAAACTGAACTCAACCTAAGACTTTGGTAAACATCTAACGGATAAAGCCAAGTCTTCCCGAAGAATAATGAATCTATCATAAAAAAATGTTTTTTCAAACAAACGGATTCTTTTTTCAACAAAATACAGAATATTTGATTCGGTTGTTTAATCAACTCATTGTTACGCCTCTCAAGTTTGAGGATCAGAAGACTACGAAGTAATCGAGAATTTCCATAGGAACTTCTTGAAAAACTATTCAACTTACCAATGAAATCCTCGAACTACACAATCTATTAGGAAACGGGTCTTCCCCGTTATTAAAATTGGTTCGTATCCAGATTCTCGAATAACCAAAAAAATTCTATCGTATGTAATTTAATTTTGGTGGGGGCATACACCCCCATTTATTCAGCTTAATACAAGCTATTTAGGTCTTAAAAAACTAATTACACTAAGACTTACAGCTAGGGCTTAAAAACTACTTAAAACTAATTAGGTGGGGGGTGAGGGGTGGAGGAGGGTAGATTTGAGGGAGGAAGTGCAGTGATTAAAATCAAAGAGGAGGTGGTTAGAATTGACCTTCTGCAACATACGGGATATCGGCTCGTTCAAGCCGTACAACGTGCGACGGATGGGAAGATAGAAAAGAGGAGGGCAATGTAGTTCAAAAGATAGGAACAATCAACGGAGCCAGTGAGAAGACGATGTATAAACAGAATGTCAGCCACATCTCTTCTTTTTTCAAGGGTCTGAAGGTTTATTAAATTAACGCGTTCGTGATATGGTGGAAGGATAAGGTGATTATTCCACGGGAGCCCACGGAGAGCAAAACGGAGAAATCGACGTTGAATGCCTTCGATTCTTGTAATGTGGACCCGGTAGTATGGTGCCCACACTTGGCTAGCGTACTCTAGGAGTGGGCGGACGTAGGTAATGTAAAGGGATTTTGTCACGTAGGGATTGGTAAATTCTTTAAACCACCGTTTGACGAAACCAAGGGCTGAGTTAGCTTTATTGATTATCTCGTCAATATGTGACCGAAAGTTAAGCTCTCTGTCACACAGAACGCCTAGGTCGCGAATGGTTAGAACGGTAACAATGGGTTGGTTGTTCAAGTAGTAACATCTGGGGGGAGACTGAATCCGTTTACGTGAAAAAGTAAGAGATTCACATTTAGCAATATTCAGCTCCATAAAGTTTTTTTGACACCAGACCGAAAAACTATTGAGGTCTTGTTGAAGAAGATCAGAGTCGTGTGGAGAAGAAATGATTTTGAAGAATTTAGCGTCATCGGCATAGAGGGAGATGGAGGAGAAGTTGATGACGTTGTCAATATCATTTATAGCCAGAATAAAAATCAAAGGTCCAAGGTGGCTACCTTGTGGAACACCAGAGGTGGCTTTAAAAGGCAAAGAGAGAACAGAACGAAAACGAAAATTATAAGATCGGTTCTCAAGGTAAGAAGAAAACCAATTCAATAGTGGGGGATCGAACCCAAGGAAGGAGAGTTTGAAAAGAATCAAACGATGAGATATTTTGTCAAACGCCTTACTGAAGTCAGTAGCGATTAAATCCACTTCATTGCCACTTTCTAAAGCAGAAAGTGTAACGGAGACAAAGTCAACAAGGTTGGTGGTTGAGGATCTACCTTTAAGGAAACCGTGCTGAAGGGGCGAGATAAGAGACTTGCACTGAAAGGATAATGAATCGTACATCATACTTTCGAAAACCTTAGGTAAATGCGATAGCTTGGCAATAGGTCGATAGTTAGATACGTCATTCGTTGGCCCTTTTTTGTGAACAGGTGAAATGAAGGACGTTTTCCAGATTTTAGGAAATTTCCCAAGAGATAAGGAATGTTTAAAGAGATTGGCAATGAAAGGTGAAAGAATCGCAGAACACTTTTTGAGAAGAATGGCTGGAAGGCCGTCTGGGCCGGGTACAAATTCATCATTGAGATGAAAAAGTCTGTCGCACACCGTGGAATGGTCAAAGGTGGGTAAAATGAATGGGCCAACGGTATAGTTTTTCAGATAACTGAAGTAGGAGTGATCCGGTTCAGGGCAGTCGTCAGTGAAGGACTGCTTGAACACGGTAGTAAAAGAGTTTGCGATTACAAATGGGTCCGTTAAGGACTCGCCTTCAAACAAGAGTGAGGAGGGATATCCATCAGATTTCGTTTTATAATTAACAAAATGAAAAAATGACCGTGGGTCCTTGATGAGGTTAGCTTGAGCATCAGAAAGATAGCGTTGATAGAGACAGTGAAAAAGGTTAGAGAACTGTAAGTACGAACCGAGATAATTCGAATAATCTGTAGTAGTTCTGGTTAGAAGATAGATCGCCCATAGTTTGTTACGTTTATTACGAAGTGAACGCAGTTTCCTATTATACCATGGAGGGGAAGATGGTGAGATTTTATGACGCGAATAAGGAACGAATAAGGAAATACATTTAAAGATTTCGTCATAAAAACGGGTGGCAGCTTCATCAACGGATAAGTTCGAGAAGTTGAGTTCGATTCTGCTCAGAAAGTCATTGATCTTTCGGAAGTTAGCTTTGTGGAAGTCGTAGGAGTACAGGTTAGTTGGAGACAGGGATTGGGAAGAGGGGTGATAAAAGAAAGAAAGGAGCAGAGGAGGGTGGTAAGCGTCAATAGTAGAAAGGTGTAAAGAACTTTCAATGGTTGAGGAGTTTACAGGGTCAGTTGTGAAAACAAGATCCAACTGTCGTCCCATATAATTTTTAACACCACTGACTTGACAAAGACCAGAATCGGTTACGCGGTCGACAAAAAGGCATTCCTTACTAGATATCGGGTTTATTGGGACGAAGAAAGATTGATCTTCCGATAAGCTCCACTGTAGATTAGGGAGATTAAAATCGCCGAAAATTATGATTTCATCGTTTGGCTTACAAGTATCAAGTAAATGGTCGATGGCATCCACGACGAGTTGGTAGGATTCGATGGGTTGAGACGGACGTATGTAGAAGCACATTACGTAGAGAGAACGGTTAACGAGCGAGATTTTTACTACAACAAAATCTAGAAGAGGGGAGGTTGATGTTGAAATGATGGAAGAGTTCAAGCTGTTATGAACTGCAATGAGAACGCCACGGCAGGGAAGTATGTCTAGAAGACAAGTGACGTTATCATCACGAAAGACGTTGAAAGATGCTGGAAACAACTCTTGGTTTAAGATATTCGGGGAAAGATTAGTTTTAGTAAGAACATAAACATCAAAAGGAAGAGTGTGAGTACGACGGAAAACTGGGTGAGTTTTGGTGCGTAGTCCTCTGACGTTTTGAAAGTAGAAGGATAGAGGCAATTTCAGATCTGAGGCGGCCAAAGGTGATTTAGGGACGACAAAAATTATTGTGATCAACTCGGTTACGTTGAAGATATGAGATACGTTTGGAGTTAATATGAGAAGCAAAAGCAGATAGGTCCTTAGCCACATTAGTAGAGGAAATGTTAAAGCTTTCATGGAAGCGGGTGTAAATATCACGGAGTGCAGTGGGATCAGTTGGGAGGCCTTCTTTCTGAATTGAGATTTGAATATTCGTCTTGGTCTTTCCGTCAATGCAGATTGATTCAGGTTTGTCATGCAAGTAGGCAAGGTATAGGCGAACGTTTTCAAAGAGCCTGTGATCTCGAAGCCGAGCCATAACGTAACGGCCGTCGAGGTCATTGTTCGAGGACGTAGGGGTAACAAATTTGGATGTTAGTTTGATGGTTGGGGGAAGTAAAGGATCGATAAACGCTTCAGAGGTTGGGGTTGGCGTGTTAATATGGGAAGTCTGGGCAGGATTGAGAATATGGGAGTGAACGAAATTCGGGTAATTGGAGGAAGTTGTAGCAGAAGTTGAAGTATGTCTCGAAGGGTCAGTGGAGTTTGGGGTCAAATTAAAACATACCCGTTTTGGTTGAAGCCCTGGTGACGTCGAGTTGGTCATGGGTCGAGTGGAGGAACTGTGAGGAGATGACAGCTTAGAGGAATTATGGGAGCGAGAAGGAGTAGATATTTTGGGGGCGGGTTGAGAAATGGGAATGGGTTGACGGAGTTGAGGGGAGAATAATGGAAAAGTTCCAGCTTTGAAACTCCAGTTGGGATCGAGGTTACTGTTGGACATGGGGTTATATGACTTACGTTTAGTAGGCTTAATGTTAGACTTAACGCTATTGGATCCGATCCTAGGCCGAACAACTCCTGCGTTAGACCATTTCGCGATGGACATATCTCCTAAATTCACTTCGTTGGAGGGACTCGAAAAAAGCCAGTTGTATTTCGAGGGTATGTCGAGTTTGAAACTGCTACTATTGGACTTAGCCGGGGAAATCTTCTGACAGTTGGCAATGGTGATATAGAATTTCTGCTGGAAATAGTTCTTCAACCAAGAGGCGTCAGTGTGCCGGGGGGCGCTTTTTATGACGAATGAATCGTCTTTTTGAATTTTGTCCAGCCTTTTGTTCCAATAAGCCAGTGTCCATAGCATGCCGAATCGGTTAAGGTAGATCGGTGTAGGTGGTCCCTTGATGGCGGCTGGAGTTGTGATAGGAGTGGGCTTGTCCAAGGCTGTTATGGGTGTTTTTAAAGTCCCAGGTAGCGTTAGAGTTGTTGTGGTCGTCGTGCAGGTCAGGTGATTATTGGAAATTATTGGTTCCAAGTGAATAGTTGGGCGAGCAAGTGGAATTGCAGTTTGGGGCGACGTGATGTTCAGCAGCTCATCGAGTATGGAAGTGTTATTTTGTGGTTGCTGGTAATGGTTGGACTCCAAATTGCTAGAAACACATCTTATTTCTTCCGCAATATCCATTACAGCTAACTTAATATGGGCCGATTCTTCTCTGAGAGACCTTAAATTAGCTTCTACTACATCCAGGTGTTCATTCTGAACGGTCGCTGCAGCAGCCAAAGATTTAATACCAGCTGTGTGGATCGCAATCGATTTATCCGCAGCGTGTAGATCTCCAAGGACTGTTAAATTGTCACGCATGTACGTGTTAAGTTGAACCATTTGGGAGTTAAGCGTTGAGATTTCGACAGCTCATTGTTGAGGTGAGTTGTGGTAACCAAATCGTGTGTCCTCTTTTGGGTTGATTCGTTAATAATTGCAAGTTGCTTCAAACGGGATTTGAAGTAAGACTTGCTTATTTCACTCGCGCGCTCTACAGAACTACTGAGCTCATCAATTGTCTTGGATACCTCATCCAACTTCGAGAATTGATTTATCACTTTTTTGAATGAGCGGTTCATGTCAATTAGCGTATTGTTGGTTGAGTCGTTATGGCATTTGATCGCGAGCATCACATGCGAGAGTGAATCTACTTTGCACTCATCGCAGAAGAAAAGAAAGTTGTTCGCAAAGTCCCTTACATAGATCGCGGATCTTTTGCCAGTACCGGTACAGAGGGGGTGAAACAATTTCCCACAAAGGCCATTGCAGGCAATCAGATCAGAGTTGTTATTATCAGCACAATTGCAATTGGCACACGATTTTTCCATTTTTTTTTTTTGTATTTTTTTGTTTATAGTCAACGAACAGCGGAAAACGAAGGTGGAGCAGGTCAGTTAAACACCAGGGTAAACGCACTTGGACAATTTATGATGCGTCAACTGAATTCGGGAAATAATTATAAATTAGGTCAGTTTAACAAAACAACAAAACTGTAGGTTTAATGCACTGAGGTAATCCGGTGGCAAAAGAAAACAAAATGCGTCAGCGAAATACTACAGCGCGGTGAGAGAGGGTTTGGGATTATATGAAAATTTGAAATTGGCAAGGCGGAGAAAAAGAAAAACACGTCTTTTCACCACGGCAGTTGATTAAAGAATGTAGATTTTATTCGTGTGATCGTGAATCAGATAGCAGAGTATTGTATTCTCACTTGAATTTCAATCTAAAGGATAAGAACGATTTCAATGACTCACTCAGATATAATGAAATATCTGTTATTTTCAAAGCAAGATGTGAGTTGATTGGTTTAAATGGCAGCCCATATCATGGAAGCTTCCACCAGTTTTGTAATATTAGTAACTTAAAAGCGAAAGAAGACTGCTTTCACATTATTAGTGTTTGTCCAATCTACAAACCACAAAGACAAGCTTACTTCGGAAAAAAATTCCTTACCATACGGGAGACAATACAAATTCTGAACGAGTGTGATAGGAAAAAGTTACTTTTTATACCCTATTCTAAGGGTATATTAATTTTGCCCGTAGACCCCTAAAAGTTACTATATTTATGATCAGCATCAATAGTAATGTCGATCTAGCCATGTTCGTCCGTCCGTCCGTCTGTCAGCAAAAATTAGGCCTTTAAACTGGACCTAGAGACCTGAAATTTTATCCATATACTCTCTAGGGTCCCGAAATAATCAAGTTTACGAATTTTTGAAATCCGCCCACAACACGCAAACAAACTCAAAAAAACAAAATTTTGGAAAAAATCGAATTTTGAGCTAGAAAGCTGCAATTTTTTATATATGATCTATGACTCCTAAAACTGCTCGAGATAAAAAAATTCTCAAAATCCGCCCACTGACACGCCCACAAATAAATAAAACAATTTTTTTGAAAATTCAAAGTTTGAGCTACGGAGCTGAAATTTATAATATATATGGGCCCTTTATGCTCATGTGTTAATTTTTTTTAAAATCCGCCTACTGACACGCTCACAATTAAATAAAACAATTTTATTGAAACACCCAAGTTTGAGCTAGGGAGCGTTTTTTTGATAAAATCCTTTAAATGTTATATAACAAAATATGTAGAGCGTTCTTAACAATTCAACCATACTTAGACTTTTGTCACGCCCACTTATGAGGGATAGGAATAAGAATAGGGTATCCAACAGTTCGCCGAAGCGGACTGTAGCCCGTCCCTATGTTTTAATTTAAATCCATCTACAAATAGAGGTCGGCTATTAATAACAGAGTACTATGATTGATTAAGTTTATTAAAAAAAATTTCCGTGCTCCAACGGAGCTTTATAATGTGAAAAGACGGTTATTTTTTTCCCACTTCCACATTTACAGATGCTTTTCCGAAAGTGAATCTTCACGCCTGACAAGAAGTCGATAAAAAATCATTAAGAATAATTTCGGACGCGTCTTGACGCTCCTCTTTATAATCACATGCTTCTTCTTCTCAATTAATGTCGGTGAACCTATGATCAGGAGTAAAGGGATCATAAGGCCAATCAAATGTTGTTGTTTCTGCATTTGAGTGATCCAGGAATTTTTTCGGACTAACACGATACCCATTCCCATTGAAAACTTCCACCCATACATTAAGTGCTTGTTGCATGGACATTTGATCATTGCTAATGATGACTCCATCGTCAGCAAAGAATAACTGATGGACATTGGAGCCCGTTCACTTTACTTCAAGCAGATAATCAAGTACTGAAATAAATATCAAGGGACTGATGACGCTTCCCTGAGTAGTGTATTAAACTCACTCCTGGCATTCTGAATTGATTGAGAATTTAAGGATATTTTGTGTGGTTTCAAGGATCATAATCTGTGAATAAAGCCTTTTGGTGTATTTTGATGGATAAAAATCTGTGTTTAAAGACCTCTATGATGTTCCTAGGGTACAAAATCTGTGTTAAAAGATCTTTTTTGTATTTTCAATCATCAAAATCTGTGTTCAAGGATCAAAAATCAGTTTTCAATTATAAAAATCTGTGTGCAATGACCATTTCTCTGTGTTCAAGGATCAACATTTGTAAGCAAGTACCATTTCTCTGTGTTGAAGCACCTTTGATTTTGATTATGCTTTTCAATGACATTAAGAATTTGAGGACCTTTGTTTGGACTCTCCGAGGACATTATTAAGAATTTAAGGACCATTGGTAAGGTTTATCATGAATACTATTTAGAATTTGAGGCCTTTGTTTATGTTTTCAACGATATCATTTTGAGGGGAGGGTTTTTGCAAGGATACCATTTATGTAGACGAGGAATGATAAGCATGGTCATACACATAGGAAACATGCAAGAAATTAATTTTCTCTTTTATATTGCTAATATGTGAGGTGACAGTGTCCTCTCTGAGGAGTGTTGTCCTTGAAGTAGCCTTGGAGTAGATGTCAGAGAAGAATTACCAATAATCAAAAATCAATCAATAATAAATATTGATGTCATCTTGAATCATCATGAATTCTTCTTTGAAACACCAGGCGATCATGAAACTACTAAAGGCAGAAAGTATATGGTTATTTTCAATAGATAAAAAATATATATTGAAAAAAAACACATTGCATATAGTTCAACAGTAACCACAACCTGGCGCCATGCAAACAAAATTTATAGTCACAATAGCCTAGGGTAGGATTTCTTATCAGCTAAGAAAAAATGTTATCTATGAGCGAATGTTGGTCATTGAAATTTAAATTTAGAATATTTGTTGATTAATGCTGTGATTTCAACACATTTTGTTGTTATGAAACTTGAAGCAAAAAAATTAATTATCTGTAAGGGAATATATATATCAACTGAAAGTATGGGCCAGCCTTAGATTTGATCTCTAAGCATTCCAAAATGATAGGGACAAATAATTCATGATTTCTTTTGCGGTTACTCTGATAGCTGTTCTATTAAATATTTCTTATAGGTTAGCTATTTGCAATGATGGGAGAATAATTCGAACGAAACGACTTGTTTTGAGGTTACTTGGTTGCCAACTACTATAATCTGGGTAGTAATAAGAGGCCTCTACTCAGAAATCGAGCAAAAGTGGAAAAAATGGCATTCTGATTCTCAAACTAATAAATTATTACTGGAGCTACTGAATTGAAACTTAATGCACTTGAAGGAACATAATTTCCTCTTGAAAATGATCGGAATAGTTTTTTTTAAAAACATCTCAGTTATATTTTATTTAAAGAATTCCCAAAGGTGTTTGGGAAAATTTACATAAAATCGATTTACTATTTTCCAAACCATGATAAGACAGAGTACTATACATCTGAGATCACTAACTCAGCTAAAAGGTAATATCCAAAACAGTAATATCGTCGAGACAGATCTTGAAATTTTAAACTGGTTTGGAAAATACAGGTGTTTAAAAACAAACAATATTTTGAAATATTGAACAACGTTTTTCATGTGAATATTGATGGACGTATGTTTCAATTTTTACTCAGAACAACAAAGTATCATATCAGCTAACAAATCCAATAAAAATATATATTTATTTACGTATATTTTGTCACAAAATACCGAGTTTAAATTACATATTTTTTCAAAAAATTATTTTGTACGTTGCTTAGTTTATCAACTTTAGCAAGAAATAATTCCGGATTTCCCGTGAAGGTGGCGGTAGTTGTGTGGCCTGATCTGAACAGCCAATCAGAACAGCACGCAGTCAACTATAAAGTGATTATCTTGTGTTTTACTGCTCTCGGAGGTGTGTTCTAAATGAAACCGGTTTGGTGTGAAGTCTGAAGTGCGATTTCAATAAAAGAAATCATGTGTGGATGTGGGTATGTGTAAGCAGATCTATTTCTGTGGCGATTCGAAATGATTTTGCATTTTTGTTTCGCTGACTGAAAGTAAAAATGAGTGAGGGGTTAATAAAGGCACTTTTCAAGCTGTGGATCTAGCTTATACTTTCAGTTTAAAATGTGTTTACAGAAAATTATTTAAACTAATAAACAATACTACAAAAACAAAATCATGATATTACTCAGGATTTTCAGATAGATACCCTAAAGTTTCATTGCTAAATCGTTGTAGAAAACTTGATTATTGAAAAGTGCATAGATAGGTACCCTTCACTCCGTGAATATTATTGAGTCTGGGTGGATTGGAAGATTGGTGAATGGTGGTTTAGGCTAAAGGGGATAATGTAGCACTGTGCTGTTACTGTTTGTGGGCAATTATTATTTTTTTGCACTGTTGCCGTTGCCTTTGGCTTTATTACAAGGTTTGCAGAACAATAAAATATGATTCGTTCTCTCATGAAAAGTTCGCAAAGGAATTTGATTTATGATTCGATTGTATGCTTTTTTTTATTTATTTAGTTTAACGAAGTCAAGACAAAATCCTGAAAATACTCAGATTGTCAATGGAAGCCAGCATCAAGTTTCAGAAGGTGAAGGTGGTCTGAAAACTAATGAACATTTTGAGTTGAAAGGCCTAATATCAGAATCGGAAAGCCTAGAAAGTCTGATAATGGAAAGAGAGACATCTGCGATCGATTCCGTTGCCCTCATAGAAGGAAGAAGGATAATTGACCTTCAATACTTTTTTAATGAGTTGAAAGCAATAGACCAACATTGCCCAGCACTCGGTTGCAGTTTAAACAATATAAAAATTGTTAAAGAAGTCCGAGTGGGTTTTGCAAGTTCGATCTTTTTAAGATGTGAAATGTGCAATTATGAGAGTCGAGTGTTCCTAAATAAGAAAAATCCAGATGCAATGGATGTTAACCCTGCTGCTGTTTTGGCCATTACCAGTGTAGGTTGCGGATACTCATAGTTAGAGGAAATCGTATCTATATTAGATATTCCATGCCCATCATTTAAAATATATAGTGAGATTGAAAAACAAACTGGGGATATCTGGAAAGCCGTGGCAGCAAAAAATATGTTGGAGGCTGCTAACGAAGAGGCTGAGGCCGCCAGACAGCGTGGTGAGATTGATCCGGTATATGGAATTCCGTTTATAACTGTGGTGACAGATGCTTGCTGGAGCAAACGATCTTACAGGAAAATTTTGTTTCCTCTGTCAGGTGCTGCTGTTATCGTTGGGTTGCATACCGGTAAAGTAATTTCTTTAGGAATAAGAAATAAGTACTGCGTTACATGCGCTAGAAGTGATACGGAACAACAACAGGACCACGCGTGCAATATTAACCACAAAGGGCCTTCAACGCTGATGGAATCAGAAATACTGCTACAAGCATTTAAATCCAGTGTAGCTGAAAACAGCCTACGATATATGACAATGCTTTCAGATGGAGACAGCAGTTCATTTCAAAAAATTATTCAAAACGACCCCTACGGCGGAAGAAGAATCTCCAAAATTGAATGCTGCAACCATTTAATGCGAAATTTTAGAAATAAATTAGAGAACATATCATATCACACTGCCATTATCTATGAATGGCACTTACATCGCTGAAACCGAAAGACTTTCCATTCTCGGTATGTGTGTTAATGACAACCTTCGTTGGAATGACCACATATTCGATGTCGCCAAGAACGCCGCGAAATGTCTAGGCTTCCTTAAGCGTTGTAAGAAATATTTCACCCCTTCTGATCTGGCTACAATTTATAAGGCGTTTATTCGCCCGAAACTCGAGTACAACGCTCATATCTAGTCCGGTGCACCAATAACTTATTTGGAGCTACTTGACAGGATCCAAAAACGCGCGATAAAACTCATTGGCGACCGAGACATCGCGAGATCGATTGACTCTCTTAGTCATCGTCGTAATGTCTCCTGCCTGTCGTTATTTTATCGTTATTTCCACCATAAGTGCTCAAACGAAATAGCCAGTTGCATTCCTCCCCTTGAACATTTCAACCGCAATACCCGCCATGCAAGGAATGCTCATCAGTTCACCATCAAGCCTGTGTTCGGACGTACAGTGAAGTTCAAAGAATCTTTCCTCAGCCGTACAACACGAATGTGGAATGCTCTTCCCCGCTCCATTTTTCCTACACATTATAACCTACAGACATTCAAAACCAATGTGCATCGGCATCTCTTCTTTTCTTCTCACCCTAATTTCCTTAACGCCCGCGCTGTGTAGCTAATACATTATAAGGGTCCCAACAAATCCCTTTAGTGCGCGCTTATTATAAAAAAAAAAAAAAAAAAAGAGATTGTAAAACAGGATTAAAAGGAGCCTTAAATATACGACTTGAAAGAATACGGAAGGATATTTTGAGTGCCATTAAGTTCAGACGACAGCAAAGCCAATCCGAGGAAGAAGCAATACCTTTAATTAAAGCAGATATCAGCAATGTTATTCATCATGTTTTTGGAGATCACAACGAATGCCCACCCTACATAAAAGAAAAATGTATAGAGAATGACGTGAATTTAATTCCCATGATGAAATCAGATGGTCTTTATGATACAGTGATGATTCCTACAAGAAGACTTATTATGAACGCCAAGAGTCTATATCTTGGATTCACTAACAATCTTGCCGAGCACTACAACTCTATTGTAGCCAAACTAGTAGGAGGAAAAAGAATCAACTTTTCAATTGGGCAAGGATATTCAGCCAGGTGTACTGCAGCAGCTGTAAAGTTTAACTCTAAAGGGCAGATCTCTGAACTGTTTAAACATCTATATGGACATAGCTCAAATTCCCTGGCAAAACAAATGGAAATTCGGCGACTCCTGAAAAGCGTGTTACAAACCCACAGACGAAATGCGAGAAAGGTTTATCGTAAGAGCAAACTGCATCGCATAAACCGGACAGGTATTGTCAAAGATGTTGGGTATGGTACCAGTTGCCACCAACCAGACATGAATGAAGACAAATTCATTGCAGAGAAAAACTGTCTAATAGAACAACTAAAGCAAAATCAAAACAATCGCCAGCTTTTAGAAAAACAAACATTGGGAAAGTCCAGTAATGAAAAATGGTGGAATATCAGAAAGAAAATGTTGACAGCCTCATATTTCGGACAAATATGCAAAGCAAAAAAATTCGAAGGTTATGTTAAAAGACTTGCACATCCCACGACCTTATTAACACCTTCCGTCATGTATGGAAAAATTAACGAAGACACTGCGAGGCTGCAACTGGAACAGCAATTGGGCAGAAGTATATCGAACTCAGGAATTTTTATCGATGAGGAGTATTACTTTCTTGGTGCTTCTCCAGATCGACTTATCGACGACGATTACTTGGTAGAAATAAAATGTCCATCAAGCATAGCTGGATGCGATCCTACGGATGCTATCAAAAACCAAAAAATCAAATACATAACGATTTCTGATGATGGTATCATAAAAGGTCTTAATAAAAGACACAACTATTACTACCAAATTCAAGGCCAATTGCATATATGTAAGCGAAAAAAATGCATATTGGCAATTTGGGGTGGTAGTGCTTTTAACATTTATATAGAAGTAATAGATGTCGATCACGATTGTTGGAAAACAAAAATGATCGGACAGTTAAACACATTTTACGAAAACTGGTTTTTACCAGAATTAGTGGATCCTCGTATTACTCGGGGAATGGAAGTGCGAAAACCAAAATCACAGGATACTTGAGGAGACCGACAATAATCGAAGCTAATTAGGTGGAGCAGAGTAGCAGACACTACGTTAGCAGATACCTATGTATATTATTTTCTTATTAAGTTCCTAAATAAAATGAATTAAATAAAGCTTTCAGCCATACGTTTGAGCGAGTTTTTTTCTTTTGAATGGATGGAAGGACCTATACCATTTTATCTGCAAAATCTCTGAGTAATACCAAATTCATGTTTTATATGTCAAATCCAGGAGTCTGGAGCGAAACCTAAAGCAATGAAACCAACATATTTTGCGCTCTATCCCCTCCCCCCAACATTCACTTACTTCTTTTATCCATACTACAATTTGAGGAAAAAGAAAATTATAAGGCAAAAATCCAGCCGTAGCGATAGAAATATAGAAAATATTATACAATTGGAACATGCCTGAAAATGACCTATCCCGAAGTATAAATGTATTGCAGAATGTGCATTGTTCACAACTCAAAACAATACCATCAAACATCGCTTAGCTCACCGATACCTACCTAATTTTTTTCTTCTCACTCCAACATTCATTTGATTCTTGTTTCTACGACGAAAAAATAGCAAGAACAAAATTGTATTGATATCCACATATCTTACGAAAAACAACCCTACACACACGATCAAAATACGATACCCACAATCTACGAAACCCGTTTGTCATGCCTTATATCACTAAAGGTACGCCCACTAAGTCCTTTTGCAAGTGGATTGTGATTGGATTGCAAATGGATGCTAGGTTGCAAGTCAAAGAGAGATGGCGCTTCACGTTCCAATTTTTGTAGAACATTTTGGGTAGAGGCCTCTTAAATTATCAGATCTCGTTAATGTTGTTGCACATTCAGAACAGTTGAAGCACTTCTTGATGTTGTTGTTGTTACGCGTTTAATATAAGCACTTTGAATGAAAACATGTTTATGATATTACCTACATACTTCTTTTTACATTCAAAATGTTGATTATTTTTATCTCTTTCTAACCTTTTATAATTTATTATTGCTGTCATATTATAATTACAGTTTCATATTCATTGAATGCTTTTATAACCACATTCACTGTGAAATAATTGTGTAGTTCAGATTTTCTTGTTGAAAAGATAAAACAATTTTTTAATGTTTCATTTCATGCAAGAGCAACGCAAATTCAAAATGTTTTCTATTTAGGTCTAATAAGTCACAAAAAGTGGGGCCATAGCACCTACCATCCTCGCACGTACTCCGAATTCAACAGTGACCCCAAGCAGGGGGGTTGCAGGGGTGGACAACCAAACTTGAAATTCATAAAATATGCATTTCATCTGCTGCCCAAACTAAGTCATTTTTCAATTTGCAAAACTATACAATGTTAATTTTTTGTTAACTCAACCATTTAAATGGTATCCTTAAAGATACTTTTATTTTCAATCTGAGCTAATTGAGTAGAAAAATCCATGTTGTAGGTTGGATGTTAAGAGGCCTCTACCCAGAAATCGAGCAAAAGTGGAAAAAATGGCATTCTGTTTCTCAAACTAATAAATTATTACTGGAGCTACTGAATTGAAACTTAATGCACTTGAAAGAACATAATTTCCTCTTAAAAATGATCGGAATAGTTTTTTTAAAAAAAGTCTCAGTTATATTTTATTTAAAGAATTCCCAAAGGTGTTTGGGAAAATTTGCATAAAATCGATTTACTATTTTCCAAACCATGATAAGACAGAGTACTATACATCTGAGATCACTAACTCAGCTAAAAGGTAATATCCACAACAGCAATATCGTCGAGACAGATCTTAAAATTTTACACTGGTTTGGAAAATACAGGTGTTTAAAAACAGACAATATTTTGAAATATGGAACTACGTTTTTCATGTGAATATTGATGGACGTATGTTTCAATTTTTACTCAGAACAACAAAGTATCATATCAGCTAACAAATCCAATAAAAATATATATTTATTTACGTATATTTTGTCACAAAATACCGAGTTTAAATTACATATTTTTTCAAAAAATTATTTTGTACGTTGCTTAGTTTATCAACTTTAGCAAGAAATAATTCCGGATTTCCCCTGAAGGTGGCGGTAGTTGTGTGGCCTGATCTAAAAAGCCAATCAGAACAGCACGCAGTCAACTATAAAGTGATTATCTTGTGTTTTACTGCTCTCGGAGGTGTGTTCTAAATGAAACCGGTTTGGTGTGAAGTCTGAAGTGCGATTTCAATAAAAGAAATCATGTGTGGATGTGGGTATGTGTAAGCAGATCTATTTCTGTGGCGCTTCGAAGTGATTTTGCATTTTTGTTTCGCTGACTGAAAGTAAAAATGAGTGAGGGGTTGATAAAGGCACTTTTCAAGATGTGGATCTAGCTTATACTTTCAGTTTAAAATGTGTTTACAGAAAATTATTTAAACTAATAAACAATACTACAAAAACAAAATCATGATATTACTCAGGATTTTCAGATAGATACCCTAAAGTTTCATTGCTAAATCGTTGTAGAAAAGTTGATTATTGAAAAGTGCATAGATAGGTACCCTTCACTCCGTGAATATTATTGAGTCTGGGTGGATTGGAAGATTGGTGAATGGTGGTTTAGGCTAAAGGGGATAATGTAGCACTGTGCTGTTGCTGTTTGTGGGCAATTATTATTTTTTTGCACTGTTGCCGTTGCCTTTGGCTTTATTACAAGGTTTGCAGAACAATAAAATATGATTCGTTCTCTCATGAAAAGTTCGCAAAGGAATTTGATTTATGATTCGATTGTATGTTTTTTTTTTATTTATTTAGTTTAACGAAGTCAAGACAAAATCCTGAAAATACTCAGATTGTCAATGGAAGCCAGCATCAAGTTTCAGAAGGTGAAGGTGGTCTGAAAACTAATGAACATTTTGAGTTGAAAGGCCTAATATCAGAATCGGAAAGCCTAGAAAGTCTGATAATGGAAAGAGAGACATCTGCGATCGATTCCGTTGCCCTCATAGAAGGAAGAAGGATAATTGACCTTCAATACTTTTTTAATGAGTTGAAAGCAATAGACCAACATTGCCCAGCACTCGGTTGCAGTTTAAGCAATATAAAAATTGTTAAAGAAGTCCGAGTGGGTTTTGCAAGTTCGATCTTTTTAAGATGTGAAATGTGCAATTATGAGAGTCGAGTGTTCCTAAATAAGAAAAATCCAGATGCAATGGATGTTAACCCTGCTGCTGTTTTGGCCATTACCAGTGTAGGTTGCGGATACTCATAGTTAGAGGAAATCGTATCTATATTAGATATTCCATGCCCATCATTTAAAATATATAGTGAGATTGAAAAACAAACTGGGGATATCTGGAAAGCCGTGGCAGCAAAAAATATGTTGGAGGCTGCTAACGAAGAGGCTGAGGCCGCCAGACAGCGTGGTGAGATTGATCCGGTATATGGAATTCCGTTTATAACTGTGGTGACAGATGCTTGCTGGAGCAAACGATCTTACAGGAAAATTTTGTTTCCTCTGTCAGGTGCTGCTGTTATGGTTGGGTTGCATACCGGTAAAGTAATTTCTTTAGGAATAAGAAATAAGTACTGCGTTACATGCGCTAGAAGTGACACGGAACAACAACAGGACCACGCGTGCAATATTAACCACAAAGGGCCTTCAACGCTGATGGAGTCAGAAATACTGCTACAAGCATTTAAATCCAGTGTAGCTGAAAACAGCCTACGATATATGACAATGCTTTCAGATGGAGACAGCAGTTCATTTCAAAAAAATATTCAAAACGATCCCTACGGCGGAAGAAGAATCTCCAAAATTGAATGCTGCAACCATTTAATGCGAAATTTTAGAAATAAATTAGAGAACATATCAAGAGGTTGTAAAACAGGATTAAAAGGAGCCTTAAATATAAGACTTGAAAGAATACTGAAGGATATTTTGAGTGCCATTAAGTTCAGACGACAGCAAAGCCAATCCGAGGAAGAAGCAATACCTTTAATTAAAGCAGATATCAGCAATGTTATTCATCATGCTTTTTGAGATCACAACGAATGCCCACCCTACATAAAAGAAAAACGTAAAGAGAATGACGTGAATTTAATTCCCATGATGAAATCAGATGGTCTTTAGGATACAGTGATGATTCCTACAAGAAGACTTATTATGAACGCCAAGAGTCTATATCTTGGATTCACTAACAATCTTGCCGACCACTACAACTCTATTGTAGCCAAACTAGGAGGAGGAAAAAGAATCAGATTTTCACTTGGGCAAGGATATTCAGCCAGGTGTACTGCAGCAGCTATAAAGTTTAACTCTAAAGGGCAGATCTCTGGACTGTTTAAACATCTATATGGACATAGCTCAAATTCGCTGGCAAAACAAATGGAAATTCGGCGACTCCGGTAAAGCGTGTTACAAACCCACAGACGAAATGCGAGAAATGTTTATCGTAAGAGCAAACTGCATCGCATAAACCGGACAGGTATTGTCAAAGATGTTGGGTATGGTACCAGTTGCCACCAACCAGACATGAATGAAGACAAATTCATTGCAGAGAAAAACTGTCTAATAGAACAACTAAAACAAAATCAAAACAATCGCCAGCTTTTAGAAAAACAAACATTGGGAAAGTCCAGTAATGAAAAATGGTGGAATATCAGAAAGAAAATGTTGACAGCCTCATATTTCGGACAAATAGGCAAAGCAAAAAAATTCGAAGGTTATGTTAAAAGACTTGCACATCCCACGACCTTATTAACAGCTTCCGTCATGTATGGAAAAATTAACGAAGACACTGCGAGGCTGCAACTGGAACAGCAATTGGGCAGAAGTATATCGAACTCAGGAATTTTTATCGATGAGGAGTATTACTTTCTTGGTGCTTCTCCAGATCGACTTATCGACGACGATTACTTGGTAGAAATAAAATGTCCATCAAGCATAGCTGGATGCGATCCTACGGATGCTATCAAAAACCAAAAAATCAAATACATAACGATTTCTGATGATGGTATCATAAAAGGTCTTAATAAAAGACACAACTATTACTACCAAATTCAAGGCCAATTGCATATATGTAAGCGAAAAAAATGCATATTGGCAATTTGGGGTGGTAGTGCTTTTAACATTTATATAGAAGTAATAGATGTCGATCACGATTTTTGGAAAACAAAAATGATCGGACAGTTAAACACATTTTACGAAAACTGTTTTTTACCAGAATTAGTGGATCCTCGTATTACTCGGGGAATGGAAGTGCGAAAACCAAAATCACAGGATACTTGAGGAGACCGACAATAATCTAAGCTAATTAGGTGGAGCAGAGTAGCAGACACTACGTTAGCAGATACCTATGTATATTATTTTCTTATTAAGTTCCTAAATAAAATGAATTAAATAAAGCTTTCAGCCATACGTTTGAGCGAGTTTTTTTCTTTTGAATGGATGGAAGGACCTATACCATTTTATCTGCAAAATCTCTGAGTAATACCAAATTCATGTTTTATATGTCAAATCCAGGAGTCTGGAGCGAAACCTAAAGCAATGAAACCAACATATTTTGCGCTCTATCCCCTCCCCCCAACATTCACTTACTTCTTTTATCCATACTACAATTTGAGGAAAAAGAAAATTATAAGGCAAAAATCCAGCCGTAGCGATAGAAATATAGAAAATATTATACAATTGGAACATGCCTGAAAATGACCTATCCCGAAGTATAAATGTATTGCAGAATGTGCATTGTTCACAACTCAAAACAATACCATCAAACATCGCTTAGCTCACCGATACCTACCTAATTTTTTTCTTCTCACTCCAACATTCATTTGATTCTTGTTTCTACGACGAAAAAATAGCAAGAACAAAATTGTATTGATATCCACATATCTTACGAAAAACAACCCTACACACACGATCAAAATACGATACCCACAATCTACGAAACCCGTTTGTCATGCCTTATATCACTAAAGGTACGCCCACTAAGTCCTTTTGCAAGTGGATTGTGATTGGATTGCAAATGGATGCTAGGTTGCAAGTCAAAGAGAGATGGCGCTTCACGTTCCAATTTTTGTAGAACATTTTGGGTAGAGGCCTCTTAAATTATCAGATCTCGTTAATATTGTTGCACATTCAGAACAGTTGAAGCACTTCTTGATGTTGTTGTTGTTACGCGTTTAATATAAGCACTTTGAATGAAAACATGTTTATGATATTACCTACATACTTCTTTTTACATTCAAAATGTTGATTATTTTTATCTCTTTCTAACCTTTTATAATTTATTATTGCTGTCATATTATAATTACAGTTTCATATTCATTGAATGCTTTTATAACCACATTCACTGTGAAATAATTGTGTAGTTCAGATTTTCTTGTTGAAAAGATAAAACAATTTTTTAATGTTTCATTTCATGCAAGAGCAACGCAAATTCAAAATGTTTTCTATTTAGGTCTAATAAGTCACAAAAAGTGGGGCCATAGCACCTACCATCCTCGCACGTACTCCGAATTCAACAGTGACCCCAAGCAGGGGGGTTGCAGGGGTGGACAACCAAACTTGAAATTCATAAAATATGCATTTCATCTGCTGCCCAAACTAAGTCATTTTTCAATTTGCAAAACTATACAATGTTAATTTTTTGTTAACTCAACCATTTAAATGGTATCCTTAAAGATACTTTTATTTTCAATCTGAGCTAATTGAGTAGAAAAATCCATGTTGTAGGTTGGATGTTAAGAGGCCTCTACCCAGAAATCGAGCAAAAGTGGAAAAAATGGCATTCTGTTTCTCAAACTAATAAATTATTACTGGAGCTACTGAATTGAAACTTAATGCACTTGAAAGAACATAATTTCCTCTTAAAAATGATCGGAATAGTTTTTTTAAAAAAAGTCTCAGTTATATTTTATTTAAAGAATTCCCAAAGGTGTTTGGGAAAATTTGCATAAAATCGATTTACTATTTTCCAAACCATGATAAGACAGAGTACTATACATCTGAGATCACTAACTCAGCTAAAAGGTAATATCCAAAACAGCAATATCGTCGAGACAGATCTTAAAATTTTACACTGGTTTGGAAAATACAGGTTTTTAAAAACAGACAATATTTTGAAATATGGAACTACGTTTTTCATGTGAATATTGATGGACGTATGTTTCAATTTTTACTCAGAACAACAAAGTATCATATCAGCTAACAAATCTAATAAAAATATATATTTATTTACGTATATTTTGTCACAAAATACCGAGTTTAAATTACATATTTTTTCAAAAAATTATTTTGTACGTTGCTTAGTTTATCAACTTTAGCAAGAAATAATTCCGGATTTCCCCTGAAGGTGGCGGTAGTTGTGTGGCCTGATCTAAAAAGCCAATCAGAACAGCACGCAATCAACCATAAAGTGATTATCTTGTGTTTTACTGCTCTCGGAGGTGTGTTCTAAATGAAACCGGTTTGGTGTGAAGTCTGAAGTGCGATTTCAATAAAAGAAATCATGTGTGGATGTGGGTATGTGTAAGCAGATCTATTTCTGCGGCGATTCGAAGTGATTTTGCATTTTTGTTTCGCTGACTGAAAGTAAAAATGAGTGAGGGGTTGATAAAGGCACTTTTCAAGATGTGGATCTAGCTTATACTTTCAGTTTAAAATGTGTTTACAGAAAATTATTTAAACTAATAAACAATACTACAAAAACAAAATCATGATATTACTCAGGATTTTCAGATAGATACCCTAAAGTTTCATTGCTAAATCGTTGTAGAAAAGTTGATTATTGAAAAGTGCATAGATAGGTACCCTTCACTCCGTGAATATTATTGAGTCTGGGTGGATTGGAAGATTGGTGAATGGTGGTTTAGGCTAAAGGGGATAATGTAGCACTGTGCTGTTACTGTTTGTGGGCAATTATTATTTTTTTGCACTGTTGCCGTTGCCTTTGGCTTTATTACAAGGTTTGCAGAACAATAAAATATGATTCGTTCTCTCATGAAAAGTTCGCAAAGGAATTTGATTTATGATTCGATTGTATGCTTTTTTTATTTATTTAGTTTAACGAAGTCAAGACAAAATCCTGAAAATACTCAGATTGTCAATGGAAGCCAGCATCAAGTTTCAGAAGGTGAAGGTGGTCTGAAAACTAATGAACATTTTGAGTTGAAAGGCCTAATATCAGAATCGGAAAGCCTAGAAAGTCTGATAATGGAAAGAGAGACATCTGCGATCGATTCCGTTGCCCTCATAGAAGGAAGAAGGATAATTGACCTTCAATACTTTTTTAATGAGTTGAAAGCAATAGACCAACATTGCCCAGCACTCGGTTGCAGTTTAAGCAATATAAAAATTGTTAAAGAAGTCCGAGTGGGTTTTGCAAGTTCGATCTTTTTAAGATGTGAAATGTGCAATTATGAGAGTCGAGTGTTCCTAAATAAGAAAAATCCAGATGCAATGGATGTTAACCCTGCTGCTGTTTTGGCCATTACCAGTGTAGGTTGCGGATACTCATAGTTAGAGGAAATCGTATCTATATTAGATATTCCATGCCCATCATTTAAAATATATAGTGAGATTGAAAAACAAACTGGGGATATCTGGAAAGCCGTGGCAGCAAAAAATATGTTGGAGGCTGCTAACGAAGAGGCTGAGGCCGCCAGACAGCGTGGTGAGATTGATCCGGTATATGGAATTCCGTTTATAACTGTGGTGACAGATGCTTGCTGGAGCAAACGATCTTACAGGAAAATTTTGTTTCCTCTGTCAGGTGCTGCTATTATGGTTGGGTTGCATACCGGTAAAGTAATTTCTTTAGGAATAAGAAATAAGTACTGCGTTACATGCACTAGAAGTGATACGGAACAACAACAGGACCACGCGTGCAATATTAACCACAAAGGGCCTTCAACGCTGATGGAGTCAGAAATACTGCTACAAGCATTTAAATCCAGTGTAGCTGAAAACAGCCTACGATATATGACAATGCTTTCAGATGGAGACAGCAGTTCATTTCAAAAAAATTATTCAAAACGATCCCTACGGCGGAAGAAGAATCTCCAAAATTGAATGCTGCAACCATTTAATGCGAAATTTTAGAAATAAATTAGAGAACATATCAAGAGGTTGTAAAACAGGATTAAAAGGAGCCTTAAATATACGACTTGAAAGAATACGGAAGGATATTTTGAGTGCCATTAAGTTCAGACGACAGCAAAGCCAATCCGAGGAAGAAGCAATACCTTTAATTAAAGCAGATATCAGCAATGTTCATCATGTTTTTGGAGATCACAACGAATGCCCACCCTACATAAAAGAAAAATGTAAAGAGAATGACGTGAATTTAATTCCCATGATGAAATCAGATAGTCTTTAGGATACAGTGATGATTCCTACAAGAAGACTTATTATGAACGCCAAGAGTCTATATCTTGGATTCACTAACAATCTTGCCGAGCACTACAACTCTATTGTAGCCAAACTAGGAGGAGGAAAAAGAATCAACTTTTCACTTGGGCAAGGATATTCAGCCAGGTGTACTGCAGCAGCTGTAAAGTTTAACTCTAAAGAGCAGATCTCTGGACTGTTTAAACATCTATATGGACATAGCTCAAATTCCCTGGCAAAACAAATGGAAATTCGGCGACTCCGGTAAAGCGTGTTACAAACCCACAGACGAAATGCGAGAAAGGTTTATCGTAAGAGCAAACTGCATCGCATAAACCGGACAGGTATTGTCAAAGATGTTGGGTATGGTACCAGTTGCCACCAACCAGACATGAATGAAGACAAATTCATTGCAGAGAAAAACTGTCTAATAGAACAACTAAGGCAAAATCAAAACAATCGCCAGCTTTTAGAAAAACAAACATTGGGAAAGTCCAGTAATGAAAAATGGTTGAATATCAGAAAGAAAATGTTGACAGCCTCATATTTCGGACAAATATGCAAAGCAAAAAAAATCGAAGGTTATGTTAAAAGACTTGCACATCCCACGACCTTATTAACAGCTTCCGTCATGTATGGAAAAATTAACGAAGACACTGCGAGGCTGCAACTGGAACAGCAATTGGGCAGAAGTATATCGAACTCAGGAATTTTTATCGATGAGGAGTATTACTTTCTTGGTGCTTCTCCAGATCGACTTATCGACGACGATTACTTGGTAGAAATAAAATGTCCATCAAGCATAGCTGGATGCGATCCTACGGATGCTATCAAAAACCAAAAAATCAAATACATAACGATTTCTGATGATGGTATCATAAAAGGTCTTAATAAAAGACACAACTATTACTACCAAATTCAAGGCCAATTGCATATATGTAAGCGAAAAAAATGGATATTGGCAATTTGGGGTGGTAGTGCTTTTAACATTTATATAGAAGTAATAGATGTCGATCACGATTTTTGGAAAACAAAAATGATCGGACAGTTAAACACATTTTACGAAAACTGGTTTTTACCAGAATTAGTGGATCCTCGTATTACTCGGGGAATGGAAGTGCGAAAACCAAAATCACAGGATACTTGAGGAGACCGACAATAATCTAAGCTAATTAGGTGAAGCAGAGTAGCAGACACTACGTTAGCAGATACCTATGTATATTATTTTCTTATTAAGTTCCTAAATAAAATGAATTAAATAAAGCTTTCAGCCATACGTTTGAGCGAGTTTTTTTCTTTTGAATGGATGGAAGGACCTATACCATTTTATCTGCAAAATCTCTGAGTAATACCAAATTCATGTTTTATATGTCAAATCCAGGAGTCTGGAGCGAAACCTAAAGCAATGAAACCAACATATTTTGCGCTCTATCCCCTCCCCCCAACATTCACTTACTTCTTTTATCCATACTACAATTTGAGGAAAAAGAAAATTATAAGGCAAAAATCCAGCCGTAGCGATAGAAATATAGAAAATATTATACAATTGGAACATGCCTGAAAATGACCTATCCCGAAGTATAAATGTATTGCAGAATGTGCATTGTTCACAACTCAAAACAATACCATCAAACATCGCTTAGCTCACCGATACCTACCTAATTTTTTTCTTCTCACTCCAACATTCATTTGATTCTTGTTTCTACGACGAAAAAATAGCAAGAACAAAATTGTATTGATATCCACATATCTTACGAAAAACAACCCTACACACACGATCAAAATACGATACCTACAATCTACGAAACCCGTTTGTCATGCCTTATATCACTAAAGGTACTCCCACTAAGTCCTTTTGCAAGTGGATTGTGATTGGATTGCAAATGGATGCTAGGTTGCAAGTCAAAGAGAGATGGCGCTTCACGTTCCAATTTTTGTAGAACATTTTGGGTAGAGGCCTCTTCAATTATCAGATCTCGTTAATATTGTTGCACATTCAGAACAGTTGAAGCACTTCTTGATGTTGTTGTTGTTACGCGTTTAATATAAGCACTTTGAATGAAAACATGTTTATGATATTACCTACATACTTCTTTTTACATTCAAAATGTTGATTATTTTTATCTCTTTCTAACCTTTTATAATTTATTATTGCTGTCATATTATAATTACAGTTTCATATTCATTGAATGCTTTTATAACCACATTCACTGTGAAATAATTGTGTAGTTCAGATTTTCTTGTTGAAAAGATAAAACAATTTTTTAATGTTTCATTTCATGCAAGAGCAACGCAAATTCAAAATGTTTTCTATTTAGGTCTAATAAGTCACAAAAAGTGGGGCCATATCACCTACCATCCTCGCACGTACTCCGAATTCAACAGTGACCCCAAGCAGGGGGGTTGCAGGGGTGGACAACCAAACTTGAAATTCACAAAATATGCATTTCATCTGCTGCCCAAACTAAGTCATTTTTCAATTTGCAAAACTATACAATGTTAATTTTTTGTTAACTCAACCATTTAAATGGTATCCTTAAAGATACTTTTATTTTCAATCTGAGCTAATTGAGTAGAAAAATCCATGTTGTAGGTTGGATGTTAAGAGGCCTCTACCCAGAAATCGAGCAAAAGTGGAAAAAATGGCATTCTGTTTCTCAAACTAATAAATTATTACTGGAGCTACTGAATTGAAACTTAATGCACTTGAAAGAACATAATTTCCTCTTGAAAATGATCGGAATAGTTTTTTTTAAAAAAAGTCTCAGTTATATTTTATTTAAAGAATTCCCAAAGGTGTTTGGGAAAATTTGCATAAAATCGATTTACTATTTTCCAAACCATGATAAGACAGAGTACTATACATCTGAGATCACTAACTCAGCTAAAAGGTAATATCCAAAACAGCAATATCGTCGAGACAGATCTTAAAATTTTACACTGATTTGGAAAATACAGGTGTTTAAAAACAAACAATATTTTGAAATATTGAACTACGTTTTTCATGTGAATATTGATGGACGTATGTTTCAATTTTTACTCAGAACAACAAAGTATGATATCAGCTAACAAATCCAATAAAAATATATATTTATTTACGTATATTTTGTCACAAAATACCGAGTTTAAATTACATATTTTTTCAAAAAATTATTTTGTACGTTGCTTAGTTTATCAACTTTAGCAAGAAATAATTTCGGATATCCCGTGAAGGTGGCGGTAGTTGTGTGGCCTGATCTGAACAGCCAATCAGAACAGCACGCAATCAACCATAAAGTGATTATCTTGTGTTTTACTGCTCTCGGAGGTGTGTTCTAAATGAAACCGGTTTGGTGTGAAGTCTGAAGTGCGATTTCAATAAAAGAAATCATGTGTGGATGTGGGTATGTGTAAGCATCTCTATTTCTGCGGCGATTCGAAGTGATTTTGAATTTTTGTTTCGCTGACTGAAAGTAAAAATGAGTGAGGGGTTGATAAAGGCACTTTTCAAGATGTGGATCTAGCTTATACTTTCAGTTTAAAATGTGTTTACAGAAAATTATTTAAACTAATAAACAATACTACAAAAACAAAATCATGATATTACTCAGGATTTTCAGATAGATACTTTAAAATTTCAGTGCATAGATAGGTATAGTGCGTACCAAAACAGTTGGCCATTCTACTGCGCAGGTCTCTTAAAATGTGTTTTACAATCTCTTAAATTGCAAAAACAAGCATAAAGAGACGAAAATGGGCGGAGCCATAATAAAAAACGACGTATACCCTGCCTTGTGTTCAAGATCGCTGTCGCGATCTCACTGAGGGTGGTTTCTTCATTTTCCTTCTTTTATACTGAAATTAGGAGCGGAGGAAAAATATAGACCATTATATGTCAACTTTACTTGGAGGCAAATATATTGTTTCGTTTTTTGTCTTGTCGGTTCTTTGTAGGAGTATGATGTGATCACGGTCGGATAGATTAAGCAAAACATTGCACATGAATTGATTGTGTGACTGTGTCTGTATGAAGGTGTACGGTTTTAGATTTAAACCCTATTTGCTCATTATGCTTTCGTTGATCATTATTAATTGTGTCGTGCATATTGATCATGTAGGTACTGATATTGGCACGCAAAGGAAAGTAAATTGCAGTGTCACACCAATTTTTTTTTGTTTATATCATTGAATTTGGGCGAGGTAGGTAAATTTAATAAAAAAATTACAATTTG
Source organism: Portevinia maculata (assembly GCA_949715645.1). Classification (NCBI taxonomy): domain Eukaryota; kingdom Metazoa; phylum Arthropoda; class Insecta; order Diptera; family Syrphidae; genus Portevinia; species Portevinia maculata. The sequence goes on from OX454526.1 coordinate 150,500,880, forward strand.
GGAATTTTTTGGAAACGTAAACGATTTTATGCCCAATAACAATAGGCACGATTTTCTGTCACAAAAAAGAGGATGGGGTATTAAACGGTTCGTTAAAGACAAAATGGTAAACGTTCTTGATTCTTCAATAATTTTTTTTAAGAAATGCAGTTTTTAAAACTTATTGAACTACCCACCACTTTTAAATTTGTAACCTTGATTAAAAGTGTAAATTATAGCGAGATAAAATTGACGATGAATTGCAAATATAAAACAGATTTACAGCGAGCAGCAAAACAAAACACCAGTATACCAATTGGGTGGTTCGGTTTGGTTTGAATTAAGAAGTAAAAACACACACGTTTTAGTACTCAGATAAAAATATTTATTGATTTTGCTACCTATATATGAAATAGTTAATATTAATGTATATTAAATTGAGTTCGAAGAACTGTCAGTTTCATAATCGGTTGAAGAATCATCTCCTGGATTGATAAATATTGCATCCGACATTGTGTCCCACATCTGCTCGTGTGAAAAGTATTCCTCCTCTGTCCTTATAATTTTTTCACAAACTTTGCGCCAATCTTCAACTGTTATTTTTGAAAATTCTTCTTCAGCTAGTTTCTGAACATCCGATAATCTAAACGTTGTATTTCGGCTTCCGACTCTTCCCTTGACTGTTGCCCAGATCTTTTCAATAGGGTTGAGATCTGGATGATAGGGTGGCAATCGTAGTACTTCGTGTCCCGCGCCGTGAATCATATCGTCAATCTTATGCTTGGGGTGGTGATTAGTCCGATGTCGCTTTATAAGGTCATAAAGTTCGACTTTGAGCATTTTTGAAGAATGCGGTATATTGTTGACGGAAAGCCATTCTAACATCTCCGATTTAACGGAAGCAGAAGTGATTTGCTTGTGTTCCCATTTGTTGTGATATGATGCGTTGTCCATTACAATAACCGATGGTTCCTCTAGGTTATTTAAAACTTGATCCTTCATCCATTTGGAGAAATTTTCAAAATTCATCTCATCGTGATAATCTCCTGTTTTCGACCCAGATTTAAATAAAAGCAAGGCATTATTCACGAAGCCCTTCGCTCCACCTGCATGCGCCATTATCAGCCTTTGGCCTTTTGAAATTGGCGCCTTTAAACCTTGACTGGTGCCGTCAGTCCATGCCCTTGGCCTTGTGTGAGAGCTGTGAATATAGCTCTCGTCCAAATAAATAATCTCATATCCTTCTGACCTGTACTCCCGCACCTTCCGCAGATATTTCACTCGTAAAAGTTTGATTTCATTTCTTTCGCAAAGAAATTTACGGTTGTTCTCCGTTTCCCTATAAGAAAATCCATTTCTTTTTAAAATCCTATGTAGCGACATATTGCTTAGGTTCAGCTCCAAATCTTCCTGCACCCGTTGTCTTAACATTTTTAATGTTATCATCATTTTTTCTTCAATGTGGAAGTTTTATATAATTCGCCGAACAGCTGTGATACCAAATTCGTCCAATCCAGTTTTCCATTTTGTATGTGGTACTCTTTTAGTTGGAGATTCAATAGCGCCTTTCTTCTCATATTCTTTAATTATCCTTCTTATTGTTCGGGCCGAAATTCCCATAAACTCCTCTGTCTGTGAATTTGCGTATGTGATGGGATTATCTATACATAAATTCCTAGCTTCTTCAATTTTTTTGTAATATATCCTAACAACGATCTTACGTCCTAGACTTCCTATTGGTTTTCCTTTTCTTGAAAGATCCATGACAATTTATTTTATTTTAATAAACTTATGTCCTAGCAATGCTTTTGTTTTCGTGAAAGTGAATTCCAAATAGGAAATCCATAATATATATGCGTTATCTTAAAATAAAAAACTCTAAAAACCAAGCAACAAATTTATTCCTTGCCCCTACAGGTAACCAAATGCAAACACTAATCATGTCGTAAAACTTTTACACTTAAGTCAAACAGGTAAAATCAAACATCATAAAATTAATGCTAACCAAGCACACCACCCATACAGGTACCTAGCGCTAAACCACGAAATGTTCAACATCATAAAAAGGGTTGGGAACCCTTTCAAATACAATCGGACTTCTAGGTAGAAATGTATAAAAGTCGACCTCTTAATAAAAAATTAAGTTTATTTAGATATTCAACAGCATTTTAGTTCTAAGCACTGTAAAGTTGGGTTACGCATTGTAAATTACAGGCAAAAACGCTTAGTGATTAAATCTCTTTCGCGTCATTTTTGTTCTCTTAAATCCTCTCTCTGCGCAATCGACCGTTGGCCAACTGTTTTGGTACGGACTATACCTAGCGCTAAACCACGAAATGTTCAACCATAAAAAGGGTTGGGAACCCTTTCAAATACAATCGGACTTCTAGGTAGAAATGTATAAAAGTCGACCTCTTAATAAAAAATTAAGTTTATTTAGATATTCAACAGCATTTTAGTTCTAAGCACTGTAAAGTTGGGTTACGCATTGTAAATTACAGGCAAAAATGCTTAGTGATTAAATCTCTTTCGCGTCATTTTTGTTCTCTTAAATCCTCTCTCTGCGCAATCGACCGTTGGCCAACTGTTTTGGTACGGACTATACCCTTCACTCCGTGAATATTATTGAGTCTGGGTGGATTGGAAGATTGGTGAATGGTGGTTTAGGCTAAAGGGGATAATGTAGCACTGCGCTGTTGCTGTTTGTGGGCAATTATTATTTTTTTGCACTGTTGCCGTTGCCTTTGGCTTTATTACAAGTTTCGCAGAACAATAAAATATGATTCGTTCTCTCATGAAAAGTTCGCAAAGGAATTTGATTTATGATTCGATTGTATGCTTTTTTTTATTTATTTAGTTTAACGAAGTCAAGACAAAATCCTGAAAATACTCAGATTGTCAATGGAAGCCAGCATCAAGTTTCAAAAGGTGAAGGTGGTCTGAAAACTAATGAACATTTTGAGTTGAAAGGCCTAATATCAGAATCGGAAAGGCTAGAAAGTCTGATAATGGAAAGAGAGACATCTGCGATCGATTCCGTTGCCCTCATAGAAGGAAGAAGGATAATTGACCTTCAATACTTTTTTAATGAGTTGAAAGCAATAGACCAACATTGCCCAGCACTCGGTTGCAGTTTAAACAATATAAAAATTGTTAAAGAAGTCCGAGTGGGTTTTGCAAGTTCGATCTTTTTAAGATGTGAAATGTGCAATTATGATAGTCGAGTGTTCCTAAATAAGAAAAATCCAGATGCAATGGATGTTAACCCTGGTGCTGTTTTGGCCATTACCAGTGTAGGTTACGGATACTCATAGTTAGAGGAAATCGTATCTATATTAGATATTCCATGCCCATCATTTAAAATATATAGTGAGATTGAAAAACAAACTGGGGATATCTGGAAAGCCGTGGCAGCAAAAAATATGTTGGAGGCTGCTAACGAAGAGGCTGAGGTCGCCAGACAGCGTGGTGAGATTGATCCGGTATATGGAATTCCGTTTATAACTGTGGTGACAGATGCTTGCTGGAGCAAACGATCTTACAGGAAAATTTTGTTTCCTCTGTCAGGTGCTGCTGTTGTGGTTGTGTTGCATACCGGTAAAGTAATTTCTTTAGGAATAAGAAATAAGTACTGCGTTACATGCGCTAGAAGTGATACGGAACAACAACAGGACCACGCGTGTAATATTAACCACAAAGGGCCTTCAACGCTGATGGAGTCAGAAATACTGCTACAAGCATTTAAATCCAGTGTAGCTGAAAACCGCCTACGATATATGACAATGCTTTCAGATGGAGACAGCAGTTCATTTCAAAAAATTATTCAAAACGATCCCTACGGCGGAAGAAGAATCTCCAAAATTTAATGCTGCAACCATTTAATGCGAAATTTTAGAAATAAATTAGAGAACATATCAAGAGGTTGTAAAACAGGATTAAAAGGAGCCTTAAATATAAGACTTGAAAGAATACGGAAGGATATTTTGAGTGCCATTAAGTTCAGACGACAGCAAAGCCAATCCGAGGAAGAAGCAATACCTTTAATTAAAGCAGATATCAGCAATGTTATTCATCATGTTTTTGGAGATCACAACGAATGCCCACCCTACATAAAAGAAAAATGTAAAGAGAATGACGTGAATTTAATTCCCATGATGAAATCAGATAGTTTTTAGGATACAGTGATGATTCCTACAAGAAGACTTATTATGAACGCCAAGAGTCTATATCTTGGATTCACTAACAATCTTGCCGAGCACTACAACTCTATTGTAGCCAAACTAGGAGGAGGAAAAAGAATCAACTTTTCACTTGGGCTAGGATATTCAGCCAGGTGTACTGCAGCAGCTGTAAAGTTTAACTCTAAAGAGCAGATCTCTGGACTGTTTAAACATCTATATGGACATAGCTCAAATTCCCTGGCAAAACAAATGGAAATTCGGCGACTCCGGTAAAGCGTGTTACAAACCCACAGACGAAATGCGAGAAAGGTTTATCGTAAGAGCAAACTGCATCGCATAAACCGGACAGGTATTGTCAAAGATGTTGGGTATGGTACCAGTTGCCACCAACCAGACATGAATGAAGACAAATTCATTGCAGAGAAAAACTGTCTAATAGAACAACTAAAGCAAAATCAAAACAATCGCCAGCTTTTAGAAAAACAAACATTGGGAAAGTCCAGTAATGAAAAATGGTTGAATATCAGAAAGAAAATGTTGACAGCCTCATATTTCGGACAAATATGCAAAGCAAAAAAAATCGAAGGTTATGTTAAAAGACTTGCACATCCCACGACCTTATTAACAGCTTCCGTCATGTATGGAAAAATTAACGAAGACACTGCGAGGCTGCAACTGGAACAGCAATTGGGCAGAAGTATATCGAACTCAGGAATTTTTATCGATGAGGAGTATTACTTTCTTGGTGCTTCTCCAGATCGACTTATCGACGACGATTACTTGGTAGAAATAAATTGTCCATCAAGCATAGCTGGATGCGATCCTACGGATGCTATCAAAAACCAAAAAATCAAATATATAACGATTTCTGATGATGGTATCATAAAAGGTCTTAATAAAAGACACAACTATTACTACCAAATTCAAGGCCAATTGCATATATGTAAGCGAAAAAAATGGATATTGGCAATTTGGGGTGGTAGTGCTTTTAACATTTATATAGAAGTAATAGATGTCGATCACGATTTTTGGGAAACAAAAATGATCGGACCGTTAAACACATTTTACGAAAACTGGTTTTTACCAGAATTAGTGGATCCTCGTATTACTCGGGGAATGGAAGTGCGAAAACCAAAATCACAGGATACTTGAAGAGACCGACAATAATCTAAGCTAATTAGGTGGAGCAGAGTAGCAGACACTACGTTAGCAGATACCTATGTATATTATTTTCTTATTAAGTTCCTAAATAAAATGAATTAAATAAAGCTTTCAGCCATACGTTTGAGCGAGTTTTTTTCTTTTGAATGGATGGAAGGACCTATACCATTTTATCTGCAAAATCTCTGAGTAATACCAAATTCATGTTTTATATGTCAAATCCAGGAGTCTGGAGCGAAACCTAAAGCAATGAAACCAACATATTTTGCGCTCTATCCCCTCCCCCCAACATTCACTTACTTCTTTTATCCATACTGCAATTTGAGGAAAAAGAAAATTATAAGGCAAAAATCCAGCCGTAGCGATAGAAATATAGAAAATATTATACAATTGGAACATGTCTGAAAATGACCTATCCCGAAGTATAAATGTATTACAGAATGTGCATTGTTCACAACTCAAAACAATACCATCAAACATCGCTTAGCTGACCGATACCTACCTAATTTTTTTCTTCTCACTCCAACATTCATTTGATTCTTGTTTCTACGACGAAAAAAATAGCAAGAACAAAATTGTATTGATATCCACATATCTTACGAAAAACAACCCTACACACACGATCAACATACGATACCTACAATCTACGAAACCCGTTTGTCATGCCTTATATCACTAAAGGTACGCCCACTAAGTCCTTTTGCAAGTGGATTGTGATTGGATTGCAAATGGATGCTAGGTTGCAAGTCAAAGAGAGATGGCGCTTCACGTTCCAATTTTTGTAGAACATTTTGGGTAGAGGCCTCTTAAATTATCAGATCTCGTTAATATTGTTGCACATTCGGAACAGTTGAAGCACTTCTTGATGTTGTTGTTGTTACGCGTTTAATATAAGCACTTTGAATGAAAACATGTTTATGATATTACCTACATACTTCTTTTTACATTCAAAATGTTGATTATTTTTATCTCTTTCTAACCTTTTATAATTTATTATTGCTGTCATATTATAATTACAGTTTCATATTCATTGAATGCTTTTATAACCACATTCACTGTGAAATAATTGTGTAGTTCAGATTTTCTTGTTGAAAAGATAAAACAATTTTTTAATGTTTCATTTCATGCAAGAGCAACGCAAATTCAAAATGTTTTCTATTTAGGTCTAATAAGTCACAAAAAGTGGGGCCATAGCACCTACCATCCTCGCAAGTACTCCGAATTCAACAGTGACCCCAAGCAGTGGGGTTGCAGGGGTGGACAACCAAACTTGAAATTCATAAAATATGCATTTCATCGGCTGCCCAAACTAAGTCATTTTTCAATTTGCAAAACTATACAATGTTAATTTTTTGTTAACTCAACCATTCAAATGGTATCCTTAAAGATACTTTTATTTTCAATCTGAGCTAATTGAGTAGAAAAATCCATGTTGTAGGTTGGATGTTAAGAGGCCTCTACCCAGAAATCGAGCAAAAGTGGAAAAAATGGCATTCTGTTTCTCAAACTGATAAATTATTACTGGAGCTACTGAATTGAAACTTAATGCACTTGAAAGAACATAATTTCCTCTTGAAAATGATCGGAATAGTTTTTTAAAAAAACGTCTCAGTTATATTTTATTTAAAGAATTCCCAAAGGTGTTTGGGAAAATTTGCATAAAATCGATTTACTATTTTCCAAACCATGATAAGACAGAGTACTATACATCTGAGATCACTAACTCAGCTAAAAGGTAATATCCACAACAGCAATATCGTCGAGACAGATCTTAAAATTTTACACTGGTTTGGAAAATACAGGTGTTTAAAAACAGACAATATTTTGAAATATGGAACTACGTTTTTCATGTGAATATTAATGGACGTATATTTCAATTTTTACTCAGAACAACAAAGTATCATATCAGCTAACAAATCCAATAAAAATATATATTTATTTACGTATATTTTGTCACAAAATACCGAGTTTAAATTACATATTTTTTCAAAAAATTATTTTGTACGTTGCTTAGTTTATCAACTTTAGCAAGAAATAATTCCGGGTTTCCCGTGAAGGTGGCGGTAGTTGTGTGGCCTGATCTGAACAGCCAATCAGAACAGCACGCAATCAACTATAAAGTGATTATCTTGTGTTTTACTGCTCTCGGAGGTGTGTTCTAAATGAAACCGGTTTGGTGTGAAGTCTGAAGTGCGATTTCAATAAAAGAAATCATGTGTGGATGTGGGTATGTGTAAGCAGATCTATTTCTGTGGCGATTCGAAGTGATTTTGCATTTTTGTTTCGCTGACTGAAAGTAAAAATGAGTGAGGGGTTGATAAAGGCACTTTTCAAGATGTGGATCTAGCTTATACTTTCAGTTTAAAATGTGTTTACAGAAAATTATTTAAACTAATAAACAATACTACAAAAACAAAATCATGATATTACTCAGGATTTTCAGATAGATACCCTAAAGTTTCATTGCCAAATCGTTGTAGAAAAGTTGATTATTGAAAAGTGCATAGATAGGTACCCTTCACTCGTGAATATTATTGAGTCTGGGTGGATTCGAAGATTGGTGAATGGTGGTTTAGGCTAAAGGGGATAATGTAGCACTGCGCTGTTGCTGTTTGTGGGCAATTATTATTTTTTTGCACTGTTGCCGTTGCCTTTGGCTTTATTACAAGCTTCGCAGAACAATAAAATATGATTCGTTCTCTCATGAAAAGTTCGCAAAGGAATTTGATTTATGATTCGATTGTATGCTTTTTTTTATTTATTTAGTTTAACGAAGTCAAGACAAAATCCTGAAAATACTCAGATTGTCAATGGAAGCCAGCATCAAGTTTCAGAAGGTGAAGGTGGTCTGAAAACTAATGAACATTTTGAGTTGAAAGGCCTAATATCAGAATCGGAAAGCCTAGAAAGTCTGATAATGGAAAGAGAGACATCTGCGATCGATTCCGTTGCCCTCATAGAAGGAAGAAGGATAATTGACCTTCAATACTTTTTTAATGAGTTGAAAGCAATAGACCAACATTGCCCAGCACTCGGTTGCAGTTTAAACAATATAAAAATTGTTAAAGAAGTCCGAGTGGGTTTTGCAAGTTCGATCTTTTTAAGATGTGAAATGTGCAATTATGAGAGTCGAGTGTTCCTAAATAAGAAAAATCCAGATGCAATGGATGTTAACCCTGCTGCTGTTTTGGCCATTACCAGTGTAGGTTGCGGATACTCATAGTTAGAGGAAATCGTATCTATATTAGATATTCCATGCCCATCATTTAAAATATATAGTGAGATTGAAAAACAAACTGGGGATATCTGGAAAGCCGTGGCAGCAAAAAATATGTTGGAGGCTGCTAACGAAGAGGCTGAGGCCGCCAGACAGCGTGGTGAGATTGATCTGGTATATGGAATTCCGTTTATAACTGTGGTGACAGATGCTTGCTGGAGCAAACGATCTTACAGGAAAATTTTGTTTCCTCTGTCAGGTGCTGCTGTTATGGTTGGGTTGCATACCGGTAAAGTAATTTCTTTAGGAATAAGAAATAAGTACTGCGTTACATGCACTAGAAGTGATACGGAACAACAACAGGACCACGCGTGCAATATTAACCACAAAGGGCCTTCAACGCTGATGGAGTCAGAAATACTGCTACAAGCATTTAAATCCAGTGTAGCTGAAAACAGCCTACGATATATGACAATGCTTTCAGATGGAGACAGCAGTTCATTTCAAAAAAATTATTCAAAACGATCCCTACGGCGGAAGAAGAATCTCCAAAATTGAATGCTGCAACCATTTAATGCGAAATTTTAGAAATAAATTAGAGAACATATCAAGAGGTTGTAAAACAGGATTAAAAGGAGCCTTAAATATAAGACTTGAAAGAATACTGAAGGATATTTTGAGTGCCATTAAGTTCAGACGACAGCAAAGCCAATCCGAGGAAGAAGCAATACCTTTAATTAAAGCAGATATCAGCAATGTTCATCATGTTTTTGGAGATCACAACGAATGCCCACCCTACATAAAAGAAAAATGTAAAGAGAATGACGTGAATTTAATTCCCATGATGAAATCAGATAGTCTTTAGGATACAGTGATGATTCCTACAAGAAGACTTATTATGAACGCCAAGAGTCTATATCTTGGATTCACTAACAATCTTGCCGAGCACTACAACTCTATTGTAGCCAAACTAGGAGGAGGAAAAAGAATCAACTTTTCACTTGGGCAAGGATATTCAGCCAGGTGTACTGCAGCAGCTGTAAAGTTTAACTCTAAAGAGCAGATCTCTGGACTGTTTAAACATCTATATGGACATAGCTCAAATTCCCTGGCAAAACAAATGGAAATTCGGCGACTCCGGTAAAGCGTGTTACAAACCCACAGACGAAATGCGAGAAAGGTTTATCGTAAGAGCAAACTGCATCGCATAAACCGGACAGGTATTGTCAAAGATGTTGGGTATGGTACCAGTTGCCACCAACCAGACATGAATGAAGACAAATTCATTGCAGAGAAAAACTGTCTAATAGAACAACTAAGGCAAAATCAAAACAATCGCCAGCTTTTAGAAAAACAAACATTGGGAAAGTCCAGTAATGAAAAATGGTTGAATATCAGAAAGAAAATGTTGACAGCCTCATATTTCGGACAAATATGCAAAGCAAAAAAAATCGAAGGTTATGTTAAAAGACTTGCACATCCCACGACCTTATTAACAGCTTCCGTCATGTATGGAAAAATTAACGAAGACACTGCGAGGCTGCAACTGGAACAGCAATTGGGCAGAAGTATATCGAACTCAGGAATTTTTATCGATGAGGAGTATTACTTTCTTGGTGCTTCTCCAGATCGACTTATCGACGACGATTACTTGGTAGAAATAAAATGTCCATCAAGCATAGCTGGATGCGATCCTACGGATGCTATCAAAAACCAAAAAATCAAATACATAACGATTTCTGATGATGGTATCATAAAAGGTCTTAATAAAAGACACAACTATTACTACCAAATTCAAGGCCAATTGCATATATGTAAGCGAAAAAAATGGATATTGGCAATTTGGGGTGGTAGTGCTTTTAACATTTATATAGAAGTAATAGATGTCGATCACGATTTTTGGAAAACAAAAATGATCGGACAGTTAAACACATTTTACGAAAACTGGTTTTTACCAGAATTAGTGGATCCTCGTATTACTCGGGGAATGGAAGTGCGAAAACCAAAATCACAGGATACTTGAGGAGACCGACAATAATCTAAGCTAATTAGGTGAAGCAGAGTAGCAGACACTACGTTAGCAGATACCTATGTATATTATTTTCTTATTAAGTTCCTAAATAAAATGAATTAAATAAAGCTTTCAGCCATACGTTTGAGCGAGTTTTTTTCTTTTGAATGGATGGAAGGACCTATACCATTTTATCTGCAAAATCTCTGAGTAATACCAAATTCATGTTTTATATGTCAAATCCAGGAGTCTGGAGCGAAACCTAAAGCAATGAAACCAACATATTTTGCGCTCTATCCCCTCCCCCCAACATTCACTTACTTCTTTTATCCATACTACAATTTGAGGAAAAAGAAAATTATAAGGCAAAAATCCAGCCGTAGCGATAGAAATATAGAAAATATTATACAATTGGAACATGCCTGAAAATGACCTATCCCGAAGTATAAATGTATTGCAGAATGTGCATTGTTCACAACTCAAAACAATACCATCAAACATCGCTTAGCTCACCGATACCTACCTAATTTTTTTCTTCTCACTCCAACATTCATTTGATTCTTGTTTCTACGACGAAAAAATAGCAAGAACAAAATTGTATTGATATCCACATATCTTACGAAAAACAACCCTACACACACGATCAAAATACGATACCTACAATCTACGAAACCCGTTTGTCATGCCTTATATCACTAAAGGTACTCCCACTAAGTCCTTTTGCAAGTGGATTGTGATTGGATTGCAAATGGATGCTAGGTTGCAAGTCAAAGAGAGATGGCGCTTCACGTTCCAATTTTTGTAGAACATTTTGGGTAGAGGCCTCTTAAATTATCAGATCTCGTTAATATTGTTGCACATTCAGAACAGTTGAAGCACTTCTTGATGTTGTTGTTGTTACGCGTTTAATATAAGCACTTTGAATGAAAACATGTTTATGATATTACCTACATACTTCTTTTTACATTCAAAATGTTGATTATTTTTATCTCTTTCTAACCTTTTATAATTTATTATTGCTGTCATATTATAATTACAGTTTCATATTCATTGAATGCTTTTATAACCACATTCACTGTGAAATAATTGTGTAGTTCAGATTTTCTTGTTGAAAAGATAAAACAATTTTTTAATGTTTCATTTCATGCAAGAGCAACGCAAATTCAAAATGTTTTCTATTTAGGTCTAATAAGTCACAAAAAGTGGGGCCATAGCACCTACCATCCTCGCACGTACTCCGAATTCAACAGTGACCCCAAGCAGGGGGGTTGCAGGGGTGGACAACCAAACTTGAAATTCACAAAATATGCATTTCATCTGCTGCCCAAACTAAGTCATTTTTCAATTTGCAAAACTATACAATGTTAATTTTTTGTTAACTCAACCATTTAAATGGTATCCTTAAAGATACTTTTATTTTCAATCTGAGCTAATTGAGTAGAAAAATCCATGTTGTAGGTTGGATGTTAAGAGGCCTCTACCCAGAAATCGAGCAAAAGTGGAAAAAATGGCATTCTGTTTCTCAAACTAATAAATTATTACTGGAGCTACTGAATTGAAACTTAATGCACTTGAAAGAACATAATTTCCTCTTAAAAATGATCGGAATAGTTTTTTTAAAAAAAGTCTCAGTTATATTTTATTTAAAGAATTCCCAAAGGTGTTTGGGAAAATTTGCATAAAATCGATTTACTATTTTCCAAACCATGATAAGACAGAGTACTATACATCTGAGATCACTAACTCAGCTAAAAGGTAATATCCAAAACAGCAATATCGTCGAGACAGATCTTAAAATTTTACACTGGTTTGGAAAATACAGGTGTTTAAAAACAGACAATATTTTGAAATATGGAACTACGTTTTTCATGTGAATATTAATAGACGTATATTTCAATTTTTACTCAGAACAACAAAGTATCATATCAGCTAACAAATCCAATAAAAATATATATTTATTTACGTATATTTTGTCACAAAATACCGAGTTTAAATTACATATTTTTTCAAAAAATTATTTTGTACGTTGCTTAGTTTATCAACTTTAGCAAGAAATAATTCCGGGTTTCCCGTGAAGGTGGCGGTAGTTGTGTGGCCTGATCTGAACAGCCAATCAGAACAGCACGCAATCAACTATAAAGTGATTATCTTGTGTTTTACTGCTCTCGGAGGTGTGTTCTAAATGAAACCGGTTTGGTGTGAAGTCTGAAGTGCGATTTCAATAAAAGAAATCATGTGTGGATGTGGGTATGTGTAAGCAGATCTATTTCTGTGGCGATTCGAAGTGATTTTGCATTTTTGTTTCGCTGACTGAAAGTAAAAATGAGTGAGGGGTTGATAAAGGCACTTTTCAAGATGTGGATCTAGCTTATACTTTCAGTTTAAAATGTGTTTACAGAAAATTATTTAAACTAATAAACAATACTACAAAAACAAAATCATGATATTACTCAGGATTTTCAGATAGATACTCTAAAGTTTCATTGCTAAATCGTTGTAGAAAAGTTGATTATTGAAAAGTGCATAGATAGGTACCCTTCACTCCGTGAATATTATTGAGTCTGGGTGGATTCGAAGATTGGTGAATGGTGGTTTAGGCTAAAGGGGATAATATAGCACTGCGCTGTTGCTGTTTGTGGGCAATTATTATTTTTTTGCACTGTTGCCGTTGCCTTTGGCTTTATTACATGTTTCGCAGAACAATAAAATATGATTCGTTCTCTCATGAAAAGTTCGCAAAGGAATTTGATTTATGATTCGATTGTATGCTTTTTTTTATTTATTTAGTTTAACGAAGTCAAGACAAAATCCTGAAAATACTCAGATTGTCAATGGAAGCCAGCATCAAGTTTCAGAAGGTGAAGGTGGTCTGAAAACTAATGAACATTTTGAGTTGAAAGGCCTAATATCAGAATCGGAAAGCCTAGAAAGTCTGATAATGGAAAGAGAGACATCTGCGATCGATTCCGTTGCCCTCATAGAAGGAAGAAGGATAATTGACCTTCAATACTTTTTTAATGAGTTGAAAGCAATAGACCAACATTGCCCAGCACTAGGTTGCAGTTTAAACAATATAAAAATTGTTAAAGAAGTCCGAGTGGGTTTTGCAAGTTCGATCTTTTTAAGATGTGAAATGTGCAATTATGAGAGTCGAGTGTTCCTAAATAAGAAAAATCCAGATGCAATGGATGTTAACCCTGCTGCTGTTTTGGCCATTACCAGTGTAGGTTGCGGATACTCATAGTTAGAGGAAATCGTATCTATATTAGATATTCCATGCCCATCATTTAAAATATATAGTGAGATTGAAAAACAAACTGGGGATATCTGGAAAGCCGTGGCAGCAAAAAATATGTTGGAGGCTGCTAACGAAGAGGCTGAGGCCGCCAGACAGCGTGGTGAGATTGATCCGGTATATGGAATTCCGTTTATAACTGTGGTGACAGATGCTTGCTGGAGCAAACGATCTTACAGGAAAATTTTGTTTCCTCTGTCAGGTGCTGCTGTTATGGTTGGGTTGCATACCGGTAAAGTAATTTCTTTAGGAATAAGAAATAAGTACTGCGTTACATGCGCTAGAAGTGATACGGAACAACAACAGGACCACGCGTGCAATATTAACCACAAAGGGCCTTCAACGCTGATGGAGTCAGAAATACTGCTACAAGCATTTAAATCCAGTGTAGCTGAAAACCGCCTACGATATATGACAATGCTTTCAGATGGAGACAGCAGTTCATTTCAAAAAATTATTCAAAACGATCCCTACGGCGGAAGAAGAATCTCCAAAATTGAATGCTGCAACCATTTAATGCGAAATTTTAGAAATAAATTAGAGAACATATCAAGAGGTTGTAAAACAGGATTAAAAGGAGCCTTAAATATAAGACTTGAAAGAATACGGAAGGATATTTTGAGTGCCATTAAGTTCAGACGACAGCAAAGCCAATCCGAGGAAGAAGCAATACCTTTAATTAAAGCAGATATCAGCAATGTTATTCATCATGTTTTTGGAGATCACAACGAATGCCCACCCTACATAAAAGAAAAATGTAAAGAGAATGACGTGAATTTAATTCCCATGATGAAATCAGATGGTCTTTATGATACAGTGATGATTCCTACAAGAAGACTTATTATGAACGCCAAGAGTCTATATCTTGGATTCACTAACAATCTTGCCGAGCACTACAACTCTATTGTAGCCAAACTAGTATAAGGAAAAAGAATCAACTTTTCACTTGGGCAAGGATATTCAGCCAGGTGTACTGCAGCAGCTGTAAAGTTTAACTCTAAAGGGCAGATCTCTGAACTGTTTAAACATCTATATGGACATAGCTCAAATTCGCTGGCAAAACAAATGGAAATTCGGCGACTCCGGTAAAGCGTGTTACAAACCCACAGACGAAATGCGAGAAAGGTTTATCGTAAGAGCAAACTGCATCGCATAAACCGGACAGGTATTGTCAAAGATGTTGGGTATGGTACCAGTTGCCACCAACCAGACATGAATGAAGACAAATTCATTGCAGAGAAAAACTGTCTAATAGAACAACTAAAGCAAAATCAAAACAATCGCCAGCTTTTAGAAAAACAAACATTGGGAAAGTCCAGTAATGAAAAATGGTTGAATATCAGAAAGAAAATGTTGACAGCCTCATATTTCGGACAAATATGCAAAGCAAAAAAAATCGAAGGTTATGTTAAAAGACTTGCACATCCCACGACCTTATTAACAGCTTCCGTCATGTATGGAAAAATTAACGAAGACACTGCGAGGCTGCAACTGGAACAGCAATTGGGCAGAAGTATATCGAACTCAGGAATTTTTATCGATGAGGAGTATTACTTTCTTGGTGCTTCTCCAGATGGACTTATCGACGACGATTACTACAAGAGTTGTAGTGCTCGGCAAGATTGTTAGTGAATCCAAGATATAGACTCTTGGCGTTCATAATAAGTCTTCTTGTAGGAATCATCACTGTATCCTAAAGACTATCTGATTTCATCATGGGAATTAAATTCACGTCATTCTCTTTACATTTTTCTTTTATGTAGGGTGGGCATTCGTTGTGATCTCCAAAAACATGATGAATAACATTGCTGATATCTGCTTTAATTAAAGGTATTGCTTCTTCTTCGGATTGGCTTTGCTGTCGTCTGAACTTAATGGCACTCAAAATATCCTTCCGTATTCTTTCAAGTCTTATATTTAAGGCTCCTTTTAATCCTGTTTTACAACCTCTTGATATGTTCTCTAATTTATTTCTAAAATTTCGCATTAAATGGTTGCAGCATTCAATTTTGGAGATTCTTCTTCCACCGTAGGGATCGTTTTGAATAATTTTTTGAAATGAACTGCTGTCTCCATCTGAAAGCATTGTCATATATCGTAGGCGGTTTTCAGCTACACTGGATTTAAATGCTTGTAGCAGTATTTCTGACTCCATCAGCGTTGAAGGCCCTTTGTGGTTAATATTGCACGCGTGGTCCTGTTGTTGTTCCGTATCACTTCTAGCGCATGTAACGCAGTACTTATTTCTTATTCCTAAAGAAATTACTTTACCGGTATGCAACCCAACCACAACAGGAGCACCTGACAGAGGAAACAAAATTTTCCTGTAAGATCGTTTGCTCCAGCAAGCATCTGTCACCACAGTTATAAACGGAATTCCATATACCGGATCAATCTCACCACGCTGTCTGGCGGCCTCAGCCTCTTCGTTAGCAGCCTCCAACATATTTTTTGCTGCCACGCCTTTCCAGATATCCCCAGTTTGTTTTTCAATCTCACTATATATTTTAAATGATGGGCATGGAATATCTAATATAGATACGATTTCCTCTAACTATGAGTATCCGCAACCTACACTGGTAATGGCCAAAACAGCAGCAGGGTTAACATCCATTGCATCTGGATTTTTCTTATTTAGGAACACTCGACTCTCATAATTGCACATTTCACATCTTAAAAAGATCGAACTTGCAAAACCCACTCGGACTTCTTTAACAATTTTTATATTGTTTAAACTGCAACCGAGTGCTGGGCAATGTTGGTCTATTGCTTTCAACTCATTAAAAAAGTATTGAAGGTCAATTATCCTTCTTCCTTCTATGAGGGCAACGGAATCGATCGCAGATGTCTCTCTTTCCATTATCAGACTTTCTAGGCTTTCCGATTCTGATATTAGGCCTTTCAACTCAAAATGTTCATTAGTTTTCAGACCACCTTCACCTTCTGAAACTTGATGCTGGCTTCCATTGACAATCTGAGTATTTTCAGGATTTTGTCTTGACTTCGTTAAACTAAATAAATAAAAAAAAGCATACAATCGAATCATAAATCAAATTCCTTTGTGAACTTTTCATGAGAGAACGAATCATATTTTATTGTTCTGCGAAACTTGTAATAAAGCCAAAGGCAACGGCAACAGTGCAAAAAAATAATAATTGCCCACAAACAGCAACAGCGCAGTGCTACATTATCCCCTTTAGCCTAAACCACCATTCACCAATCTTCCAATCCACCCAGACTCAATAATATTCACGGAGTGAAGGGTACCTATCTATGCACTTTTCAATAATCAACGTTTCTACAACGATTTAGCAATGAAATTTTAAAGTATCTATCTGAAAATCCTGAGTAATATCATGATTTTGTTTTTGTAGTATTGTTTATTAGTTTAAATAATTTTCTGTAAACAAATTTTAAACTGAAAGTATAAGCTAGATCCACATCTTGAAAAGTGCCTTTATCAACCCCTCACTCATTTTTACTTTCAGTCAGCGAAACAAAAATGCAAAATCACTTCGAATCGCCGCAGAAATAGATCTGCTTACACATACCTACATCCACACATGATTTCTTTTATTGAAATCGCACTTCAGACTTCACACCAAACCGGTTTCATTTAGAACACACCTCCGAGAGCAGTAAAACACAAGATAATCACTTTATGGTTGATTGCGTGCTGTTCTGATTGGCTGTTCAGATCAGGCCACACAACTACCGCCACCTTCACGGGAAATCCGGAATTATTTCTTGCTAAAGTTGATAAACTAAGCAACGCTTAGAGCGTGTAGAGCTACTGATGATTTATTTGCTCTGTTGTGTTTAATGTGGCTGCTATGTTCAATAAAGCGAGAAATTTAAAAATTGACGAAGCAATTCATTTGTTTTTGTTATTTAATTGTTGTGATCAATAAGGTGTTTTTTCGTTAAAAAATTTCTTCCTCTGAGTGGAAAATGGATGTTATGAAATTAAGAAATTTGGCACTAATATCATAACCAAAGTGTCAAAGGAGCAATTGAGATTATGGCCCTTGCAGTAGTCGATATCCTGCTTCCTGCAATATGGAGGAACTTCTGGAGTTCTTGGATGCTGATGACACAGGTGTTGGAATCAGGCCAGGTTAGTTTCATTTATGTTGGCATATGTTTATCGGTCTCTAAACTGTAAGAGTTAGAGCCGGGTGGTGGCTGCGGTCCCAGAAGATTTGTTGTATGTTGGCACTTGGTTATCGTATCGGTCTCTAAACTGTAAGAGTTAGAGCCGGTTGGTGGCTGTGGTCCCACAAGATTTAATGTACTTAAGCATTTGTTTATCGGTCTCTAATCTGTAAGAGTTAGAGCCGGGTGGTGGCTGTGGTCCCACAAGATTTTTATTGATTGGTCTCTTAACCTGTAGAGTTAGAGCCAGGTGTTGGCCGCGGTCGTACCAGACTTCTTTTACTTTAGTTCATGTTTGTATCCTTAAGCCTTTGGAAATGGAATCTTGAGGTAGCTGTGGTCCAATATGACCGCAGACAAACCCCTTTTGGGATAATGCACATTTTTTTTTTATATTTACAGATGTCCAGACACAGATGCGGGTGGCAATGGTGCAGTAGTAGTGTATTCGCTTACGGAATGGAAGGTCGTGCGTTCGAATCCCGGCCAAGTCCATTACCTTATACCGAATACATGAAATCGTTATCTCCCTAAGTAACTTAGACACCACCCGTGGAGAAAAACCCTACAACTGCACCCAAACACTTCTTTCATATCTCTCTATTCTTTCTAATACCAAGTAGCTTACACTGTGTTCCTAGCATTATAAGGGTACTGTAACAACAGAAAAAAAAAATCCCTTTAGCGTAAGCAAATTATATAAAAAAAAGATTGAGGTGCCGAGTACGTCACCAGAGTCAGGTGGGCCGTGTTAGCGTTATCTAGCAGCTGATTGTTAAATCAACAACCACCGTCGATAAATCCCTGTACCTAGTGCGGAGGTATTCGGAGGGATCAAAGATGGCAAACAACCATCTAGCAGCTAATTGCTATATCAACAAGAACCGTCGATCCTTTCGTATACCTAAAGCAGGGGTATTCGAAGGATGATAAAATAACAAACAACCATCTAGCAGCTAATTGCTAAATCAACAAGAACCGTCGATCCATTCGTATACCTAAAGCAGGGGTATTCGAAGGATGATAAAATAACAAACAATCGATTGCCAGCAGAGATTACAATCGACCCTTTTATGTGGCAGTGCAGATCTATTGGAGGGAACATGATGTGAAAAGCAAATATCAACAACAGATGTATTCGAAGGGGATGTTTTACCAAGAAAACGATGAAGGAAAAAAAGACACTTCTGGTCGAGAGTTCGAATCGTGCGGTTGTGGTCTTAAAAGATAAAATAAAACTAAAAAGAATTAAAGTGAATTAAGAATAAAATTGAGTGGTGTTTGCATTTTTGTTTTAAACATTTTTATTTTATAAAAATTCTAACAATATATACGCACGACCTTCCATTCCGTAAGCGAATACACTACTACTGCACCATTGCCACCCGCATCTGTGTCTGGACATCTGTAAATATAAAAAAAAAAATGTGCATTATCCCAAAAGGGGTTTGTCTGCGGTCATATTGGACCACAGCTACCTCAAGATTCCATTTCCAAAGGCTTAAGGATACAAACATGAACTAAAGTAAAAGAAGTCTGGTGCGACCGCGGCCAACACCTGGCTCTAACTCTACAGGTTAAGAGACCAATCAATAAAAATCTTGTGGGACCACAGCCACCACCCGGCTCTAACTCTTACAGATTAGAGACCGATAAACAAATGCTTAAGTACATTAAATCTTGTGGGACCACAGCCACCACCCGGCTCTAACTCTTACAGTTTAGAGACCGATAACCAAGTGCCAACATACAACAAATCTTCTGGGACCGCAGCCACCACCCGGCTCTAACTCTTACAGTTTAGAGACCGATAAACATATGCCAACATAAATGAAACTAACCTGGCCTGATTCCAACACCTGTGTCATCAGCATCCAAGAACTCCAGAAGTTCCTCCATATTGCAGGAAGCAGGATATCGACTCTAGGGGCCCTTTAAGCTCAGGTGTAAATATTTTCAAAATCCGCCCACTGACACGCCCACTATTTACAATCAACTTTTTTGCAAATCCAGAGTTTGAGCTAGGGAGCTGAAATTTATAATATATACAATAACACCTCGAGTAACGACGCTTCGACTTACGTCATTTCGACTTACGACGTCTGAATAATGCAGGAACGTTACCTCGACTTGCGTCATTTTTGCTTCGAGTAAAGACATCGGATGCGTTAGTAGGCCATGAAAACTTTAAATTTTGAATTTGACAATTGATGTTTTTTAGAGGCAATTTCAGTTTATACTTTGCAGGACAAACACAAAGTGAAAATTGTAGGATTCCGTAACCTTGTTTTTTTTCTATAAAATTAAAGTTGATTAAGGTCCAAAAATTAAGCTCTGATATAAAGTTAATACTTTGTAAGTAACACTTTTGTTTTTTTTTTTATAATATAATTTAATATAAGTACGTCCAAATGCAGATACATAAATGACTGCTTAATTTGCTTTAGGACTAAGTCAAATTTCAACATAATGGATGGGAAAAGGGTATCTTGCTCGGTTTCTGGAACTTCACGCAAAAAGCAAAGAAAAGTGTTTTCAATCAAATCTAAAATCGAGATTTTAGACCGCTTAGATAAAGGCGAAAAGGCCGCCAACGTCGCAAGCTCCCTCAGACTGTCCCATTCAACCGTACGTAACGTAAAAGCGAATTCAAGTAAACTACGTGCAAGTGCCTCAGCAGGAGTTTCTGCGGATACCATCATCACAAAGAACAGACCGTCATCTATTATTAAAATGGAAAAACTTTTATTTATATGGATACAGGACTTGAACCGAAGGAAGATTCCTGTAAATACTAGCGTTATCCAGAGGAAAGCTCAGAGCGTTATTGATTCCATTAAAGGACCTGATGAGGATTTAACTTTTAAAGCCAGCCGAGGATGGTTTGATAAATTCAAAAACAGGTATGGTCTCCATAATATAAAGTTAAGTGGGGAGTCCGCAAGTGCAGACGTTGAGGCAGCAAATTTGTTTCCAAGAAAACTCAAAGATATTATTGAGGAAGGTCAATACAGCCCTAAGCAAGTTTTTAATGTAGACGAAACAGGGTTATACTGGAAACGATTGCCAACAAGAACCTTTGTGTCTAGAGAAATAAGTTTAGTTCCAGGCTATAAGACAGCAAAAGATAGGTTGACTCTACTGCTAGGTGGAAATGCTTTCGGTGACTTCAAGCTTAAGCCACTGTTAATTTTCAAATCTCTTAACCCGAGGGCTTTAAAAAACGTGGAGAAAAAGAGTCTTCCGGTTATTTAGAGAGCTAACAAAAAAGCCTGGGTAACTTCATCGATGTTTACTGATTGGTTCAAAAACGAATTTTGCCCAGCTGCTAAGGAGTACTGCTCTAAAAATAATGTCTCAGAAAGGATTCTTTTTATCCTAGACAATGCCCCAGGCCACCCTCACTGTCTTGACGATATAGATCAAAATGTCAAAGTAATTTTTCTTCCTCCGAATATTACTTCCATACTTCAGCCCATGGACCAGGGAGTTATTGCTTCTTTTAAGGCGTATTATTTGCGCCGTACATTTCAACAGGTAATTCGTGATCTTGATACGTCATTCGAAAATTAAGAAAAACTAACCCACGTAAAGAAAAATTTGGCAGAAGTACAACATTCAGCAAGCCATTCAAAACATAGCCGACTCCTGGAAAGATGCAACAGATTCTAATATGATTAAAGTATGGCGGCAAATCTGGCCAGAATGTGTTCAATCTGGACATTGTGCTAATAATGACAGTGCGCTAAACAACGAAGAAGAAATTCTGTCGGAAATACTTTATCTGGCTAGGGAAATAGGATTCTCTGAACTAAATGAAGGCGACATAACTGACTTAATTAACGTTCAAGAGGAACCACTTTCGAATGACGAGTTGATTAGAATCTTAGAAGACACAGAAGAAGAGGTTCCGGCGCCTGATAATGCTGGCCAAGAAAAATTTACATCGAAACAGCTGTCAGAATTTTTGGACTGTATGGAAACTGGCTTGAATATTTTAAAAAATGATCCAGATCGAGAGAGAAGCGAGAAGGTTTCATTCTTAATCTCAGAGAATATTTCATGTTACAAGGACCTTTACAAAAAAATAAAGCTAGAAGCTGCTCAAACCACACTGACACAATTTTTTAAGCCGTCGAATGCTAATCCGTCTTCTTCAGCGAATACTGCAGGACCATCAGAACAAGAAATCGAAGCTGAATTAGAAGTACTGCTGTCAAGCGATGAAGATATTATGTAGTATGTAAATGTCTATCATTAGAATTTTCTAAATTTTGAAATTTTTATTTAGTTTTACTGTTACTACCTTATTCTTTACTTAATCCTTATTTTTTATTACTTATTCCTTACTTTTTTTCTTATTTATTATTACTCTTCATTGGCTTATCGTAAATAAACGTGATTTATATCCGTATAACTACCGTATGTTTGTTCTTGTTTTCTTTTATTTTTTCTGCTTCGACCTAAGTCGATTTCGACTTACGACGCCTTTTCCCGGAACAAATTAGTGACGTAATTCGAGGTATGCCTGTACTCTCTAGGGGGCCCTTTATGCCCATGTGCTAATATTTTCAAAATCCGCCTACTGACGCGCCCACAATTTTTTTTTTTTTTTTTTTTTTAATTCAAAGTTTGAGCTAGGGAGCTGAAATTTATAATATATACTCTCTAGGGGCCCTTTATGCTCAAGTGTTAATTTTTTTTAAATCCGCCTACTGACACGCCCACAATTAAATAAAACATTTTATTGAAAAACCAAAGTTTGAGCTAGGGAGCGTTTTTAACAAAAGCTTCGTTTTTTTTTTGATTAAATCCTTTAAATTATACTATAATTATAATTATAATTATATTTATATGTAGAGCGTTCTTAACAATTCAACCATACTAAGACTTTTGTCACACCCACTTATGAGGGATAGGAATAAGAATATGGTATCCAACAGTTGCCCCAAGCGGACTATAGCCCGTCCCTATGTTTTTTCATTGCAGACGTTTCATGGAATGGAGAGTGTTTGCGTGCTGGTAGTAACTCTACGAAATGATCTGAGGAGAGTAGAAAAGCCTATGAAAGCATCAGAAGCAGCAGAAGCATAGCATGAACTGCTAACTATTCCCGCGAATTAATACCTAACGGCAGTCCCGCGGGAGAGGGGTATGTTATTTTTTTGTTTTTAAATTAACCCTCCCCCTATTGGCTCATTGTACCTAAAACATCTTTGGTGACAGAAAGGGGTGTGTACTAAAAGTCGAGTATCTCTAGTGAAGGCCAATACGTCTTTAGTGGCAGAGTTTCGTAGCTCCACCAGTGAGCGTATCTCCCTGTGAAAGCAACATTCTGTCTCCGGACACAAATTCACTTCGTTGAGATTATATCTTAAGCCGCAGTGGCCAGTGAAAAAGCCCACCAGCTTTCCTATATTTTCTTTATTTAGCATAAGTATTTCCTTGCGGAGTAAGGTTTAATAAGGGTGGCGACGGTGTAGAGGTTAGTGTGTTGGCTTGTGACCCGTGCGGTGCAGGTTCAATCCCCATGGGGAACAACAACATACGCCACCCAATCACATGCCTCTACACCAAAAGGAGGATTTCTGCCTGGTAGTAAAATGGAACGTTACCGAGTCTGAGTGCTCTAGGATTTCGTTTGGATTGTCTTAAATCAGGGAAAATTTTATAGTCTTTTATTAACCCTAAAGTAGCAGCAAAATCTGCAAAACGGTTCTGGTCCAAAGAACGCAGATTATGATAAAGCTGTAGCCAGCTCGTATGCAGATTCATTGCCTGCAATACCCTGAGGGCCAGGCACCCATCCAAATTTGACTTTGTCGTTTTAGCTAAATATTGCAAGCCATCGTGGCAGTTTTTTACAGTCAAAAAGACCATTGTGTTGGGCGACATTGAACGTAGTGCTGCTTGAC
Source organism: Portevinia maculata (assembly GCA_949715645.1). Classification (NCBI taxonomy): domain Eukaryota; kingdom Metazoa; phylum Arthropoda; class Insecta; order Diptera; family Syrphidae; genus Portevinia; species Portevinia maculata. The sequence continues at coordinate 150,524,794 of OX454526.1, forward strand.
TATCTGAAAGAATATGTATACAACCGCCTTTAATTCCCTTATTGGAGTTTAAGACAGCGCAGATCTCAATGGTATGGACTTCTGCCTGGAATACCGTGGGACAGATTCTTATAGGTATCGAGACTTTGGTGTCGGGTCCAAAGATACCAGCTCCAACTCCAGATTCCTTTTCCGATCTGTGGGTGTACCATACCAGACTGCTCGTGTCCAGTGCTGGAACATCATCGGCCCATTTAGAACCATCCAATATTTTTACCTCAAACAATTTCCCAAAAGATCCCTAACCATAGTGTCCGGGATGGTGTAAAATATGTCCAAGTTTTGGATTGAGTTAAGTATTTTCAGGTGACCCACGCCGTCATGCGATTTATACTAATACATCCAAGCTGCAGCTAATAGCGCATCTAGCAGTCGACTTCCTAATAAAGATTTGTAAACGTGTGGCCCCAACATTAGCTTCAGGTACTACTGTTAAGTGGGTGCGCTAAATCTTCCTGAGCTTGTTTGCCTAGTACCAAGTACCATATGATAAAATTTGCTATAAATGGACTAGCGAGTGTAAGGTCAAGTACCTTTTCGCGAATCGAATTTACAGTGGCTGGTTTTGAACCTTTATTAAGAATTTCTAAATTACTACTAACTAGAAAACCTTACAATCAATGAGCTCTTTTGTTGTTGTCGCTGCTTACCCATATCTTGTTGTGCGCATTGGCATCGCACATGATGACATAGTGCTGTTTGTTATGTTCGCAGTGGCGAATGAGTACCTGGAAATCGAATGGATTAGATAAGACTAGATTTTATCCAAATAATAATTTGTACAATAGTAATCCTTGAGGAAAAACAAATGCATAATTTAAAGCATGACATTTTTGTCGTCTGCCTGAGTGAACAAGATTTCGATAAGGATAACAATACCATTTATAATTTATAATACCCTGATTGTTTATAAGGCAAGACTATAGCTATTATTAACAACCAATAGTTGCGCAGATCTAAAAGGGCCTCATGGCGCGCAAACTGCGAAAAGCTGGAAAAACTCCCAGCAGTGGCGCCCAAACCAGGTAACAAACCTAGTGAAATACCTAAATCCTATCGTCCCATAAGCTTGACATCGTTTTTCCTGAAAACAATGGAAAGAATAATTGACGTTCATATCAGAGAATGCGTAACTATTAGCATGCCTCTACACCCCTGTCAATATGCGTATCAAAAAGGCAAATCAACGGAAGGCGCCCTGTTAAAACTAACAAATCACATAAACAACGCCTACCGTTGCAAAGAAATTGCACTATGCGCTTCTCTTGACATAGAGGGTGCTTTTGATAACACCGGTTATGATTCAATATCAAATGCTTTAATTCATCGAAAGGTAGACTTTCCCACCATAAACTGGATAAAAGCGATGCTCGAAAGTCGGAAAATCACTGCTTCGTCAGGACAGACTTCAGTATCAGCTATAAAAGGCTGTCCACAAGGAGGAGTTTTATCACCCCTCCTGTGGTCTTTGGTCATAGATGACCTACTTCAAAAACTAAGTAATTTAGGCTACGACATAATAGGGCATGCCGATGACTTGGTCATCATTATTAGGGGCAAAGAATCAAACGTAGTTACTTCACGTATGCAAAATGCCCTTAAGATAGCTATAGACTGGTGCGTCAAGGAAAAGCTCTCCATAAACCCCAGTAAAGCTATCATAGTTCCTTTCACAAAAAGAAGAAATCTCAGCTTAGCCCAGATTTCACTAAATGGCACGACCATTGAGTATTACGACGAAGTCAAATATCTTGGAGTAATCCTGGACAAAAGACTAAACTGGAACTCTCACATCTACAACAAAATCACTAAAGCCAACAGAGCTTTATGGGCCTGTCGGCGCACATATGGCAGAACCTGGGGAATCTCTAAAAAGTTGGCCACTGGATCTACACAGTGATGATAAGACCCATTATAACATACGCCTCCATTGTATGCTGGTCAAAATCCACACAAAAGGTCGCAATAGAGAAGCTCAAAAAGGTACAACGGCTTGCGTGCCTTGGTATCTCCGGAGCCAAGCGAACCTGTTCAACGGCTGCCATAGAGGCAATAACAGGTATTACACCTCTCCACATATACATTCAAAAAGTGGCGATCCGCAGTGCAATAAGTCAAATACAGTTAAACGAGATAAGTCTTAACGATCATCCGGAACTTAAGACCCTTCACCGAAGAACTGGCCAGAAAAGGTTCGGAAACACCCTTCATAGGTCCCGAACCCTTCTGCTGCACTCCTAGATCAGCAGGAACGGCAGCAATAAAAAGCTGGGAACACAGAAAATGTATCCATCTTTGGGAGGGAAAGCATCCCAGGTTTAAGACAGACCAAACGAGCCATTCGGCCTTTCAATAAAAATGCCAGCAAATGCCTAAACCTAAGCAGGCATGATATCAAAAACTTAGTAGGTTACCTTACTGGCCACCATGGTTTAAGATATCATCAACACAAAATGAAAATAGTAGACTCTCCTGAGTGCCGACTCTGTCTTGAAGAGGACGAGTCAGCTGAACACATTTTATGTGAATGTCCGGCCCTAAACGGAATTAGAAAGAAGATCTTTTTCAGGGAACAAATGTGCCCCGAGGATATAAAGAATTCTTCTACTAGTAGAATTGTCCGCTTTACACGGAAAGTGGAAACTCTACTAGTCTAAATTTTTCTGGCCCACACGGCACAAAAGATCTTTTTAGGTCGAAGTGCCCCCTTGGCGAGCCAGAATTTATAAAAAAAAAAAAAAAAGAAGCTATTATTAATGTTAATATTATTATTAGTATTGTTATAATGGGATTGTACCGTGATTTCTCGTTTGTTGCGAGAGGAGAGTACCGTGTCGGGAGTAAAACAACAGTATTATGGTTTGTATGTTTATTTATTACTAGTGAGGCCCGCTGTCTAGGCTTGGCTGCAACATTCAACTAGTGTTCTTGTATTTGATATTATGATTATTAAGAGCTAGAGAGGATTGCTGTCTAGGCTTGGCTGCGACCTTCTAGTTAATTGTTATTACTCCGTGTTGAATTTCTCTGTGTGAATTACTCTTTGTTGAATTACTCTGTGGTGAATTACTCTGTGCCCCTTACTATAAAATTCTTAGTTCTTTTATATTAAAAACTTCTAGGCATTCATTTTAGTCAATTTCCATACACCTCTAACAAACACATTTTCCAATTTACGCGTTTCCCAATCACGGGTTTCTCAATCAGGTTTCGCAATCATTACTTTGCGTTCCCGAAAAATGTCATGTCACAATATGTCATTCACCATTTGCCCTAGCCATGAATATTGCACTTATAAGCATATAATAATATTAAATTATTTCCATGTCGCGGCACTCGTCGCGGATATGCAATCTCAGCCAGAGTATATCCATAATGAGTAGGCACACTCTCTGCGCATATGCATTCCCTACTACTACAAAGCAAAATGCAGAAAAAATGCTACAATATGTGGAAGCAGGTCAAAATGATGTGTTTTAACCCTTATGGAACGACTGCTGTGGGGCATTTATTGCTACGCAATGATCCATTTCGGAGAAAACACCCCAATCTAAAAAAGAAGAACCAAATGAAACATTGAAGGCTAAATATTTAAAAGCCTGTGATGAAAGAGATGGGTTAAAGCAACTCAATGAGACACTGCTTAAGGAAATAAATAATCTGAAGCAATTGTTAAAAGAAGAGGTCAACAACCAGAAAAAAGTGAATGTCCAACCAGCCGAGTTCTCAACAGATGAGGAAGAACTAAGAAAAGAGACAAAAGGACATCGTCACAAGGGGAATAAAAAACAAAGAAAATAAAACACAAAATCCAACCAAGCCCCCGCCAACTATTTGCGCTGCAAGTAAATAAGTATGAAAGCTTGGCCAAAGTATTGGAGGAAATAAAATTAAAGCATGTAAAGCGTTAATAAACACAAATGACAACAAAATCAATGTGATTGAAGAAGAGGGATATAGAAGCCTCACTAAAATACTAAATCAGAAAAAAGTAACAAAAAATAAACAAAACAGACCAATGAAGGTTATAGTGAAAAGACTTAATCATGCTCACCCGAAAACATAAAAAAAGAGTTAAAAGACAGAGACTTAAAAATTTTGGAAGTTATAAATATGCTGAAATTTAAAAGCAAAGTACGGCTAACAATTTTAGATTGCACATAGATACTGCAGCTTAAGATGTGTTAAATGTGCAGGAAGTCACCACACTTAAATGTAGGAAGAAAGAAGATGAACATCCTAAATGTGCAAACTGCAATGAAAACTATCCTGTCAGCTACAGAGGTTGTTTAGTTGCAAAAGAAAGTCAACTTGCAAGAGACAAAAAGCAAAAGAAACCACAAAAAAGCTCAAATAAGGAAGAGCAAAAAGTAAAAAAGGACTTGCAAAGAGCCCACAGAAAGAAAACCTTAAAGACCAAGCAATAATCAAAAAGGTCCCTAGACAAAAGACGTCGGGTCCAAAAATGGCATATGCTCAGACAGCATCAATAAATACTCAAATACCAGCAGATAAAATGGTAAAACGCAAAGTAGAGCCAAACACTGGAATGGAAAACCTCATGAAACAAATCCTAAACAGGTGTCGTTCCATGGAAAAACCGAATAAAGCGATATTAGATAGAAAATTGTTGTTAGAGAGACAGAACAGCAACAAAATAGCTGATACCAAAAGCCAGACATGATGAATAAAATAAAAATTCTAGAATGGAATGCTAATGGTATCGAGAGTCGCGAGGACAAGATGCAAGTGACTCTTGACATACACCAGATCGATGTACACTCATTTCAGAGACGCTTTTTAAATTGATTACTGACTTTAAACTGCAAGGATATGAATTATATCACTTCCCACATCCTCATAACTGCGCAAAAGGTGGGGCAGCAGTGTTAATAAAGAATACAATAAAACACCATATAGAAGCAAAATTCCAATCATGTGCCATCCAAGGCATTTCCATAAGTGTAGAAATGAGCAGTGGGCAAATATCTGTCAGAAGGTAAGAGAAGAGAAAGCAAATACTTTCTCTTAGTATCTTGAAGTCGTATTCAAACCTCATGAAGATAAAGGTTATCAAGGACTCGAAATAAGGTGCGAAGAAGATAGACATATTCGGTCGGTAACAGCTAAAGAACTTGCCAAAGGAATTAAAGAAAGCATATATATAAACAAGGCCAAAGGGTTTGATTTGATTACAGGAGAAATTTTGAAACAATTTCCATGAAAATGTTAAAGGAAAACTAGCGCAGATTATAAATGCTGCACTTAAATTAAGATATGTGCCAAGCAGGTGGAAAGTTGCGGAGGTAATAATGATACCTAAACCAGGCAAACCACCTAACGAAGTTACCTCATATCGCGCAATATCTATTCTACCAATTTTGTCCAAGTTCTTCGAAAAAGTGCTGGTAAAACGTCTACAAAAAACAATAGATGAAAAATCGCTAGTCCCAATTCACCAATTTGGATTTATAAATAAGTACTCAACCATTGATCAGGTGCATAGAATCACAGATAATTGAAAAATGTGAGCTCTCCTGTATTTCTTGATATAGCACAAGCGTTGGATAAAGTCTGGCACAAAGGACTGACATACAAATTACAAAAGCAGTAAGCGACCATTCTGGAGTCTTATATATCAGATAAATTCTTCAGAATTGAATAAGCAGTAAGCGACCATTCTGGAGTCTTATATATCAGATAGATTTTTCGGAATTGAATAATATACAGCGTACTCAACATTGAGAGAGATTAAAGCTGGTGCACCGCAAGGCAGTTTGCTAGGTCCAGTTCTATACCTACATTTCACTAGCGATCTGCCTGAAAGTGAAGAAACCAACATAGCTACTTTTGCAGATGACACAGCTGTCCTTGCTGTGGGAGCAACTGTCGAAATAGCAACAAAAAAGCTTTAAACAGTGTTCCTTACGCAGACGAGTAAGAGACTCGAAATTAATCTTGACAAGAATTATGTGGAGATTTTATTTCTGAGGAAACATTACATTAGTTTTAGAATTACTGAATATTACAAGCGAAATTCTTACCGCAGTTTGCGTCTCTCTACTCGCTTTCGTCTTGAAGGAACTATAGATGTGGAATGAAATCAAATGCGCGCAACGAATAACGAATAGGCAAATAGAAAATGATAGAGCGAGAGGCACAAATTTGGTTTGACAGAGATGACTCGTGGTCATGGTTAATAAATAGAAAGTTCTGTTCATTTATGATGTCGGTTGGCGTTCTGTTACAAACAGCAATAAACAATATTTAAGAATGGACTAAGAAATGGCAGATTAGATTAAATGACCTTAAGTCAGTCCATATTAATTTTACGTATAAAAACGTACCACACATTTCGGTCTACATTAACAACAATGTAGTGCAATATTCAAACATAGCCAAATATCTAGGCATGACTCTAGACGTTGGAAAGCTCACGTAAAGAAAAAAAAGATGAGTTGAACATGCGATATAGTAAAATATATTGGCGTATTGGAAGATACTCATCCCTGTCCAACTATTTACAATAAGTTAATGTATAGACACGCAAGTTCTGAAACCAGTATGGACCTACGGGCTCCAGTTGTGGACATGCACATGCCAAACAAATTCACAAGGTTTTCCAAAATAAAGTAGGTACTAAGGAGCATAGTTAATGCACCCTCTGTATAGATATCTAAATGTTGAAATGGTTGAAGATGAAGTTAAGAAAGTTGCTCAAAGGAACAGAAGTAGGCTTCTCAACCATGTAAACACAGATATGTGCAGAACGTTTAAATAATGACAATGTAATCAGGAGATTGAGACTGGTAAAACCTCTTGATATATAAGAGAAAGCTAGGGCTAAGAAATCAGGTATTGTTTTTAAACAAAAAAAAGTTCGGGAATCCGACAAACAAAAAATCTCTTAAATTCATTAAATAATTCAAAAACAAATTGCCGATTAGTCGTCGACTATGTGCAATCGCATTCGGGATGGCCAGTGTCAGTCGCCCGGCAGTATTTTTAGATGAGTTAAAGTTCATAACTATTGCAGAAGCATCCCTGCACTATCTTTCGATGACAAAACAAAACAAAAAAAATTGTTTTTTTTTACTGATTACACCTAATTATAAACCTCTACAATTACCCTTTAGTCACAAATATGAAAATAAATGCTTCTTCTTTGCTTTGATTTCGCTAAAAATAATACAATCCGGTGTTCGGCCTATAGTAATAATTAAAATGATTTGACTCGTTATTTGCTAGTTTTTATGGTGGTTGGTCACACTAGTTTTGCAATAAGGTTGGATCGGCTGTCGTTACGTTTTTTCATAATGTATTTTCAAAGGTGTATTGACTTGAATTCGTGTCAGTCGTGCGAAACAAGTGAAGAAAACACAATACGGGGTGACGCGTGTTAGTTCTCAGAGCAAACAAATATGAGTTACGTGTTTGTAAAAAGATAAAGGTCAATTGTTTTTTAATTTAAAAATATTGTAATATATCTATCAATACTGCTGAACTGATCGAAAGATTAGACAGGTTATACGATATTTTTTATTCGTCGAATGCAGTTACAATCACCCAAAAACAAGAACAATGTGAAAAACATTTTCAAAACCGAATCTGACTATAAAACTGTTGATTTCGGTGGCGAAAATGCGTTTTATGATTTTGCAGGCTACATTTAAAAAAAACCGTCAAATACACAAGTGTGAGCTGAAATTAAGTCAGAAACTTAGTCTCAAGTACATATTCACAGATTTCAAAGTATATACTCGTATATGAGGGCAGTGGTGTATCCAGAAAAAAAATTGGGGGGCTGACTTTGTAAAATTTTTCAATCATTTTTTTCCGTTTTAATTTTTTGTAGTCCTTTTAAGGTAATAAAATGAGTGAATCCAAAATTTGTTTTCCTCCCAGAAACCTTAACTTGCGTAATCCACAAAATTTAACAAGATTTTATTAATTTGTTTTATTAATAATATAGGCAAGAAATAATAATGAACTTTGTTATTTGTTTATATAAACAAGTTTTGAAAACTTAACTTTGAATATTAAAATAGTTAAACATATTGTTTTATTATTATATATCAAATCCATTCTCATATTTATATATATATATATGTTTGGGTTCTGTTCAAATGAGTTAAAATTTAATACAAATATTTTGAGTCCTATCTCTTTAAAATGTATAGTAAAATTATCACTTTCAATGTAGACACCATTTTTTATTATGTTTTACAAAATTTAATAAACTTAAATTGAAAAAAGAAATTGAGTTGTTTTCTTTATTAGTTTAAAAGTTATTGAACTTGAAGTCGAAGCAAAGGGGTGGTTCTGTTCAAGTGAGCGGCACTGTATATCCGATTTTAACGTTATGCGTAAATTTGACGCATGATTATCTTTTCTAGGGTTAAGTAAAGTAAGTAATACGTTTTTGAGAGACAGTTTTATAGTTTATTTAGCACAGGGTAAAACAAATAAAAACGGAATTTACATCCTTTCTAAAAATATTAGATACTTACTACTTACATATTATACATGTGACAAATGAACTATAAACTATAGCACTTAACAAATTAAACCAGTTGGATAGATAGCCCCGCCGACCCTGATACTGCATATAGATTGTGAGTTGAAAATAATCAACAATGCAGATGTGCGTATGAGCATGGCACAATTTCGTGAATCACAATCACAAGAGGCACGAGCTGAAAGAAATCAACAAAGACAATTGAATTGAACGGCTTACTTGTCGGTATGGATCCAGATTCTAACCTGTTCCTGAAGTCAATTCGAACATTTAATTCATGTTTCCAAATGACATCGTTTGGAGCAACAGAAATAGTTAAAAAAATGCTGAAAATAGTCAACAATCCCATTCAACATTCAAAATCAAAATCCAAAGCTATCACAAAGTGGGCTCATTGCTGCCAATTTCGAATGAACAACATAAATTTTTACAAATTTACTTTATGGGCCGTTGGGACTCCGAAAGCGCACGTTGCGGCTACAATAACCTCAATTCACCATATGCCGGACGCATCGTCGGCAAGCTGGATGCTCTATAGACATTTTCACCAAGCTATCTTTTTCTGAAGTGCGGAATCCCTGTCTTAAACAACAGAAACAAATTGAATGATAAAATTGTAGAAATTTGCACAAATCGTATGGAATAATCATTGTGATTGTTAATGAACTGAATATGAAAGTGCAAACAGAAGCTATTGAAGGGTAAAAAGTAACAAATAATAGAGAAAAAACGTGAGAAAGTATGTTAAATCAAAACAAACAATTAACATAGGCAAACTTTTGGATATCCTATTCTTATTCCCAGCAGACACCTAGAGAGTCTATATCATAAATTTCAGTTTCCTAGCTCAAACTTTGAATTTCCAATAATATTGTTTTATTTAATTGTGGGCGTGTCAGTTGCTGATTTTAGAAATTGTATATCCCAAACAGTTTTATGACTCAAAGATCATAACAAATTTCAGCTTTCTAGCTAAAAATTCGATTTTTTCGATAAATTAGTTTTTTTTTTTTTTTTTTTTTTTTTTGAGTTTGTGGGTGGATTTCAAAAATTCTTAAACTTGATTATTTCGCGGACCTGGAGAGTATATAAATGGTTAAAAGCCCAATTTTTTCCTACAGACGAACGGACATGATCGACATTACTATCGATGCTGATCATAAATATAGTAACTTTTACGGGTCTACGGGCAATATTATGGTATGGTTCAAACTTCACGTTAAAATTAATATACCCTTTGAATAGGGTATAAAAACAGTTGATATGTTGACCAAAAAGGCTGTTCAATTGTATTTAGATATCTAATATGTTTGTTTAGAAAACTTTCCAACTTATTTGCTTCCAAACAAAAATATTTACACATTACAAACGGACAATCACGCTATTGTCATCAATCCTGATAAAACACCAGATGTAGACCTGTAGAGCACATGCGTGGATTTCATGCAATTGTTTTTGACGACTTTGCTGGAATCATGGTTGGCGACCTTACAGCGACGCGACAAATCTTGATTTGAAGAAGAAATAATAACCTTGAGTTCATTGCTGATACACACCGTTCTCCAATATCCGCTAATGTTCTGAAAGGGACAAAACGTCCACAGCGCTCAATTCCTATTTAAGTCATAGACCACACCCCAACACACTTACAATAAGTTAGTTATTTTTCATTTCCCTACGAAAATATTCACTAGACATAATTTATATTGCAAAACAACGTTTGCCGAGTCAGCTAGTATTATATGTATGTATATGTATAGTATAGCATGCTCTTTGGATTCTTAATAGCATTTAATTCACTGAATACGCTATTGACGACAGTAAAATATGACGTAATAAGTTCTGTTTTTCAATCCCTACAGTTTTTAGGGGTGGAAAAGCTTTAACTCTCTATTAAACAATTTATGACAAAAATGACAGCTAAATAATTATTTTATTTGGAAAAAAAAAACAATTATCGTCTTCTAAGTTTGTCGGCGCATTGAGTGAATAAAGCGATGCATTTGATTTTGTTTATACTTATTTACTTAAAAAACCATAAAGTTCAGAAGCAACGAAGATTGTTGAGTGTCCATTGGACTGGAAAGTTACAAGTGGCTAATGGGATGGAATTCAAGAGAATAACCAAAAAAGAATATAAGTTCAATGAAAATAAACGGTGATATCTACACGAATATTACTATTATATATATTTTTTTACTGCGCCAATGGATGTAGTACTACACACTTTAATGAACCTCCCCACTGAATTACCGTTAAATACTACTCCACTCTTAAGTGACCCTCCGGTCCCAAGGCACCATAAAAGAGAAGGCTAAGAGGGAGAGCCTTTAGTTTTAAAAGAAGAGTTGCAATTTACACATCAGACGGGAGGCCCCACTTAGCTTTAAGTTTGTTTTTAACCTTTCGTAATAAAATATAATAAATTAATTGCAACGTACAAAGTGCGTTTTTATTTGTAACACCGGCGACCCAATCGGCGTAATCAACGGCAGGAGCAATTGATGTAACCAACCGCAGTGAGTTGCTTAGAAGCGAAAGGGTGGGTCAGCTGCTTGTCGTAGAGGAAAGGTTTCCAAACAGGCTCGATTCACACAAGCTTAATCCCAATAAGAGGGCAAAACTGCCTATTCAACTAGGGATGTTTTAGACCACCCTGTCGTTGCATACATGACATCTTCCACGTGGGCAGAGCCAATAATCATCAACTCTGAAATGGGGCACTCTTCTTAAGCGAAAAGAGCGAGCTAGGCGCGTAGCAATTGGCCGCCATGCGCCGGATGTTTGTCGTGGAGAAAATTGTACTAAGTAGTTTCAAATACACTGACAAGCTAAATCCTAGTTTGGGAAACCGAAAAGGACCTCTAAGGCGTTATACGCAAATCTGCTGCAAATCATCGAGTATCCAGTATCAGTAAAACCAGGAATGATCAATTTGCTAAATTCAGGAAGAAAGTTAGGAAACAGTTTAATCAAGCGAAACACACAACGGTGGGACGAATACAGGTTTGCACTCATAAAATTTAAATCAAAGCTGAGACTATCGAAACGAGCCACATGAAGAAAATACGACGAAAACGTAACTGAAATGCTAGTAGGAGCGAATCCATAAAGCTCTATGTTGGATTACTAAGAAAAGCAGACGGAACCTACACGACTAACTGCTTGGGTACGCTTAAAACCTTACTGCAGGATCATTTGCCAATTTCGTCCACTCCTTCAATACTCGAAAACTCAAACGCGACTGACCTCTGGGTATTAAAAGTTAGCACAGTTAACAGTTTATCTGGGAAAATATTTAGCCCAGATAAGGTTAAAGGGGTAGTATTCAACCTGTAGTACCCGAGTCTCATCCAGAAGCCTTATACGTGCATTGTAGAGCACACTCTCTAAACCTGGCATTAGGACATTCCTGTCAAATTCAGCAAATTCGCAACACTATTGGTACCAAAAAATCCGTTGGAATTTTTTTTAAATTATCGGCAAAGCGCACACATTTGTTGCAGGAAATGATTATACAAAATTATCCTCAAAATAAATGGAAAAATTTAACAGCACTGTGTGAAACACGCTGGGTGGAAAACTATAATAGGTTGATGCGGTTTAAGGAAATTTTTGAAGCGATATTTGATGCTGGAAGAGTTTTGTAGTCATAAGGACTCTGATACGTCATCGAAGGCGAGTTGCTTTTTAAGATCTATTTCATCTAGTGATTTTGCAGTAAGTTTGTGTTGTATGAGTGTTTTGCTTACACATTGCCACTTTGTAAGATCTTACAATCACCTTCATGCGACTTAGTGTCTGGATTGGAACATGTGGAATTAATAACTAACACATTGCAAGTAATATCATTCCGGAATTCAAAACAATTTTTGAGACTACACAAAACTTAGTAAATGTTGTGGAATGAATTTCACGAATTGTGTCAAGGCAGCAGCACAGACAAATCATGAGCACAACAGATCCTGAAACCTATTTTAGGATAAGTATAATGATTCCTCTTTTAGATGACTTTTTAAGTCAGCTTAAAATGAGATTTGAAAACCATAAGTCCATTCTTTCCTCTTTGTGTATTTTAATTCCATCGATCCTTGGCAAAAACCAACAAAATTATAACGAAGAAAACTTCAATTTTTATAAATGTTTTTTGGATTGGGATACTTCTAAAGCTGAATTTACGCTATGGAAGATAAAAGGCCATACACAAAAAGATATAGATCGTTCTAAGAGTGCAATAACAGCTCTTGGGGAATGCAAAAAGGATCTGTTTCCTGACATCCACAAACTTCTTAAAATTTTGGCGACACTACCAGTTTCAACATGTACACCGGAAAGAACATTTTCGACAATGAAACGTCTAAAAACTTATCTAAGAAATTCTACCGGTAAAAAAAGATTAACAGGATTGGCGGTAATGTGAATTCATCAACAAATTGAGATTGACATTGGGAAGTTTTAGATATATTTGCAGCGCAGAAGGCCAGAAGATTAAATTAAATTATATAAAAATGATTCCTCTCTACAAGTCTTGTAATATACTTTTTGTAGTAATTAAATTTTAAAGAATGAGAAAAACTATTTAAAAAAATATTGGAAAAGTCTTAGTTTTTCAAATTTGTTTGAGAATTTTCTTGGAAAAAATAAGTATGCAATAGTATTTTATTAGCAATAGTCTACCTAGGAAAAAAAATATTGAAAATCGTTAAAGCAGTTTTTTTAAACGGTTTTTTTTTTAATTTTTGAAAAATATTTTGCAATTTTTTGAGTACATATTTCAATACAAGGAAATCTGTAGTTTTCATCTGAAAAAAAAAATGGAAAAATTCATTATATGTAGGTACTTGTTTCCAGCATATTAAAAAAACCAAAAAAGTTATGTATGAATTTGATCATAAAAGCCTTCCTAAATTTTGAATTTAATTGGAATCGGTTTTGCTGTTAGTGAGAAAATCTGATGTTAAAAAATCGGTTCTATAGGAGGTACCATTTTATGATAAACCTCGCAAAATCTATTCTTACCAAAAGATAGACTGTTTTATCTAAATCGTTAAGGCCGTTTTTAGAAAAAATAAGTTTTAACAAACCGTAACCATTGTTTTAGAGCTAAAATTCCAATTTCAAAAACGCCTGGTATGAGACTACTAAATAAACACTATGAACCAAGTTTGCAAATCGGCCCATCCGCTTAGGCTGCAGATCTGCAAACAGGCAGACGGACGAACAAAATTTTCCAACACATTTTTTTCTTCTTCCCTATCATCGTAATGACATGTTTAATTATTATCTCAACTTTTTTTGCACCAATCCATAAAGTGCCTTATATATAGTATAGTACCATAATCCCAATTAAAAATCGTGTTTGGTCGATTTTCGGCTAAAATAGGCTGTATTAATTTATTACAGCTAGCTACCATTCAGAAAGGTACACACTGATTAGTGTATGGAAAAAATATTGGACCCCGGATAGAAACTACTTTTCTTTTACACTCACGTCAGTAAACGTACTGAAAAGAAGAATCCACGGATGCTGCTCTCCACTGTTTTGTTAAACAGATAGATGGAGCACTTAAATACATGGATATTGCCCTATGTGTCTTCTGAGACAAGTGAAAGTGATTTTGATACTACCGCATACGACTCGATTGCAAAAGCAAACAACTATAAATGTATCGAAGTTTCGACTTACGATTATATGGCGATGGTGTAGAGGTTAGTGTGTTGGCTTGTGAGTTGTGAGACGTGTAGTACAGGTTCCACCACCATTGGGAATGTTTTGGAATACATCCCACAAGTTACCAATCATGTGCCATAAGCACCCTATTGTAATTTTGCATTCTTTCATTCTAATGTAACTAAACTTCACTCTCTTTATTTTAAAACAGTAATTCTAAACATTTAACAATTTAGCTTTTATTTTCCTACAGCTGTCGATTGCGGGGCATTCGTGTTTCAGCCAGTGACGAGAGTAGATGTAACAAATAGAGACACTTGACAAGTAGTTTCACACTTTTTATACATTAAACAAATTTGAATTATATTAGATACATTATACACATTACACAATTAGTTTCATTTTACACATAACATTCGAATCACATAAGAAGACACATTTCACACAAACTTTGGAGTTACTCAACGTCGGTCGTGGGTGGATGGAATTTGCTGGAAATCGCGTGGTAATGGTATTATTGAATGGTGGGTAAAAGCAAGATTATCTTAAGATCATCCAATAAAGAAAATCAAGATTCACCAAACACACATTTCAATTCATGGTCCTTCGAGCCGGATTAGCCAGTTTAGTGTTTTTTTTTTATTTTATGAAATTGTGCATGATAAACTTTATAAGAGACAAAACCGCATGTTTTTTAGCTTATATACCTACGCGCATGGCCGTTATGCATATGTGTCCGCGAATCGGAAACATAAGGTATATAAAGATTTTATATGTTCCTATGTGCAAATAGAAATTACATACAGCAATATCGGACTACATTCACATACTCGTCGAAATAAAGTCATTTGCAATATCACGCCATTTATGCATGTGCTCCAAGATACATATAAATGCATGCTTAGACAATCAATAATGCCGTATTTTATGTGACTATTTATTCTACTCTTACACTCAATGAAGTGCCGTTAATAACGTGACTTATATACATAATAAACTATAAAACTTATCGAATCGCATGATCGCTCGCTCCACTCTAAAACGGAACTTAAATTAAACGTTCAACGTCGTGTCTTCGATTCCCACAAAACAAAAAACATTTGTTCGAAAACCAATACTTTCAGTTTTATAATTTGGTTTACTTACTACATACCCATTCTATTCTTCTCGAAATGAACAAAATTATCGCGAAACGTGGTCGTGCGAAGGGTTGCCTCACTCTATGTGAATCTTTTGCGAAATCAATTAAAGATTCTACCACCTTACCCACCCTGGAATTTCGTTTAAAAAAACTCGATGAATCGTGGCAAGAGTTTGTCGATCTGCAAAATGAACTTTTGGACCACATCGATAATACCGGTTACACAGATCGCGAACCTGAATTTGCTGAATACGAGGCAAAATACTTTGAAACCCATGCGTTAGTTTCTGATGCAATTCTTAAATTAAAGCCAATCGACAAGAAGGTAGTTGTTGAACATGCGCCATCCTTAGATGATTTATACCAACAATCATCGCATAAATCTGTTCACTTACCTCCCCTATCCGTTCCAATCTTTTCGGACGATTATAAGGATTGGCCTGCGTTCCATGATATGTTCTCTCCCACAATTGATTCCAATATCTCGATTACTTATACACAAAAGTTTCATTATTTTAAATCGTTCCTTCGTGGAGATGCCGCAAACTTAATCAAACATATTTCGTGTTCCGAAGACAACTATGTCGGGGCTTGGGATCGACTCGAAAAACGCTACGACCAAAAACATTTGATCATCCAGTCGTTTATTCAAGCCTTCTTAGCGCTTCCATCATGTACTACTGCTAACATTAATTTGCCTCGAAAGATATCTGACGGTGCAGACGAAGTCGTTCGGGGGCTCAAAGCGTTGGAAGCCAATAATCGTGATCACTGGCTTATATATTTACTGACACAGAAGCTAGATCACGAAACCAAGCAAGCCTGGGCAGAAGAGGTAGGACTACGAGCCGTTTGTAAGATAGACGAATTCTTAGACTTTCTTCAAATGCGCTGTACTTGTTTAGAATCTTGCCTTTCCATATCACGATCTAATCACTCTCGTGCTAAGGTGCCAAACGCTGTGCGGACAAATTTAGTACAGTCACAGGTGTGCCCAAAATGCAAGGGTGAGCATGGACTCTCGAAATGCCAAGAATTTAAAGCTCTATAGAGACCCGTCGCGAATTTGTTAAAACTAGATCTCTTTGCTTCAATTATCTTCGACAGGGGCATTCGTCCAATAAATGCCGTTCAAATTTCCGCTGCCGCGAATGTAATTCTCGACACCATTCACTGGTCCATCCCATACAAAATCAGGCATACAAACAATCGCAGCAATCTGTCGCTTCTAGTAGCTCCGATGGTTCCCTTCGACAACATAACCTTGCGCAAACAATCGTCGCAACCCATACAACCGAATCAAACAACAATTTTACCAACCGTATTAGCTCGGATCACAGATAAACAAGGAACTTATCATGATGTTCGCATTCTTCTCGACTCGGGATCCCAAGTCTCGTTCATAACCGAGCAGGTTGCCCAACGCTTGGGATTACCCCGTACTAAATCTCGGATTCCAATACTTCCACATCCGTCGGAGTTACGAATGGAGTAATTAGTCTTGACATCTTATCTCGCTTCAACTCCGAATCAATTCATGTGAATTGTTTCGTCCTGCCAAGAATCTCGTCTTCTCTTCCGCCAATCATTATAACTAATCTTCCTAAACTTTCGCTTGATCTAGCTGATCCACATTATGACATTCCTGGACCCATTGATATTCTGATTGGCGCTGATAAATTCTTTAGTGTCATTAAGGGCGCCTCTAAGTCCTACAGTAATAGTGGTATAACATCGATACCAACTATTTTCGGATGGGTAATAGCTGGAAGTCAGCCACATTTTTCCAATTTGGCATCAGGGGTCAACGCGTATTGCACGCGTTTGGATCAGCTCCAAGAATTCGATTTGGAAAGGTTCTGGAAACTGGAGGAAATCTCCAACGTGCCACCGCTCTCGATTGAAGAACAATTAGCAGAGGAAACCTTCGTCAAAACCTACACTCGTCGGCCAGTCGGTAAATACGAAGTACAATTGCCCTTCAAATCCACAAATAAGTTCAACTTCGGAGATCCGTTTTATACAGCGCTTAATCGCTTTCACGCTCTTGAAAGGAGATTCAACATCAATGCAGATTTAAAGGCTCAATACTCCGCTTTTATAAATGAATATCTTTCCCTTGGACACATGGAAGAAATTCAGCCAAATGAAATCCGAGTCACGTCTCGTCGACATCGGTATCTCGTCGACATCGGTATCTTATAACAGGTGACATTGAGAAAATGTACAGACAGATCTGGATGGCACATAAGCATACAGATTTTCAGAGGATTGTCTGGAGGAAAAATCCATAAGATACCTTAAAGCACTATCGACTACTAACGGTTACCTACGGTACGTAAGCTGCCCCATTTTTAGCAGTTCGCGTATTGCAACAATTGGCATTAGATTTAGCATCAACTCACCCTCGCGCATCTGCAATTATACTCAATGGCTTTTATGTCGATGACGTCATTACTGGTGCCGACACCATTGACGAACTAATTGCTCTTCGGTCAGAATTAGTCGAACTTCTGAAAACTGCTGGATTTAACCTTCGTAAGTGGACCACAAACTGCTGGCCACTACTCAACCCCCTACCAGAAGAGCAGAGAGAACTCTCTCCTGTTGACTTTGAGGAGTCAAACACAGTCAAGGTCCTTGGTTTGCAGTGGTGCCCATCAACGGACTGCTTCACCTACAAGGTCAATTTCAACCTAACGGATGCATGCACAAAACGTCGTATTTTGTCTGACGCTTCTAGGATCTTCGATCCCTTAGGATTCCTCGCTCCAGTAATCATCGCGATCAAGATGTTGCTTCAAGAGCTCTGGAGAAAACAAATTAAATGGGATGAGGAAGTTCCAGAAGCCATATCTCATCGGTGGACCATCATCAGAAATCAATTTCATCTTTTCGAATCGTTTTCTATTCCCAGATTAATGCTGAATACTAAACAAACATGGGAGCTTCATGGTTTCTGCGATGCATCTCTAGACGCTTACGCAGCCGTGGTATACTGTCGAGGCACAAATCCCGACAAGTCCATTTCTGTCACTCTTGTTGCAGCGAAAACTAAGGTAGCCCCTTTAAAGGTGTTACTTCTTCCACGACTGGAATTATGCGGAGCTTTGTTACTCACTAGACTCATCAACAAAATAAAAATCTCTTTACAGGAACGGCATATCAAAGTTTTTGCTTGGACAGACGCCTCAATTGCGCTGCATTGTCTAGCTGCACCTCCTAAAAAATGGTCTGTATTCATCGGAAATCGAACATCGGAGATCCTGACATCATTACCGATCAAAACCTGGAACCATGTTCGCTCTGCCTCCAACCCGGCGGACGTCGCAACGCGAGGAATATCACCCTCCCCACTACCGGAAACGAAGATATGATGGAATGGACCACCATGGCTGAGTGAGGAAAGAGATCGATGGCCTTTATCCTGCTATAATAAAGATGATATAAACACCACTCAGCTCGAAGAAAGAAAAGTATCTTCAAATCAGGTATTCATGTCAAATATCACCATCTCAAATTCACTTGAAGAGGTATTGTTTTACTCCTCGAGCTGGTTAAAATCGGTGCGCATTATTGCATACGTCCTACGTTTCGTTAAAAACTGATGGTCATCTTCAGGCATCCGCAAAATTGATGCTTGTCTACTGACGAACTTATCCGGGCAAAAATCGAACTAATCACATGCGTTCAATTCTCGCTCTTTAAAAATGAGATCAACATTCTAACAAACAAATCAGATTTACCATCAAAAAATAAACTATTGTCTCTTAGCCCTTTCATTGACTCTCTGGGTGTTCTTCGGGTCGGCGGTCGTTTAGAACACTCAGACCTGTCATATTCTGAAAGGCACCCTATAATTTTGTGCAAATCCCACCCAATAGCAAAACTAATTACGGAATATACGCACAACAAACATTTACATGCCGGCGTATCGCTCTTATTCGCGTTAATTAAACACGAGTATTATATTCTTGGCGGCAGAAATCTATCGAGGAAGGTTGTCCATGATTGCATAATCTGTTTTCGACAACGACAATCTACCACTAAACAACTTATGGGAAGTCTTCCAATAGAACGCGTTCGATACTCGCGACCCTTCAGTCGAGTTGGCTGTGATTATGCAGGGCCTATCACATTACGCCTTAATCGAGGTAGAAACCCGAAATTCGTGAAGTCGTATATAGCCTTGTTTGTCTGCTTCGTAACTAAGGCTATACATCTCGAGCTAGTTGGGGATCTAAGATCAGCTGCTTTTCTTTTGGCCCTACATCGGTTTACCGCTCGTCAAGGTAAACCACACGAAATTTCGAGCGATAATGGGACCAATTTTCATGGCGCCAAACAATTACTGGACGAACTCTATACACTTCTTTGTAATCAGCAACACAACTCTATCATCATCGACCACCTATCGAAAGATAGCATTCAATGGAAATTCATACCACCATCATCGCCTCATTTTGGAGGATTATGGGAGTCTGGTGTACGATCAGTGAAATTGCATCTAAAAAGAGTTATAGGAGATACCAAACTAACCTATGAAGAGCTGTATACCCTACTCGCAAAAATTGAAGCACTGTTAAATTCGCGGCCATTATGGCAAACTTCGGACACTGATCCTATCGCCCTATCACCCTCACATTTCCTGATTGGGGATGCATATACTTCTGTCCCCCCATCCTGACGTTTCTAGCTCAAATGTTTCCATAAAAAATAATTGGTCTCTTTTGCAGGCAATGCTTCAGGGTTTTTGGAAACGCTGGCACAAAGAGTTTCTAACGTCTTTACAATAGCGTTCTAAATGGCAAACACCACAGCCTAACTTGATGGTCGACGACGTGGTCCTACTCAAGGAACCGAATTTACCGCCGTCCAAGTGGATTATTGGGCGCATCATCAAGACGCATCCTGGGCCTGACAACAAATGTAGGGTGGTCACGATCCGCACAAAATTCAGAGATTACGTTAGACCTACGATTAAGATTGCACCCTTACCAATTTCTAAAAGTCCGTAGTCTTTCGGGGGGGGGCTGGATGTTTTGGAATACATCCCACAAGTTGCCAATCATGTGCCATAAGCACCATATTGTAATTTTGCATTCTTTCATTCTAATGTAACGCTTTCTAAACTTCACTCTCTTTATTTTAAAACAGTAATTCTAAACATGTAACAACTTAGCTTTTATTTTTCTACAACTGTCGATTGCGGGGCATTCGTGTTTCAGCCAGTGACGAGAGTAGATGTAACAAATAAAGACACTTGACAAGTAGTTTCACACTTTTTATACATTAAACAAATTTGAATTATATTAGATACATTATACACATTACACAATTAGTTTCATTTTACACATAACATTCAAATCACATAAGAAGACACATTTCACACAAACTTTGGAGTTACTCAACGTCGTGGGTGGATGGAATTTGCTGGAAATCGCGTGGTAATGGTATTATTGCATGGTGGGTAAAAGCAAGATTATCTTAAGATCCTCCAATAAAGAAAATCAAGATTCACCAAACACACACATTTCAATTCAGGGAACAACAAAATACACCACTCATAAATGGAGGGAACCAAATGAAACCTTTTTGTATACAAGGCGTAAAGCATCGAAAGTTGAGGTGTGGGACTTCAACCCTAACTTAAACAAAGCTGCCTCCAACCCCTGTTCTCCATGGCACAGCCATCAGGCATTCCAACACGGGGAGGGGGTTTTAGCCGTAGCCGCCTCTCTGTATTTCGTCAGTTAGGAGATTTAAGTGCAGGATGCAAAAATACGTACGCAGTGTTATGGCGGTGTGCCACTTTTGTATAAGTGCGCGTAGTTGTTGTTGGCTCATCTATGATTTTGTGTGTGGCTAGTCATTGTGCTGAACTTCGCGTTTATAACCTGAATGTTATATTTCCCTCTCATTCGTCTTATTTTAACCCTCGATTTATGGTCTCCTCACACGTTGTTGCGTGTGCATGTATATGCGTATGTCCGTCTGTCTTGCGTAGGTCCATATTGGTGGACGGTTGAGTGTCCGCTCGCCATGGCATCGTAGTGAGAAAATACATCCCCTGAATCTTTCGGAGTATGACTGCAAGATGGGCGGACTATCATCATTTTTAAGGCGGTAAAGGTATGGTCGCAAGCAGCCGTGTACCGTTAGCAGCTGTGTAACATATTGGAAGGGTACAATCCGTATCGATTATATTATTATACTCTTTTTAGATTCCTTCAGACATGTTTACTCGTCTCGATCACGAAAATTGGAAGTTTTACACTGACATTCTCCACGTTTTCAGTATGCGAAATATTAACATACAAAACACCAAATACTTTAATTTTCGACACAGCCATCGTATAGCTGATCTTTTCTTAAGGAATGCTAAAGGTATTTTTTTCCTTATCTAAATGAGAAAGTACAGTCTGAGCTGCTCCCGAATCAATATCCATTTTGATCTTATAATCTTTTACTAATACTACTTTGTACAAAGGATCTTAACTTCATTTTAGCAATGCTATACATTGTTTTTATATTATTTAAATATTTTAATGAATCTTCGCTACCATTATCTATTTGACTCACCCAACTATTGTTTTTGCTGAAGTTGTCTGCTCGTTGTCTGCTTGTTGTTGTTGAATATTCCGTTGTGCTACTTGGGTCTTCCAGTCTAATTTGTTGTTGCAGCTGGATTAATAGTAAGCATCTCTTTATTTGTTATTAACTGACTAAGTTACTGACTAAGTTATTGTAATTGGTCCGAAAATGAAAATCGTGATGAACAACATATTTTAAAGTGTGACGGTTCACAATTTGTTTTTTTAAATGTTTTAAGGAAGATGTGTGTACGTACGTAGATACGTGTGTGAACAACTTTATGTTCAGTTTTTAGGGCGTATAAAAAACGAAATATTAACTGAACGAAATAATACTGAATTCGGTCCAGCCGTTATTTTGTTAGAACAAATAGACTGATTAACTTCGGAGCATTGGGGATGTTATTTTGTTTATAAGGAGATGTATGTGTGTGTACGTGTGTATGTACGTACTAACGTAATTAGGTTGGTGAAAATTTATTTCGATCATACGAGGTACCTATCTCGCTTATAAAAAATGATATGTATCAACTTGATTCTGGTCTCTAGCCGACGCGCATTTACTTAAATATGAACTGAAAAAAATTGCATTGAATTCGGTTCAGCCTTTTTTTTGTTTAAGCAAAAAGAGTGGAAAATATGGATTTTGAATTTCTTCAAAAAGACTTATCCAATCTAATTTTTGTTCATGTAGCAAAATATCAGATATATTGAATTATTTTTTTTAACGAGCAACTAACAGTTTATTATAATAGTAAAGAAATGTAAAAAGAAACAATAAATAATCAATATTAATAACGCATGAGGAGAAGAATCAAATAATATTAATTTTATTCAGTTTTCGCCTACTCTCCTTTATTATTATTTATTATATGACTAGCAGATCCGCTGGAAAAATGCGTACATATTTTCTATTTCAAACCTATTCAAAAACTATCTTTTTACTCTGAATTTTCTATTGATTATCATTTTCATATTACGCTGGTAAGGTGATCTTGGGGACTTCCTGTGTGGCCCTCACCTCACTTGTTTCTAATGTTTTAGACAGGTTGACAGCTTCTTCAAATGATTTATCTTTCTTCAACTGTCGTTATTGAATACGGGAATCTTTTAAACAGCAAACCAACTTAAGAAAGCTTTAAAATCGCATGTTGTGGCAAGCGTTTGTAGTTCTATTACAAATTCCCCTATCGTCTCTGAATCTCTTTATTCCCGCTTCCAAAATGTGTACCGCTCTGCTACGTTGATATTTAAAAGCTTTATATTTGCCATTAGTTTGGATGTCATTTGTTTATATGAAAATACTGTGGTTTTTTCATGTGCCACATTTGATTTGAAAAGTTCGTAGATATCACCACCTGCTCAAATAGTAACAAATGCCACTTTTATTTTGTCATCCATTACTTGATTGACCGAAAGAAGGTGCTCCATCCATTTATAATAACCCTCGAAATCATCGACTCCAACAACGAAACTTTCAATCGTGCCAATTAAATTTAATATTATTTTATTTTCTTTTTGACGATTAATTTCTCTTCGCCAAACTAGTATCTTATTAGACTTACTCATTTATTATATATATATTTTTGAATCCCAAAGTTTTAACAAGTATGGCTTATATACTAACTATATTTGCCTTCACCTGATATTTTAACTTAACTTAACTTATACTTGATTTAGTCATATCAATATCAAGAAATAAAGTACCTGAAGCATCTGTGGCGCACACCTCTAACTCGGACAAACCATTTATCTCTGATCAATTTTAAATTCAATTACCGCTCTCTTTGCAAAAGACTCAAACAGTCAAACCGGACGTTCATACCTTTAAATTAAATTGCGACTAGTTAGCTGCAATTAAAACTGAACTATAGTGGTAGACAGGAACGACGAGATTCTAAAGCGATTATCCAATTTTGTTTTTTTTTTGCATCCAGACAGCGAACAGAATAGGAACAAATGGCGGAAATCCGAAAAGTGAAAATCCGTATAATGTTTACTTAATTAACTCTTACCTAGAGCTACGATTTAATCCCAATGTGAGAGTGGTAACAGATTGTTTTTTTTTTTCTTATTTTATTTGATTAAAAATCAACGTCTTACTACTATGTTCCTAGGACTCAAAGCTAATTACTAGCTATTTCACCCAAATTGTTCTCACCAACTACGGTTCCTGTCATTAAGATGTAATGCTTCTTTAAGTTCTGCATGCAATAATAGGTATTCCTTAGTAAATTTTATAAAGAAAAACGATGAACGTAAAATCACGCACATCACAAAGTTCGGTACTCATCACGTTTCATGCATGAACCGGTCAGGAGCGTCTGCAATAATTTTTTTATTAACCCTCTCTTTAGTGTGTCTATTGATCAAACTGATCAAATCAAGAAAGCAGATCGCCCCAGAGTTATCACTGCATGTTACGCTCTTTTCGCTCTGAAGTCGGGAACTATCATATAGTAGCAAAGCTAAGGTTATAGTTAAACCCAACGCGTACACATATGGACTGCAGCGAGCTTCATGTCAATTAAAAGTTCTTTCTACAAACCATGCTAAAAGTGACAGCGTTAAAAAAACTTAAAAATACATATACAATGGGTTTCTTTATTCATTCTGTATATTCCGAATGAGCCATTTACATTTCTTTATTCAATCGAATATTCCGGATAATCCATTTCGTTGTTTTTTTATTCATTCTGGAATAATTGGATATCATTTTTGTAATCCTAGAGAAAGGTGGAATAAGAGGAATATTCTCTTGTTTGACAGGTGCACTTGATCAAAAACAAAAATGGAAGCAACAGCAAGCAATCAATTGGGCGAGAATTTATTGTAAATTTATTGTCTTTTTTATAATTAAATGTTTGTTATTTCAAGTTAATAATATTTTCAATTTCCTTTAGCAATTTTCAAGATCAAATACAATTTTAAAATGATCTCCACTGGACATGGAATGTCCCATAGATGTTTGTAACAAGACCATGTCATGAGCAACGTTGCCATTTATACTACATAATGCAGTTCCAATGCAAAGGTGTATGGTTTTTGTACTTCGTATGTAGATCCTTACCCTTACTCTTTTTCTTTTTTTCGTTCTATTAAACATTGTTTAACATAAGCAAAAAAATAGATAAATAACAACACACAAATATAATGTTGTTCACAAAGACAATAACAATTATCAGTAATAAAAAAAAATATTATGCTTTTTCTAAGCGAAAGTCTTATATTAGGTACTTTAACTGGTACTTCGATAAGAAATACATCAGTGATCTTATAAATAGGGACACGTCGTTTTCCGCATGTGATATTCCTAATATTGTGACCACCTGCAAATCATATCACCTGTTGAATAATTTGGTATTTTTTTGGTTTTTAAAAATATTTAAATCTATCGAAATTTCAGTCAATCGCAAATTTATAATAAAGAAAAAAAAGTTCCAGAATAAAAAAGGTGTATCCAAACAATATTTTTGAATACAAAAAGTAAAAAATATAATAATTTTCTGTTCAAGAAATAAAAATTAAAACGTGAGAATCGCGTTGTTGTTGCAAAAATATCTTGCAATATAGCGAAACCCAGGTTAGCGTTGGCTCTGATTTAACAGAGTTTAGTCTACCTGGATACAACTTAGTCCCATTATTCTTTCCCCATTGCTGTATCGCGGTTTATATACGTAGTGACGTAGCCTACCAACATCAGCTCCAATATGGTCACTGTTCCAATCCGGAATTTAATTTTATTTGGCTCAAATTTCATGTCAGTAGGCAATTAATCCACTACTGTTTTATTTACAGAAGCCCCAACTTGGACAGACATTCAACTTATAATGAGTTTGATGCCCTGTCTGATTCTATTACAAGAATTGTGACCCTTCATCCTCGTTCTGAAATCGTCATTGCGGGCGATTTCAATATACACAATTCAAGTTGGCTTCGACATTCTGGTCAGACAACACCCGAAGGAAGGTATGTCGAGATCTTTGCTGAGGCAAATAACCTGACTCGGCTTGTAAATGAGCCGACACGAATACCGGACATTAGCAGTCAAACTGTCAACACATTGGACTTGTTTCTTACCTCTCACCCCGATAAATACGCTTTGAACGTATTATCGCCTCTAGGTTCGTCAGACCATTGTATCATATTAGCGAATTTCTCGTACTCCAACCACAAAGTTAAAGAACAAACTCCTAAAAGAACCGTATGGCAATACGAGAAAGCCAATTGGGAAAAACTAAACGGTTTCTTTAAGAGTTTTAACTGGTCGCTGTGCTTCCTCGACAGCGACGTGGATGCTGCTACTGATATGATCTCAAACGTAATTCACCTGGGCATGAAGTCTTTTATCCCTAACAGGATAAAAAGTATCAAACCCAAGGTTAACTCGTGGGCGACTCGAGCTGTAAAGAGGCTATTAGGTTAAAAGAGGTAAGCTTTCGGCTATTCAAAGCCAACCCATCTGAGGAAAGCCGTACAAAGTTTAAACGAGTCAGAAATGACTGCAATACCCACATTAATCGTGTCAAATTCTCCTATGACCAAAAGTTGAGGCAAAAAATACTACAAAGTCCCACGGGTAGTAAACACTTTTGGTCATTTGCAAAAAAACATCAAGAATTTGGCCTCATCATTTATCCCCACACTCATTTACAATGACATTCCAGCTGTCAGCTCTATAGATAAGGCCAATCTGCTTGCTGCTCATTTCGCAGTCAGCTCAACGCTCCCAGATTGTGCTTTGTCTCCATGGGACCAATCCATTTCCGCACTCGTATAGTGGCTAGAGTACTTCGAGATCTTGACATACACAAATCCGCTGGTCCAGGTGGTATTTCGTTCTGAAGAGGTGTTCTTCTACGCTGGCAAAATCACTGCGTAAGCTTTTCCATCTGTCCTATTATTCAGGCCTCTTCCCGGGAAGATGCAAACCAGTATTTGTCAAGCCTGTACCAAAAAAAGGCGAATCTTCTTCTCCCTCCTCCTACCGACCAATTGCACTTACGTCCCTTCTTTCTATGGTCATGGAAACGCTGATAAACGGCCAGGTAATGAAATATCTTAAATCGCGAAAACTCCTTAATAACCGGCAGTATGGTTTTCGCAGCAACAGGTCCACTGGTGATTTGATGACATATCTAACCGAAAAGTGGAACCAATCTCTTCACCAAGGTGGTGGAAGTGAGATTGTTGCGTTTGATATTTCAAAGGTATTTGACAGAGTTTGGCATCAAGCTCTCTTGTCGAAAATGCGTGCATTTGGAATCGATGATACTCTTCTTCAATGGATTAGAAATTACCTTTCGGACCGTTCAATTCAAGTTGTTTTGGACGGTTTCAAGTCTACAACTCACCAAATAAATGCTGGTGTCCCCCAAGGCTCTGTTCTGTCCCCGACTCTCTTTCTCACTTTTATAAATGATCTCCTGTCTGTTACTTCTAATCCAATCCATTCCTTTGCTGATGACAGTACCCTCAGCTTCTCATATTCGTTTCTTGGGTCACGCCCCTCAACTTCGGGTGTGGAACTGGAACGGCA
Source organism: Portevinia maculata (assembly GCA_949715645.1). Taxonomy (NCBI): domain Eukaryota; kingdom Metazoa; phylum Arthropoda; class Insecta; order Diptera; family Syrphidae; genus Portevinia; species Portevinia maculata. The sequence continues at coordinate 150,552,295 of OX454526.1, forward strand.
ACGTATGTTAAGCTTATTAAATTCCGAACTTAAAAGCATAACTCAGTGGGGTAAAACCAATAGAGTGGAATTTAATGCTTCCAAAACACAATGCTGTCTCCTGTCATTAAAGCAAAACCCACACACACTGCCAATATCTATGAATGGCACTTCCTTTGCTGAAACCGAAAGACTTTCCATTCTTGGTATGTGTGTTAATGAAAACCTTCGTTGGAATGACCACATATTCGATATCGCCAAGAACGCAGCGAAATGTCTAGGCTTCCTTTAGCGATGCAAGAAATTGTTCACCCCTTCTGATCTGGCTACAATTTATAAGGCGTTTATTCGCCCGAAACTCGAGTACAACGCTCATAATGTGGTCCGGTGCACCAATAACTTATTTGGAGCTCCTTGACAGGATCCAAAAACGCGCGATAAAACTTATTAACGACCGCGACATCGGGAGATCGATTGACTCTCTTAGTCATCGTCGTCATGTCTTCTGCCTTTCGTTATTCTATCGTTATTTCCACCATAAGTGCTCAAACGAAGTAGCTAGTTGATTCCTCCCCTTGAACATTTCAACCGCAATACCCGACATGCAAGGAATGCTCATCAGTTCACCCTCAGGCATGTGTTCGGACGTACAGTGAAGTTCAGAGAATCTTTCCTCAGCCGTACAAAACGAATGTGGAATACTCTTCCACGTATTGTTTTTCCTGCACATTATAACCTACAAACCAACGTGCATAGGCATCTCTCCTTTTTCTCTCACCCTAATTTCCTTAACACCTGCGCTGTGTAGCCATTACATTATAAGGGTACCAAAAATTCCCTTCAGTGCGTGCAGATTATATAAAAAAAAGCAATACTTATATGCTGAATAATCACCAACAACAATGCCCGTATGATAACTACATATACATACATATAATAACAATAACCATAATTATTCTTATATGCAATATCCTCAAAGGTTTGAGCCTATGGACATTGATCCTTCATCATCTCAAATGAGACGAGTACCTAAAGCCAATTATGTTGAAAGATATAGGGTACGTCTTCCTGATTACTGTAGCGTGTTCCAGGCGGAAATTTTGGCGATAAAAGAAGCCCTGACGTGGCTGAAGAGGAATGTGATATCCTCAAAGGATATCCGTATCTTCTCGGATAGCAGGCCGCGATTAAGTCCCTGGACTCAGTCTCTTCAAATTCCATCATAGCCCAAGACTGCCGATCATCTCTTTCGGAAATGGCAGAGCAGTTCAATATTCACCTCTGTTGGGTGCCGGGGCATAGGGGCATTCCAGGTAACTGCAGGGCTGATGATCTCGCCAAAAAAGGAACCACATTACCTCCTTTACCTGATAAAGGTTCCCTAGGTATACCAATCGCTACTTGTAAACTCTTGTTTAAGCTATCCGCAATCGAGAGAACAAACCTTAGGTGGACGAGTAGCAATACATGTCTAGCGACTAAGCGGATCTGGCCAAAGCTGGATCCTAATATAAAACATCAAGAATTTGGCCTCATCATTTATCCCCACACTCATTTACAATGACATTCCAGCTGTCAGCTCTATAGATAAGGCCAATCTGCTTGCTGCTCATTTCGCAGTCAGCTCAACGCTCCCAGATTGTGCTTTGTCTCCATGGGACCAATCCATTTCCGCACTCGTATAGTGGCTAGAGTACTTCGAGATCTTGACATACACAAATCCGCTGGTCCAGGTGGTATTTCGTTCTGAAGAGGTGTTCTTCTACGCTGGCAAAATCACTGCGTAAGCTTTTCCATCTGTCCTATTATTCAGGCCTCTTCCCGGGAAGATGCAAACCAGTATTTGTCAAGCCTGTACCAAAAAAAGGCGAATCTTCTTCTCCCTCCTCCTACCGACCAATTGCACTTACGTCCCTTCTTTCTATGGTCATGGAAACGCTGATAAACGGCCAGGTAATGAAATATCTTAAATCGCGAAAACTCCTTAATAACCGGCAGTATGGTTTTCGCAGCAACAGGTCCACTGGTGATTTGATGACATATCTAACCGAAAAGTGGAACCAATCTCTTCACCAAGGTGGTGGAAGTGAGATTGTTGCGTTTGATATTTCAAAGGTATTTGACAGAGTTTGGCATCAAGCTCTCTTGTCGAAAATGCGTGCATTTGGAATCGATGATACTCTTCTTCAATGGATTAGAAATTACCTTTCGGACCGTTCAATTCAAGTTGTTTTGGACGGTTTCAAGTCTACAACTCACCAAATAAATGCTGGTGTCCCCCAAGGCTCTGTTCTGTCCCCGACTCTCTTTCTCACTTTTATAAATGATCTCCTGTCTGTTACTTCTAATCCAATCCATTCCTTTGCTGATGACAGTACCCTCAGCTTCTCATATTCGTTTCTTGGGTCACGCCCCTCAACTTCGGGTGTGGAACTGGAACGGCAACGTATGTTAAGCTTATTAAATTCCGAACTTAAAAGCATAACTCAGTGGGGTAAAACCAATAGAGTGGAATTTAATGCTTCCAAAACACAATGCTGTCTCCTGTCATTAAAGCAAAACCCACACACACTGCCAATATCTATGAATGGCACTTCCTTTGCTGAAACCGAAAGACTTTCCATTCTTGGTATGTGTGTTAATGAAAACCTTCGTTGGAATGACCACATATTCGATATCGCCAAGAACGCAGCGAAATGTCTAGGCTTCCTTTAGCGATGCAAGAAATTGTTCACCCCTTCTGATCTGGCTACAATTTATAAGGCGTTTATTCGCCCGAAACTCGAGTACAACGCTCATAATGTGGTCCGGTGCACCAATAACTTATTTGGAGCTCCTTGACAGGATCCAAAAACGCGCGATAAAACTTATTAACGACCGCGACATCGGGAGATCGATTGACTCTCTTAGTCATCGTCGTCATGTCTTCTGCCTTTCGTTATTCTATCGTTATTTCCACCATAAGTGCTCAAACGAAGTAGCTAGTTGATTCCTCCCCTTGAACATTTCAACCGCAATACCCGACATGCAAGGAATGCTCATCAGTTCACCCTCAGGCATGTGTTCGGACGTACAGTGAAGTTCAGAGAATCTTTCCTCAGCCGTACAAAACGAATGTGGAATACTCTTCCACGTATTGTTTTTCCTGCACATTATAACCTACAAACCAACGTGCATAGGCATCTCTCCTTTTTCTCTCACCCTAATTTCCTTAACACCTGCGCTGTGTAGCCATTACATTATAAGGGTACCAAAAATTCCCTTCAGTGCGTGCAGATTATATAAAAAAAAGCAATACTTATATGCTGAATAATCACCAACAACAATGCCCGTATGATAACTACATATACATACATATAATAACAATAACCATAATTATTCTTATATGCAATATCCTCAAAGGTTTGAGCCTATGGACATTGATCCTTCATCATCTCAAATGAGACGAGTACCTAAAGCCAATTATGTTGAAAGATATAGGGTACGTCTTCCTGATTACTGTAGCGTGTTCCAGGCGGAAATTTTGGCGATAAAAGAAGCCCTGACGTGGCTGAAGAGGAATGTGATATCCTCAAAGGATATCCGTATCTTCTCGGATAGCAGGCCGCGATTAAGTCCCTGGACTCAGTCTCTTCAAATTCCATCATAGCCCAAGACTGCCGATCATCTCTTTCGGAAATGGCAGAGCAGTTCAATATTCACCTCTGTTGGGTGCCGGGGCATAGAGGCATTCCAGGTAACTGCAGGGCTGATGATCTCGCCAAAAAAGGAACCACATTACCTCCTTTACCTGATAAAGGTTCCCTAGGTATACCAATCGCTACTTGTAAACTCTTGTTTAAGCTATCCGCAATCGAGAGAACAAACCTTAGGTGGACGAGTAGCAATACATGTCTAGCGACTAAGCGGATCTGGCCAAAGCTGGATCTGCGACGCTCTAAGTGTCTAATCTCATTAAACCGACTGCATATTAGCTCCACTATAGGTGTTATCACAGGTCACTGCTTAATAGGCAGGCACGCATCTAGACTCGGTGTGTGATCAAATGACTTCTGCAGAAGCTGCATGGACGAGGAGGAGGAGGAGACTGTACTTCACCTTCTCTGCACGTGTCCTGCGCTCTCCCATAGAAGAAATCTCCATCTAGGGACTTCTTGTTCAATTACCCAAGCGACTTAGCCAGCACTGGCGCTAGAAGTCTTTCGCGCTTCATAAGAAGCTCCTACTGATTCAACGAGCAGTGAGGGTAATCCCCAGATCTGTGTGGTGCCACAATGGACCTATCATTGGTCTAAGTGTGTTGGCTTTGGCTGACAGCCACGTCTACCTAACCTAACCTAACCTAGGGTACAAGAAAATACAAGTGAAGCAAATTTTCGGCATTCAGCCTCGGAACTTCACTTCCCTATATTAAATTAGGAAAAAATAATAAGATAATAAGACTCCTAATTGACACAGGAGCAACAAATAGTCTCTGCGTGAAGAAGATTCACCAAGAGAATACACTACATGGCGTATCAAACCTATGACAATACGCACAGCAGGCAACCCAATAGTAATCACAGAAGACGTTACAATACCAAAAACAAAATTTGCACTAGCGGTTAAAAACGATTGTGAATTCGAAGTATACACTTTCAATGAAGAGTAAAATGGAATTATTGGAAACAACATTTTAATTCCAAACGATGGAGAAATAAATACTATCACTTATTTCAATGAAATTATTCCTATAGACTCCATTATAAACACCACAATTAGTAAAGAACTACGAACAGATCACTTAAACAAAGAAGAAAAAAAAAATTCTATAGACGGACGGAGGACAATTCTGCAGTATACACAAGGATATATAGATATCCCGAAATTCACAAGAAAGAAGTTGATAGACAAAAATAAAGGAAATGCTCGAATCAAAAATAATTCAGAATTCTACTTCGCCCTATAACGCTCCAATTTGGATGGTACCTAAAAGAGGATCACGCAGGGAATAAAGAATGGCGAATCCTTATCGATTACCGGAAATTGAATAATGTAACTAAAGAAGACAAATATCCTATTCCAAACATGGACTAAATTTTAGATAAATTGGGACATGCACTGTATTTCACTACACTAGATCTTACAAAAGGGTTCTATCAAATAGAAGTAGAATCCAAAGATAGAGAAAAAACTGCTTTTAATATATAAGCCGGACACTATGACTTCGTGCGAATGCCAATCGGATTAAAGAATGCACCCGCAACTTTTCAAAGGCTCATGAATGAAGTTCTAAAAGAATTAATAGGGAAAATATGCTATGTCTAGTTAGATGACATCATAATATTTTCCTCAAGCCTACAGGAACATATCGATTCACTTCATAAAATCTTAATGACACTAATGAATGCAAATATTAAGGTATCATTAAACAAATCTGAATTTCTACGTAAGGAAGCAGAATTCCTAGGGCATGTAGTAACATCAAATGGTATAAAACCAAATCCAAAAAAAATTGAAGCAATTGAGAAATTTCCTACACCAAAAAATGCAAAAGAAATCCAAAGTTTCCTCGGTTCGACAGGATATTATAGAAAGTTTATATGTGATTATGCAAAAATCATTAAACCTCTAACTTTATAGCTTTAAAAAAGGTAACAAAATAAATATAGAAGATGAATGCTATGAAGAAGCATTTTATAAAATAAAAACTTTTATGTCAGACGATTTAATAAATAGACAAGACACCCCAATTTCATAAAAGAATTTACATTAACCACCGATGCTAGCAACTTTGCTCTCGGAGCAGTTTTGTCACAATTACATGGACCTCCAGCATTTGCCTCACGCCAAGGCCGTAGCCAGGGGGGGTCACAGGGGTTTGACCCCCCCCCCCCCCAAGGCAGCGGCAAAGACAAAACATGAGCACAACAGATCCTGAAACCTATTTTAGAATAAGTATAATGATTCCTCTTTTAGATGACTTTTTAAGTCAACTTAAAATAAGATTTGAAAACCATAAGTCCATACTGTCCTACTTATGCATTTTGATTCCATCGATCCTTGGCAAAAACGAACAAAATTATAACGAAGAAAACTTCAAATTTATAAATGTTTTTTGGATTGGGATACTTTAAAAGCTGAATTTACGCTATGGAAGAGAAAATGCCATACACAAAAAGATATAGAGCGTTCAAAGAGTGTAATAACAGCTCTTGGGGAATGCAATAAGGATCTGTTTCCTGACATCCACAAGCTTCTTAAAATTTTGGCAACCCTACCGGTTTCAACATGTACACCGGAAAGAACATTTTCGACAATGAAACGTCTGAAAACTTATCCAAGAAATTCTACTGGTGAAAAAAGATTAACAGAATTGGCGGTAATGTGTATTTGCAGCGCCGAAGGCCAGAAGATTAAATTTAATTTTATAAAAATGATTCCTACCTACATACATGTTATGTAATACTTTTTGTAGTAATAAAATCTCTTAAAGAATGATGATATGTACCTAATAAATAATAACTTAAAATTTCTAAAAATAATATTGGAAAAGTCTTTTAGTTTTTCAAATTTGTATGAGAGTTTTCTTGGAAAATCTAAGTAGGTATGCAATAGTATATTATTAGCAATAGTCTACCTTGGAAAAAAAATATTGAAAATCGTTAAAGCAATTTTTTTAAACTGATTTTTTTTTTAATTTATGAAAAATATTTTGCAATTTTTTGAGTACATATGTATACAACAAAATCTGTAGTTTTCATCTGGAAAAATTCAATATACGCGTGTTCGAACTGACTGTTCCAGTGCCGATAAAACTTACGAATCTAACACCCAAGAAAAAGCAATCACCAACAACTAATGGTGCAACTGAGTCAATATACAAAAAAGAAAAGACATTCGGTTTCGGTTGAAAACTTTGAACGTTTATTATTCTTCTATCAGTCGATACTGCCACGATCATCGATTTACTGGGAATGCCAACAACTTTCCTCTTTCGCCATAAAGAAACCTTCCTGGTCCAGTTGCATTCTGAAGGCCAGTTTAAATCCGGTCAATAACCCTAGTCCAGATCCTCTATACTCTAGCTGTGACATGCAAAAACGTTCACCGCTTCGCAGCTATGACCCATACATCAGCTGGTCCGAAATCATCAATTCATACACACGTTCATAGCTGAGTCATGTTCTGAGCGCCGCTTAGGGGGAGGAGCTTATTGACCAAAACAAACTTTTTTTGCATGCAGTTTTGCTATAGGTATTAACCACTGCAAGTTTGTTGTGTTGACTGCTGGTCTTCTGCGCGCCCACAATTTCTCCCAAATTTCTGCTAGCCCAATTTTAGCTATTTTTTCATGTTTGGCGTTGGGCCTTTTGTTTTGATGAAATGCCGACGGGAAAACTGCTGCTTGATTGGCATGTTTGTTGCAGTTGCAACATCCTGCCGGGCCACAGGAAAAATCTATCGCTGCCTTTATCTTGTCCTTATCGATTTGGAGTTCAGCTTTCGGTTAAAGATGTGTGTTGATTGATGTTCTCTGGTTGTCTCCTCAACCATGATAGTGGTTCATAGGTACATGTAAAAGAAAAAAGGAAGGGATGGTGAATGGTGTGTGGCAATATTATTGTTTATAAGTAGTTTATATTGGTTAGTTTTTAGTTATGTTATTAATTCATATAATTCTTGTTAAATGCTTATTCATTAGGGTTTGGTTTGTTTAAGCGTGTGTGTGTGCGTGCGCTTGGGGTAAACAATTTCTATGTTGCAATCGGCAAAATGCAAATTTTAACGATTGGACGCTTTAACGTTGTTGTTGCCGTTTTGACTGTGACAACTCGGATTCTGCCATCGACTCCAGGATGAGTGGCTTCGATTCTTCCAAGTTTCCACACTGTTGGAGGTAGTTGTTCATCCGGTAGAATCACTAGATGTCCCACCTTGACTTGGTTGTCCGAGGTTAGCCATTTTGTGCGCTGCTGAAGCCGCACAAGATATTCGGACTTCCATTTCCTCCAAAAGTCTTGCTGAATTTTTTGTAGAAGATGCCATCTGTCTGGGTGATTCTCCTTTATGTCTGACAAGTCTTTCTCTGGTGCTGTGTTCAAAGCTGTACCAATCAAAAAATGTCCCGGCGTCAGGATCGACAAATCTTCAGGATCCTCTGTCATCGGACAGAGTGGTCGCGAATTCAGACAGGCTTCCACTTGGGCTAATACTGTCGCGTATTCCTCGAAGGTTAGTGTGTAATGGCCGATGACTCGTTTCAGATGGTGCTTCATCGACTTCACTCCCGCTTCCCACAGTCCACCAAAGTGCGGAGCAGCTGGAGGATTGAAGTGCCATGCTTTGAGAGTTGTTTTTTTTCCATGTCCAACATCTTAGCAGCTCCTTGAAAATTAGTCCCACAGTCGCTGTATAGGTTGGCGCAAATCCCTCGGCGCGCAGTAAAGCGTTTGAAAGCGGCAAGGAATGCAAGCGAACTATAATCGCTTACAAGTTCGAGGTGCACTGCTTTCGTGCTAAAGCAAATAAATATCGCAATGTATGCCTTCGTGACTTTGTTACAGCGCCCCTTCCATGCCTTCAACTGTACAGGTCCCGCATAATCTACTCCACTTGTGTGAAACGGGCGAGCTTGTGTGACTCTTAAAGCAGGTAGGTTGCCCATTTTTTGATGCATTCGTGTAGCCTGGTGCCGGTAGCACCGCAGACAGTTGCGAATGCATTTTTTGACATTGGATTTTAGATGAACAATCCAGTACTCAGTTCTGAGTGTTGCCATCATGAGCTGTTGTCCTCCATGGAGCGATTTTATGTGAACATCATGCACTATAAGGGTCGTTAGCACATTTTGGGAAGGGAGTATTATGGGATGGCGCTGTGCATAGGGTAACTCGGCATTTTCTAAACGTCCCCCAACTCTTAAGATGCCGGTTTCGTCAATAATGGGAGATAGTCTTGCCAACTTACTACCCTTATGCACCGTCTCGTTCTTGGAAAGTTGAGTAATCTCGTCGATAAAAAATTCGTGTTGCACTAGAATTATCAAACGTTTTTGAGCTGCTACGATTTCTTCGACCGACAGTGGTCCCGACAATCGTGCTGTTTTCCTCCGGGCGTTGTTAATGAAACGAAGCCAATACGCTGTAGTTCGTACTAATCGCTGTAGGGATGAAAACTTAGAAAGCAGCCCATTGGTCTCAAATGAGTTGACATGGATGCAGAGCTGAAAGATATTTGTTATGAGGTACCCAGATGCAATAAACTCATTTTTGACCTTTAAACCCTCTGAAGGCTTTGTTTCCAGGTCTGTGTTGGGTATTTCATATGCTGGATAAACCCTTTCCTCAAAAGTGCGCAAAAACTCTGGACCTTGCCACCACTGATGATTCTTGACGAGCTCTCTTGGTGGTAGTCCTCTCGAAGCAATGTCCGCTGGGTTATCCTTGGAAGGAACGTATTGCCAGCAGTTGGGGTCAGTCAGTTCCTGAATTTCAGAAACTCTGTTGGCGACGAAGGTGGTTCGAATGTATGGTGGTGTTTTGATCCACGCAAGCGTAATTTGGGAATCAGACCAAGCGAAAACTCGTGCACTTTGCAGTTCCATGGTCTCAATGGTATGCACCAATAAATGCGATAGCAACACCGCTCCGCACAGCTCTAACCGTGCCAGTGATTTGGTTTTGAGAGGTGCTACCCTGGTTTTTGATAGCAGTAAATTAGTAACTGGTCCATCTGCGTCAATGGCACGAACATATACGACTGCAGCATACGCCTTTTCGGATGCATCGCAAAACCCGTGTATCTCAATTCTGGATCCCTTGGTAGCATGTATCCAGCGTGGTATTTCGATGCCATTGAGTGCGCTGAGTTCAGCCTTTAAGTAATGCCATGCCATGCCATGATAAGTGCTCAGGAATTTAAAACCTACTACAGTGATCTTCTCAATCCAAAACAAGAAATGTGTAGCATATCTTATGCTTCTAACTATGCCGAGGATCCGAGTTTAGACAGATCGATTTCACTCGAGGAAATTAAGAATATGCTTCGAAAGGTTAAGCGGAACAAAGCTCCAGGAGAAGATAGGGTAACTTATGAGTTCATTATAAATGCGACCGATGATTTTCTGCAGGACCTAGCAACAGCATATAGCAAAATATTAGATGAAGGTAGGATAGAGGAAACGTTCACGAAATCCATAATATTTCCAATATTCAAAAAGGGTGATGTTAACGACCCTGGCAACTACAGGGGTATTTCTTTTATGAACTGCATAGCGAAGATTATGATGGGAGTCCTAAACGAGAGGTTGTACACTTGGGTGGAAAGGAATAATATTCTAACTGAACACCAGGCTGGCTTTAGAAAAAATTACTCTACAGTAGATAACATATATAATTTAGCTTCTATCGTACACATCAAGCTGGCGGAAAAAAGGAAAGTATACGCCTTCTTCGTAGATTTAAAAGCCGCTTTTGATAAAATATCGAGAAGATTGCTGATCTATAAGCTACGTGAAATGGGAGTTTCAACCAAATTTGTTAACCTGCTTGAATGCATATACTCTAATACCCAATCAGCGGTGTGGACAGGCAATGAGCTATCAGATTATTTTGAAACACTTTTTGGGGTCAAACAGGGATGCCTATTATCCCCTTTACTTTTCGCGCTGTATCTTAATGATTTAAATGACTATATAGGAGGAGGTCTCAATATCGAGCTTTTAACCATACGTTTACTGCTATACGCCGACGACATGGTGATCTTAGCAGATGATATTGCAGTCATGCAACAAATGATAGTCCGATTTGAAGAGTACTGCGAGAAATGGTGTTTGGAAGTGAACCTTTCAAAATCAGAAATCATGGTGTTCCGAAATGGTGGCAGACTATCAAGTCATGAAAAATGGAGCTATAAAGGGGAAGAAATTCGAATAGCCTCGCAGTACACCTATCTCGGCGTACTTCTCACTCCGAAAATGAACTTCACAAGACATGTGGAGAAAAGAAATAACGCTGCGAAAAGTAGCATCAACGCAACATGGCATTGCTTCCTAAGCAAAAAAAGTATAACCCTGAGTAGAAAGTGGAAACTATTCCTGGCAGTCTGCAGAGCTATCCAAACTTATAGTGCACAAGTCTGGGGTTTTGGAATGTTTGAGGAAGTGGACAAACTGCAACGCTATTTTTTAAAAAGGATTTTGAAATTACCACCAAGTACTCCCAACTACGCCTTGTCGCTGGAGACTGGAGCCGAAGATGGTCATTTCTATTCACTAGACTTACATCTAAGGTATGTCAAGAAAACTCTATTCAAATATGATGAAACTAGGTTACCACATCAACTTACCAAAATCCTATTGGAAAAACAACTTTTTTGGGTGAAAGAAATAAACAACATTGGAAATCGGTTTGGTTTACACTGGGATCAGAACATGCAGATGGAAATGGACTGGAACTTTAAGAACCGGCAGCTTCTGGATCGACTCAAGGCAGATAGCCGACAAGAAACAGAACGGAGAGCGAGGGAAAGCAGCACAAGGATTTTCAAGTCTCTGGATTACTCGAAAGGACAACAATATCTTATCGATGATACCGATATCAACAAAATTTCGTGGATTTTTAAAGCCAGATGCGATTTGATCCTTCTTAATGCGTTGGGATTTGGAGGCAGCGTTTCAACGATATGTTCAATGTGTAATCTGAGAGAAAACCAACGACCATACCACGTTGAGTTAATCGGTTCTCGTCAGATCACCGTAATTAAACGACGTTGGGCGCGGTTAGTACGTAGATGGGGGACCGTTTGAGAACAACCGCGTGTCGTTGGCCAGTCCCATCTACAGAGTTGAGGTAGATAATATACGTGGTATCACAATGGACCTAAATTGGTCTAAGTGTGTCGGCTTCTGCCGACAGCCACATAAACCTAACCTAATCTGAGAGAAGAAGAAAATATCCATCACTTCATAGGCAGATGTCCCGTACTAAGGGAGTTTAGAGTGAGATACTTTGAAAAGGCAACTCTGAGTGAAGCTGAACTCATTAGTGTATTAAATGGAGGAAACACGAATGATTGGAACAGACTGGTCAATTACATTACTACCGCCGTAACCTACAGAAAACAACTTGTAGCTGAATTCAATTAGCCCGAAGATTGGTTTGAACTTACATAATTTCATTACGTATTTTTTTTTATTTCTTTTTTTCCTTTACTTATTGTTCTTAAATGAAATTCCAAAACAAGTATTATTTCAATTTGTAAATTACCCGACAGACGACTGTTTATGTCATTGTCGTAAGTTTTTACTTTTCAACAAAAACTTAACACTATAATCTAAAAACAATGTATAGGTATAAAAAGTTGAAAATAAAGAACATTTTACTACTACTACTACTACTAATGCCATGCCGTGATAATTGATATTGGTAGTTCGCTATCCCATGATTTGTGCTCCTTCCATATGTCTTGCATCAGAATCTTACCAAGAATAACGCAAGGAGATATCCATCCCATTGGATCGTATAATCGGGCAATGTCCGAAAGAATTGTCCTTTTTGTGGTTCGTTTTTGTTCTGACAGAGCTAATTTGAAGGAGAATGTGTCACGTCCTGGATGCCACTGGATTCCTAAGGTTTTTATAGTCGAACCTTCTTCGAATGACAGCGGTACCGTGATCTCCCTATCTTCTTCTGGAACAGCTTCTAATAGTTCATCGCAATTGCTCGCCCATTTCCTCAATGGAAAACCTCCGTTTTTGAGCATGGTGATTAGTTGATGCTGCAGTTCTAGAGCTTCATTCAGTGAGTCTGCCCCATGAATGACGTCATCAACATAGAAGTTTTCTTGGGCTATTTTTGATGCCAACGGAAAATCGTCTCTTTCGTCAGCAGCTAGTTGCTGCAGAGTGCGAACCGCCAGATACGGTGCCGCAGCCGTGCCAAAGGTGACGGTATTCAGCCGATACACCTTAATCTCCTCATCCTCTTGATTTCTCCACAAAATGAGCTGATAAACTGAGTCATCTTGAGATACCCAAATCTGCCTGTACATTTTGTTGATATCAGCAACAAATGCAATTTTATGTTTTCTGAATCTAGTAATATGATCAAATATGTTGTCTTGTAGTCTTGGACCAGTGAATAGATGGTCGTTAAGTGAAGTACCATCAGAACTTTTGCAGGACGCGTCGAAGACAATTCGCAGCTTAGTGGTGGAGCTGGACTCCTTTATCACTGCGTGATGGGGCACGAAATAGTGAGCCCTTAGCGATTCGGCGTCTACTTCCGTCATATGTTCCAATTCTATGTATTCTCTTAAGGTATTTTTATATTCCTGATGGAACAACGTGTTGGAATGAAACCGTCTCTCCAGTTGAAGATACCTTACCATCGCTGAGTTGTATGACATTCCTAATACAGGTCGTACTCCTTCCTTCAATGGAAGTTCAACCACATATTTACCATTTGCCTGGCGTTGATGAGTTCGAGCAAAGTGCATTTCACATTGTTCATCTTCAGGCGATCGTATGTTTTTCTTGCCGACTTCCTCGAGCTCCCAAAACTTTAAAATCATGTTATCGACATCGCTACTTTCGGTTGTCATGTGGAAGGATGTTATTGATTGAGTTGTCGAAGAAACACAGCCAGACAGTACCCATCCTAGCTCCGTTCTTTGAGCCATAGGTGAGCCTAGAGCTCCCTTTACGATTCCGTCCAGAATAATCAATGGATAGACGTCCGCGCCAAGTAGGACATCGATTTTGCTTCGCTTATTGAACTCCGGATTAGCAAGCTCAAGATGCCGGATGTGATTCCAGTTGTTGCACTGAATATTTCTTATCGGCAACTCCGCTGTGACCTTGGGTAGGAGTAACGCACTTAGCTGCAGTTTAAACTGCTTGTTTGTGATGGAGCCTATAATGAATGAAACCTTGTGCTTCGAACAGCCTGTGGTGGTTCCTCCAACTCCTAAAATATTTACCCTGCCCTTTTCATTTTTAAGCTTTAATAGTTGAGCGGCAGACTCAGAGATTAAGGAAGTCTCCGATCCAGGATCCAGGAGTGCACGCAGCAGCACTGCTTGGCCAGTGGTTGTGAAAACCTTGATAAGCGCAGTTGCCAGAAGAACACTTTATGGTTTTTTGGTTTCGGCAATGTACGCGTTGTGAGCTGACGCCGTGCTGGTGGAGCAGGTTGGTTGCTCTGAAGTTTCAGCCCTCGAATTTTCCGTTGATAAGGAGGATTGTTGAATTGGTGGCTTGGTCGCCACTGTTGACCATGGGTCATTTGCATGCATTGCGTTAGCCGCTTCAGGAAGATGCAGCAACGAATGATGCCTTTGCTTGCATTTGAAACAAGTAAAAGTGCTTGTGCACGATGCAATGGAATGTGCATTTGAGAGACAGTTGAAACACAACTTATGTTTCTTGACGAGTTCCTGCCTTTTCAAAGGGTTTAGTGCCTTAAATTTGAAACAATTGCGAATTGCATGGGTACCCTGACACATTGAGCATGTTGAAATTGTCGAGTTGTGTGATCTTGCTGTGGGCACAGAAGCCCTTTTTGATTTCGACTGAATGTTAGTTGGAGCAGATTGTCCGATTATTTCGAGAGTTCTTGCCCTCATTAACAAAAACTCCTCAAGTACTGGATACGCTGGATAATCCGCATAAGAGGATATCTGTGATTCCCAAATGCCGCGAGTTGTGAGTGGGAGTTTTTGCACTGTATGAAAAATCAGCACGTCTTCCCATGCTTCGACGGACACCCCGAGATTTTCCAATGATTGCTTGGCTTCGTTTGTGGTGTCTAGCAGTGATTTGATCTCTTCAGAGGATTCCTGAGACAGCTTCGGTTGATTGAAGAGTAATTGAAATTGATTGTCTTTTAACAATCGCAGGTTTTGGTATCTTTTGACCAACGTCGCCCACGCTGAATCAAAACTACCGTCGGTAATGGCTGTGTTTCGTAGCAATCGCTCAGCTTCACCACTCAAATTCGCTTTTAAATAATGTAGCCTTTGAACATTTGAATTTGAAGGATTCGAATTAATTAAACTTTCAAATAGACCTTTGAACTCCGGCCACATCTGAAAGGACCCCGCAAATGTGGGAATTTTAATGGGAGGAAGCTTAAATTCAGGGGAGGGGGCCATTGATCCTGATAGCGAATTATTAAGACCACCTTGCGTTGCATTATCGACATGCAACAGCTCCTTTAACGTGGAAGAGTACCTGTAATAAAGTTCCTCTAATTTATGGAACGTCATTTCCCCCATGTATGTAGTCTTAGCGTCTTCACTAGGGGCTGCAATTATCTTTTGATGTATTGCTCTGGCTTCTTCAAACGATGATTCCAAATTACTTAACCGCGCTTCAAACATGTGCACCGATTTATTCAATTTGTCAAGATTCAAATACGCCTTGTAATCGGCGTCTAGTTCTTGCCAAATAATTTGGATTGAATCAATTAGACTTGAAATCTTGTTTTTGCTCATCGTGAGAAATGACAAACGATACCAAAAATCAATAAAAAGGAGAAGAACCCCAACACACAATAAATACTTTTTTAGATCAGCAAGGATCGGTAAATTAATTTTAATTTAATTAAAGAAATAAAATGCCACACACCTGATGAAATGCGTTGCTCCGTTACTGCTCTAGCTCCTCAAGATCCACCCGCTCCGTGACTGCACCAGCTTCTCCAGATCGACAGGAATACGATCGCACTGTACCGCCTTTATTTAACGAACTCCGACGCACACGAAAGTCGAATTAAAATAAATGACTTACACGCACTATGTACTATTTTTGAGTACGTAATATGTCTTTTTAGCGTAATATTTTTTGAAAACTATCTAGATATTAGATCCGGCTCGAAGGACCATTATGTATCGCACGGATACTAGCAAAAAAAAATGTTCGAACTGACTGTTCCAGTGCCGATAAAACTTACGAATCTAACACCCAAGAAAAAGCAATCACCAACAACTAATGGTGCAACTGAGTCAATATACAAAAAAGAAAAGACATTCGGTTTCGGTTGAAAACTTTGAACGTTTATTATTCTTCTATCAGTCGATACTGCCACGATCATCGATTTACTGGGAATGCCAACAACTTTCCTCTTTCGCCATAAAGAAACCTTCCTGGTCCAGTTGCATTCTGAAGGCCAGTTTAAATCCGGTCAATAACCCTAGTCCAGATCCTCTATACTCTAGCTGTGACATGCAAAAACGTTCACCGCTTCGCAGCTATGACCCATACATCAGCTGGTCCGAAATCATCAATTCATACACACGTTCATAGCTGAGTCATGTTCTGAGCGCCGCTTAGGGGGAGGAGCTTATTGACCAAAACAAACTTTTTTTGCATGCAGTTTTGCTATAGGTATTAACCACTGCAAGTTTGTTGTGTTGACTGCTGGTCTTCTGCGCGCCCACAATTTCTCCCAAATTTCTGCTAGCCCAATTTTAGCTATTTTTTCATGTTTGGCGTTGGGCCTTTTGTTTTGATGAAATGCCGACGGGAAAACTGCTGCTTGATTGGCATGTTTGTTGCAGTTGCAACAACGCGTTTCCAGAATATTCAAAACACCAAAAAAAGTTATGTATGAATTTGATCATAAAAGCCTTGCTAAATTTAAAATTTAATTGAAATCGGTTTTGTTGTTAGCGGGTGGCAATGGTGCAGTAGTAGTGTATTCGCTTACGGAATGGAAGGTCGTGTTCGAATACATGAAATCGTAATCTCCCTAAGTAACTTAGACACCACCCGTGGAGAAAAACCCTACAACTGCTCCCAAACACTTCTTTCCTATCTCTCTATTCTTTCTAATACCAAGTAGCTTACACTGTGTTCTTAGCATTATAAGGGTACTGTAACAAGAGAAAAAATCCCTTTAGCGTAAGCAAATTATAAAAAAAGCGAGAAATTCTGATGTTAAAAAATCGGTTCTATAGGAGGTACCGTTTTAAGATAAATCTCGGAAAATGCTTTCTTACCAAAAGATAGACTGTTTTATATAAATCGTTAAGGCCGTTTTTAGAAAAATTAAGTTTTAACAAACCGTTATATGACATATACCATTGTTTTAGAGCTAAAATTCCAATTTCAAAAACGCCTAGTATGAGACTACTAAATAAACACTATGAACCAAGTTTGCAAATCGGCCCATCCGCTTAGGCTGCAGATCTGCAAACAGGCAGACGGACGAACAAAATTTGCCAACACATTTTTTTCTACTTCCCTATCATCGTAATGTCATGTTTAATTGTTATCTCAATTTTTTTTTGCACCAATCAATAAAGTGCCTTATATATAGTATAGTACCATAATCCGAATTAAAAATCGTGTTTGGTTGATTTTCGGCTAAAATGGGCTGTATTAATTTAATTTATTGCATCTAGCTACCATTCAGAAAGGTACACACTGATTGGTGTATGGAAAAAATTTCGTCATTACTTATATGGACGCAAGTTCATTATAAAAACAGACCATAGGCCATTAGGATGGCTGCAAAACTTAAAAGAAAAACGAAAAATTACAAAGATGGAAGATCAAACTTGAAGAGTATGACTTCGAAATACAATACATACCCGGAAAAGAAAATAAAGTGGCAAACGCACTGTCCCGGATAAAAATAGAAAATAATATCAATATGATAAACAACGACATCGATGAGGATGATTACACTCAACACAGAGCAGAATCAGATAATTCAAGCTTAATCCCTTTTAGTGAAAAACCGATTTATATCTTTAATCCACAAATAATTCTTCAAGTCAGTGCAGATGACGAAGTAACAAAAATTATTTATCCACATGTTGGGAAAAGAAGAATTATATTTACACGACTTTGAAGATATTATTGAAGAAGTCGACGTTAGAATTTTAAATTGCATAGTACAAACTCGATTTACGCAACTAATAGAAAATAAAAAATAATGACATAGCCATTTTACTATGTTTCTGTAGAGGTAACAGTGGCGAGGCGCCCATATAACTCGATTCACGCGTGTTACCTTTTAAAATTCTATCTTTCAACAATGTTTCAATATAACAAGCAGCATGCATCTTAATGTGTGTATATAAACATAAGTTTTGTATGCAAGCAACAAATTCTACCAACCCACCACCTGCTATTCACCTGCTCTCATATCGTTCTACTGCTCTAAGCACACAAATACTCACACCATTGCATATGCCTATTCTCCAACATCACATAAACTCCTCTCCATACCTCATAAGAAACACATACGCAAAGCGATAGCAAAACAAAGCATAGTAACCCGGAAATTTTCGCGTTATGAAATATGTGGCTGGTTAGAACAAATTGGCTTTCTTTCCTTGTTTTCCCCTTATCGTTCACCGCGTTTGACTCCTCGCTGTTTGATACACGATTCCTTATGCAAAAATATAACCCGCTTTTCAGCGACTTATTTCGCGAGTTTTGTATGTAGCTGAGGTGAGTTCTGTTTGAAAAATTCAGTTGTGAAGCAGACTGCGATGTGTAACTTAAAGTAATATTGAGTGGAATTATTGTTGTGCAATATACCTATAATTATTTAAAGTGATCGAAAACAGTGTAAAGTGTGAGAAGTGTGAAAAGTTTAAATTGTTTTGTTTTCAGTTAGATTCAGCAAAGGAGAAAATGGCATTATTAAGAGTAAATTGTTGTTTAGTAGATTTGCTTTTGGAAGAAGCAAATTAAAAAAAAAAAAAGTTTTAGAGATAGGACGCTCTACTCCTTCTATGAAAATAGATTATAAGCGCAAGGATGGTTTTGTTTCGCATTTCAACGCATCCATATATCAAAAATATACTTGGTTGACTGGTAGTTGTAAGCTCAATAAAATGTTTTGTTTTCCTTGCCTCCTTTTTTCTAATTCTCCTAGTGTTTGGAGTCGCACGGCAAATAAACATGTCAAGACGCAAAAACACATTCGTAGCTGTTTATCTTTGCACGAATTCGGTACTGATCGTATTGAAACCTCGTTAGGTAATTCCTTTGTAGCTCCCAACAAAAAAGTTGATAGAAACCGTAAACTAATGGAACGTTTTATAGATACGGTAGTTCTTTTAGGCAAACAGGAACAAGCATTTCGGGGTCATAATGAAAAGCCAGATTCTAATAATCGTGGCAATTATGTCGAAACACTTTTATACTTATCTAAGTATGACCAGTTAATGGACTCTCATTTGGAACAGAGTTCAAGTGCACGTAATCCGGTTTTTTCGGGTCTATCAAATGACATCCAAAACGATTTAATACAAAGTATAGCCGCAGTGATCAAATGCGAAATTAAAGTAGAAATAAGTGAAACGCGATTTGTGTCCATCATGATTGATGAAACACCAGACATGAGCCATAGGGAGCAACTTAGTGCCGTTTTGCGTTACTTATCGGAGGAAGGAGTAGAGGAAAGGTTTCTTGGGTTTTTTGACGTGGGTGAGAGTCGAAATGCCGATGACCTCTCAAAATACATTTTCAATATACTTGATGTATACGGTTGCAAGGAGAAATTAGTTGGACAATCTTACGATGGTGGTGGTGTTAAAAAAAAGTCCTGGATGCTTGTCCAATGGCTTATTTTATTCCTTGCTACGCACATGTTTTAAATTTGGTGTTTTCTCAATCACTGGAAAATATACCTGAATTGAAAGTTTTTTTTGGCAATATAAACACAATAGTACGCTTCTTTAATAAATTAACTAAACGTTCAAATATTTTAAAACAAATAGCAAACAGACGCATGCCGGGAGTATCAGAAACTCGCTAGCATTACCATTCCCGAATAGTTAACGTTATTTTTAACTGTAGATTAGATATTATTGAAAATGTTAAGCAAATATTAGACCATCCAAAAGAATGGGACACTGACGCAATTTCAATGGCCGAAAGTTTATTGCTTAAGTTAGAAGGGAAAGAGTTTTGCTTTTTACTGCACGCGGTTTCCGAAATATTTTCTAAAACCGATGTATTGTTTAATTTAATACAAAATAAACAAACAGATGTTGAAGTTGCTAAGCGAGAAATCGAGTGTTTTGAGTCTTGGCTTTCTACTGAGTTTCTAAACAAATTTGATTTAATTTTTGAAAGTATAAATGATTGTGCTGAACCTCCACGGAAACGCCGATTACTTGATTTTGATTTAAAGACTCACTATAAGCGCCTTTTTGTAGAAATAAAGGACAATATTATATCTCAAATTAAGACACGATATAAATCTTTCACGGATTTAATTTTTTTGGATTTACTCAATAAATCAAAATACAGTCGTTTTGTTCAGTCAAGCCCAGATGATAAAATATCTTCGGTGATTAACTTTTTCCCTGGAATTTTCGATTTTGCAGGTTTAAAAAATGAGCTGAAAGTTCTCTATCTACGTCTTCACTTCAGCCACTTGACGTTTTATCCCTCTATAAACATTTAAGAAGTGAAATATTGTGTGAAATATTTCCCCAAATCTTAAAATTAAGTGGACTATTTTTAACACTACCAATGACTGTTGCTTCCGTGGAGAGATCTTTTTCCACTCTGAAAAGAGTTCATACATATTTGAGAAATTCCCAAGGAGAAGACAGACTTTCTGATTTAGCACTTTTATCCATAGAAAAGCGACTCCTTTTAAAAATAAAAAGTAGGCCTAACTTTTATGAAAGAGTTCTTGCAGAATACGTGAAAAAAGGTAGAAGAATAGACTTAGAGTACAAATAAAAAAAAATATTTAACAAAACTTTTCACATTTTTTTCCAAATTCTACTGTTTTTGATTTTAAAAAATATTAATCATTAATATTTTCTCTTTTTAACTTTGTACAAAAACTATTTTTAAAATATTTTTATATATTAAAATATTTTTATATATTAAAATATTTTTATATATTATAGATATAAAATCTATACATTTTTGTCAATATTATGCGTGAAGCTTTTTAATTTAAATTTTTATTTATGTATTTATTTATTTAACAAACCGTGATTTATGAAGTTCCTTTTTTTTATTACTTACTATCAATTTTCTTTAAGGTACAGCATTTGCATCTGCCAAAAAGGTTTCTTTCGAAGCCACTTTTATTATACTTTAGGTTCATTTTTTAACTTTGTACAAAAACTATTTTTAAAATATTTTTATATATTAAAATATTTTTATATATTATAGTTATAAAATCTATACATTTTTGTAAATATTATGCGTGAAGCTTTTTAATTTAAATTTTTATTTATGTATTTATTTATTTAACGAACTGTGATTTATGAAGTTCCTTTTTTTTATTACTTACTATCAATTTTCTTTAAGGTACAGCATTTGCATCTGCCAAAAGGGTTTCTTTCGAAGCCACTTTTATTATACTTTAGGTTCATTGTAAATTTAAGCTTAAAAGACTTGAAGTATAAAAAATTGGCTTGAATTGCTTTACTTCTATGCGATTTGCAGTACACAATATAATTTCAGAAAGCGTTTGCAGGTGCATATTTTTTCCGACTTACCATTTAACATTTTCCACGCCACGCCACTGAGAGGTAATGACATGGATGTACTAGGTGGCACAAAAGTCATTAGCCTATCTAAAATTTAAGACATCAATAATGAGAATCCAAAAACGGAATCGAAGTTTTCCATTAAAAAAAATTACAGCCGGTGACAACTCTTGGGCAACCTTGTATTTACAAAAGAAATTGGTCCAGGTCCAAACAAAACAAAACCAAAAGGAGAACATGCAAATAAAAAAAAAGATGAATAAACGCAAGAAGTTGTACTAATCGAGGTAAATGTGTTGAAAAGTTGCACTTATAGATTCAAGAAGTGTGACGACTTAAGTGTTGCGAAAATCGAGGCGTTGCCCGAATCGAGGGTTGCGTTAACCGAGTTCGTACTGTATATAGAAGATGAGAATATCTTTATAAATTTCCAAGACAAATGGAAGTTACAAAATACAAAATGAATTCAAATATTGCATAGGAGCACAAAACTCTTAGATTCTAGAAATAGACGAAGCAAACGAAATAATATTTAAAACACATAAAAATAACAACCATGTAGGAAAAGAAAAAATATATCTAGATCTTAATCGAAAATATTATAAACCAAATTTGAAAATCCTTATAAATAAACAAATTAATAATTGTATTCCATGTATGACCAAAATCGAAAGAAACCCAATTAAGTTACCATACGAAAAAACTATAACCCCAAAAAACCCAAATGAGCACTATCACATCGATATATGGTCCTTAAACCATAAGAAAAAATAACTCTCACGTATCGACAAGTTCAGTAAATATGCGGCTATAGAACCTATAAAACATAATGATGTTTTCAATGCTTTAATGAAAATATTTACATACAAGTTATGGAATCCTGTGTGGGGTTTCCTAAAAAAATCTCGAACTCCAACTTATTGTAGGACCAACGGTTCGTCAGAATAAATAAAACACGGTACTTTTGATATTATGTTATAAGGGGATTTAAAAGAGACTACTCGCTACGACGTCCAAAACTAGATTAAACATTTATTCTAAAACAATTCTACTTCCAAGTCCGCAGCTGGTTCACGGTCGCCACAGGTTTCCGGTGTCGTCTTCGAGTGTTCCCATGGGAACTTGTTGACTTCAGCAAAAATACTTCGGCGCGTGCATTGGTTTCATATTCCTGGGAGTTGACTGCAAATGCACGAAAGAATGCAGATTGCGTTTTGCTAACGGTGCATTTTCTCAGGGTGCTAACTGTCCCCCTTCTAAATGTCTGCGTCCCGCAGATCCTTGGGTCCTTGTGGTTCAGCTGTCTGTGGTAGATTGGCTTCGTGTACAGTTTCTTCCAGATAAGGATGATAATGGATGCCGCCAGTCTGAATATAACTGCGTCTGTAATCATAGAAATATTAAGTTCTAGGTTAAGATTACCTATCTTTTGATATTTTGTAGGCTGAGGTCATGCACGTATCCTACGTCGACTGCATAGTCCCTTTTAGTGATATTGGCTAATGCGGGAGGAAGAGTTTGTATTGTAGCGTCACGGAACTGGTAAAGCTGCGATTCCCTAGTGTGATCGTTTCGTTATGAATCTGTATACTGTAAGTGCCTGAAAGATTTCTAGATATATGAAAAGAGGTAATTTGTCCATTGAAGTTAGTGGCAAAGACGGTGTCCTCTTTTAATAATTCCACAATTTCGTCAGCGTTGGTGTGGAATGTGCAAGTCGTGGGGCCTCCCTTTAAAAGACGGGCTAAACAGCTATCTTCAGCGATCTTATCTAAGGCCTTGCTTTCGAAAATGGTAATGTTGTTGATCGATAGGCAGGAATCTTTTAGTCCATACGTTTTCTGGTGATTAACCAACATATTCTTGTATCTCTCGATCTCGTTTATCTCTTCTTTAGTGACTTGAATTTCGTCTAAAAGGTCTCGTTCTATTTTTCCAGTAACTGCATCTTTAATACCGTTTTGGTATTTCTCAATTATAAGGTTGATCTTTTGCGTAATCTCTTTCGTGGTGCTCACAATCTTCTCATTTACGATATATTGGTGGTTGTTGTTTTCGATTATTCTCTGTTCACTTTGCCAAAAAGGCAAATGCCAACGAAATAGAAACCCTAAGGAAAAAACCTCAAAATAAGGTATACCTTCCACCTCCAATTAACGTTGTCGGAGTTTCAGACTACAGCAAGCTAAGTAGCCTTCTTAAGGAAATAGCAAAGTCCACATTCAAAGTAACATCTCTGAATAATAATGTGTGGAAAATAAATGTAAGCGATCCTGAGAGCTATCGCGCAGTTTCTCAAAAACTGAATACTGAGAAGGTACAATGGTACACCTATGAAAACAAGTCTGAAAGGCCACACCGAGTTGTAGCCAGAGGGCTCCACTCTTCGTGCCGCAAAGAAGATGTTTTGCAAGATCTTAAAATTAAAGGTTTCAAAATTATCGACGCGGTTAATATACTTAAAAAAGAAAAGCAAAACACGGAACAAGACGAGGAAATTGTTGTCAAACGCGGACTTCCACTATTCATGCTTAGTTTCGAAAAGTCTGAAAACATGGAAAAAATATACAACATTAAAACTATCCTAAACATAGTGGTTAAAATTGAACCGATGCGCCAAAGGACTCGTCAGATTCCTCAGTGTAAGCGTTGCCAAGGCTACAATCACACGCACACGTATTGCCAAAAAGAGCCGCATTGCGTAAAATGTGCCGGTAAACATTTATCGAAGGAATGCGCTCTAAGTAGACAAGACCTACCAACATGCATAAATTGCAATGGAAAACATCCGGCAAATTATCGCGGATGCGAAGTGGCTAAGGAACTTCAAAATAGGCGCGACAAAATAAAGAAAACTACGCTACCAATCGCAAATAAAACCAATAACAAACCTGAAAGGGGCAACAATAAAACCAATGAAGGACGAAAAAAGGCTAAAGAAATGGTCAAAACACAACACCCAAGAGAAGGAAAATTGTTTAGAAAAAAGTCACCGAAAGCTGTTCCACAAACATACGCTGAAGCTGCGTTGCAAGGACGCGAACAAACAAATAAAACATCTGATCCAGTCTCCCAAGTTTTCTCTGCAATTCTTGCCAGGCTAGAAGAACAGAGCCAAATTAATAAACGTATGTTTGAAAAACTCGACAAGCTCGAAAATCAATTTCGAAGTACACGTGCAATAATATAAATATGACGGATTTAGTTAAATTAGTGACATGGAATGCGAACGGCCTTCTGCATAAGATGGACGAGCTCGAGATATTCATTCATAAATATGAAATTGATATTTGTTTGATTTCGGAAACTCATCTGACGAAAGAAACCAGCACAAACATTCGAGGATACATTGCCTATCACGCATATCACCCTTCAGAAAGGGCGAGAGGCGGGGCATCCTTGTTGATCAAAAATACCATTGAACACTCAGTCAGTGGAACAATCGAGCTTGACAAACTGCAATTATGCACGGTGAGCGTAAAAATTAAACACATAAAATATGATTTTGCAGCTATCTATTGCCCCCCACGTGCAACGATGGAAAGAAGCGATTTTATAAGTATCTTTGACTCACTTGGACGAAATTTCGTCATCGGAGGTGACTTTAACGCAAAACATACCTTCTGGGGATCGAGATGCATTTCAGTAAAAGGTAGAGTTCTTTACGAAGCCGGTATGGAATTGGGGGTAGACTTTCATTCCTCAGGTAAACCGACATACTGGCCCTCGGATACGTCAAAAACACCAGACGTCATCGATTTCTTCATCACGAAAGGTTTGTCGGGAAACTCTATTGTAGTTGAGGAATGCTTCGATCTTTCTTCTGATCATTCACCGGTCATTTTGACAATTAACGGCTGTCTACGAAAAAAAGAAGGTCCGCCCAGACTAACTAACATGAAAACAAACTGGGAATCCTTTAAAAAATACTGTGAAAGTAAAATCGATCTCAAAGTGTCTCTTCGAACACCCCACGAACTTGAAGACGAAGTCGATCAATTTATTAACGTCATACAATGCTCAGCCTGGAAAAATACTCCCCATAAACGGAAAATAACCACAAATTGCGAAATAACATATCCCTTGGAAATCACGCAATTGTTAAAGAAGAAAAGGGGAGCGCGCAAAAGATGGCAACAATCTCGCGCTCCACAGGATAAAACCACTCTTAACTACCTTTGTAGTAAACTTAAGAGAGAAATTCGAGACTTTAAAAATCGTCAAATTTCTACATATCTTGGAAGCCTAACTGCGGATAAAAGTACAAATTACTCGCTCTGGAAAGCCATGAAAGGCATTAAAAAACCAAAAACGCAGGCGCCACCCATCAGGAAAATCAATGGAGAATGGGCGAAGAGTGACAGGGAAAAAGCCGAAATATTTGCAGAACATTTGGAAGAAACATTTAAACCATTTGATGGTCAAGCGTTGCTCGAATTTCCTGTCCTAACCGTGGCACCTGACAATTATAGAATAAAAAGTGTATCGCTAGCCGAACTACGCTTCGAAATAGAGAAACTAAAATTAAACAAAGCTCCTGGATATGACTTAATCACAGGACAGGTCCTTAAAGAGTTACCTAGGAAAGCTTTAATAAAGTTTGCATATCTTATAAATGCATCGTTCAGGTTATTGTACGTTCCACGACAATGGAAGGTAGCTGAAGTTATAATGGTTCCAAAGCCCGGTAAACCACTGAATGACAAAAAATCATATAGGCCAATATCTCTCTTACCGATAATGTCGAAGGTATTCGAAAAACTTTTGTTAAAGCGCCTACATCCGATTATCGAAGAACGTCGATTAATACCTGACCACCAATTCGGATTCAGGATTAAGCACTCTACAATCGACCAGGTTTACAGAATAACCAATGTAATTGAAAAAGCTATAGAGGAGAAAAAATATGTTCTAGTGTTTTTCTCGACGTCTCTCAGGCCTTTGATAAAGTATGGCATACAGGGTTGAAACATAAGCTAAGACAAGCTTTTCCGAAACAGTTATCTGATATCCTTAGTTGTTACTTATCAGACAGACTCTTTCGTGTAAAACACGGAAATGATTACTCTGAATTTAAAGAAATCGCGGCAGGAGTTCCCCAAGGAAGCGTTCTTGGACCGATCCTATTTCTAATATACACTAGTGATATTCCTCAAGAAGAAGGCACAACAGTAGCCACATTTGCAGACGATACAGCTATATTAGCGGTCAGTAATACCGTTGAATCAGCAACTAATAAACTCCAACGTTCTATTGACAAAATTTGTGATTGGACAAAGACTTGGCGTATTGCTCTCAACGAGGCCAAATCAACGCACGTGAATTTTACTTATAAAAAGGTAGACAACTTACCCATTTTCATTGATTCGGTACGAATTCCGTACGCAAACGAGGCAAAATATTTGGGTATGACACTCGATGCGAAATTAAAATGGAAACCGCACGTCAAGAAGAAACGCGAAGAGCTCGCCATTCGATGTAAACAAATGCACTGGCTGCTTGGTAGATTTTCCCAACTCAGCATGCAGAACAAGCTGCTTTTATACAAGCAAGTACTAAAACCGGTTTGGACATACGGTATACAACTTTGGGGTTGTACCAAATCCAGTAATATCAAAATTTTACAAACTATTCAAAACAAAGTGCTAAGAAAAATAGTAAATGCACCATGGTTTATCAGAAACACTGATATCCACAGAGACCTAACTATGGCTACCGTCGAAGACGAAATAAAACATTTTGCCTGCAAACAACAGACACGCCTTCACGGTCATTGCAATATCACCATGCTACAAATTCGAGACGATACTAACCTAGTGCGCCGATTACAAAGGATAAAACCATTTGAATTAGCGCAATAAGATGTAACCGCGTGCTTATGGCGGTATTAGCAGGTGCCTCCACTGGGAAGCTGCCTGCCAAACGCGTAATTTACAGTTTAAATAAAACTAATAGATAGGAATAACCTAGTTGTAGTATGCAGGTTTCGAAGGGAGGTGGTTTTTGTTTTCTTATCTTAAGTGAGAAAGAGTCGCATGTACGATTTTCCACCTACCCCTATTATTCGTCCGAGCCTAGTTCTGGTTCCAAGTCTCGTGCTTTTAACCAGGATAGGTAACTCTCAGCTTGCTGAGAGTAACGATAATATTACTATGGCTTGGGAGTAATATTAGAAACTCTATAAAAAAAAAAAAAAAAAAAAAAAAAAAAAAAAAAAAAAAAACTTTGAAGAATTTTATTCCAGTCTTCTGCGTCAGGATTTCCTGCTATCCACTTCCACGCTGACCCTATCCAGTTTATCGACCTCTGTACTCGAGTTGGTTTGCCTAGTAATTGTTTGAGGCGTTCCTTTATTTGCCTCAAGTAATGTTCGATAATGACCGTTCTATATGGATCTTTAACGTTAGTGGTTAAACTAGTAGTCATTCTTTGTTGAAGACGCACAAAATGTTCTAAGTCAATTGTATGCACGAGCTTGACGCTTCCGTCAATAATCCGGCCTTTTCCTTCCTTTAATAAAACTAAGTGTGATTTATAGTTGTGGATTTGGAATCCCTGGGCGATCGCGAAAAATGTTAACCTGTGAAGTAAATACAAATGTTGCTCGTGTTTCGAGATGGGTGTTGACCTATTTCGGTCATACTAAGGTAATTTCACAAGATTTAGTATATCTTAAGATTAATTGTATAATAAATTTGTTCATGTATTTCAGAAATTATCTTTGGGAGAAGTATGTTTAACATTAGGTACAACTATGTATTTCATATAAGTTTTAAATCATAAATTTGTATATACAATTTATATATCAATATATGTTACTCTTTAACAGTATCGTCATTAATATACCAATTTTTTGGTTCTTATACATTATAAGTTTACATTTTCTATCTGGCAATTTATGAGGTGCAACCCCCTCCCCATTATTTTGATACGTTTTTTAAATGTGCTTTATGAATCTTTTTGCCACTTTCTGTAGTTACAGTGACTCGATTATCTCTTGCGACAACTTCTCTTCGGAATAAAGGCTTAGCTTTAGCTTTGATGCCTTTTACCGCTGCAAACACTACTTCCCCCTTGCTATATTTTTTAGGTTGAATTCTTTTCTTATTATGCTGAACATTACGAGCCTCCATATTTCGTTTTATGATCCCTCTTAAGTCCCTATTTACCTTGGAACGTATATTAAGAAGATTTTGGTAGTTATTCCTTTGACTCCTATTAAAGAAAATATCTGAAGGCTTATACTTGGTAACTGAGTGAAAGGCGTTGTTGTACCTATCTACCGCCACGTATATTAGTTCATAGACATTGAGCTGGGAATACTCTGTCCTGAGGCAACGATAGATTTCTAAAATTGTGGAGTGGACTCTCTCTATTTGCCCGTTGACTTCACTACGGTAAGATGGTTCCAAGTACTGTTTTACTCCTAGATTTTTAATAAAATTCAAGATAATGGGACTCAGGAACCCTCTTTCATTATCCGTGACTAAAACTCGTGTACATTAAAGAATTGTAGAATCTTGATAAGTTTTGATTTTATGTAAGTAGATGACTTTTCTTTTATTCTAAAAAATTTGCAAAATTTTGAAAATTTATCGAGGACAGTTAAAAAATTTTCATTTTGTATCTCCATGATATCCATATGAACGATTTCACACGGATACTGAGGAATTGGAGTAGCTTGCAGTTCGGGGGAAATTGGGTGCCTATCGTACTTGTTGGAGTTACAAATTTCACAAGTCTTAACGATTTTTTTTATTTATTCCATCATGTGGGGAAAGTAGTAATTTTCAAGAATCTGTTCTTTATTCTCCCTGGGTGCTCGATGAGCTCTTTTATGTTCTTGTTCTATTAAAAGTAACTTGCGATTTTCGTTAGCGACGTCTTCGACAACTCGTTGCGTGACTCGAATTTTATAATTCGAAAAATTCTCTAAGTACGCTTCAGTCTGCGTACTTAGAGAATTTTTCGAATTATAAAATTAAAAATTCCAAGCTTGTCTTCCGGAATTTTAATTCCATTTATGACGCTTGGGTTAAGTTTTTCCTTAAGGACATTTTTGAGGTGCACATAGTCTAAGGTTCTCGTTGAGATATAATGCCGATGAAACTTAGGATGTGGTTCCTTGTGGGAGTACAGCTCAATTCCTTGCTTAAAAATCATTTGATTTCTGAAAACGTTCAAGGGAGCCTCCACATTTGGAATCAGGTCTGAACCGTCCTGGTCAGCACTATGTATAGTTCCATTATCACTGGACCGCTCGCAGAATCCTTCTTCAGCCGTGCAGGTTTCATTTGCTTCGTTAGCCGTTTCTGTGTATTCATTTGCTTCATTAGCCGTTTCTGTGTCTTCATCCCGTTCGCTAGCGGTCCTTGTTACTGAACTACTGCTAGTAGTTGGGCCAGAAGCAGGATAAGACAAATGGTTGACTTCTGTTCTTAATCTGGAAAGAGCATCGGCCACAAAGTTCGATTTACCGGGAGAGTAAATTAACTCGTAGTTGTACTCTTCCAACCTTGACTTCCAGCATTTAAGTTTGGCATTGTAGTTTCTACAACTTAATGCTAACGTGAAGGGCTGGTGGTCCGTGAATATTCTTATTTTTTTCGCCCCGTAAAGGTAGTTCCTTAGATTCTCGATCGCCCATACTATGGCTCGTAGTTCTTTTTTGTTTGTAGCATATCCCTCCTCAGTCCTGTTCAAGGATCGTGAAATATATGCCACCGGTCTGTCCTTCCCGTGCTCCCCTGGGACAACACGGCTCCAATGGCGTAATTAGAGGCGTCTGTTGTCAGATTAAATGGTCTATCAAAGTCTGGGAAGGCTAGGACTTCGGCTGATGTAAGTAATTCTTTCAGATTCCTGAATGCTTTCAGTGCTTCTTCGTCAAGTGTTATAGGGACATTCGAGAGGCTTAGCTATCTTATCGTAATCCCAAATAAATCTTCGATAATACGACGTTAAGCCGAGGAATCTCTTTAGCTCTTTCAAGTTTTGAGGGGGTAAGATTGTTTCGATAGCCTTGACCTTCTTTGGATCGGGAAGGATCCCATCCTCCGTAACGAGATAACCGAGGAACTCAACCCTTTTTGCCATAAACTGGGTCTTCTCTAGATTGATCCTCAATCCAGCGTTATAAATTTTCTCAAAAACGATTTCGATATCTTTCAAATGGCTGGTTTCAGTTTAGCTGTAGGTAATAATATCGTCTATGTAGACGTAGCAAATTTTGCCAATTAATTCCTTTAGCAGATCGTCAATCATGCGCTGAAATATGGCGTGCGCATTTTTCAGCCGGAATGGTAGCCTCAGGAACTCGTATTTCCCGTTCATAGTGGAAAATGCAGTTTTGTGAATGTCCCTTTCACTCATCAATATTTGATGGAAACCGAAAGTAAGGTCAAGGGTTGTGAAAAATCTTGCGTCACCGAGGCTCGCAAGTGTACCGTTAATATCCGGAATAGGATATGCGTCAGCGATGGTTACAGCGTTTAAGCGCTTGAAGTCAATAACCATCCTGCACTGCTTGTCCCCATTTGGTTTTGGTTTCTTAGGCACTATCCAGATGGGTGAATTGTATGGGCTCTTGGAGGGTTTAATTATACCCCATTCATTGACTTGCTTTTCTACTTCTTCCCGCATACAAGCAGGAAACGGATAGCTT
This sequence comes from Portevinia maculata, assembly GCA_949715645.1. Taxonomy (NCBI): domain Eukaryota; kingdom Metazoa; phylum Arthropoda; class Insecta; order Diptera; family Syrphidae; genus Portevinia; species Portevinia maculata. The sequence continues at coordinate 150,583,400 of OX454526.1, forward strand.
TTCATATATACTGGGTCGTCACTGATAGTACGGATTTCGGCTTTTACGGATGTTCTGACCTTTTCATTGGAAACTGGTCCAAATATTTCTGGTTTTTGCACGTAAGTGACAAGTTGTTGACCATGTTTGCCTTCCGGTTTTTGAGGGCAATTTGCCTATTTGAATTAATGCTAAGCCTGTTTTGGTCTCTGTCTATTTCGGCCCTGAGTTGTTTCAAGGTGTCATCTCCGATGATCCCATCGAAAGACTGAAGATTGGGTACAATAAGGAATGTGATATCTAAATCACATCCAAGGGAAGAAAATAATTTACCAACAGTTTTGTTAACTACTGCTACTTTAAAGGGAGTCTGTACAGGGATAGGTTTTGATACTAGTTCGGATCTGATGAAATTTTTATTTGCACCAGTATCCACGAAAAAATTAAGGGTTTTCTCGCTACGCGTAACATACTCTACGTATGGTACGCTTGAAAAGAGGCCCCTTCCATAAAATCCTGGCCGGCTTCGGCCTCCACCTCGTGACTTTCCGGGGTGCCTGAAATATCTGTTAATACGTTGTATAATCTTTGTTGTTTCTGTCTGCTATAATTGTCCGAACCGGCTTCCCTCTTAAATGGATTGTTTGGCCGATTCATGTAATTAACGTTTCGACTTTGTCCAGAACCCAATTCCATTTTAATGGGAGGTTTCGGTCCTGTGGGTCCTGGTGGCGGTTCCGGAGAGCTTGGGTATTGCCGTCGGTTTGGGTTATGGTATGGATAACGGTTCCCCTAATGGCCTCTATTATAATAGGGGTATGGGGGATTTGAATCGTTCCTGAAATTGTAGCGAATGGGGGCAGAATAAGGGTTAGGTGCTTTCGCAGGCACCGAGTTGCTTCTGTAGCTCAGATTTTGCATGTCGAGACATAGTGAATATGCCTCCGGTAGTGTCCTAGGCTTTTGGACTATAATTAGTTGAGACAAATCGCCAATAAGACCTCGCATAAAGACGTCTAGGGCTTGATCGCAATACGATTCTATTAAGGCGTCGAGAATTTCGGGAAAGCGAGATTCAACCCTTAGCTTATTTACTATGAGAGAGAATTGGTGGTTAATTGTGGCATAAAAGTCATCGATTTGCGTACTGCCTTGGGTGAGTTTATTCAGTTGGTTTACGAGGGTTCTCAGGTCTCTTTTATCGGCATAGTGAAGGGTCAAAATTCTTTTGATTCCTTCCCATTCGTCGTCAAATACATTATAAGAAACAAGGGCAGAGTCAGCCTTGCCTCTTATTTTCTGGCGAACGTGCTGGAGAATAGCCCGATAAATGGGTTTCGGACTATTTCATAGTCCTTAGGCACGTTCTCCATACTGTGCACCCATGAAATGTATTGCACAGGATTGCCATTAAAGACCTGTAATTCTTTTACAGCGTCGGGGAGTTTTGAGATTTCTCTCAGTTCCTGTTCCGTACTTGGACCACGAAGTGCTTCGAAAGTCCCCGTATCTACATGTGCGGTAGGATAGATAGATAGATAATAATAATAGATTCTTTATTTCATGAAATATATGTATAATAGTTTGTGTTTGAGAACACGAGCATGGCAGAAATAGCCGTCTGCCGATAGTACGTATTGTGCGGTAGGACCCCCGCCGGTATTATTCAGCTCAAACGACTGAAAATGTCCTTCTAACTTTGTTAATCTCTCCGTTAAGGATTGAAACGCTGAGGTGAGGTTCGCTCGTTCTATCTGCAGTATTCTCGTGTATATCGTCCTCAATTGCTCGAGAACGCTAATAGCGTTCCAGTGATTTGTGTCACAGAATTTTTTAACTCGTCCATAATTAAATAAAAAAGGATAAGTGGGTAGAAGTACGTGTTAACGGCAAACTCGCGTATGTTGAATCGCAAGCACAAGGATTTTACAAGTTAATCGCACAATGAATATGTTTTTGTTATTTTTTATACTTTTTTTTTCTTCAGCACGGATGCCCGATGAGATACTCTTAAGCTTTCGGGCAGTCTACTCCGGGTTGGAAGGCTCGTATGAACCCTTTTTAGTCGTGAGAGTTAATAGTTGCAAACAACCTACTGCGGTACGAGTATCTTCACCACCGAACAATATAATTATCTACTTAGAGTAAAGTTGACTGGTCCCTTTTTTCGTGAGAACTACTCCTAGACATGAACTTTTACGTTCTTGGCTGTGGGGAAGGAGTTACCTTTTATTGCGTTGTATATTTGTACAAGATAAGAAATTTTAAATGCTCTTACTCTGAAACTTTTGTGTTTCAAGAATTATATATGTGATTTAAACAGATTTAAACTAATTCGCTAAATACTCTTACAATATTCCCAGTTGCATTTTCTGCTGTTTCTGTTGAACTTCCTTCTTGTTGGCTATGTTGTTCAGACTTCTCTCTTGGTAATGTCTTTAGTTTACTTCTTCACTAAATTTTCGGTTTCTTTTTGTATGTTCAAATTTAATTTTCGGTTTTTAATTCCGTTTTGTTCACTTTCAATTTTTGATTTTTCTAATTTCGTTATATTCACATTCAATTTTCGGTTTTTATTTCCGTTATATTCACTTCCACTTTTTGATTTTTCTAATTTCGTTATGTTCACATTTAATTTTCGGTTTTTATTTTGTTCTCATGGGTCACTGAATTTTAATATTTTAAAATGCTCACTGCTCGGGCGCCAGTTATGAAATCCTGTGCGGGGTTTCCTAAAAAAATCTCGAACTCCAACTTATTGTTGGACCAACGGTTCGTCAGAATAAATAAAACACGGTACTTTTGATATTACGTTATAAGGGGATATATTTAAAAGAGACTACTCGCTACGACGTCCAAAACTAGATTAAACATTTATTCTAAAACAATTCTACTTCCAAGTCTGCAGCTGGTTCACGGTCGCCACAGGTTTCCGGTGTCGTCTTCGAGTATTCCCATCGGAACTTGTTGACTTCAGCAAAAATACTTCGGCGCGTGCATTGGTTTCATATTCCTGAGAGTTGACTGCAAATGCACGAAAGAATGTAGAATGCGTTTTGCTAACGGTGCATTTTCTCAGGGTGTTAACTTACATATATGAAAACAACCAAACAAATTACTCTCGATAACGAAAACGCTTTTGTTTCTGAAAAATCAAGAAAATAATGAAATAAATATTCATTATTGTACAGCTAATCGCCATACACGTAATTCAGACATAGAACGTCTCCACAGCACACTCAATGAACATATTCGAATTTATAAAGGCATCTACAATAAAGCAACTTTGCGCTGCACCGATTTATACAGCTCAATGTAAATGGTACGGTGTTGATTGCCACATAGCAAGAAAGAAGTCATTCAATCTGCTAAATATATACAAAAGCACAATGAACTTAGAAGACAAGATTAGATATCTAGAAGCAAATAAAGGCTACAAGCGCATATGTAATGACAAAAAACTCACATATTACCAACAGGTCAATTACAAAATTAATACGATAAGAGATAGCAAGGAGTGGTGGAAACTAGCAAAGGAAATAAGAAACCAAAGCTATCAGTCGAGCAGTGAGATTACAGCTTCAGAGTTTAAGGTTTACTTTCATCTTCTCTTAAATCCTCCACAATTGGCAAATGACGTTCAGTATGCACCTATGTTTATTGAAAATGAAGATTTGGATAAGCCTATATCAATGGAGGAAGTGAAACAAACTTTAGGAAAGGCCAAACTAAATAAGGCTTCTGGGGAAGACCGAATATCATATGAATTTTTGAAAAATGCAACAAGTGAGTTCTTGGGCGTGCTAGTACAAGCTTACAATACAATCTTGGAAAGAGGTAAAGTGGATGAAACATTTATAACAAGTATAGTGTTTCCTATATTCAAAAAAGGCAATGTAAATCAAACATGTAACTATCGTGGAATCTCATTTATGAATTGTATTGCTAAAGTGTTGATGGGATTACTAAATGAAAGACTATCTCTCTGGATTGAGAAGCATGGAATAATGACAGAATATCAGGCGGGCTTTAGAAGGAAATACTCCACTGTGGACAATATATACAATTTAGCTGCAATAGTCCATTTAAAACTTCACGAAAAGAAAAAGGTGTATGCATTCTTTGTGGATTTTAGAGCAGCGTTTGATAAAGTACCAAGAAAAAATCTGATTTTTAAACTACACAATATTGGGTTATCAACAAAAATAGTAAATCTTATCGAAAGTATCTATAGTAATACAAGATCTGCAGTATGGACGGGTGGAGAACTTTCGGAGTACTTTGAAACAGTATCGGGTGTAAAACAAGGATGCCTTCTATCTCCATTACTTTTTGCTTTGTATTTAAATGATCTGCACGAATATTTAGGTGGTGGCATCGTATTCAGTGAAGCTAATATAAGATTGCTCTTGTATGCGGATGACATCGTTATCCTATCAGATGAGGTTAACACATTGCAGACAATGATAACACGCTTAGAAGAATACTGCAATCTATTGAATATGGAAGTCAATTTGGATAAATCGGCAATTATGGTATTCAGAAACGGAGGAAGGTTATCTTATACAGAAAAGTGGGTATTCAAAGGAGAGCAGATTAAAACTGTATCAGAGTATTGCTATCTAGGAGTGATTCTTACTCCAAAATTGTCATTTTCCAAGCATGTTGAAAATAGAAACAACTCAGCAAAAAACAGCATTAACGCCACATGGAAAAATTTTCTGGGTAAAAATGGAATATCTCTTAAATCGAAGTGGCAATTATTCCAAGCAGTCTGTAGAGCAGTCCAGGCCTATGCAGCACAAATATGGGGATGTAAACATTTCGAGGACATTGATAAACTACAGTGTTATTTCCTCAAGCGAGTGATGAAGCTTCCAGCTAACACACCAAGTTATGTCCTGTATATAGAAACCGGAATTGATTGTGGACATTTTTACACATTAGAGCTACACTTGCAATACATTTATAAAACATTGTTTGAATACGATAATAGAAGATTGCCTCATATATTGTCGAAGAAAATTATGGAAAAAAACATTTTTTGGGCAAAAGAAATAAATAATCTTGGATCGGATTTTGATTTACAATGGCGAGCTGGAAATCTGACACGCACTGATTGGCTTACTAAAGGAGAAGAGCTATTACAGAAACTTAAGCAAAAAAGATGGCAAAGTTTTCTATATAAAGCATCAATGAGCGAAAATAGAATTTATAGCCAACTTGATTATTCGAAAGGCCAAACGTACTTCACTGATTCATACAGTCAAGCTAAAATATCATGGATCTTTAAGGTACGCTGTGATCTGATCTGGCTCAATGGGAGTAGATTTAGCAATCGAGATTGTAACCTATGCTCACTGTGTAATAGGAGGGAGGTAGAAACAATCAAACATTTCATTGGTATTTGCCCGATATTGGGGGAATTTAGGTATAGATACTTTTGCAAAGCTACACTCACTGAAGAAGATGTAATTAATGTTTTAAATGGAGTAAATGACGAATCTTGGAATAAGCTCAGTAATTTCGTTATCGGTGCTCTTAAATATAGAAATGAATTAATTAATTATTTTAACTATTGAAAACCAGAATTCAGAACCAATAACAATACATTGTATTAGATATACGTTATATGGTATAAAATAGGTAAAGTACGAATTATATAATATGTAATATGTCAAACTACCGACAGACGACGAAATGTCATAGTCGTACATACTTTGTTTCTGTAAAATTTTAATTTAAAATTTTTTAAAATTAAACTTAAGTATAAAATTGTTTAGAATATTTTTCTGAAATAAAGAGTTATACTACTACTACTACTACTATTCGAATTTTAACCCAAATACAAGAATCTGGTGAAGAAATTGAACCCATTTAATATACAATCAAAGCAATAGACACTTACAATAACGTCATTCATTTAACAACAAAAGAAAAATCTATAGATATACATTTAAAAAAAATCAACAATGAATTAATCTATAAGCGTATCGAAGAACGTAAAACTAAAATATTGAATAAATTAAACATAAATATTAAAAATGCAAGCATAGATGAAAATTATGCAAAGATAACAGAACCAGAGAAAATAAAAAAACAAAATAGCACCAAAACATAAAAAGGTAAAAGTGATTAATAAATCTAACAAAAAATTCACATTAGAAGAAGGAAACAGACTTAAGAAAAATCCTTATCGTATTCTCCATAAAGATCAATTCAGGAAAAAGAAAAAATACCAACCAATAACATATACAAAACATATACCAATAACAAAAACATCTCATTCCAGAGATATCGCATCAAATAACGCAACATATGGTGAAAATACAGAAAATGATTGTAATTCTGATGATTATGACAACCCTCAGCCAAGTACAAGCGGAGTTAGAAGTCATTGATTTCAATAAAGGAAATGGTTTTACCTCAATCCAATTAGAAGAATACCCCTTAATAAAAAGTTATGATACAATTCAATTATAATTTGACCGAATATAAAAATAATATAGAAATTATGGAAAGAAATGTTATTGAAATGCCCGAAGAAAGTGATGGTGTAACTAGGAAAATGTCAAAAATATGTAAATATGTGCAGGTTTCATTTGCTTCGTTAGCCGTTTCTGTGTATTCATTTGCTTCATTAGCCGTTTCTGTGTCTTCATCCCGTTCGCTAGCGGTCCTTGTTACTGAACTACTGCTAGTAGTTGGGCCAGAAGCAGGATAAGACAAATGGTTGACTTCTGTTCTTAATCTGGAAAGAGCATCGGCCACAAAGTTCGATTTACCGGGAGAGTAAATTAACTCGTAGTTGTACTCTTCCAACCTTGACTTCCAGCATTTAAGTTTGGCATTGTAGTTTCTACAACTTAATGCTAACGTGAAGGGCTGGTGGTCCGTGAATATTCTTATTTTTTTCGCCCCGTAAAGGTAGTTCCTTAGATTCTCGATCGCCCATACTATGGCTCGTAGTTCTTTTTTGTTTGTAGCATATCCCTCCTCAGTCCTGTTCAAGGATCGTGAAATATATGCCACCGGTCTGTCCTTCCCGTGCTCCCCTGGGACAACACGGCTCCAATGGCGTAATTAGAGGCGTCTGTTGTCAGATTAAATGGTCTATCAAAGTCTGGGAAGGCTAGGACTTCGGCTGATGTAAGTAATTCTTTCAGATTCCTGAATGCTTTCAGTGCTTCTTCGTCAAGTGTTATAGGGACATTCGAGAGGCTTAGCTATCTTATCGTAATCCCAAATAAATCTTCGATAATACGACGTTAAGCCGAGGAATCTCTTTAGCTCTTTCAAGTTTTGAGGGGGTAAGATTGTTTCGATAGCCTTGACCTTCTTTGGATCGGGAAGGATCCCATCCTCCGTAACGAGATAACCGAGGAACTCAACCCTTTTTGCCATAAACTGGGTCTTCTCTAGATTGATCCTCAATCCAGCGTTATAAATTTTCTCAAAAACGATTTCGATATCTTTCAAATGGCTGGTTTCAGTTTAGCTGTAGGTAATAATATCGTCTATGTAGACGTAGCAAATTTTGCCAATTAATTCCTTTAGCAGATCGTCAATCATGCGCTGAAATATGGCGTGCGCATTTTTCAGCCGGAATGGTAGCCTCAGGAACTCGTATTTCCCGTTCATAGTGGAAAATGCAGTTTTGTGAATGTCCCTTTCACTCATCAATATTTGATGGAAACCGAAAGTAAGGTCAAGGGTTGTGAAAAATCTTGCGTCACCGAGGCTCGCAAGTGTACCGTTAATATCCGGAATAGGATATGCGTCAGCGATGGTTACAGCGTTTAAGCGCTTGAAGTCAATAACCATCCTGCACTGCTTGTCCCCATTTGGTTTTGGTTTCTTAGGCACTATCCAGATGGGTGAATTGTATGGGCTCTTGGAGGGTTTAATTATACCCCATTCATTGACTTGCTTTTCTACTTCTTCCCGCATACAAGCAGGAAACGGATAGCTTTTCATATATACTGGGTCGTCACTGATAGTACGGATTTCGGCTTTTACGGATGTTCTGACCTTTTCATTGGAAACTGGTCCAAATATTTCTGGTTTTTGCACGTAAGTGACAAGTTGTTGACCATGTTTGCCTTCCGGTTTTTGAGGGCAATTTGCCTATTTGAATTAATGCTAAGCCTGTTTTGGTCTCTGTCTATTTCGGCCCTGAGTTGTTTCAAGGTGTCATCTCCGATGATCCCATCGAAAGACTGAAGATTGGGTACAATAAGGAATGTGATATCTAAATCACATCCAAGGGAAGAAAATAATTTACCAACAGTTTTGTTAACTACTGCTACTTTAAAGGGAGTCTGTACAGGGATAGGTTTTGATACTAGTTCGGATCTGATGAAATTTTTATTTGCACCAGTATCCACGAAAAAATTAAGGGTTTTCTCGCTACGCGTAACATACTCTACGTATGGTACGCTTGAAAAGAGGCCCCTTCCATAAAATCCTGGCCGGCTTCGGCCTCCACCTCGTGACTTTCCGGGGTGCCTGAAATATCTGTTAATACGTTGTATAATCTTTGTTGTTTCTGTCTGCTATAATTGTCCGAACCGGCTTCCCTCTTAAATGGATTGTTTGGCCGATTCATGTAATTAACGTTTCGACTTTGTCCAGAACCCAATTCCATTTTAATGGGAGGTTTCGGTCCTGTGGGTCCTGGTGGCGGTTCCGGAGAGCTTGGGTATTGCCGTCGGTTTGGGTTATGGTATGGATAACGGTTCCCCTAATGGCCTCTATTATAATAGGGGTATGGGGGATTTGAATCGTTCCTGAAATTGTAGCGAATGGGGGCAGAATAAGGGTTAGGTGCTTTCGCAGGCACCGAGTTGCTTCTGTAGCTCAGATTTTGCATGTCGAGACATAGTGAATATGCCTCCGGTAGTGTCCTAGGCTTTTGGACTATAATTAGTTGAGACAAATCGCCAATAAGACCTCGCATAAAGACGTCTAGGGCTTGATCGCAATACGATTCTATTAAGGCGTCGAGAATTTCGGGAAAGCGAGATTCAACCCTTAGCTTATTTACTATGAGAGAGAATTGGTGGTTAATTGTGGCATAAAAGTCATCGATTTGCGTACTGCCTTGGGTGAGTTTATTCAGTTGGTTTACGAGGGTTCTCAGGTCTCTTTTATCGGCATAGTGAAGGGTCAAAATTCTTTTGATTCCTTCCCATTCGTCGTCAAATACATTATAAGAAACAAGGGCAGAGTCAGCCTTGCCTCTTATTTTCTGGCGAACGTGCTGGAGAATAGCCCGATAAATGGGTTTCGGACTATTTCATAGTCCTTAGGCACGTTCTCCATACTGTGCACCCATGAAATGTATTGCACAGGATTGCCATTAAAGACCTGTAATTCTTTTACAGCGTCGGGGAGTTTTGAGATTTCTCTCAGTTCCTGTTCCGTACTTGGACCACGAAGTGCTTCGAAAGTCCCCGTATCTACATGTGCGGTAGGATAGATAGATAGATAATAATAATAGATTCTTTATTTCATGAAATATATGTATAATAGTTTGTGTTTGAGAACACGAGCATGGCAGAAATAGCCGTCTGCCGATAGTACGTATTGTGCGGTAGGACCCCCGCCGGTATTATTCAGCTCAAACGACTGAAAATGTCCTTCTAACTTTGTTAATCTCTCCGTTAAGGATTGAAACGCTGAGGTGAGGTTCGCTCGTTCTATCTGCAGTATTCTCGTGTATATCGTCCTCAATTGCTCGAGAACGCTAATAGCGTTCCAGTGATTTGTGTCACAGAATTTTTTAACTCGTCCATAATTAAATAAAAAAGGATAAGTGGGTAGAAGTACGTGTTAACGGCAAACTCGCGTATGTTGAATCGCAAGCACAAGGATTTTACAAGTTAATCGCACAATGAATATGTTTTTGTTATTTTTTATACTTTTTTTTTCTTCAGCACGGATGCCCGATGAGATACTCTTAAGCTTTCGGGCAGTCTACTCCGGGTTGGAAGGCTCGTATGAACCCTTTTTAGTCGTGAGAGTTAATAGTTGCAAACAACCTACTGCGGTACGAGTATCTTCACCACCGAACAATATAATTATCTACTTAGAGTAAAGTTGACTGGTCCCTTTTTTCGTGAGAACTACTCCTAGACATGAACTTTTACGTTCTTGGCTGTGGGGAAGGAGTTACCTTTTATTGCGTTGTATATTTGTACAAGATAAGAAATTTTAAATGCTCTTACTCTGAAACTTTTGTGTTTCAAGAATTATATATGTGATTTAAACAGATTTAAACTAATTCGCTAAATACTCTTACAATATTCCCAGTTGCATTTTCTGCTGTTTCTGTTGAACTTCCTTCTTGTTGGCTATGTTGTTCAGACTTCTCTCTTGGTAATGTCTTTAGTTTACTTCTTCACTAAATTTTCGGTTTCTTTTTGTATGTTCAAATTTAATTTTCGGTTTTTAATTCCGTTTTGTTCACTTTCAATTTTTGATTTTTCTAATTTCGTTATATTCACATTCAATTTTCGGTTTTTATTTCCGTTATATTCACTTCCACTTTTTGATTTTTCTAATTTCGTTATGTTCACATTTAATTTTCGGTTTTTATTTTGTTCTCATGGGTCACTGAATTTTAATATTTTAAAATGCTCACTGCTCGGGCGCCAGTTATGAAATCCTGTGCGGGGTTTCCTAAAAAAATCTCGAACTCCAACTTATTGTTGGACCAACGGTTCGTCAGAATAAATAAAACACGGTACTTTTGATATTACGTTATAAGGGGATATATTTAAAAGAGACTACTCGCTACGACGTCCAAAACTAGATTAAACATTTATTCTAAAACAATTCTACTTCCAAGTCTGCAGCTGGTTCACGGTCGCCACAGGTTTCCGGTGTCGTCTTCGAGTATTCCCATCGGAACTTGTTGACTTCAGCAAAAATACTTCGGCGCGTGCATTGGTTTCATATTCCTGAGAGTTGACTGCAAATGCACGAAAGAATGTAGAATGCGTTTTGCTAACGGTGCATTTTCTCAGGGTGTTAACTTACATATATGAAAACAACCAAACAAATTACTCTCGATAACGAAAACGCTTTTGTTTCTGAAAAATCAAGAAAATAATGAAATAAATATTCATTATTGTACAGCTAATCGCCATACACGTAATTCAGACATAGAACGTCTCCACAGCACACTCAATGAACATATTCGAATTTATAAAGGCATCTACAATAAAGCAACTTTGCGCTGCACCGATTTATACAGCTCAATGTAAATGGTACGGTGTTGATTGCCACATAGCAAGAAAGAAGTCATTCAATCTGCTAAATATATACAAAAGCACAATGAACTTAGAAGACAAGATTAGATATCTAGAAGCAAATAAAGGCTACAAGCGCATATGTAATGACAAAAAACTCACATATTACCAACAGGTCAATTACAAAATTAATACGATAAGAGATAGCAAGGAGTGGTGGAAACTAGCAAAGGAAATAAGAAACCAAAGCTATCAGTCGAGCAGTGAGATTACAGCTTCAGAGTTTAAGGTTTACTTTCATCTTCTCTTAAATCCTCCACAATTGGCAAATGACGTTCAGTATGCACCTATGTTTATTGAAAATGAAGATTTGGATAAGCCTATATCAATGGAGGAAGTGAAACAAACTTTAGGAAAGGCCAAACTAAATAAGGCTTCTGGGGAAGACCGAATATCATATGAATTTTTGAAAAATGCAACAAGTGAGTTCTTGGGCGTGCTAGTACAAGCTTACAATACAATCTTGGAAAGAGGTAAAGTGGATGAAACATTTATAACAAGTATAGTGTTTCCTATATTCAAAAAAGGCAATGTAAATCAAACATGTAACTATCGTGGAATCTCATTTATGAATTGTATTGCTAAAGTGTTGATGGGATTACTAAATGAAAGACTATCTCTCTGGATTGAGAAGCATGGAATAATGACAGAATATCAGGCGGGCTTTAGAAGGAAATACTCCACTGTGGACAATATATACAATTTAGCTGCAATAGTCCATTTAAAACTTCACGAAAAGAAAAAGGTGTATGCATTCTTTGTGGATTTTAGAGCAGCGTTTGATAAAGTACCAAGAAAAAATCTGATTTTTAAACTACACAATATTGGGTTATCAACAAAAATAGTAAATCTTATCGAAAGTATCTATAGTAATACAAGATCTGCAGTATGGACGGGTGGAGAACTTTCGGAGTACTTTGAAACAGTATCGGGTGTAAAACAAGGATGCCTTCTATCTCCATTACTTTTTGCTTTGTATTTAAATGATCTGCACGAATATTTAGGTGGTGGCATCGTATTCAGTGAAGCTAATATAAGATTGCTCTTGTATGCGGATGACATCGTTATCCTATCAGATGAGGTTAACACATTGCAGACAATGATAACACGCTTAGAAGAATACTGCAATCTATTGAATATGGAAGTCAATTTGGATAAATCGGCAATTATGGTATTCAGAAACGGAGGAAGGTTATCTTATACAGAAAAGTGGGTATTCAAAGGAGAGCAGATTAAAACTGTATCAGAGTATTGCTATCTAGGAGTGATTCTTACTCCAAAATTGTCATTTTCCAAGCATGTTGAAAATAGAAACAACTCAGCAAAAAACAGCATTAACGCCACATGGAAAAATTTTCTGGGTAAAAATGGAATATCTCTTAAATCGAAGTGGCAATTATTCCAAGCAGTCTGTAGAGCAGTCCAGGCCTATGCAGCACAAATATGGGGATGTAAACATTTCGAGGACATTGATAAACTACAGTGTTATTTCCTCAAGCGAGTGATGAAGCTTCCAGCTAACACACCAAGTTATGTCCTGTATATAGAAACCGGAATTGATTGTGGACATTTTTACACATTAGAGCTACACTTGCAATACATTTATAAAACATTGTTTGAATACGATAATAGAAGATTGCCTCATATATTGTCGAAGAAAATTATGGAAAAAAACATTTTTTGGGCAAAAGAAATAAATAATCTTGGATCGGATTTTGATTTACAATGGCGAGCTGGAAATCTGACACGCACTGATTGGCTTACTAAAGGAGAAGAGCTATTACAGAAACTTAAGCAAAAAAGATGGCAAAGTTTTCTATATAAAGCATCAATGAGCGAAAATAGAATTTATAGCCAACTTGATTATTCGAAAGGCCAAACGTACTTCACTGATTCATACAGTCAAGCTAAAATATCATGGATCTTTAAGGTACGCTGTGATCTGATCTGGCTCAATGGGAGTAGATTTAGCAATCGAGATTGTAACCTATGCTCACTGTGTAATAGGAGGGAGGTAGAAACAATCAAACATTTCATTGGTATTTGCCCGATATTGGGGGAATTTAGGTATAGATACTTTTGCAAAGCTACACTCACTGAAGAAGATGTAATTAATGTTTTAAATGGAGTAAATGACGAATCTTGGAATAAGCTCAGTAATTTCGTTATCGGTGCTCTTAAATATAGAAATGAATTAATTAATTATTTTAACTATTGAAAACCAGAATTCAGAACCAATAACAATACATTGTATTAGATATACGTTATATGGTATAAAATAGGTAAAGTACGAATTATATAATATGTAATATGTCAAACTACCGACAGACGACGAAATGTCATAGTCGTACATACTTTGTTTCTGTAAAATTTTAATTTAAAATTTTTTAAAATTAAACTTAAGTATAAAATTGTTTAGAATATTTTTCTGAAATAAAGAGTTATACTACTACTACTACTACTATTCGAATTTTAACCCAAATACAAGAATCTGGTGAAGAAATTGAACCCATTTAATATACAATCAAAGCAATAGACACTTACAATAACGTCATTCATTTAACAACAAAAGAAAAATCTATAGATATACATTTAAAAAAAATCAACAATGAATTAATCTATAAGCGTATCGAAGAACGTAAAACTAAAATATTGAATAAATTAAACATAAATATTAAAAATGCAAGCATAGATGAAAATTATGCAAAGATAACAGAACCAGAGAAAATAAAAAAACAAAATAGCACCAAAACATAAAAAGGTAAAAGTGATTAATAAATCTAACAAAAAATTCACATTAGAAGAAGGAAACAGACTTAAGAAAAATCCTTATCGTATTCTCCATAAAGATCAATTCAGGAAAAAGAAAAAATACCAACCAATAACATATACAAAACATATACCAATAACAAAAACATCTCATTCCAGAGATATCGCATCAAATAACGCAACATATGGTGAAAATACAGAAAATGATTGTAATTCTGATGATTATGACAACCCTCAGCCAAGTACAAGCGGAGTTAGAAGTCATTGATTTCAATAAAGGAAATGGTTTTACCTCAATCCAATTAGAAGAATACCCCTTAATAAAAAGTTATGATACAATTCAATTATAATTTGACCGAATATAAAAATAATATAGAAATTATGGAAAGAAATGTTATTGAAATGCCCGAAGAAAGTGATGGTGTAACTAGGAAAATGTCAAAAATATGTAAATATGTGCAGGTTTCATTTGCTTCGTTAGCCGTTTCTGTGTATTCATTTGCTTCATTAGCCGTTTCTGTGTCTTCATCCCGTTCGCTAGCGGTCCTTGTTACTGAACTACTGCTAGTAGTTGGGCCAGAAGCAGGATAAGACAAATGGTTGACTTCTGTTCTTAATCTGGAAAGAGCATCGGCCACAAAGTTCGATTTACCGGGAGAGTAAATTAACTCGTAGTTGTACTCTTCCAACCTTGACTTCCAGCATTTAAGTTTGGCATTGTAGTTTCTACAACTTAATGCTAACGTGAAGGGCTGGTGGTCCGTGAATATTCTTATTTTTTTCGCCCCGTAAAGGTAGTTCCTTAGATTCTCGATCGCCCATACTATGGCTCGTAGTTCTTTTTTGTTTGTAGCATATCCCTCCTCAGTCCTGTTCAAGGATCGTGAAATATATGCCACCGGTCTGTCCTTCCCGTGCTCCCCTGGGACAACACGGCTCCAATGGCGTAATTAGAGGCGTCTGTTGTCAGATTAAATGGTCTATCAAAGTCTGGGAAGGCTAGGACTTCGGCTGATGTAAGTAATTCTTTCAGATTCCTGAATGCTTTCAGTGCTTCTTCGTCAAGTGTTATAGGGACATTCGAGAGGCTTAGCTATCTTATCGTAATCCCAAATAAATCTTCGATAATACGACGTTAAGCCGAGGAATCTCTTTAGCTCTTTCAAGTTTTGAGGGGGTAAGATTGTTTCGATAGCCTTGACCTTCTTTGGATCGGGAAGGATCCCATCCTCCGTAACGAGATAACCGAGGAACTCAACCCTTTTTGCCATAAACTGGGTCTTCTCTAGATTGATCCTCAATCCAGCGTTATAAATTTTCTCAAAAACGATTTCGATATCTTTCAAATGGCTGGTTTCAGTTTAGCTGTAGGTAATAATATCGTCTATGTAGACGTAGCAAATTTTGCCAATTAATTCCTTTAGCAGATCGTCAATCATGCGCTGAAATATGGCGTGCGCATTTTTCAGCCGGAATGGTAGCCTCAGGAACTCGTATTTCCCGTTCATAGTGGAAAATGCAGTTTTGTGAATGTCCCTTTCACTCATCAATATTTGATGGAAACCGAAAGTAAGGTCAAGGGTTGTGAAAAATCTTGCGTCACCGAGGCTCGCAAGTGTACCGTTAATATCCGGAATAGGATATGCGTCAGCGATGGTTACAGCGTTTAAGCGCTTGAAGTCAATAACCATCCTGCACTGCTTGTCCCCATTTGGTTTTGGTTTCTTAGGCACTATCCAGATGGGTGAATTGTATGGGCTCTTGGAGGGTTTAATTATACCCCATTCATTGACTTGCTTTTCTACTTCTTCCCGCATACAAGCAGGAAACGGATAGCTTTTCATATATACTGGGTCGTCACTGATAGTACGGATTTCGGCTTTTACGGATGTTCTGACCTTTTCATTGGAAACTGGTCCAAATATTTCTGGTTTTTGCACGTAAGTGACAAGTTGTTGACCATGTTTGCCTTCCGGTTTTTGAGGGCAATTTGCCTATTTGAATTAATGCTAAGCCTGTTTTGGTCTCTGTCTATTTCGGCCCTGAGTTGTTTCAAGGTGTCATCTCCGATGATCCCATCGAAAGACTGAAGATTGGGTACAATAAGGAATGTGATATCTAAATCACATCCAAGGGAAGAAAATAATTTACCAACAGTTTTGTTAACTACTGCTACTTTAAAGGGAGTCTGTACAGGGATAGGTTTTGATACTAGTTCGGATCTGATGAAATTTTTATTTGCACCAGTATCCACGAAAAAATTAAGGGTTTTCTCGCTACGCGTAACATACTCTACGTATGGTACGCTTGAAAAGAGGCCCCTTCCATAAAATCCTGGCCGGCTTCGGCCTCCACCTCGTGACTTTCCGGGGTGCCTGAAATATCTGTTAATACGTTGTATAATCTTTGTTGTTTCTGTCTGCTATAATTGTCCGAACCGGCTTCCCTCTTAAATGGATTGTTTGGCCGATTCATGTAATTAACGTTTCGACTTTGTCCAGAACCCAATTCCATTTTAATGGGAGGTTTCGGTCCTGTGGGTCCTGGTGGCGGTTCCGGAGAGCTTGGGTATTGCCGTCGGTTTGGGTTATGGTATGGATAACGGTTCCCCTAATGGCCTCTATTATAATAGGGGTATGGGGGATTTGAATCGTTCCTGAAATTGTAGCGAATGGGGGCAGAATAAGGGTTAGGTGCTTTCGCAGGCACCGAGTTGCTTCTGTAGCTCAGATTTTGCATGTCGAGACATAGTGAATATGCCTCCGGTAGTGTCCTAGGCTTTTGGACTATAATTAGTTGAGACAAATCGCCAATAAGACCTCGCATAAAGACGTCTAGGGCTTGATCGCAATACGATTCTATTAAGGCGTCGAGAATTTCGGGAAAGCGAGATTCAACCCTTAGCTTATTTACTATGAGAGAGAATTGGTGGTTAATTGTGGCATAAAAGTCATCGATTTGCGTACTGCCTTGGGTGAGTTTATTCAGTTGGTTTACGAGGGTTCTCAGGTCTCTTTTATCGGCATAGTGAAGGGTCAAAATTCTTTTGATTCCTTCCCATTCGTCGTCAAATACATTATAAGAAACAAGGGCAGAGTCAGCCTTGCCTCTTATTTTCTGGCGAACGTGCTGGAGAATAGCCCGATAAATGGGTTTCGGACTATTTCATAGTCCTTAGGCACGTTCTCCATACTGTGCACCCATGAAATGTATTGCACAGGATTGCCATTAAAGACCTGTAATTCTTTTACAGCGTCGGGGAGTTTTGAGATTTCTCTCAGTTCCTGTTCCGTACTTGGACCACGAAGTGCTTCGAAAGTCCCCGTATCTACATGTGCGGTAGGATAGATAGATAGATAATAATAATAGATTCTTTATTTCATGAAATATATGTATAATAGTTTGTGTTTGAGAACACGAGCATGGCAGAAATAGCCGTCTGCCGATAGTACGTATTGTGCGGTAGGACCCCCGCCGGTATTATTCAGCTCAAACGACTGAAAATGTCCTTCTAACTTTGTTAATCTCTCCGTTAAGGATTGAAACGCTGAGGTGAGGTTCGCTCGTTCTATCTGCAGTATTCTCGTGTATATCGTCCTCAATTGCTCGAGAACGCTAATAGCGTTCCAGTGATTTGTGTCACAGAATTTTTTAACTCGTCCATAATTAAATAAAAAAGGATAAGTGGGTAGAAGTACGTGTTAACGGCAAACTCGCGTATGTTGAATCGCAAGCACAAGGATTTTACAAGTTAATCGCACAATGAATATGTTTTTGTTATTTTTTATACTTTTTTTTTCTTCAGCACGGATGCCCGATGAGATACTCTTAAGCTTTCGGGCAGTCTACTCCGGGTTGGAAGGCTCGTATGAACCCTTTTTAGTCGTGAGAGTTAATAGTTGCAAACAACCTACTGCGGTACGAGTATCTTCACCACCGAACAATATAATTATCTACTTAGAGTAAAGTTGACTGGTCCCTTTTTTCGTGAGAACTACTCCTAGACATGAACTTTTACGTTCTTGGCTGTGGGGAAGGAGTTACCTTTTATTGCGTTGTATATTTGTACAAGATAAGAAATTTTAAATGCTCTTACTCTGAAACTTTTGTGTTTCAAGAATTATATATGTGATTTAAACAGATTTAAACTAATTCGCTAAATACTCTTACAATATTCCCAGTTGCATTTTCTGCTGTTTCTGTTGAACTTCCTTCTTGTTGGCTATGTTGTTCAGACTTCTCTCTTGGTAATGTCTTTAGTTTACTTCTTCACTAAATTTTCGGTTTCTTTTTGTATGTTCAAATTTAATTTTCGGTTTTTAATTCCGTTTTGTTCACTTTCAATTTTTGATTTTTCTAATTTCGTTATATTCACATTCAATTTTCGGTTTTTATTTCCGTTATATTCACTTCCACTTTTTGATTTTTCTAATTTCGTTATGTTCACATTTAATTTTCGGTTTTTATTTTGTTCTCATGGGTCACTGAATTTTAATATTTTAAAATGCTCACTGCTCGGGCGCCAGTTATGAAATCCTGTGCGGGGTTTCCTAAAAAAATCTCGAACTCCAACTTATTGTTGGACCAACGGTTCGTCAGAATAAATAAAACACGGTACTTTTGATATTACGTTATAAGGGGATATATTTAAAAGAGGACTACTCGCTACGACGTCCAAAAACTAGATTAAACATTTATTCTAAAACAATTCTACTTCCAAGTCTGCAGCTGGTTCACGGTCGCCACAGGTTTCCGGTGTCGTCTTCGAGTATTCCCATCGGAACTTGTTGACTTCAGCAAAAATACTTCGGCGCGTGCATTGGTTTCATATTCCTGAGAGTTGACTGCAAATGCACGAAAGAATGTAGAATGCGTTTTGCTAACGGTGCATTTTCTCAGGGTGTTAACTTACATATATGAAAACAACCAAACAAATTACTCTCGATAACGAAAACGCTTTTGTTTCTGAAAAATCAAGAAAATAATGAAATAAATATTCATTATTGTACAACTAATCGCCATACACGTAATTCAGACATAGAACGTCTCCACAGCACACTCAATGAACATATTCGAATTTATAAAGGCATCTACAATAAAGCAACTTTGCGCTGCAACCGATTTATACAGCTCAATGTAAATGGTACCGTGTTGATTGCCACATAGCAAGAAAGAAGTCATTCAATCTGCTAAATATATACAAAAGCACAATGAACTTAGAAGACAAGATTAGATATCTAGAAGCAAATAAAGGCTACAAGCGCATATGTAATGACAAAAAACTCACATATTACCAACAGGTCAATTACAAAATTAATACGATAAGAGATAGCAAGGAGTGGTGGAAACTAGCAAAGGAAATAAGAAACCAAAGCTATCAGTCGAGCAGTGAGATTACAGCTTCAGAGTTTAAGGTTTACTTTCATCTTCTCTTAAATCCTCCACAATTGGCAAATGACGTTCAGTATGCACCTATGTTTATTGAAAATGAAGATTTGGATAAGCCTATATCAATGGAGGAAGTGAAACAAACTTTAGGAAAGGCCAAACTAAATAAGGCTTCTGGGGAAGACCGAATATCATATGAATTTTTGAAAAATGCAACAAGTGAGTTCTTGGGCGTGCTAGTACAAGCTTACAATACAATCTTGGAAAGAGGTAAAGTGGATGAAACATTTATAACAAGTATAGTGTTTCCTATATTCAAAAAAGGCAATGTAAATCAAACATGTAACTATCGTGGAATCTCATTTATGAATTGTATTGCTAAAGTGTTGATGGGATTACTAAATGAAAGACTATCTCTCTGGATTGAGAAGCATGGAATAATGACAGAATATCAGGCGGGCTTTAGAAGGAAATACTCCACTGTGGACAATATATACAATTTAGCTGCAATAGTCCATTTAAAACTTCACGAAAAGAAAAAGGTGTATGCATTCTTTGTGGATTTTAGAGCAGCGTTTGATAAAGTACCAAGAAAAAATCTGATTTTTAAACTACACAATATTGGGTTATCAACAAAAATAGTAAATCTTATCGAAAGTATCTATAGTAATACAAGATCTGCAGTATGGACGGGTGGAGAACTTTCGGAGTACTTTGAAACAGTATCGGGTGTAAAACAAGGATGCCTTCTATCTCCATTACTTTTTGCTTTGTATTTAAATGATCTGCACGAATATTTAGGTGGTGGCATCGTATTCAGTGAAGCTAATATAAGATTGCTCTTGTATGCGGATGACATCGTTATCCTATCAGATGAGGTTAACACATTGCAGACAATGATAACACGCTTAGAAGAATACTGCAATCTATTGAATATGGAAGTCAATTTGGATAAATCGGCAATTATGGTATTCAGAAACGGAGGAAGGTTATCTTATACAGAAAAGTGGGTATTCAAAGGAGAGCAGATTAAAACTGTATCAGAGTATTGCTATCTAGGAGTGATTCTTACTCCAAAATTGTCATTTTCCAAGCATGTTGAAAATAGAAACAACTCAGCAAAAAACAGCATTAACGCCACATGGAAAAATTTTCTGGGTAAAAATGGAATATCTCTTAAATCGAAGTGGCAATTATTCCAAGCAGTCTGTAGAGCAGTCCAGGCCTATGCAGCACAAATATGGGGATGTAAACATTTCGAGGACATTGATAAACTACAGTGTTATTTCCTCAAGCGAGTGATGAAGCTTCCAGCTAACACACCAAGTTATGTCCTGTATATAGAAACCGGAATTGATTGTGGACATTTTTACACATTAGAGCTACACTTGCAATACATTTATAAAACATTGTTTGAATACGATAATAGAAGATTGCCTCATATATTGTCGAAGAAAATTATGGAAAAAAACATTTTTTGGGCAAAAGAAATAAATAATCTTGGATCGGATTTTGATTTACAATGGCGAGCTGGAAATCTGACACGCACTGATTGGCTTACTAAAGGAGAAGAGCTATTACAGAAACTTAAGCAAAAAAGATGGCAAAGTTTTCTATATAAAGCATCAATGAGCGAAAATAGAATTTATAGCCAACTTGATTATTCGAAAGGCCAAACGTACTTCACTGATTCATACAGTCAAGCTAAAATATCATGGATCTTTAAGGTACGCTGTGATCTGATCTGGCTCAATGGGAGTAGATTTAGCAATCGAGATTGTAACCTATGCTCACTGTGTAATAGGAGGGAGGTAGAAACAATCAAACATTTCATTGGTATTTGCCCGATATTGGGGGAATTTAGGTATAGATACTTTTGCAAAGCTACACTCACTGAAGAAGATGTAATTAATGTTTTAAATGGAGTAAATGACGAATCTTGGAATAAGCTCAGTAATTTCGTTATCGGTGCTCTTAAATATAGAAATGAATTAATTAATTATTTTAACTATTGAAAACCAGAATTCAGAACCAATAACAATACATTGTATTAGATATACGTTATATGGTATAAAATAGGTAAAGTACGAATTATATAATATGTAATATGTCAAACTACCGACAGACGACGAAATGTCATAGTCGTACATACTTTGTTTCTGTAAAATTTTAATTTAAAATTTTTTAAAATTAAACTTAAGTATAAAATTGTTTAGAATATTTTTCTGAAATAAAGAGTTATACTACTACTACTACTACTATTCGAATTTTAACCCAAATACAAGAATCTGGTGAAGAAATTGAACCCATTTAATATACAATCAAAGCAATAGACACTTACAATAACGTCATTCATTTAACAACAAAAGAAAAATCTATAGATATACATTTAAAAAAAATCAACAATGAATTAATCTATAAGCGTATCGAAGAACGTAAAACTAAAATATTGAATAAATTAAACATAAATATTAAAAATGCAAGCATAGATGAAAATTATGCAAAGATAACAGAACCAGAGAAAATAAAAAAACAAAATAGCACCAAAACATAAAAAGGTAAAAGTGATTAATAAATCTAACAAAAAATTCACATTAGAAGAAGGAAACAGACTTAAGAAAAATCCTTATCGTATTCTCCATAAAGATCAATTCAGGAAAAAGAAAAAATACCAACCAATAACATATACAAAACATATACCAATAACAAAAACATCTCATTCCAGAGATATCGCATCAAATAACGCAACATATGGTGAAAATACAGAAAATGATTGTAATTCTGATGATTATGACAACCCTCAGCCAAGTACAAGCGGAGTTAGAAGTCATTGATTTCAATAAAGGAAATGGTTTTACCTCAATCCAATTAGAAGAATACCCCTTAATAAAAAGTTATGATACAATTCAATTATAATTTGACCGAATATAAAAATAATATAGAAATTATGGAAAGAAATGTTATTGAAATGCCCGAAGAAAGTGATGGTGTAACTAGGAAAATGTCAAAAATATGTAAGGAGTTTGAAGTTTTTTACCCCATCCTGAACAAAATAGGCCGTAAAGAGGTTTGCTTAACATTATAGGAACAGGAATGAAATTTTTATATGGTACTATGGACGACAATGATCGTAAAGTTATTGAGAAACATCTAAAAATAATTGAAACAGCAATAATGAAATTACAAATTTAAATAATCAAATAATAATATTCGATAAATTTAACAAAGAAATAAAAATATTAAGTGAAACCTTGAACAATGAAACCAATAACATAATAAAGAGAATTAACACATTTAAATACAGTTACAACTACGAAAAAGATATAGCTACTCGTAAGATACAGTATGAAATCAAGTTGAGAGAAAACCTCGATTATTTGCATGAGGATATAGGAAAAATAAAAGAGATAGTAATGACCTCAAGGTTAGGAGTACTAAGTAAAGACATTTTATCTGCAGAAGAAATAAATAAATACGGCATTAATTTAAATAACTTAAAAGAATTGAACCTCAGTTTAGCTCTATATAAAAACAATATCATATTCATCATTAAAGTACCCAAATTTACAAATGAGTTATACAAAAAGATATATGTTCAACCCATTCCAAATAAAGAAAATAATTTACAATTAAAAATAATTAAAAATCTGTATTTAACCAAAGACCAACTATTTATGAAAACACAAAATACATAAAAAAAATTAAGTAATATTAACGATGATTGTATTGAAAATATACTTAAAAATTGAATGAACTGTAAGCTTGAAAAAAATTTAAATGAAAAGAAAGAAATAATAATCTTGTATTAATGAATATAAAATTACAGGAATTAAATCAAAATTGCAACAATCAAAAGATTGTAATAAAAGGTAACTACCTTATTAAATTTTAAAACTTTAAAATTAAAATAAATGATAAAGAGTATGAAAGGACAAATTATAAACATGAACCATTAATTCCAAATGCCATTTTAGATATAAATTATACTAAAATAGAAGATTTTACTTTCCAAGAATTACATTATCAAAGCATAAATAATTTAAAAGAAATTCAAGAACTTAAATATAAACATAAAAAGTCAAGTCTAATCATATACTTTATCTTCATAACCATAATAATCATTGTAATCATTTATTTTTATATAAAAATAAAAAATAAGAATAAGTAGATTATAAGTAACATAAATCTTCCAACGGTCACTTTTCGGCCATTAGAAGAAGCGCACAAACGCTTGATTTCAAATTCAACTAACCACAGTATCATATAAATACAATGATACAAAATACTGTTAATACAATGATGCAAAAAATCAATTAAAAATAATAGCGCAGTCATAAATATATCATAAACTGCTTAAGTCAATAAAATACCATAAACTGCGTATCAGAACTTCTTGCCTTCAGCATATGAATCAATCCATAAACAAAGTAACACTTCTTGCCTTCAGCATATCAACTAATGCATAAACAAAGTAACACTTCTTGCCTTCAGCATATGAATCAATGCATAAACAAAGTATGCCTTCGGCATATGAATTTAAACACACACAAAATGTCTTGCATCATCCGCAGTCAATCTATTACCATGTAATCCATATAAAAAGAGATCAGTCGATCTCATTATTGTTTATTCTTAAGAATATTATCACTATGTATAGCTGAAGATTTCCCCCGACCAACGGTAAGGGATCTAAAGTTTTTTCTTAAGCTCAAACAAATAAAGGTTTAGAGAAGATAAAATTGTTCTTTTTTTTATAAACATAAAGACCTTTAACAAAAATTACATATATTTAATACTACTAAGAATAAACGAACAAAATTATAAAGGGTCCGCCATCTAACGTTTTTTTTTCAACTAGTGTTTATTTCGTGAATGGTAACACTTAGCTCATGTCTGATTTGACAGATAATTAGTTTTATCCTTCCGCTGAACGAATATGGTTGTGTATACGCTTGAACAACGCTGGGAAATATTGCGACATTACTTTGAAAATCATGGTAATGTTGCAGAATGTGTGCGAAAATTGCGTACGGATTTTGGAAGAAGAGAAGCACCGTCAGCTCCGTATGTTGCTATCTTGTGAAAAAAGTGAAAGAAACTGGCATCCTCATCGATAAACCAAAGCGTGAAAAGCCAAAAACAGTGCGTACACCCGAGAATATTGCTGCTGTGGCAGAAAGTGTGCGTGAAGCGCCATCAACATCAATTCACCGTCGTTCTCAACAATTGAACATTTCGGAGACATCATTGAGACGAATTTTGCATAAAGACCTTGGTATCGTGTAGGCTACTGCATGGCCAGCCGAGGCAGCCATTTGAATGAAATTATTTTCCATTATTAACCGGAAGGATTGTACTTTCAAATAAAAAAAGAAATTTGAGAAAATATTCAGTAGTTTTTTTTATAGCATTTTCAAAAAAAAAAAAAGTTATTTGGCGGACCCTTTACAAAAAAGAAAAAATGCCTGTAACTTGCTGAATCAAGTGAAGTGCTCTATCGCATTTCGCTTGTCAGTGTTTACATTAGATGTATAGAAAAACTGAAAGTAATTTTTTATTACGTTGATATCTTTATTATTATTGTTTTTGTAAACTAAAATAATATTTTACTTTTACATCTATTATTATAATATATATCTGTACATTTTTTATTGCTTTATTGGAGTATTACCGTCCATGTGAGGGGTTAATAAATAGAAACAAATTATTAATTGTAAGTACTAAATTTTGTACTTTCTCTTGATTAAAGTGGCAACGCCGGTAAGAGACAAATGGTTGTCATTCTATTCGGTCCAGTTTTGTTTCTTTAATCATTTCATTCTAGATATTCCGGATACAAAACCTGAAATATCTGACTTATTTATTCCTTATCCGGGAAAATAAATAAACACACTTATAGAAACCAACAATACCTAAAACCACCTAATACCTACATATCACCAGAGTTAGACGTGCGTTACTTTGCCTAAGAAATTTAGAATTTGAAATTTTATAAACAATGCTTATGCGGTGTGAGTAAAAAAAAAAAAGAGCAGAACAAAAATCTTCATCACAACAGTAGGTATCAACGACGAAAACATGTCGAAACGTCTTTCAGCGCCAGGAAATCTGTAAGTTCTTCAGTAACAAATAATAAATTTCATAAATTTCCTTGGCAAACATTTTAAATATGTACAATTGTACATACATATGTACCTACACCTTACTTTAACTTTTTCTTTGTGATACAGCAGGCCAACCATATTAGACACCAAAAAAAAACATAGGGACGGGCTACAGTCCGCTTGGGCGAACTGTTGGATACCCTATTCTTATTCCTATCCTATATGGTGGAATTGTTAAGAACGCCTTACATATTTTGAAGGATTTTATCAAAAAAAACCCTCCCTAGCTCAAACTTGGGTGTTTCAATAAAATTATTTTATTTAATTGTGGGCGTGTGAGTAGCCGGATTTAAAAAAAATTAACACATGAGAATGAAGGGCCCCTAGAGAGTATATATTATAAATTTCAGCTCCCTAGCTCAAACTTTGAATTTTTAAAAAAGAAAAAAAATTAATTGTGGGCGTGTCAGTGGGCGGATTTTGAAAATATTTACACATAAGCATAAAGGGCCCATAGAGAGTATATATCATAAATTTCAGCTCCCTAGCTCAAACTTTGGATTTTCAAAAAAAAGTTTTTTCAAATTGTGGGCGTGTCTGTAGGCGGATTTTGAAAATATTTTATCCCGAGCAGTTTTAGGAGTCATAGATCATACATAAAAAAATGTCAGCTTTCTAACTCAAAATTCGATTTTTTCCAAAATTTTGTTTTTTTTGAGTTTGTGGGTGTGTCTGTGGGCGGATTTCAAAAATTCGTAAACTTGATTATTTCGGGACCCTAGAGAGTATATGGTTAAAATTTCAGCTCTCAAGGTCCAGTTTAAAGGCCTAATTTTTGCCGACAGACGGACGGACGGACAGACATGGCTAGATCGACATTACTATCGATGCTGATCATAAATATAGTAACTTTTGGGGGTATACGGGCAATATTAAGGTATGTTACAAACTATGCGTCAAAATGAATATACCCTTAGAATAGGGTATACAAAAGAAAATGAAACCACCATTGTGTATCAGCGACTTGATTTTGCAATGAGTCACATCAGGTGAAGTCGAGAGTGGCATACCGTCGTCTTTTCAGATGAAATAAAGTTTAATTTGGACGAATCTGATGAATACATTTTTTTCACGATTTTAAAAAGGATGACAAATAACTTCAAAGGCGACGCAGAAAAGGAGGTGGAGCAATGGTATGGGGAGCAGTAAGCTTTTACGGAACTGCAAATAACCTACAAATCAATACTGGAAAGGCCTTTTTATGTCTAATATGGTTGGCCTCATGTATTACGCGATGAACAGTTGATCTTCTGCTTCAACTCCAGTTTCTTACTTTTACTTACGGAAAGTCTCGAAGCAGCTCTCAGTATCGCCCGTCGATGCTGACTTATAGGTGCTTTGCTTACTCATCCTTTCCAGTTTTTCCATAGTTTTCAGGGTGCTTAAAGTAGCTATGAACAACAGATAGGTTAGGATAGTTAAATGGGTTGACGATGCAGGAGAAACATTCACCAGTCAAACTTAGATCAGTGTAGACCCATTGTGATACCCCTGCTGTTTTCAACTCCAACACTACGTGAGTAAGCCATCCTGAGGCATTTACAAAGTTGAGTAAGTCAATAACGGTCCTTTTGTGAAGTTTTTCTAGGTCCTAGAAAAGAAATTTTCCAAGGAATTTATTTCTGATGTGGCAGATCCTCCCTGTTTAAGGAAGAAATGCCTTCTACAGAAGAACCGAGTGCTCCAGTGTAGAAAGTCACGCGACCCCAAAAAAACAAATGTGTTCTTCAGAGCTTTACCAAGGAGTTTATGTTCTTTGCCCTGTCTATACTCTCAGGTTCCTGCGAAGTATTGGTATGGAGTGTTCCTGTCGCGACTCCTACTTCAATATTTAAAAGATCATAGTTTGTTTTCCTGTATTTCTATATGGTAACGGATGTCTTTTGGTATCCGGTATTAGGAAGTCAAAGATAATATGATCAGTAAATATTTCGCAATTCAATATCTTCCACTGATCTATATTTATGGATTCTGAACTGGTTACTCACGTTACGTAAGATCAATAATTTCCGTCTATTCTTAATAACAAATGTTGACTCTGAGCCTCTATTAGCTACTAGAATATAATTTACAATTTCGAATAGTGACTCACCCATTAGGGTTAATGCTTGTACAATCCCATTGTATGTGATGGGAGTTACCGTCACATCTTATAACCATTTTGATCACTTGCCTAGCTTCGCTTATCTGATCTTTGTTGGGAGATCTGGGGTATTATATGTTGTTAATGCGTACATTCCATCGTCTCGTCTATGTTCTTTGTATTCGGAAATTTCTATGGCACTAGACCATATTTTTGACATATCTTGTTGTGACAGCACTGTCTTACTTATAGGCGACTTCAATCTGCCACATATTCGATGGGTACCTTCTGAGGATGATTCTCATTTCATTCCATCCTTTGACTCTGCCCAACAAGAGCTCGCTTTACTTGACAAAATTTTGTCTTTTGACTTACAGCAAACAAGCTGTATAAAAAATTTCAGAAATCGCACTCTCGATCTTGTTTTCTCTTCTGACTCTGTTAGTACTGTGGTTCTGGAATCCCACCTCAGTATAACTAACATAGATAACAATCATCCACCCTTGGATGTATTTATTGAACTAGGCGCACATTTGTACGAAAATAGTAATTCGTATGACCGTTCGCAATCTTTTGACTTTCGGAAAGCAAATTTTCAAAGGCTTTCTGATGAAATTAACAGCTTTAATTTTAACCTTACTGCCTTATCTAATATTGAAGATGCAGTAGGTTCTGTTTATTCTTTGATGGATAACTGCATGAAAAAAGTGATTCCTGTGAAATCCTCTAGGAATCTGAAAACGTCCCATCCCTGGTACACTAAAGAGCTCAAATCGATACGAAACAGACGTAATAGGGCTTGGAAGAACTATTTAAAAAGTCTCTGCCACTCAGATCTTGAACTCTATTTCACATTATTCAATGAATTCAAATCTTTATCCTGCAACTTATATATTGACTATATAAGTAAAATGGAATGCTCTTTAAAATTGAACCCCAAACTTTTCTGGGGTTTTGTCAATTCCAAGAAAAAAACCGATGGTTATCCATCGAAGCTTACTTACAATAGTTCTACAACTGCTGATTCGCTAGACGCAAGCAATATGTTTGCAGATCATTTCAGTAAGTCATTTAGGGAGACCCCTCTTCATATTGTTGATCAATATTTTAGTTATCTAACTAGCTGTTCCCAAATAAGTTTCAGTAGTATCTCATGCAATTTAGAAACAATTTTAAAATGTATTTCTTCTCTGAAGAATGACTATTTATCAGCTCCTGATGGCATTGCACCAATTGTTCTAAAAAAATGCAGTCATGCAATTGCTCCATATCTTAAGTATATGTTTGAATTGTCCATTAGTACAGGGTAAATTCCCTAATCTATGGAAAAGTGCTTTTATCACATCTGTATTTAAAAAAGGCGAACGTGGTGATATCACTAATTATAGGCCCATTTCAAAGCTTTCGTGTATCCCTAAGCTTTTTGAACTAATTGTTTGTGAAAAGCTAATATTTCTTTGTCGCAATATAATTTGTAATGAACAGCATGGATTTGTAAGAAACAGATCCACTGTCACTAATCTATTAAGTTTCTTGCATGATTGTTCTAATGCCTTGGAGAATAAGGGCGAAATGGATTGCATATACACTGACTTCTCTAAGGCTTTCCACCAGCTGTCCCATGAAATAATCGAATTTAAGCTTAGGGCTTTTGGCTTCCCACCATGTTTCATAAAATGGGTTAATTCATACCTTAGATCAAGGGTTTATCAAGTGAAATTTAGAGGATCGCTATCTGTATCTTTCAGAGCTCAGTCTGGAGTTCCCCAAGGAAGTCACCTCGGAACAATTTTATTTATACTTGCCATTAATGATGTTAAGGCATGTATAAATCACAGTAATATCCTGATCTACGCTGATGATATGAAAATGTATAAACCTATCACTAGTCAGCAAGACAGAATGTTTCTTCAATCTGACATTAATAGCTTCGCAAATTGGTGTGATAAAAATGGTTTATCCCTGAACCCAACTAAATGTCAACATATGACATTCTCTAGAAAGACTATCCCTTCCACCTTTCTATATTCTCTGTCTCAACATATTCTTTGTAATGTTGATAATTTTAAGGATCTTGGGGTTTATTTCGACCCCAAACTGGTTTTTGCTAAGCATATTAATTCTATTATTAATAAATCTAATTCTATGCTGGGCTTCGTAAAAAGGTGGGCCAAAGAATTTAATGACCCTTACGTTTCTATGTCATTGTACAATTGTTTCGTCCGTCCAATTCTAGAGTATGCCTCTCAAGTTTGGACACCCTTCTACAACATTCATTCAAATCGAATAGAGGCCATTCAACGTAAATTTATTCGATTTGCACTTAGAGGACTTCCATGGGATGATCCATTTAACCTTCCTCCCTACAGTCAACGTATCAAGCTTCTTAAAATGTTATCCCTTTCTCAACGAAGGCTTAATAGCGATATCATTTTTTTTACAGCAGCTTATATCCGGTCAAATAGATGCACCTGACTTGCTGTCGTCTATTGGCTTTAATTTTCGTGGTGGTGCCCATAATTTGCGCAGTGTTGAATTATTGTTTAGCCCCCATCATAGAACGAATTATGGGAAGCATGAGCCTATTAGTCGCATGAGTAGAATCTATAATCTAAATGATCATGTGATTGACTTGCATATTAGTAAAATTAAGCTGAAAAATATTTTGCGTAATAATGCTTTAATGTCTTAAATTGTTTGCATTATTTTGTGTCTGTGTTAGTATTTTGTAGGTACATAATTATTGTTTTTTTAATTGTTTTATCCTTACTAACACCTGCACTAAATGATGATCCTGTGCCGACAATTTCTGCTAGTGATAGTTGCTTGCTTTAAGCACTCCACAACACAGAGCTGATAGTATATTTACAAAAAAAAAAAAGTATATTTCAATCCGAACTCTAGGAATGTGAGGTCTTCGTACAACCATCCTAGCGTTTGGCCTGCTCAGAAGTACAGTTTTCTTCCTATCGATCAGGCGAAGGTCGGCGTTCGGTCAAGGGGATTCAGTTTTGGAAATAAAGTCCCGAATCCTTGTGAGACTGTTTCCATCTTCACATGCCAGGAGTTTGAACCCTTGGATGGTGTTGAGTCTCATTTACCTCGTCAAGGATCCGAAGTTCAATCAGTCGCTATATGTCTTCCGCGAGGCTGTAGTCCACTACAGCGATTTGTTGTCCGACCACAGTTTCCAAGGATACCTTGGCTTTTTACCAGACATAAGTTGGTCTCCGCACTTGTTGTCCATTACGGGTCTCCTAAATCTGCCCCCCCCCCCCTGTAAATTTAGGGAAGAGAATCTAAAGGAGTTTGAAGATATCTTAACTAGGTTTAGTCCAAATTATAAGAACATTTTGATTGGTGGAGACTGTAATGTGAACTACCTAGAAGTGAAGAGTACTACTCAATTGTTTAAGTATTTCTGTGATAAAATAGGATTAAGTATTGTGAATACACGATGGCCAATCTGCTTTCAGTCAATTCGAAACCCGTCGCTGATTGATATGTTTCTCACGAGTTCAAAGCAACGAATAATTGGATGCGACCAAGTTCGGCTTACGTCCGACTTCATCCATGACCTCCTATTTTGTTCGTTCAAGTTTAATATGAGTGGTTCTAATAATGTTAAGACAATTTCTTACAAGTCTTTTCACAATATAGATATCTCACATCTTCATCAAAATATTGTCAACTTTGGCCTGAACAATATTTTAAAGTTTCCCTGCTTCCTACGAGAGTTTCACAGCTCTATGAAAGCTATGTTCCTCCTATAACAAAAGCCATTAAGCCACAGAGTTGTCCATGGTTTACTCACCGGCTTAAACTGTTGATCCACTAAAGAGAGCGCTTTTTCAGGAGGTTTAAGAGAGCTGCCTCTGATTACAATAGGAGGCAATAGATCTTCGCTCGAAAAAGAGTCACTGCCGCGATACGTTCTGTTAAGCGTTCCTATTTTCTGCAAAGACTTGATCCCAAGTTAAGCTCTAGAGTCCTGTGGAAAAATTTGAAGGATTCAGGTCTGGTTGATAATGACCTACCAGGGTGTGCGTTCAGTCCGACTGAAATAGGCTCGTTTTTCATTCCAACTTCATCGAATGCTTGTTATTTTGACCTCACTGACTCAGGTTCAAGTGTGCTTTGCTTTTAGATGCATAAGTAATCTGGATACTGTAATAGGGATTCGTTCGGTTAAATCCAATGCATCTGGACTTGATAATACGAGGGCGGGTCAATAAGTCCGTGACTTTTGAAATAAAACACAGATTTTTTGATAAAAATTTTTTTTTATTTTTAACGTAGTCTCCCTTGAGCTCTACACACTTTGTCCAACGCTTCTCCAATTTTTTTATCCCTTCCAAAAAAAATGATTTGTCGAGGTCCTCAAAATAGGCCTTTGTTTGCGAGATGACTTCATCATTGAAGTCAAATCTTTTTCCACCAAGCCATTTCTTCAGGTTTGGGAACAAGAAGTAGTCGCTCGGAGCCAAATCTGGAGAATAGGGTGGATGAGGGAGCAATTCATAGCCCAATTCATGGTTTTTTGCCATGGCAACTGCACATGTGTGCCCGCTTGCATTGTCTTGGTGGAAAAGAACTTTTTTCTTGGCCAAATGAGGTCGGTTTTTTTCAAATCGTCATTGAATCGGTCCAATAAGTTGGCATAATATTCCCCATTGATTGTTCTTCCCTTTTGAAGGTAGTCAATGTGGATTATCCCGCGTGCATCCCAAAAAACAGTCGCCATAACTTTATTGGCTGACAAACCCACCTTGGCCTTCTTTGGCGCCGATTCACCCTTAGAAACCCACTGTTTTGACTGTTGTTTGGTCTCTGGTGCGTTGTGATGGATCCATGTTTCCTCCACGGTTACAAAACGGCGCAAAAACTCCTCCATATTGCGATTAAACAACGCCAAACCTTCCTGTGAAGTTGTTACACGATTGCGTTTGTGGTCGACTGTGAGCAAACGCGGCACCCATCTTGCGGAAAGCTTTCTCATGCCCAAGTGATCATTCAAAATTGAAACCACTGAGCCATGCGAGATCCCTACGGCTTCCACAATCTCTCGAGCTTTCAATCTTCGGTCGGCCAACACCATATCGTGAATTTTTTCGATTGTTTCGGGTGTAGAGACCTCAACTGGGCGTCCAGGACGTTCTGCATCTTCAGTGCTTGTACGGCCACAACGAAATTCAGTAAACCACTTTTTACCATTGAAATCGATGGTGCAGAGTCCCCATAGTATTTTTCAAGCTTAGCCTTGGTCTCGGTAATGGTTTTTTTTCGCAAGAAATAATGCTTAATAAGCACACGAAATTCACTTTTTTCCATTTTCTCCTCAAATTAGTGAGTAGTCTGATAAAAATAGCTGTCAAACACAAACTAACTGACGCAGCAAGTTTAAATTTTGACAGGAGTCAACTGACAGATGCCTGTTGACAGGAGCAGTGTTGCCGTTTCAGTAAAGAGGTCAGAAATTCAAAAAGTCACGGACTTATTGACCCGCCCTCGTATCTCGCCAAAATTTATTAAAATTATCCTCCCTTTTCTTCTTCCCTATATAGTTCATGTTTTCTATTACTATATATATAGCTGTCAGTTTCCAGAGCAGTGGAAGTGCTCCAAAATCATTCCTATTCCAAAAAAAATCAAACCCCACTAACCCCACTGAGTTTAGACCCATAAGTGTACTTCCCTTTCTTTCAAAAGCGTTTGAAAAGATTTTGTCGCAGCAAATTCAAGAAGATTTGGATAGGCGGAATAAGCTCTACAGGTTCCAATCCGGTTTTCGGAGGAAGCACAGCTGTGAATCAGCCGTAATTAAGGTCACAACCGATTTAAGGACAGCATTGGACTTAATTAAAATAAGTGTAATGGTGACTCTAGATTTTTCTGAAGCGTTTGATTCAATTAATCATTCAATACTGATAAACAAGCTTAGGAATAATTTTCAGTTCTCTCGTTCTGCCCTGAAACTGATTCCCAACTATCTATGCGATCGCTTACTGACAGTTCAAACCGATCAGAGAAGCTCCAGTCCATATACGGTCAACGTAGGTGTTCCTCAAGGGTCAGTGCTAGGACCACTTCTTTTTTCTATCTTTATAAATGACGTTCCTGATATTCTTGAAAACTGCCATGTTCAACTATATGCAGATGACGTCATTATTTATATATGTCCAGAAAACTAGGGCTGATGGAAGATTGCGTGGCTAGAGTAAATGAAGATTTGTCACTTATTCAGATGTGGTCTGATCTAAATACTCTAAAACTAAATCCTGCTAAATCGTTGGGTATGGTCTGCTCCAGAAGTGAAATCTCATTACTTGATGTACCTCGTCTTGTTGTAAATGATGTCACTATTCCCTACGTGGAGAAGGTGAAATGCCTTGGATTTAAAATTAACAGAAAACTAAGTTGTTGTGATGCTACATCTGATACGATCAGAAAAGTCTACGGTGGGCTACGAACCTTGAGAACATCCGGGCATATGCTCCTTCCGAAGATGAAAATGCATCTGATAAAAAGCTTGGTGCTCCCATTTTTGTCCTACAGGCAAGATGAACGTTACCTTTAACGATTGCATGCGGTATATTTATGATATTCCAAGATGTGTTAGTGTTGCGCAACAGAAAAGTCTCTGTTAAGAATGAGTTTTGACGAGTATTATGATTTTAGAACCATCCTTAAGCTTCATGGAATCGTTCATAACAAATGTCCTGAATATTTGAGTGAGTATATTACGTTTGATCAGTCACCAAGAGGTCTTAGGCTTCTTTTACCGCGATTCACGCACACAGTGGGAGAGCGATCTTTCTTCGTCAAAGCTGTTCGATTGTGGAATTTTCTTCCACTTCAATTACAAAAAATAAGTTCGTCAGTCGTTCGCAACAGAATTAGTCATACGAGTATTATATCAATAAACATAAAATCTTTAAAAACTTCCTTTTATCATTCATTATTAGTTATCTGTAATTAATAAAAAAATCGATACTTAATTTTAAGAAATATTTTCTTGTAGTATCATGTAAGCTTCAAACAAAAAAATGAAAATGAAAAGAAGGCAGGGGTTCTACAGGGTGTTTCAGAATCGTTGGCTGATATACGATTTTCTCAGAAAAAAAAATTAACAATATTACTCTAAAAGCGTCCCAAACATTGCGGATCTCCGCATAAAAAAAAGTTTATGACTATTTCAGTGTTACCAGGGTGTTCCAAAATAAAACTGATCACAACAGTGGATGAATAAAGTTTACGAATCAATTTTTAAGATTATTATTGCTTGTCGTTTCCAATAGTTTCCCCCTTTTAGTATATTTTGAAAATACATATTTATAATGGTTGGTTTTCAACCTTTATTAGGAATTTCTATATTACTACTAACTAGAAAACCTAACAATCAATCACCTCTTTTGTTGTTGTCGCTGCTTACCCATATTTTGTTGTGCACATTGCCATCGCACACGATGTGCGTGTTGTTGTATTCGCAGTGGCGAATGAGTGCCTGGAAATCGAATGGATTAGATAAGACTAGATTTTATCCAAATAATAATTTGTACAATAGTAATCTTAGAGGAAAAGGAAATGCATAATTTAATGTGCCTATGACATTTTTGTCGTCTGTGTGAGTGAACAAGATTTCGATAAGGATAACAATACCATTTATAATTTATATGACCCTGATTGCTTATAAGGCACGACTTTAGCTATTATTATTGTTAATACTACTATTATTATTGCTATAGTATAATTGTACCGTGATTTCTCGTTTGATGCGAGAGGAGAGTACCGTCCCGGACGGGAGTAAAACAGCAGTATTATGGTTTGTATGTGTTATTTACGAGGCCCGCTGTCTAGGCTTGGCTGCAACCTTCAACTAGTGTTCTTGTATTTGGTATTATGATATTAAGAGCTAGAGAGGCTTGCTGTCTAGGCCTGGCTGCAATCTTTTAGTTTAATATTATTACTCTGTGTTGAATTACTCTGTGTGAATTACTCTGTGTTGAATTACTCTGTGTCACTTACTCTAAAATGCTAGGTTTTTTATACTATTAATATACATTTACTGCATTCAGTATTAAAAGCGATTTCTTATGGAGATGACAAAAAAATGTTGGCCTTCTAGAGGTTCCCCATCAGATAGGCCAATATATTTAAAACTATACATGTTTTTTTCAGTGGCAGCGAATACAGAATTTAGAATTCATCGTGGAAGACAGCCCCCCTCAAATTAGTATTTATGTAATTTAGTTAAACAAAACATGTTTCAATTTATGTATTTTAATTTTCAGAATGCATTTCATTAAATACCACACTATCCGTGAATGATAGCCATCCATCAACCGATAACCCGTCTGGCGAATCTCCGGAGATCAATAATGAAGCATAAAATACAATTATTATTTTACCTATGAAGTTATAGCTTAAAAATATATTATGCATTATTTATGGGTTTGAAATGTCCTGCATTTCCTTTCACTAATTTTTTCATTGGGGTAGCGATGAAAAATTAATATTTCCTGCTACAAGTTTTATTCGGCGATAAAAATATAATACATGATTTAATATTAATATTAGCAGAATTAATTTCTTAATTTTCGCAAGTGACAAAAAAAAATAAAGTACACGAATGGATCGTACGAAAACTATCTCGCTTTTATAAGAATTTGTTGGGGACAGCTATATTTGATTACTCTTAATTGCATTGAAAAATGTGGTTTGAATACAAAAGAATTTTTATTTCCACTTTCAAATTTACACCTGGTGAATATCTGTGTTGTCTTTCGGTTAAAACTGAGTATACCAATTTCATACCTTCACTCCAAAAACTTAAAACACCAACACCCATCAAAATCATTTTTTTGAATGAAATTTTTGAAACTGTTGTATGAATTTAAGCTTTATAAAAACATCTTTTAAGAATCTGAGTAAGCCAATCTTTTCAAAATATATAGCGTAAATGTCAAGTTCTTTTTTACTTCACCGGTTTTGGAGGTATAGGTTTCCGTTTTCTAATATGCAGTTATTCGATGTATTTATTTGAAATAAAAATTTCCAAAAAAATCTTTGACAAAAATTTGATTACCTACATCATATATACTCCAAGTATTGGAAACACAAAAATAATCCAAATCATTAAGCCGTATATAAAAAAAAAATTTTAAAAAATATATTTTTGGAAAATCTGAGTATAATAATTTTTTTAAATGTTAATACCAGGTAACATATTAAATTTTTTTGAAATCACTTTGCCCATTTTTGAGTTATTGTTGGTTTTTAAAGTGCAGTAAATAGTGCATTTTTGTAAGAACTCTACTGGCGGTGGTGCGAGTGGGTCAACCGAAGTCAAAATAGATACCCAAATTGCCGTCGTGGAGAAGAAGAAGATGTTAGTGCTTCGAAAGGAATAAACACAGCTAGAGAGAGAAACAGTCAGCGGGCTGCAAAGGACAGACTCTTTCGTCCCAACGTTTTCTGGTGAAAATGCCCACCCGATTCAAAAGTGGCTGTTGCACTTTGAGAATGTTGTTAAAATATGCAAGCAGTTCAAACGAAATGTGTCAACAAACGACATGTACAGATAACTTTATAGAAGCCAACCATTGCCGAGCGAGAGCATCATTTGTTTTATGCTGTGTATTAAGAAGATGATGAAATAGTGAACGCTGTGATTGAGGGCCTAGGGAACAACACCGCATATGCCTCAATACTCTACACTGCAAAGAACCCTGCTGAAATACGAAAACAAAACGAGTGATCGGACTTCTGTTCAGCGTGTCGGAGTGCCGATCAACGTACCTACCTAAAACCTCTGGTGTTTCAATTGCTCTCAACTTGGACATAAATCCAAACAATGAAAGGAGCTTAGACGCGCGGAGTGATCGTGCAAGCAGCCGACTAGAAACTCAGTTAACTTTATCAGTAGTAAACCGGATGTTCCAGCAGAAATGTATGCAATCGAATCGTACCGAACTGTGAATGTGGTAATCAACACGCGTACACCAGGTACCCGCTGCAACGATTTCGTCACTATTGTTCAATCTTCGGATGCATGTCGCTACATTCATCATTTAAGCCACACAGAGTTGCGTGCGCGCATCTCTGTGGAAAGGACCAAGAATAAGATTGGAACTGGATGGCGATTCGTCGAGCGTCAAGAAGACAACTTCCCCATTGAAGAACGCAAAGCCAAGGGTTTCCGACATAAGAAATAAAAAGCCATCAGACTCCGTCAAAAATGGTAAGGATGAAAAGGAAAACTCCACAAAAGGCAAATTATGCAAACGAATCGAAGAACCACCAAAGAGGGCTGCAAACCGTTCCGATGATGACCGTTATCCAACAACCACCGAGATTTGATGCAACCACTGCTACTACGAGAAACGCGTTGACTGTGCCAGCTTATCTAAGCGAAATGACTATTCTTCTAAGTACGACGTACCAGTAGTATAAAACGCAGAAGCGGTGTGGACGATTATTCTTGTCAACTTTTTCTAGTTTATGATATATTTGTGGAAAGTTTAACTTTATGTGAGTACATAATAGTGACCTTTTTTATAATTTGGCGTTTTATCCTGAAGTAGTAGGTTGAATCATCAGTCGATAACCACAACCCATCAAATCGATACGCACTTTTTCCTCGATATTAACTGAGTTTACCATAATTCACTACGAAAAAGTAAGTGTGAATTGTTTTCACTCATTTCAATACCAAACGGTGTTTTTTCAAGCCTTAGGTTGATTGAATCAAAAATTGTGTATGTATTCAACTATTTCTAGTTTGTTATACCTATATCTACATTATGTATTTGTGGAAAACAAAAATGTGAGTTTTTGATTTAACCATACCTTAACCTTGGGCTTAGAAAAATACCATTTCAAATGATCGTCTTCGCACTGCATTAAAACTGGTGAAAACAATTCACACTCCTTTTTATACCCTCTTCATAGAGTATATTTACCTTGACTCATAGTTTATTACATGCCTTAATCTTGCCTTTAGACCCCTAAAAGTTACTATATTCGTGGTTAGAATCGATAGTCTGCGAGTAGAATGTATGATGGATTCGTTTGAAAGGAAAAATTGAATAAAATTTGATTTCGGTATTTTTCATCAAATGAGATATTATGAGTTTGCCGCATTTTAGACTCTCACTGTTTCGGCTATATCTTGTTGCAAAAGGTACCGATTTCTATCATTTTGTTTGTAATTGATTTAGAAATATTCGATCTAATTTATAAAGTAATGGCATAATTTATTTTTTGTCAGTTTTGCCCCTTGCCGCACCACCACTTCTTGGTCAATAGGTACCTATACGATGAATATTTATATGGATAGTAAGATTGGTAAATTCGATGAACGACATATTTTATAGGAGTATATGTTTATTTATCTTTAATCAACATATGAAATTGTTGGTATATATTTTAAAGTCCATGTACCTTTTCAATGAGGCATTGAGGAAGGTCACTTGTTGGTATTTTTTGCTTAATGGAGGCTGCTTGCTTGTTTCTCTTTTGCATTAAACATGTTCTAACATTAGATATACTTCGAGGCATTAACCTTTAGAGCACCGAGTAAATTTTGAGACCTAAGAGACGGAGTGGGGTACCATAGGTCCCCCTAATTAAAGTCAGGTTTTAACCGTTATCAAGTTTATTTTATTATTTTTTGTAGCATAAATACATTAACAAATTATTTTTTTAAAGTTTTTTTTTATTAAATTCATTAAAAAAAATTCAAAAAAAAAAATATGTACGAATTTTTCAAATTATGTAAAAAAAGTAGTTTTAAATGTTTTATAGAAAAAGTTGATTTAACTTTTAATTATGGCATTTATCATTTCTTCTAGTTCCGTTTAGTGCAGAAATTTGCGACTATTTGCCATTTTTATCTATGAAAACAATTTTTTAAAAATTGCTTAAAGTACGAAGTGGGGTAACTACCAAAAAATTTAAGATCACGTTGAATTTATATTATGTATGCGAAAAAATGTGGTAGTGGTGGACCCAAATTCCCACTCGGTACTCTAAAGGTTAAGAATGTCACTACAAAGATTATGCTGGCTAACTCTAGAGCGTTTAGCTAAGCTCCAGCAATTGTAGAGTGTTCTATTGTGTCTCTTGGCGGTTCAAGTTGAGTATGACTTGCATTAGTATAGTCCCGGTATATTAATAGTTCTAATTGTAATCCGCGTTGCGACTATTGGATATCAGAAAGAGTTGAACTGCTTTTTGTATTCATATTGGTCTAATTTTATTTGTGAAAGGATAAGTTGTGCATATGAATATTTTTATAATATATAAGTCCTAATTCTTTTATATTATAGTCCATTGTCTGGTAGTTATTACACTGGACTATGTTGCTACTATGTTACCTGTTAGTACTATGTTACCTGTAGTATACAGTCTTGTTCGTATTGTGTGCATTGGTTTGCACAGTCCGTCTGTTTACCAAGATACTCGTAGATATCTTGCTCTTAAGCATATTGTATCTAATCTTATCAAATTTAATATCGAATAAAGCACCGACCGCGCTGACCCCAAATTATGCATGTATTAATTTTTTTTTAATACAGATTTATTAAAAGATATTGAAAGTTAAAAACTTGGGAAGTTTTATTTAAAATCCGAAATTTCCTATTATGGATAATAGAGTTCCAAAGACAGGTTCTAGAGGAAGACCAAGTAATTTGAGAGATTCGTCCACTTTTCGAAATATAACTCCCCGTTCAGGAGCAATGGAGTCCAGGCCAATAGTTAGTTGTACTCCACCTGGGGATAGTGTAG
The DNA here is from genome assembly GCA_949715645.1 of Portevinia maculata. NCBI lineage: Eukaryota > Metazoa > Arthropoda > Insecta > Diptera > Syrphidae > Portevinia > Portevinia maculata. The sequence goes on from OX454526.1 coordinate 150,623,887, forward strand.
GCTTAAGCCAGGATACGATTTTACCACAACTGGTAGATAACGCTCCTGCAGCACTGCAATCCGGTCAGGCAAGTAACCACAATAGTGATGATAATAATGAGCGACGAGATATTAATGAACATCGTCCACCTGTTCAAGAAGAAGCCACAGACTCGAGGCAAACCAACGAATTTTCATTCGTGAAATGCAGTCTATTAGAGAAACCTTAGTTGGAAGATTGGACAATTTAAATACTCCCAATGTGAATCCAACGAGACCTTCGAACGCTCGTTCTGACTTCGAACATTTTTTTAAATAACTCTTCGTTTTCGACCCAACGCAGACAAGCACCACCAATAAGTCAACAAACTGCTGACATTATCAGTTTTAGCTGGAAAATTGCTGGTATTTGTTACTGTTTTATTTGTGTTTACAGACTTCACAAATGTTCAGCAAAAACCCTTACTGAGGAATTTTCTGTGTTCTTGGAACTTCAGACATGTAAAAATGTAGTTTTGCTTGGTGATTTTAATATCAATATTTTGTCTAATTCATTAGAAGTCGATCACTTTTTGTCGACTTTATCCTCATTTGGATTTGATTCTTTATTGACTCACCCTAATCGGTTAAGCTAAGCACGCGCATATTATTTATTAGGATTCACCGTAATAATTGCATAGGATTCAAAACTGCGGTGCATGACTTAAACTTAACGGATCACAGCTTAACAAGTATTCAATTTAATTATAATGTTCCTAGAACCAATCGATCTGAGTGTGAAGTATTTGCCAAAGTTGATTTTAATGTCCTAAGAAACAAATTGAACTTTGTATTCTGGGAAGATGTCTTCAGTTCTAGTGATCCATCATACGCTTTCGATTTATTTCTTAACAAGCTACAAGTCCATATTTCCAGCAGCCAGCAATTATTAAGAAAGAAAATTAATAAAGGCATTTGCCTAAAGCCATGGATGAATCCATCACTGCTTAAAAAAATTCACACGAAAAATAAGTTGAGTGTTCTTGTTTAAAAACATCCGAATAATTTAAGACTTAAAAAATATTATGTTAAGGTTTGTAAAAAACTAAAGGAGGGAATACCTCTGTTTCGAGATAATTGCTATCGCAACAAATTTTCAATAAGTGCTGGTAACTCCAAAAAAAATGGCGTGTTGTCGATGAGATTCTTGGCAGAAAAGCTTCAGAAAGAAACATTATTTTAAACATCAACCATTCACCTATTTCCGACTCTATTGAAGTTGCTAATTTGTTTAATGATTTTTTTTGTAATATTAGTTCTTTTCAGGACACAATTAATAACTGCATCGAGTCTGCAAACATGCCCGTCTTTGAAGGAATAATACGTCAACCTGAAAGTTTTTTCTGCGAACCTTATACTGCTTTAGAGATCAATAAAATAGTTTGTTCCCTCAAAACATCAAAGTCTACTTCCTTTGACAATATGGCAAGCTCTTTGTTTGAAAAAAATAACTTTTCATATCTCTGATGTGTTGTGTTTTATTTTCAACAAAAGTCTCAAACTAGGAATTTTTCCACAATCCTTACAAACAGCAGTAGTGATTACAATTACAGTAGTTTTAAACAACTATCGTCCTATTTCTTTGTTGTCGGTTTTTTCAAAGGTTTTTGAGAACTTTACCGCATAGGGTTTAGAGGCTATAGCTATATACAACCGTAGACAAATGGTCAGAATCAATAACATTTATAGCTCCCAGAAAACTATAGCACTCGGTGTTCCACAAGGATCTGTTTTGGGTCCTATATTGTTCTTAATTTATGTTAATTCATTATTTGATCAACCTTTTAAAGGTAAAATCAATGCGTTTGCTGATGATACTGCTCTCTCGTATTCAAGTAGAAGCTTGCTTAACATATGTTGTGACGTAAATTATGACCTAGACTTACTTAGGAGATGGTTTTTGCAGCACAAATTAGTTATCAGCGACAAAACAAAGTTTATGATTTTTAACTTGAAGGAATATTTTGCGGATATTTTGCCATTTTTTTACCATTCTACTAATTGTTCACGGTTTTGTTTATCTGACTCAGGTCAACGTTCCTTTAACTATTTGGCATCGTGCTCCAATAAATGTTTAGAATTTAGTGTGTTGATAACTTTTAATACTTAGGTATTATATTGGACAACAAACTGAGCTGGTATAGTCACACAATTTATCTTAAACATTACTTTAACAAAATGGTGAGACAATTATATTACCTAAGTCTTTATTGCAATCAACCATTACTGAAGCTTGTGTATAATGGACTTTTAAAGTCAAAGCTGCAATATGGGATAAGCTGTTGGGGTGGTGCCTATTTTAACAAAACTGATCCATTACTTATAAGCCAAAAGCATGCCGTTAGAATCATATGCAGGGTGAATCGTAGAACTCCGAATTTTGATTTGTTTAAGAACCATAAAATTCTTCCGTTAAGGCACCTTTACTGCTACAAAGTCCTTAAAATATTCTTTGATAATTCGGGATTTTACGCTGTAAGAAATAACGAAAACTATAATTTGCGAGTAAACGCCAGACATTTCGTCGTGGGATTTTAAATGAACAAACCAAACAAACAAAACAAAACAAAAGATTCTAAGGTGCAGGGATCGGGCACCACTGACTCTATAAACACCGATCCCCAAACGGAACGACTGACGGAAGAAGAAGAATATCTTCTTCTGAACCCTTTCGCCAATCTTGGAGTATGCGATGGGGAGAGCGTTGGAACGGATGCTGGCATGGAGGGCATGAACCTTGATGTCAGCGACAGCTGTTCCGTCGCTAGCTCCAGCCTCTCTTTGTTGTCAACCTCCTCCAGACGGAAAAAAATTACAAACTGCAGGACAACGATAAAGAGACTAGGAACGAAAAGATGGGATGAACTCACTAAGACTGACCGCAAACGGCTACATAACGCACGTGCGTATCTGCCGGAACAGCATCTAATGGAGAATGAGCCCACTGCTCGTACACCGGCGGATGCTAATCCTGGGGATAACACCAGCGATAAAAAATTGATGGGGCCACCTTCCTCCCAGATTGGCAAAGTCCATCCAGGGGGAGGGTCGACCGCATCAAACACTATGCCAAAGGATGCCACCGAGGAACCATCAAACCCTTCAATTGGATGTTGCATCGAGCCTCTTGCTCGTACGGGTCTTAAGAAGGGGGAGATGCTCCCTGGGGTAAAGAAGATATTGCCTGCGGACGATCCGATGAAGAAAAACCTGCTCGGCTCACCGCAGACAATACCTCCGACTCCTAAGACAAACGTGACAATGACAGACACGAAGACTGAACGATTACAGGAACCGACCACAGGACTACCAGACTCACCGGCCAGACGTTGCATCGAGCCTCTCGCTCGTACGGGCCTGGAAGAAGAGGAGATAGTCACTGAGGGGGTAGGATAGAGGAAACTGCATCTAGAGAACATCCAGAGCCTCAGCTCCACTTGCAATTTGGATGCGGTATCCTCCCACCAACCAGGTAACTGCAGTCGTGACGTCTCGGGGGGTAACTTGACGATTGATAGCTGCCAAACAGTCGTGGAGGTACAGCCTACCAATCACTCAAAAAGCGTCAGACTCTAAAGTCCCCAAACCAAAGAAGCCCCTAGAGGAGCATCAGATCCTGCGCAGGCAAAGACGCAACGCGCTTAGGTACGTCCGTAAGATTGGTAGCAAAAGTCCGGAATCCTTAACGGAAAAGGAAAAGCTATCCCTCGACAAGGCGAGAGAACGACTAAGGACAATACCCGACAACACAACGGTGAAGAGTAAGCGTACGCCCAACTCTAAGACAATTCCGAAAAGACTGGCTGGAAAGGGGAAGGATAGCCCTCTGCTCTCCACCCCAATAGCAGCCAGACTCAGGAAACCCGTAATTGGCACGAGTGCGGATGTCCAATCCAATCTCGACCCGATTGCGAGCACGTCCAAGAGGGCGAGACAAAACGACACGCTTTCCCCAATCTCCCAAACGAACGCTCGAAAGAAAGCCAAAGTCTCTATACCAACTGCTGTTGGGCAACAAGTCGCCGTAGCAGACTACGGCAATCCTTCACGGAAGTTGACAGAGGACCAATGGCGACTTATTGAACTTCGAATCCTGGATCAGGTGAATGAGGCCATCCTTAAAAACAAGGAACCCCTCCCGCTTTTTGGCACCCTCAACACAATCCAAGGGTTCAAACTTATGACTTGTGAGGAAGAACACACTCTCACATGGCTCAAAGAGTTTATTGATAGGACGAAAGCTCCATGGCCAAACGCCGACCTTCGTCTAATCGACAGGAAGGAGATCGTACGTATGACAAGGCCTAAGGCCAAACTTGTTGTACGAGGACCACATATCCCGAAGGATCGTATTGAAAGATATTTACGATCCTTAAATACCGATCAGCTGAGCCACACTTGGGAAGTGATCGAGATGGGAGAATACAATGAATCAGGCACGGAAGTGGTAGTGTTGCTTAGCCACAAATCCATTCCGTTGCTGAAAAAGATCGACTTCAAAGTTCGCGTTGGCATAAACCGATGCAAGCTTAGGCTTATTGCGAACTCGGTCAATAAAAACAACAAGGGGGGGGGGGGGCGTCTAAAAACCGTGATGAAGATAGTACAAATAAACCTTCATCACAGTAAGGCGGCTGGCGTCAACCTAATCTATCTCATGGAGGATAGAAAAATAGACCTGGCCCTTATTCAAGAACCCTGGGTAGCAGGAGGCAGAATAAGGAGTTTAAACTCGAAGGGACTGGCCCTGTTTGAAACAGTGCAGACAGATCCAAACAGTAAGATCAGAACTTGTATAGTAGCTAGGAAACAGATTAACCTCTTTCTTCTATCTACCTACAGTGATAACGACCACGCGACGGTAAAACTTGAGCGGAATGGGCTCCCTCCGCTGATTATAACATCGTGCTACATGCCCTATGATGCAACGGAAGGACCACCGTCAGACCTGACACACCTTATTGTTCAACGGGCTACACTAGAAAGATGGGACCTGGTGATGGGATGCGATGCCAACTCTCATCATGCCCTATGGGCTAGCTCAAACACAAATACAAGGGGTGAGTCACTTTTCGAATTTCTTATAGATCATAACTTATTAATAGCTAATAGGGGCTCAGAACCAACTTTTGTTATTAGAAATAGGCAAGAAGTAATCGATGTTACAATATTAAGTAACTCGAATACAATCAAAATAGACAAGTTGAAGGAAGTTGGAAGAAGAGCACTACACGGAGCATACAGCACCAGCGGAAATTATAACGGAAGAAAAGATAAGATGGGCTATCAACTCCTTCTCTCCATATAAATCTCCGGGTATTGATGGCATCTTTCCTATGATGCTACAAAGATGTGAAGAATACATAATTCCACATCTTGGGAACATATTCCTAAGTAGCCTAAAATGGGGATATGTACCAAAAGTATGGCGAGAAGTTAAAGTGGTTTTCATACCCAAAGCTGGAAAACCCAGTCACACTAACGCTAAAGACTTTAGGCCGATCAGCCTAACCTCTTTTGTTCTAAAAACTTTTGAGAGACTGATTGACATTTATATTCGTAGCAAACTGAGTCCAGAGGTCTTATCCCCAGCTCAGCATGGGTATACGAAAGGTAAAGGTGTAGAAACAGCACTCCATAGTGTAGTCAGCACCATAGAAAAGACATTAAGGGATAAGGAATATACTCTAGCCACCTTCCTGCATCAACTCAGAGTTTGGTGGTGAAATAATCAAGATGTCAGCATCTAGAGGAACTCCTCAAGGCGGAGTCCTATCACCCCTTCTATGGGTACTCGTTTTAAACGAGATTCTGATCGTACTTAGACTTAGTGGAGTCAAGGCAGTAGCCTACGCAGACGACTTAGCACTGCTAGCAACAGGGAAATTCTCATCCACTTTAAGCGAACAAATACAAAACGCCTTATCTATGGTTGGTACCTGGACAAAAAACTGCGGACTGGCGGTTAACCCACAGAAAACAGAACTGGTCCTCTTCACCAATAAAAGGATTATACCACAATTTAATAGGCCAACAATTGAAGGTACTCCACTACAAATATCAGAATCCGCGAAGTATCTGGGCGTGATTCTAGATAGAAAATTAAATTGGAGCCTCAACATAAAAGAAAGAGCTAAGAAATCAATGATAGCCTTATACGCCTGCAGCAGAATTTTCGGCAAAACCTGGGGACCTAGTCCCAAAATTATCATGTGGTTGTATACGGCGGTAGTTAGACCTATACTCACATACGGTAATTTAGTCTGGTGGCAGGGGTTGTGCAAGGACACCAACCTTAAGACCATGACTAGAGTCCAAAGAACTGCCTGAATTGGTACTACTGGGGCCATGAGAACCACCCCCACAGCGGGGTTGGAGGTAATTCTCAATCTTAAACCTCTAGACCTTTTTGTACAAGAATCCGCAGCAAACAGTGCCTTGCGGCTAAGCCAAACGGAAAACTGGAAACCCAGCACAACAGGACATGCGCGGATTCTAAAGAAATGTACGGGTGATAATGTATGCACACACACAGACTACATTACTCCCAAACTAGACTTTACAAGACCATTTACTGTCTCCCTTCCCTGCAGGGAAGAATGGCATGAGAATCATGTACCAGACCGTGCAACAACGATCCCCATCTACACAGATGGCTCCAAGATGGGTACTGGCGTTGGCGCGGGTTTCTATTCCGAAACACTCGGAATATCTGGCTCGATCAGAATCCCCGACTACAGCAGCGTCTTCCAAGCTGAGGTTCTGGCGGTGGCAACGGCCGCTAAACAGGTTGCAATGACGGCAATACCACAAGCTGATATTACCTTCTTCATTGACAGCCAAGCGGCAATAAAATCGATTTCCGCCACAGAAATAAAATCGAAGCTTGTAGATCGCTGTCGCGAAGAGCTGCGGGCTCTTGGCGCGCAGCACAGCGTAAGACTCTGCTGGGTCCCCGGACACAGTGGTGTCCCGGGAAATGAAAGAGCCGATGAACTGGCAAGAAAAGGATCCTCCCTTGAATTAAGAGATGCTGACACAACGGTAAAAATCCCACCCTGTTCCCTTAAACAGGTGATTGGTGATAAAACGCTGATGACAGCTAACGAAAGATGGAGTGCCCTTGACTCCTGTGTCAATACCAGGAAAATGTGGCCACTATATGACAAGCGAAAGACCGAGAGAATCCTTCAAATGAACAAAAAGTCTTTGTCCTCTCTCACAGGTGTTATCACCGGACACAACATGCTGGGCTACCATGCAAAGAAATTGAAACTCAGCACAGACGAGCTCTGCAGAGGTTGCGGGGACGAGGAGGTGAACGAGGATACCCCTCATTTCCTCTGTCACTGTCCTGCACTCTGTCACATAAGAAACAATGTCCTTGTCAGATATTTCTTCCAGGACTTAGAAGAACTCTCCGGCAAGTCTGTAAACGACTTGCGCAAGTTCATCAGCGCATCGGGATGGTTTGTAAGCCCGCTAGGTTTTTCATAGGTCCCAAGTAAGGGAATCAACCTCCAGGGTATCACAAAGGGTCTACATAGACCTAAGTGTGACGGGAGCAGGATTCTCTTGCCCCGTCAACCCAGCAACCTAACCTAACCTAACCTTATCTTTCCAACCTAATTACTTTTGTATCTAATATTAATTTTTTACTTTCCGATTGTAATTCCCCATCAATAATCAATAATTAGTAAATAATTTTAGTAATTTCCGTCCTACATTCGACACTTGTCATTGAACAACTGATTGTAGTAACTATTTTATACTCCCTTTTATTTTATAAATGAGTAATGTAAAACATTTTAATTTGTATAAAATTGTATGAGAAAAAAAAAAAAAAAAACTTCTTCAGTAACGATTTTTAATTGGTTTTTATGTGATACCACACAATTTTTCCTGCTTTTAATTTTTGTTTTCCGTCAATTTCCTTTATGTTGTTTTTGAATGAATAACCTTACATTACAGCGCTGTTTCATAGTTCGCCACAACCGATCATCAAACTCCTTCTGTGGTGCTGGTTCTACAATATGCTAGTATGGATATAGCTTTTTTATACCCTATTCTAAGGGTATATTAATTTTGACGCATAGTTTGTAACATACCTTAATTTTGCCCGTAGACCCCTAAAAGTTCCGTCTGTCGGCAAAAATTAGGCCTTTAAACTGGACCTAGAGAGCTGAAATTTTAACCATATACTCTCTAGGGTCGCGAAATAATCAAGTTTACGAATTTTTGAAATCCGCCCACAGACCACAAACTCAAAAAATCAAAATTTTGGAAAAATCGAATTTTGAGCTAGAAAGCTGAAATTTTTTATATATGATCTATGACTCCTAAAACTGCTCGGGATAAAAATTTTTCAAAATCCGCCCACTGACACGCCCACAAATAAATAAAACTATTTTTTTGAAAATCCAAAGTTTGAGCTAGGGAGCTGAAATTTGTAATATATACTCTCTATGGGCCTTTACTTTTAAATTCATTTTTATTAATTATTAGCTTATATCAACTTAAATACTAGACAAAAATGATTAAATCTAACTTAAAATTAACAGGATACTTATTCTAGATTATTGATCCTTATGCGGACGCCCTAAACTTAACTATATCTTATAATTATTGCCTTTCGGCGCTCTCTATGGGCCCTTTATGCTCATGTGGAAATATTTTCAAAATCCGCCAACTGACATGCCGACAATTAATTTTTTTTTTTTTTTTTGAAAATTCAAAGTTTGAGCTAGGGAGCTGAAATTAATAATATATACTCTCTAGTGGCCATTTATTCTCATGTGTCAATTTTTTTAAATCCGCCTACGGACACGCCCACAATTAAATAAAACAATTTTATTGAAACACCCAAGTTTGAGCTAGAGAGCGTTTTTTTTTGATAAAATGTTAAATGTTATATAACAAAATATGTAGAGCGTTCTTAACAATTCAACCATACTTAGACTTTTGTCACGCCCACTTATGAGGGATAGGAATAAGGTATCCAACAGTTCGCCCAAGCGGACTGTAGCCCGTCCCTATGTTTTAATGTAGTATTTACGTCGTATGGTGGCGTAGTCGTCGAATTCACGAAGTGTATATACAAAGACTCGGTTAATATCGAGGAATAAGTGTGTATCGATTTTTCACTATTATGTACTCATATAAAATTATATGTTCCACATATATATAATAAACTAGAAATAGTTGAATATATATAATTTTTGATTTAATCATAGCTAGACCACCACATCTGGGTGAAACGCCAAATTGGAAAAAAGGTCCATATTATGTACTCAGATTATTCTAGCAATATGAAGCGCATTAGCGCAGCTGACCATTACTCCAGTGGTCCGAAACTAACTGTTAAAGAATATTCTTCAGATTGAGACGATTATATATCATCGAAACGTGGTGGTGGAGATGAATTTTCATCTGACGACGCGGTAGTGACGACGAAGAATACAATCGCGAAGGGGAGATTTTTCATGTTCCATCGCTTATTTATCAGACGTAATGGCGATTTAATCAGAGCTAGCATTTACAGTGATCCTAAATTTTTATGATCGAGATCGATCAGTAATCAGGTTGGCAGAGCAGTAGTGTAACTTTGATTACATTAACTTGTAATTTAACTTTAATAATGTTAACTATACTACTCGTATTTTTTGTATTTATAAAAAATATAGAATTCTGTGTAAATTATACACCAGAGAAGTAAGAAATAAAATTTAGAATACCTTGTGAATTACAGAGTAAAAAAACTTTAATATGCGATAACTTGACTCGTTTTTGAGATATGAGAATTTTTGTAAAATGCCGTTATTCGATAATTTTTGCACAAACTGAGTATAGAGCGCACCAAATCAATTGGCCAACGGTCGGTTGCGAAGAGATTAAATGAGTAAAGGTTATCTCTTAAAGTTTACAATGCTCAACTCAACCTTGTTTTTCTTTTAAATTAAAATGCTATTGCTTGTATGCAAATTTTGAAAATTTTTCTTCTGCTGATGTTTCTTTATAACCTCATAAGTTTGAGATTGAGCATTTGCAAAGTATGTGGTTAGGTTAGATTAGGTTAGGTTTAGGTGGCTGTCGGCGCAAGTCGAGACACTTCGACCAATTAAGGTCCATCGTGATACCACGTATGCACTATCTACCTCAACTCTGTAGATGGGACTGGCCAACGACACGCGGTTGTTCTCAAACGGAGCCCCATCTACGTACTAACCGCGCACCACGTCGTTTAATTACGGTGATCTGACGAGAACCGACTAACTCGACGTGGTATGGTCGTTGGTTAAAGTATGTGGTACATTGTTATCATTTAGCCGTTGTATCATCTCGGGTTTTCGGGTAGCTGAAGTGATTTGATGGTTTTCCCGTTTATTGTGGTATGAGGCGTTGTCCATTACAAGTATTGAAGGCTCCTCCAGGTTATTCAAAACTTGTTCCTATCGTCGTGATAGTCTCCCGTTGATCTATACTCTCGGATTTTCCTCAGATACTTCACTAGTAAAAGTTTGAATTCGTTTGTTTCCAAAAGCAGTTTGGGGTTGTTTTGAGTTTTTTTTTTATAGCTAAATCCATTTTTTAGAAGAACCCTGTTGAGGGATGTAATGCTTAAGTTCAGCTGCAGATCTTCCTCTACTTCTTAGGGATACCATCAATTTCTCCTCCTGGTGAAAGTTGGTTTGATTTACCGAACAGCGGTGACGTTAAATTTGTCTAATCCAGTTTTCCATTTTGTATGTGGTACTTTTTTATTTGGTGGTTCGATAACTCCTGTCTCCTCGTATTCCTTAACAATCCTTCTTATCGGTCGGTCCGAAATTCGCAGATGACACATGTGTTTATTCCTCCGATGCTTTTGGCTTAACGATTGAAACCAATTTGCAATCCACATTAAAAGTATATTTTGATAAATGGAAAATATAGATAAATGCTCAAAAATCGCAGGCTATTTATTTCACAAGAAAAAGAAAGCCCTGTTTTTTGCCGAGCCGCAACTTAAGCATTTTTTTTTTTTTTTTTTTTTTTTTTGTCGGGATGTGTGAAACTTTCTGCACTGGAGCACTCAGACTCAATACTGGTCCATTGTACTGCCAGGCAGACACACCACATTTTACTGTGGGAATTTACTCGTTTTTCTAAGAAAAACGAGAAGGCGCTTCAATGATAAGGAGCTTAGGTTTACAGCACTCACCATATCCGCACCAAATACCTGCCACCTGATACGAGCAAAAGCAGGACAATCACAGACGAAATGTTCCGCAGTGTCGTCGCTTTCTCCACAGGCTTCGCAGTTGGTGGTGTCGCTTAGGCCTAGCACCTTAAGGTGTTTGGCAAAAGCGTAGTGTCCCGTAAGAACGCCAGTAGTCTGTCTGCAGTCTTTTCTGTTGAGAGACAACAAGAATGCCGCGGATTTCCCACAGACGTCGGGGAGCATTTGCTTAGTCTGTCTGCACCCTGGAGAGTCATGCCAACGGCGATTGTGTTCATAGGAAACCCAACCGTCAATGGAAGCCCTGACCGAGGACGCAGGCAGACAGATCGCTGGTTCAGGTCCTGAGAGGTCCCCCTCTGAGCCTTGTCTAGCAAGTTCATCGGAGATCTCATTTCCCGTGATCCTGTTATGACCCGGGACCCAGACAAGTTTAAGTGAATTCAGCCTTCCGACCGAATTCAGAGATATCTTGCATTCACGTACTATTTTGGAGGTAGTTAAGGGTTTGAGTAAGGCCTTAAGCGCAGCCTGACTGTCGCTACAGACGCAGATACTTCGCCCCCTCCACCTGTTCCTCGTAACATAGTCCATGGCCATTAGGATAGCATAAGTCTCTGTTTGGAAGACTGACGCATGTTTGCCTAACGGAAAGAAAAGTCTAACGCTATCGCTCTCCACGAAGACACCAGCACCAGATCCTTGATCGGTTTTGGAGCCATCCGTAAAGATTCGACTGCATTCCCTTCCAGGTTCAGAGTCCGGCCAGAGCCAGTCCTGGACGCGAGGAAAGTCGACCTCGTATTTGCGCTTTAGCCGAAGTTCCGGTGTCATCGCATCAGACGGCATATCCATAAGACAGGAGTCGAAGGACAACCGTTGCGCAAGTTCATCAAAACTCCAGTGCGAGTTATACCAAAAGCCACCTCTTGTAAGACGTGAGATAGCCTTGATTGTACAGCCCATGATGTAAACATCAAGGGGCGGAAGGTTCAATAGTGCATCTAGGCCGGAGCCAGGCGTGCTGGGGAAGGCCCCCGTGCAGCCGAGACATACCTGCCTTTGGAGTTTGGCAAAAGCAGCAGTGACGTATTTACGTGAAAGCTTATTCCACCAAACAACCGATGCGTATGCTATAAATGGTCTTATCATAGCCGTATAAATCCATAGGACTCTTTTCGGTGATAAGCCCCATGTCTTGCCGAAAATGCCTTTGCACTGCCAGAAAATAGACAGCGCCTTGGCAGTCTTCAGCTCAACATGTTTGGACCAAAGAAGTTTGCTATCCAGGATGACTCCCAGATACTTTGCTTCATTGGAGAGTTGGATTGTGGCGCCTTTTAGCACTGGCTGAGTCAACCCGACCAGCTTCCTCCTTCTCGTAAAGAGAACAACCTCAGTTTTAAGAGGATTGACCGAGAGCCCATTCCTAGTGCACCATTCGTCGATCACGTCAAGGGCCGCCTGCGCCTTGGCGCATACAGTCGCTAGGCATGATCCAACAGAAAGCACGGCAACATCATCCGCGTACGCCTGACCGTAAATATTAGAACTGTTGAGTGCGTTCAACAGAGAGTCGACCAGCATACACCACAGCAGTGGAGACATGACGCCGCCTTGCGGGCAGCCTCTGTTTACCCCCGCCATAACATAGCGGCCACAATCCGCATCCGCAACCAACGTTCTATTCATTAGCATTGCTTTAATCCACAACACCAATGGTTCGTCTACTCCGTGTTGTCTGGCGGAGCTGCACATGCTATCAAAAGTCGCATTGTCAAAAGCACCCTCAATATCGATGAAAATGCCCATCGCGTATTCTTTTCTGTCAAGCGCGCCTTCAATTCTACCAACTAGATTTTGGAGCGCAGTCTCGCAGGATTTTCCGCGTTGATAGGCATGTTGCATCGGAGATAGTGGGTGCAATCGCAAAGCACCTTTGCGCACGTGAAGCTCGACCAGCCTTTCCAAGCTTTTCAGCAAGAAAGAAGTCAGACTGATTGGTCTGAAGCTCTTGGCGAGCGAGTAGTCACTTCTGCCAATTTTTGGTATGAATGCCACTCTAACTGTACGCCAGGGTGTTGGAATGTATGCCAGTGCTAGGACACCGGTGAAGATTTTCTTCATAGTCGGTAGCAGCTGGTTTGTACATTGTTGCAGCATGGCTGGGTATATTCCGTCCGTACCAGGCGACTTGAAGCCGTCAAAAGACGCAAATGCGTATTTAATGGCCTCGTCCGTCACCACGGCCTTCGCAATATACCAGCTACGCCGAGTTGTTTGTCTTGGCTCACTCATAGTCTCGGTAATCGGGGCTGGTTGTGAACCAATTGTAATCTGGTTACCCGGAAAGTGAGACTCCAGCAGATAACTAAGAGTTTCCGCTTTCGTCTCAGTGAAGGTGCCATCAAGTTTTCTAAGTGAGTCCAGTTTGGCTGGTTTGCCCTTTTTCAGAACTTTAACCAACCTACTAGTTTCACCCAGCTTTTCAATCTTTTCGCAGAAATTCTTATAAGAAGCACTTTTGGATACCCGAATTAGCTTCTTATATTCCTTCTGCAACTTAAGCATAGATGGGCTACCCGTTCAATGGAATAACCTTGTTAAATATGAGTGAAGTTATAATAAAAAAGATAGACTTATTTTTCTTTATTATTGTTTTATTTTCAAATTATATCAAAACAATCAATTTGAAAATAAAACAATAATAAAGAAAAATAAATCTATCTTTTTTATTATAACTTCACTCAACAGAAAACGCAACTGGAGACAAAAAAACAACAAAAATGAATTGTTAAATATTTTGGTGTCATTATTGATAAAAAAGTCACTTTTGGTCCTCATATTCAGCACACTGTTGAAAAAATTAACAGAACAATTAAAGTTCTCTACCCGTTTATAAACCGAAAGTCAAATTTAAGCAAGGAAAATAAATTGATTATAAACAAAGCAGTCTTTCAAGCAATAATGTTTTATGCAGCTCCAGCTTGGGGTAGTTCCACGAAAAGTCATATTTTGAAATTGCAAAGAATGCAAAATAAGATATTGAAACTGATACTCAATCTACCATGGCACTTTCCCACCAGTCTTCTCCACGTCGTGGCAAATATGGAACTTGTTTCAAATCGCATTATCAAATTAAAAAACAAATTCCGTTTATCATGCGAGTCTTCAGAAAATAATTTAATTGTAAATCTTGTACCTGATTAATCTTTTTATAATTACTGTGCTAATATGTTCTCTACACTAGTCTTATTACTCAAGTTAACCTACATGTTCTATACTTACTTATATATTAAAATTATTTATTTATTTATTCCGTACTTTTTTATGTACCTACTTATTTATTATTTATTTATTTATTTACCTAATTGTCTATTTATTTATTTATTTATACAATTTTGTTTATTTATTTATTAACTCTATTTATTTATTTTATTATTAACTTAAATGTCTATTTATTCCCTTTTCTCTTTTATTGATATATACATTATATATTTATTTATTTCTTATTTAACTTTTGCTCTTTTGCTATAAAACTGTTATTAACTATAGAATCTTGTTAATTTATTACATATATTGTACCTTTTTATTCTTACATAAATGTTTTGTATATACCAACTTTAATAATTTTTAAAACTCTGTAAACTTTACATGCATAGCATGCAACACTCAACCACTGTGATATTTCAGATGAAGGTTTTTTAAGTAGCCTTTTCCTTCAAATATTCACTTATTTACACATAAATAACATTATATATTTTTCAAAAGAAAGATCAATAAATACCATATCTGTGTACATTAATGTTTAAGACAATATCTGTAAAATTTTTGCTACCAATAAATGCATACATTTGGGGTTGTTTTGAGTTTTTTTTTTTATAGCAAAATCCATTTTTTAGAAGAACCCTGTTGAGAGATGTAGTGCTTAAGTTAAGCTCCAGATCTTTCTGGACTCGTTTTCTCAACATCTTTAGGGATAGCATCATATTCTCCTCCTGGTGGAAGTTGTGTATGATACGCCGAATAGCGGTCACGTCATTTTCGTCTAATCCAGTTTTCCATTTTTTATGTGGTACTTTTTTATTTGGTGAAACGTTAATTCCTGTCTCCTTCCTATCGGTCGGTCCGAAATTGCAGTGTGTTCCTCGGTCTGCGAGTTTGCGTAACTCACAGGATTATCCAACATAAATTCTTGGCTTCATCCAATTTTTGGTTATATATTTGAATAACGATCTTACGCGCCTGGTTTTCTATTGGTTTTCCTTTTCTTAATGGATCCATGAAAATTGCTTATATTTGTTTTCAATTTCATTCTATCTGCTGTTATTTTCTTAAAACTGAATTCCAAACCAATTCCAACTTTAAATTTGACCTGGAGTTTGATTTTCAATCGATTGCAAGCTGTTGCAAGCATTTCCTTAGCATTATGCTTGTTCACCTCAGAGGGTTGTCACACCTGACTACCTTCCGTCCTTCCGTATATGCGAATTAATAAAAGTGAACTTAGTTGAATATGTCTGATTGTCAAATATGACAAGATTGGGTGGCGAGTTTAATTTTGTTTCATTTGACAGAACTTTGTGGTTGTAAATTGTGTAAATAATTATTTTTATTTCTTTCTTGTCATGTAATTTAATTTTTCCCTTTTAAATAGACTAGGGGTCGCCCCATGGTCGAAATTCGACCAATTTATTCTATAAGTTGGAAAAAAAACAAAGTCGACTGTTATACATATTAATCGGACAGTAAAATTTTTCGACATTGCATTCTCTGATTTCACATGATATAAAATTTGTCCGGCATTTTCAAGTAACTTCAAGCATGTCTAAGTAACTTCAAGTATGTTCAAGCATTATCAATTAACTTCAAGTTTTCAAGCATTTTCCAGTAACTTCAAGCATACTTGAAGTAACTTCAAGCCTTTTCAGGTAACTTCAAGTAACTTCAAGCATTTTTAGGTAACTTCAAGTAACTTCAAGCATTTTTAAGTAACTTCAAGTAACTTCAAGCATTTTCAAGTAACTTCAAGCATTTTCAGGTAACTTCAAGCATGTCCAAGTAAATTCAAGTATGTTCAAGCATTATCAAATGCATAACATGCACAGCAATGTTGTTGTTGGTAACTTCAAGTAACTTCAAGTATTTTCAAGCATTTGGAAGTAACTTTAAGCATTTTCAAGTAACTTAATGATCAGCCTTTAGAATTTATTAACTCAAGCAAAAATCGGTATTGTGAAAATGAGTTGATAAAAATTGTGCTATTGTGTATGAGTTCAAAATATTTCTATAATTTTGAATGGGAATGTGCGTCTGACAGATGTTTTTTTTTTTTGAGGAACTTGCAAAAAAATCAAAATCAATAAATAATATATAATAAATATAATATATAATAATATAAAATAAATAATCAAAAAAAATCGAATTTTGAGCTAGAAAGCTGAAATTTTTTATATATGATCTATGACTCCTAAAACTGCTCGGGATAAAAATTTTCAAAATCCGCCCACTGACATGCCCACAATTAATTTTTTTGAAAATTCAAAGTTTGAGCTAGGGAGCTGAAATTTATAATATATACTCTCTAGGGGCCCTTTATTCTCATGTGTTCATTTTTTTAAAAATCCGTCTACTGACACGCCCACAATTAAACAAAACAATTTTATGATTAATTGTTTTTTATGTGATACCACACAATTTTTTCCTGGTTTTAATTTTTGTTTTCCGTCAATTCCTTTATTTGTTTTGAATGAATAGCCTTACATTCCTTACCACGTAAAGTGGACGGCTGGAGTTACAGCGCTGTTTCACGGTCAGCCACAACCGATCATCAGACTCCTTATGTGGTGCTGGTCTGTCTTTTTCCTTCATTTATCCCGAAAATTCCATTTTCTTCCACTGGGATTCGAACCTAGATCAGCGTCTTCTCAGGCAAGCACTCTTGTACTGTGCCATTGAAGCCACGAGTTTATCCAGTTTTTATTTGCAATTTCTTGGACAAATTTTTGCTCCTGTAAGTATACTATGTTATTCATTCAGGTTGTTTCTTTCTGTGTTTTCTCTAATTCTATTCCATTTCGACAAGCATAGTTGGACTGAAATGGGTGATAGAGAGGGTGAAAGACTTTTGACATTGTTTTTTTGTCGAGAATTTTATGATTAATTGTTTTTTATGTGATACCACACAATTTTTTCCTGGTTTTAATTTTTGTTTTCCGTCAATTCCTTTATTTGTTTTGAATGAATAGCCTTACATTCCTTACCACGTAAAGTGGACGGCTGGAGTTACAGCGCTGTTTCACGGTCAGCCACAACCGATCATCAGACTCCTTATGTGGTGCTGGTCTGTCTTTTTCCTTCATTTATCCCGAAAATTCCATTTTCTTCCACTGGGATTCGAACCTAGATCAGCGTCTTCTCAGGCAAGCACTCTTGTACTGTGCCATTGAAGCCACGAGTTTATCCAGTTTTTATTTGCAATTTCTTGGACAAATTTTTGCTCCTGTAAGTATACTATGTTATTCATTCAGGTTGTTTCTTTCTGTGTTTTCTCTAATTCTATTCCATTTCGACAAGCATAGTTGGACTGAAATGGGTGATAGAGAGGGTGAAAGACTTTTGACATTGTTTTTTTGTCGAGAATTTTATGATTAATTGTTTTTTATGTGATACCACACAATTTTTTCCTGGTTTTAATTTTTGTTTTCCGTCAATTCCTTTATTTGTTTTGAATGAATAGCCTTACATTCCTTACCACGTAAAGTGGACGGCTGGAGTTACAGCGCTGTTTCACGGTCAGCCACAACCGATCATCAGACTCCTTATGTGGTGCTGGTCTGTCTTTTTCCTTCATTTATCCCGAAAATTCCATTTTCTTCCACTGGGATTCAGGAGCAAAAATTTGTCCAAGAAATTGCAAATAAAAACTGGATAAACTCGTGGCTTCAATGGCACAGTACAAGAGTGCTTGCCTGAGAAGACGCTGATCTAGGTTCGAATCCCAGTGGAAGAAAATGGAATTTTCGGGATAAATGAAGGAAAAAGACAGACCAGCACCACATAAGGAGTCTGATGATCGGTTGTGGCTGACCGTGAAACAGCGCTGTAACTCCAGCCGTCCACTTTACGTGGTAAGGAATGTAAGGCTATTCATTCAAAACAAATAAAGGAATTGACGGAAAACAAAAATTAAAACCAGGAAAAAATTGTGTGGTATCACATAAAAAACAATTAATCATAAAATTCTCGACAAAAAAACAATGTCAAAAGTCTTTCACCCTCTCTATCACCCATTTCAGTCCAACTATGCTTGTCGAAATGGAATAGAATTAGAGAAAACACAGAAAGAAACAACCTGAATGAATAACATAGTATACTTACAGGAGCAAAAATTTGTCCAAGAAATTGCAAATAAAAACTGGATAAACTCGTGGCTTCAATGGCACAGTACAAGAGTGCTTGCCTGAGAAGACGCTGATCTAGGTTCGAATCCCAGTGGAAGAAAATGGAATTTTCGGGATAAATGAAGGAAAAAGACAGACCAGCACCACATAAGGAGTCTGATGATCGGTTGTGGCTGACCGTGAAACAGCGCTGTAACTCCAGCCGTCCACTTTACGTGGTAAGGAATGTAAGGCTATTCATTCAAAACAAATAAAACAATTTTATTGAAACACTCAAGTTTGAGCTAGGGAGCGTTTTTTTTTTTTTGATAATATCCTTTAAATGTTATATAACAAAATATGTAGAGCGTTGTTAACAATTCAACCATACTTAGACTTTTGTCACGCCCACTTATGAGGGATAGGAATAAGAATAGGGTATCCAACAGTTCGCCCAAGCGGACTGTAGCCCGTCCCTATGTTTTTCATTCAAAATAGAAAATTCACAATTTATCAATAATATTGACAGTTGACAGTCACAATACCAATTAATAAAATTGATTGATAAATGTCAATTGTTAATTGATAGTTGATCTTCGCAATAGGGCTCGATATAAAAAAATTCCGTTCCGATTGGCAGATTATTGCCTCACACAGCAATGTTGTTGTTGTTGTCATTTCATCCAGTTCGCTTTATTTTACCTGCTGTAATTCATAATGTGTGTGTTATATGTGGATAATTGTTGTATTGTGCACTTCTATGTATTGTCCCCTACCCAAATATATATAGTGTTGGCATATCTATGTAACGCAGTAGCGAGGCGCCCATATAACTCGATTCACGCCGGGTTACCTTTTAAAATTCTACCTTTCAACAATGTTTCAATCCAACAAGCAACATGCATCTTAATGTGTGTATATAAACATAAGATTTGTATGTTTCCTACACTTGCACTTGCAAGCAACAAATTCTACCAACCCACCACCTGCTATTCACCTACTCTCATGTCGTTCTACTGCTCTACGCACACAAATACTCACACCATTGCATGCCTATTCTCCAACATCACATACTCCTCTCCATACCCCATAAGAAACACATACGCAAAGCGATAGCAAAACAAAGCATAGTAACCCGGAAATTTTCGCGTTATGAAATATGTGGCTGGTTAGAACAAATTGGCTTTCTTTCCTTGTTTTCCCCTTATCGTTCACCGCGTTTGACTCCTCGCTGTTTGATACACGATTCCTTATGCAAAAATATAACCCGCTTTTCAGCGACTTATTTCGCGAGTTTTGTATGTAGCTGAGGTGAGTTCTGTTTGAAAAATTCAGTTGTGAAGCAGACTGCGATGTGTAACTTAAAGTAATATTGAGTGGAATTATTGTTGTGCAATATACCTATAATTATTTAAAGTGATCGAAAACAGTGTAAAGTGTGAGAAGTGTGAAAAGTTTAAATTGTTTTGTTTTCAGTTAGATTCAGCAAAGGAGAAAATGGCATTATTAAGAGTAAATTGTTGTTTAGTAGATTTGCTTTTGGAAGAAGCAAATTAAAAAAAAAAAAGTTTTAGAGATAGGACGCTCTACTCCTTCTATGAAAATAGATTATAAGCGCAAGGATGGTTTTGTTTCGCATTTCAACGCATCCATATATCAAAAATATACTTGGTTGACTGGTAGTTGTAAGCTCAATAAAATGTTTTGTTTTCCTTGCCTCCTTTTTTCTAATTCTCCTAGTGTTTGGAGTCGCACGGCAAATAAACATGTCAAGACGCAAAAACACATTCGTAGCTGTTTATCTTTGCACGAATTCGGTACTGATCGTATTAAAACCTCGTTAGGCAATTCCTTTGTAGCTCCCAACAAAAAAGTTGATAGAAACCGTAAACTAATGGAACGATTTATAGATACGGTAGTTCTTTTAGGCAAACAGGAACAATCATTTCGGGGTCATAATGAAAAACCAGATTCTAATAATCGTGGCAATTATGTCGAAACACTTTTATACTTATCTAAGTATGACCAGTTAATGGACTCTCATTTGGAACAGTGTTCAAGTGCACGTAATCCGGTTTTTTCGGGTCTATCAAATGGCATAAAAAACGATTTAATACAAAGTATAGCCGCAGTGATCAAATGCGAAATTAAAGTAGAAATAAGTGAAACGCGATTTGTGTCCATCATGATTGATGAAACACCAGACATGAGCCATAGGGAGCAACTTAGTGCCGTTTTGCGTTACTTATCGGAGGAAGGAGTAGAGGAAAGGTTTCTTGGGTTTTTTGACGTGAGTGAGAGTCGAAATGCCGATGAGCTCTCAAAACACATTTTCAATATACTTGATGTATACGGTTGCAAGGAGAAATTAGTTGGGCAATCTTACGATGGGACCGCGGTTATGTCAGGGGAAGTAGGTGGCGTTAAAAAAAAGTCCTGGATGCTTGTCCAATGGCTTATTGTATTCCTTGCTACGCAAGTTATCTCAATAACTGGAAAATATACCTGAATTGAAAGTTTTTTTTTGGCAATATAAACACAATAGTACGCTTCTTTAATAAATCTACCAAACGTTCAAATATTTTAAAACAAATAGCAAACAGACGCATGCCGGGAGTATCAGAAACTCGCTGGCATTACCATTCGCGAATAGTTAACGTTATTTTTAACTGTAGATTAGATATTATTGAAACTTTTAAGCAAATATTAGACCATCCAAAAGAATGGAAAACAAACAAAACAAAACAAAAGATTCTAAGGTGCAAGGATCGGGCACCACTGACTCTATAAACACCGATCCCCAAACGGAACGACTGACGGAAGAAGAAGAATATCGTCTTCTGAACCCTTTCGCCAATCTTGGAGTATGGGATGGGGAGAGCGTTGGAACGGATGCTGGCATGGAGGGCATGAACCTTGATGTCAGCGACAGCTGTTCCGTCGCTAGCTCCAACCTCTCTTTGTTGTCAACCTCCTCCAGACGGAAAAAATTACAAACTGCAGGACAACGATAAAGAGACTAGGAACGAAAAGATGGGACGAACTCACTGAGACTGTCCGCAAACGGCTACATAACGCACGTGCGTATCTGCCGGAACAGCATCTAATGGAGAATGAGTCCACTGCTCGTACACCGGCGGATGCTAATCCTGGGGATAACACCAGCGATAAAAAATTGATGGGGCCACCTTCCTCCCAGATTGGCAAAGTCCATCCAGGGGGAGGGTCGACCGCATCAAACACTATGCCAAAGGATGCCACCGAGGAACCATCAAACCCTTCAATTGGATGTTGCATCGAGCCTCTTGCTCGTACGGGTCTTAAGAAGGGGGAGATGCTCCCTGGGGTAAAGAAGATATTGCCTGCGGACGATCCGATGAAGAAAAACCTGCTCGGCTCACCGCAGACAATACCTCCGACTCCTAAGACAAACGTGACAATGACAGACACGAAGACTGAACGATTACAGGAACCGACCACAGGACTACCAGACTCACCGGCCAGACGTTGCATCGAGCCTCTCGCTCGTACGGGCCTGGAAGAAGAGGAGATAGTCACTGAGGGGGTAGGATAGAGGAAACTGCATCTAGAGAACATCCAGAGCCTCAGCTCCACTTGCAATTTGGATGCGGTATCCTCAAACCAACCAGGTAACTGCAGTCGTGACGTCTCGGGGGGTAACTTGACGATTGATAGCTGCCAAACAGTCGTGGAGGTACAGCCTACCAATCACTCAAAAAGCGTCAGACTCTAAAGTCCCCAAACCAAAGAAGCCCCTAGAGGAGCATCAGATCCTGCGCAGGCAAAGACGCAACGCGCTTAGGTACGTCCGTAAGATTGGTAGCAAAATTCCGGAATCCTTAACGGAAAAGGAAAAGCTATCCCTCGACAAGGCGAGAGAACGACTAAGGACAATACCCGACAACACAACGGTGAAGAGTAAGCGTACGCCCAACTCTAAGACAATTCCGAAAAGACTGGCTGGAAAGGGGAAGGATAGCCCTCTGCTCTCCACCCCAATAGCAGCCAGACTCAGGAAACCCGTAATTGGCACGAGTGCGGATGTCCAATCCAATCTCGACCCGATTGCGAGCACGTCCAAGAGGGCGAGACAAAACGCCACGCTTTCCCCAATCTCCCAAACGAACGCTCGAAAGAAAGCCAAAGTCTCTATACCAACTGCTGTTGGGCAACAAGTCGCCGTAGCAGACTACGGCAATCCTTCACGGAAGTTGACAGAGGACCAATGGCGACTTATTGAACTTCGAATCCTGGATCAGGTGAATGAGGCCATCCTTAAAAACAAGGAACCCCTCCCGCTTTTTGGCACCCTCAACACAATCCAAGGGTTCAAACTTATGACTTGTGAGGAAGAACACACTCTCACATGGCTCAAAGAGTTTATTGCCAGGACGAAAGCTCCATGGCCAAACGCCGACCTTCATTTAATCGACAGGAAGGAGATCGTACGTATTACAAGGCCTAAGGCCAAACTTGTTGTACGAGGGCCACATATCCCGAAGGATCGTATTGAAAGATATTTACGATCCTTAAATACCGATCAGCTGAGCCACACTTGGGAAGTGATCGAGATGGGAGAATACAACGAATCAGGCACGGAAGTGGTAGTGTTGCTTAGCCACAAATCCATTCCGTTGCTGAAAAAGATCGACTTCAAAGTTCGCGTTGGCATTAACCGATGCAAGCTTAGGCTTATTGCGAACTCGGTCAATAAAAACAACAAGGGGGGGGGGGGGGGGGCGTCTAAAAACCGTGATGAAGATAGTACAAATAAACCTTCATCACAGTAAGGCGGCTAGCGTCAACCTAATCTATCTCATGGATAGAAAAATAGACCTGGCCCTTATTCAAGAACCCTGGGTAGCAGGAGGCAGAATAAGGGGTTTAAACTCGAAGGGACTGGCCCTGTTTAAAACAGTGCAGACAGATCCAAACAGTGAGATCAGAACTTGTATAGTACCTAGGAAACAGATTAACCTCTTTCTTCTATCTACCTACAGTGATAACGACCACGCGACGGTAAAACTTGAGCGGAATGGGCTCCCTCCGCTGATTATAACATCGTGCTACATGCCCTATGATGCAACGGAAGGACCACCGTCAGACCTGACACACCTTATTGTTCAACGGGCTACACTAGAAAGATGGGACCTGGTGATGGGATGCGATGCCAACTCTCATCATGCCCTATGGGGTAGCTCAAACACAAATACAAGGGGTGAGTCACTTTTCGAATTTCTTATAGATCATAACTTATTAATAGCTAATAGGGGCTCAGAACCAACTTTTGTTATTAGAAACTTTGTGTTGTCATGGGGTACACATCACAAAAAAATAGCTCCTTAATTTAAAAATGAATTGTTCAGTGTGTAAACAAAAAATAGATCGCAATTGCCCTGCAAAAATAAATTGTGGTGACTGCAAGCACATTTTTCATTTAAACTGTGTAAATATCACTAAAGATGATGCTGAATATTTTAAATCAAGTGGTAATCCATATCGGTGCGATAAGTGTGTAGTTCTACGACGACGGTCTCTGCATGATCAAATGCCAGCAACGTCCAAGAAGCGCACCAACAACAACGCTCCATCTAAAGCTAGTACTCTTCTAACTGCAGAATCGAACACTCAGCCGTCAATTGGAGAGTCATCTAACAGTGACATCAATAGCGAGGGTCAATGTACTCTCCAGATGATATATGCCAAACTATCAAAATTGGAAAACTGTAACACCCGCTTTCTCCAGGAGTTGGCCGAATTGAGAAAAGAGAACGAAGACCTTAGAGCTAAAGTGCAAAGTCTAGAGTCCAAATTAAATTGGCAACAACAAGAATCGCTAGTGAACTCTATAGACATTGTTGGTGTCACAAATGTAAATGGCACCAATGCAATTGAAAAGGCAAAGCAAATTTTCGGTGATGCCCTATCTATAGATGTTGCTGACTGTGAAATTCAGAGCTGCTATGTTAAAAAAATGCGCTCAAAATCTCAGCCTAAGCCAATCATCTGTGTTAAGTTCTCCAACCTTACAACGAAGCAACGCATAATGTGCGCAAAGAGGACTAACAAAAACAAACTCATCTCTCAAGTGGTTGACCTCTCCGGCGGGGACGTAAGCAGAAGCAACAGCAAGAACAACAAAGGAAGCAGCATATTTGTCAACGACTCCCTAACTCGTTACACACAAGCTCTTTTAATGAAGACGAAAGAGATAGCGAAGGAAAAAGGTGCAAAATACGTATGGTTTAGTAAAAATCAAATATTATTAAGAAAGGAAGAGGGTGGAAGAGTTATCTCGATTAAATCATTTAGTGATATCTCACTCATTTGAGTTTGTCTTCTTGTCCTTTTCTTTTTGTATTTGTATTACTATTATGAATTCCAAAAACGATTTAATTGATAACTCTTCTATCCTTGTCCAATGCAAACCTCACTGTGATGCTGTTCTAACTAATAGTTGTTATTGCAATGCAAGATTATTTATTGTTCATCAAAATATTAGAAGTCTGAGAGAAAACTTTTCTGCGCTCGTCGCACATATTAACTCGTTTGCGTGTGTCCCGGATATTGTGTTCGTGTCTGAGATCTGGATCTATGAGGTTGAAGAAAATGATTACTTCCTGCCTGGTTTCAGTTTCTATGCTAAGACAAACGAAAATTACGCAGCAGGTGGCGTTGGCTGCTTTATAAAGAACACTTATAAAATCATTGATGTTTCCAAAGTTGTTTGTCCTAGTGCAGACGTCTTAAAGGTGTCCATCGAAATAAATAATGAAATGTTTGTTTTTTTATGTGTTTATAGATTGCAGATGTTTAATGTGACGATGTTTATTAATGATTTTTCTATTGTGTTAGATAGGGAGAAATCCAAAAACTTAATGGTTGTAGGTGATTTTAATGTTGATTGTCTAGATGAAAGTCCTACGGTATCAAATTATCTTTCTGTGTTAGCTTTAAATGGCTTGACAAATTTCATCAATGTGCCTACTAGGCCTGCATCAGGTACTTGTTTAGACCATATATATGGACGTTTTCGAAATGTTGCTTCCATAGAGTGTGAATATTGTGTTTTTGATTTTTTGATTACTGACCATTCCATGACCGGCGTTCTATTTAACGTAGAATCTAAAAACAATAGCCCAACTCAGAAAAGTGTACAAAGCAAGCCAAAAATAAACTTTACTAAGCTTCGAAATAAGTTGTGTTTTGAGTCCTGGAACAATGTTTATAACTGTAGTGACGTATCGTATGCATATTTTAATTTCTTAACCACTCTTAAAAGCCATATTGCTAGTTGCAGTTCTCTGACCACAAGAAAATCCATAGTTAAACTTAAACCTTGGTTATCTAATTATTTATTAAATAAAGTAACAACTAAAAATAAACTTAGAGTAAAGTGCAAGAAGAACCCAAGCAATGTCTTTCTCAAAATGAAATATATGAAGATATGTGCTGATTTGAAAAAGGAAATACCAATTTGCCGTGACTCTTATTTATTCAGCTAGAGGTAATCTTAAGAAAGAGTGGAAAGTTGTAAATACCATTCTCAACAAAAAATCGTCCAATCAAAAAACTATTGTTCTACGTACTAACAATATGGAAATAACAAATACACATGAAATCGCTGACGCTTTTAATAGACATTTTTCAACTATCGGACTTAAACTACATACTGGACTTATTCAAAATTTATGTTCTCAATGTTCTGCTATTGGTGATGTAAACTGTAGAAGTTTTGTTTTTGACCCTATAACTCCCTTAGAGATTTTAAGGACGATTGGCAGTTTGAATAACTCAAATTCATGTGGTGTCGATGGTATTTCTAATGTTGTCCTAAAAAATATTGCATGTCTCATTGTGGATGTATTAGCTGATGTTTTTAATCGTAGTGTTTTTTCTGGTATTTTTCCTGAAGGACTAAAGTGTGCAGATGTTATTCCTTTGTTTAAAAAAGGCTCTCCAACTGAGATAGGAAATTATAGGCCGATTTCTCTTCTGCCCAGCATAAGTAAAGTGTTCGAAAAACTTATAAAAACTAGGTTAGTAAACTTTTTAGACAAGACTATGTTCTTTCACCCTACCCAATTCGGTTTTCAAAAGGGTAAATCAACCGAGGACGCACTTTTAAATTTTTGCTCTCAGATAATGTGCAACCTTGACAGTAGAAAATGTACAGCTGCGTTATTCATTGATATAACCAAAGCCTTCGACATGGTTGACCATAAAATTCTTTTAAGTAAACTGGAAAATGCAGGTGTGCGTGGTTTCATGCTTGAATGGCTTGATTCATATCTGAATAATAGATCACAGAGAGTAAAGTTGAATGAGACGAGAAGTGAGGTGCAATTAATCAGGCTTGGGGTACCACAAGGTTCAGTCTTGGGTCCCATTCTATTTTTAGTCTATATCAACTCACTCTTCCACCTCAATCTAAAAGGCTTACCTACTGCTTTTGCTGACGATGTTGGGTTATCGTATGGCGTGAACAGTCCCTTAGATCTTATAGCTGACATAAATAGTGATGTACATATTCTTAGACAATGGTTCGCTGAACACAAACTTGTAATAAGTCCTAAGACTAAATTAATGTTCTTTAATCTATCTGCGTCCATTAATCCAAAACCGGATATATACTTTCATGCACCGAATTGCAAAAAATTTAAATTATATCAATGTAAATGTGCAACCAGTGTGTTTGGTCAATTATTTTGTAATAGTGAAAATTGTAGTGATGGTTGTTTTTTGATAGAGAATGTAGACGAATTTATGTACTTAGGACTCTTAATTGACTCTAATATGAAATTTTCATCTCACACTACTGCATTGAAAAAGTACTTTATTTCCACACTTAGGCATTTCTATTACCTTCGTAACATATGTTCAACTAAGCTCCTAACCACAATTTATTATGGGCTTTTCAATTCTAAGCTTCAATACGGTATAAATTGCTGGGGAGGTGGCTATCAAAACAAAATTCAGCCATTGCTAGTCTTGCAAAAGAATGTTGTCCGGAAAATTTGTCGTAAACCTGCTAGGCATCCTAGTTTTCCTTTGTTTTGTCAATTAGGGATTCTTCCTGTTCGTCACTTATACTGTTTTAAGGTTCTAAAAGCGTTCTTTATGAAGTCTGGTAACCGAAACTTCCGTATAATCCCAAACTATAACCTACGAAATAACTCACTTAATATGTTACAAGTGCCAAACTATCGAACCACCGCATATAGAAATTCTTATTTAGTTATATGTAATCGTTTATTTAATGTCCTCCCGGAAGAAATCAGATGTGTTCACAAGTCCGAATGGTTTCTTAAGCGCGTAAAGAATTGGCTGTTTTCTCATCATTATTATAGTCTAGACTCTCTTACTTCTAATATTTTAATTTAACTGTTGTCTCAACTTTCGATGTTAGTATATAGATTACAAAAATTGTGCATCCTTTATGAAGTGATAACAAATTGTTACCATGTTAAATGAATTAAATCTGCTGAAAATTGCTTTTTCTATATTTTTTTTGTTCAATACCCCACCCCATATGATTGTATTTTTCCTTTTGAAGTGGCATTCAACACTATTTGAACTCACTCTGAATAAAATATCGAATGCCACCAAATTTCTTTTACCTTACTTTGTAATTCCTTACATATTGAATTTTTTATATGGATTTGTATTATATTATATTTATAAGTAATTTAAGAGAAATAAATATCAAAATCAATCTAAATCAATCAATCAAAATAGGCAAGAAGTAATCGATGTTACAATATTAAGTAACTCGAATACAATCAAAATAGACAAGTGGAAGGTATTAAATTAGGAAACTTTCTCTGATCACAAAATCATTGAATTCCTAATACCAGACACAAACAATCCCCCAAAACCATATAGGAACCATAGGAAAACTAACTGGGACCTTTTCAATATGGAAGTGGCAAAGAACATATGAACGCTCCAGACAAATGCTGCGCATGCACCTGAGAGTATATACAGGAATGCCGAGGATCTAGGAAAAATCCTAGGCAAAGCCCTCGAAAAATCTTGTCCCTTGAAAACGAAGAGTAGAAGAAAATCGACTCCCCCTGGTGGACAAGAGAACTGTACGACATTAAAAAAGAAACTAGAAAACTTTTCAATGTAGCAAAACGTACAAGAACGGACAATGACTGGGAAACCTTCAAGGCCAGTCAAAGAAAATTCAAAACAGAAACGCAACGAGCAAAGCGATCTTCATGGAAATCCTTCTGCAGCAAAGTAGAAAACACCACAGAATCAGCTAGGCTCAGGAAAATACTTGCTAAAGAACCAGTGCCCTTGGGATCTCTCAAGTATCCTATCGGCCACTGGACAGAATCCTGCAACGAAACGCTTAAGCTCCTCCTTGAGACTCACTTTCCAGGATGCAACAATGAGCACAATAACTTGGAAGAAGAGCACTACACGGAGCATACAGCACCAGCGGAAATTATAATGGAAGAAAAGATAAGATGGGCTATCAACTCCTTCTCTCCATATAAATCTCCGGGTATTGATGGCATCTTTCCTATGATGCTACAAAGATGTGAAGAATACATAATTCCACATCTTAGGAACATATTCCTAAGTAGCCTAAAATGGGGATATGTACCAAAAGTATGGCGAGAAGTTAAAGTGGTTTTCTTACCCATAGCTGGAAAACCCAGTCACACTAACGCTAAAGACTTTAGGCCGATCAGCCTAACCTCTTTTGTTCTAAAAACTTTTGAGAGACTGATTGACATTTATATTCGTAGCAAACTGAGTCCAGAGGTCTTATCCCCAGCTCAGCATGCGTATACGAAAGGTAAAGGTGTAGAGACAGCACTCCATAGTGTAGTCAGCACCATATAAAAGACATTAAGGGATAAGGAATATACTCTAGCCGCCTTCCTGCATCAACTCAGAGTTTGGTGGTGAAATAATCAAGGTGTCAGCATCTAGAGGAACTCCTCAAGGCGGAGTCCTATCACCCCTTCTATGGGTACTCGTTTTAAACGAGATTCTGATCGTACTTAGACTTAGTGGAGTCAAGGCAGTAGCCTACGCAGACGACTTAGCACTGCTAGCAACAGGGAAATTCCCATCCACTTTAAGCGAACAAATACAAAACGCCTTATCTATGGTTGGTACCTGGACAAAAAACTGCGGAGTGGCGGTTAACCCACAGAAAACAGAACTGGTCCTCTTCACCAATAAAAGGATTATACCACAATTTAATAAGCCAACAATTGAAGGTACTCCACTACAAATATCAGAATCCGCGAAGTATCTGGGCGTGATTCTAGATAGAAAATTAAATTGGAGCCTCAACATAAAAGAAAGAGCTAAGAAATCAATGATAGCCTTATACGCCTGCAGCAGAATTTTCGGCAAAACCTGGGGACCTAGTCCCAAAATTATCATGTGGTTGTATACGGCGGTAGTTAGACCTATACTCACATATGGTAATTTAGTCTGGTGGCAGGGGTTGTGCAAGGACACCAACCTTAAGACCATGACTAGAGTCCAAAGAACTGCCTGAATTGGTACTACTGGGGCCATGAGAACCACCCCCACAGCGGGGTTGGAGGTAATTCTCAATCTTAAACCTCTAGACCTTTTTGTACAAGAATCCGCAGCAAACAGTGCCTTGCGGCTAAGCCAAACGGAAAACTGGAAACCCAGCACAACAGGACATGCGCGGATTCTAAAGAAATTTACGGGTGATAATGTATGCACACGCACAGACTACATTACTCCCAAACTAGACTTTACAAGACCATTTACTGTCTCCCTTCCCTGCAGGGAAGAATGGCATGAGAATCATGTACCAGTCCGTGCAACAACGATCCCCATCTACACAGATGGCTCCAAGATGGGTACTGGCGTTGGCGCGGGTTTCTATTCCGAAACACTCGGAATATCTGGCTCGATCAGAATCCCCGACTACAGCAGCGTCTTCCAAGCTGAGGTTCTGGCGGTGGCAACGGCCGCTAAACAGGTTGCAATGACGGCAATACCACAAGCTGATATTACCTTCTTCATTGACAGCCAAGCGGCAATAAAATCGATTTCCGCCACAGAAATAAAATCGAAGCTTGTAGATCGCTGTCGCGAAGAGCTGCGGGCTCTTGGCGCGCAGCACAGCGTAAGACTCTGCTGGGTCCCCGGACACAGTGGTGTCCCGGGAAATGAAAGAGCCGATGAACTGGCAAGAAAAGGATCCTCCCTTGAATTAAGAGATGCTGACACAACGGTAAAAATCCCACCCTGTTACCTTAAACAGGTGATTGGTGATAAAACGCTGATGACAGCTAACGAAAGATGGAGTGCCCTTGACTCCTGTGTCAATACCAGGAAAATGTGGCCACTATATGACAAGCGAAAGACCGAGAGAATCCTTCAAATGAACAAAAAGTCTTTGTCCTCTCTCACAGGTGTTATCACCGGACACAACATGCTGGGCTACCATGCAAAGAAATTGAAACTCAGCACAGACGAGCTCTGCAAATTATATCAAAACAATCAATTTGAAAATAAAACAATAATAAAGAAAAATAAATCTATCTTTTTTATTATAACTTGACTCAACAGAAAACGCAACTGGAGACAAAAAAACAACAAAAATGAATTGTTAAATATTTTGGTGTCATTATTGATAAAAAAGTCACTTTTGGTCCTCATATTCAGCACACTGTTGAAAAAATTAACAGAACAATTAAAGTTCTCTACCCGTTTATAAACCGAAAGTCAAATTTAAGCAAGGAAAATAAATTGATTATAAACAAAGCAGTCTTTCAAGCAATAATGTTTTATGCAGCTCCAGCTTGGGGTAGTTCCACGAAAAGTCATATTTTGAAATTGCAAAGAATGCAAAATAAGATATTGAAACTGATACTCAATCTACCATGGCACTTTCCCACCAGTCTTCTCCACGTCGTGGCAAATATGGAACTTGTTTCAAATCGCATTATCAAATTAAAAAACAAATTCCGTTTATCATGCGAGTCTTCAGAAAATAATTTAATTGTAAATCTTGTACCTGATTAATCTTTTTATAATTACTGTGCTAATATGTTCTCTACACTAGTCTTATTACTCAAGTTAACCTACATGTTCTATACTTACTTATATATTAAAATTATTTATTTATTTATTCCGTACTTTTTTATGTACCTACTTATTTATTATTTATTTATTTATTTACCTAATTGTCTATTTATTTATTTATTTATACAATTTTGTTTATTTATTTATTAACTCTATTTATTTATTTTATTATTAACTTAAATGTCTATTTATTCCCTTTTCTCTTTTATTGATATATACATTATATATTTATTTATTTCTTATTTAACTTTTGCTCTTTTGCTATAAAACTGTTATTAACTATAGAATCTTGTAAATTTATTACATATATTGTACCTTTTTATTCTTACATAAATGTTTTGTATATACCAACTTTAATAATTTTTAAAACTCTGTAAACTTTACATGCATAGCATGCAACACTCAACCACTGTGATATTTCAGATGAAGGTTTTTTAAGTAGCCTTTTCCTTCAAATATTCACTTATTTACACATAAATAACATTATATATTTTTCAAAAGAAAGATCAATAAATACCATATCTGTGTACATTAATGTTTAAGACAATATCTGTAAAATTTTTGCTACCAATAAATGCATACATTTGGGGTTGTTTTGAGTTTTTTTTTTTTATAGCAAAATCCATTTTTTAGAAGAACCCTGTTGAGAGATGTAGTGCTTAAGTTAAGCTCCAGATCTTTCTGGACTCGTTTTCTCAACATCTTTAGGGATAGCATCATATTCTCCTCCTGGTGGAAGTTGTGTATGATACGCCGAATAGCGGTCACGTCATTTTCGTCTAATCCAGTTTTCCATTTTTTATGTGGTACTTTTTTATTTGGTGAAACGTTAATTCCTGTCTCCTTCCTATCGGTCGGTCCGAAATTGCAGTGTGTTCCTCGGTCTGCGAGTTTGCGTAACTCACAGGATTATCCAACATAAATTCTTGGCTTCATCCAATTTTTGGTTATATATTTGAATAACGATCTTACGCGCCTGGTTTTCTATTGGTTTTCCTTTTCTTAATAGATCCATGAAAATTGCTTATATTTGTTTTCAATTTCATTCTATCTGCTGTTATTTTCTTAAAACTGAATTCCAAACCAATTCCAACTTTAAATTTGACCTGGAGTTTGATTTTCAATCGATTGCAAGCTGTTGCAAGCATTTCCTTAGCATTATGCTTGTTCACCTCAGAGGGTTGTCACACCTGACTACCTTCCGTCCTCTGCGCCCCTAAAAGGGCGGAGCCTAATCCTCTCTCAAAATTGCCTATCGGTGAATATATGCGAATTAATAAAAGTGAACTTAGTTGAATATGTCTGATTGTCAAATATGACAAGATTGGGTGGCGAGTTTAATTTTGTTTCATTTGACAGAACTTTGTGGTTGTAAATTGTGTAAATAATTATTTTTATTTCTTTCTTGTCATGTAATTTAATTTTTCCCTTTTAAATAGACTAGGGGTCGCCCCATGGTCGAAATTCGACCAATTTATTCTATAAGTTGGAAAAAAAACAAAGTCGACTGTTATACATATTAATCCGACAGTAAAATTTTTCGACATTGCATTCTCTGATTTCACATGATATAAAATTTGTCCGGCATTTTCAAGTAACTTCAAGCATGTCTAAGTAACTTCAAGTATGTTCAAGCATTATCAATTAACTTCAAGTTTTCAAGCATTTTCCAGTAACTTCAAGCATACTTGAAGTAACTTCAAGCCTTTTCAGGTAACTTCAAGTAACTTCAAGCATTTTTAGGTAACTTCAAGTAACTTCAAGCATTTTCAAGTAACTTCAAGTAACTTCAAGCATTTTCAAGTAACTTCAAGCATTTTCAGGTAACTTCAAGCATGTCCAAGTAAATTCAAGTATGTTCAAGCATTATCAAATGCATAACATGCACAGCAATGTTGTTGTTGGTAACTTCAAGTAACTTCAAGTATTTTCAAGCATTTGGAAGTAACTTTAAGCATTTTCAAGTAACTTAATGATCAGCCTTTAGAATTTATTAACTCAAGCAAAAATCGGTATTGTGAAAATGAGTTGATAAAAATTGTGCTATTGTGTATGAGTTCAAAATATTTCTATAATTTTGAATGGGAATGTGCGTCTGACAGATGTTTTTTTTTTTGAGGAACTTGCAAAAAAATCAAAATCAATAAATAATATATAATAAATATAATATATAATAATATAAAATAAATAATCAAAAAAAATCGAATTTTGAGCTAGAAAGCTGAAATTTTTTATATATGATCTATGACTCCTAAAACTGCTCGGGATAAAAATTTTCAAAATCCGCCCACTGACATGCCCACAATTAATTTTTTTGAAAATTCAAAGTTTGAGCTAGGGAGCTGAAATTTATAATATATACTCTCTAGGGGCCCTTTATTCTCATGTGTTCATTTTTTTAAAAATCCGTCTACTGACACGCCCACAATTAAACAAAACAATTTTATTGAAACACTCAAGTTTGAGCTAGGGAGCGTTTTTTTTTTGATAATATCCTTTAAATGTTATATAACAAAATATGTAGAGCGTTGTTAACAATTCAACCATACTTAGACTTTTGTCACGCCCACTTATGAGGGATAGGAATAAGAATAGGGTATCCAACAGTTCGCCCAAGCGGACTGTAGCCCGTCCCTATGTTTTTCATTCAAAATAGAAAATTCACAATTTATCAATAATATTGACAGTTGACAGTCACAATACCAATTAATAAAATTGATTGATAAATGTCAATTGTTAATTGATAGTTGATCTTCGCAATAGGGCTCGATATAAAAAAATTCCGTTCCGATTGGCAGATTATTGCCTCACACAGCAATGTTGTTGTTGTTGTCATTTCATCCAGTTCGCTTTATTTTACCTGCTGTAATTCATAATGTGTGTGTTATATGTGGATAATTGTTGTATTGTGCACTTCTATGTATTGTCCCCTACCCAAATATATATAGTGTTGGCATATCTATGTAACGCAGTAGCGAGGCGCCCATATAACTCGATTCACGCCGGGTTACCTTTTAAAATTCTACCTTTCAACAATGTTTCAATCCAACAAGCAACATGCATCTTAATGTGTGTATATAAACATAAGATTTGTATGTTTCCTACACTTGCACTTGCAAGCAACAAATTCTACCAACCCACCACCTGCTATTCACCTACTCTCATGTCGTTCTACTGCTCTACGCACACAAATACTCACACCATTGCATGCCTATTCTCCAACATCACATACTCCTCTCCATACCCCATAAGAAACACATACGCAAAGCGATAGCAAAACAAAGCATAGTAACCCGGAAATTTTCGCGTTATGAAATATGTGGCTGGTTAGAACAAATTGGCTTTCTTTCCTTGTTTTCCCCTTATCGTTCACCGCGTTTGACTCCTCGCTGTTTGATACACGATTCCTTATGCAAAAATATAACCCGCTTTTCAGCGACTTATTTCGCGAGTTTTGTATGTAGCTGAGGTGAGTTCTGTTTGAAAAATTCAGTTGTGAAGCAGACTGCGATGTGTAACTTAAAGTAATATTGAGTGGAATTATTGTTGTGCAATATACCTATAATTATTTAAAGTGATCGAAAACAGTGTAAAGTGTGAGAAGTGTGAAAAGTTTAAATTGTTTTGTTTTCAGTTAGATTCAGCAAAGGAGAAAATGGCATTATTAAGAGTAAATTGTTGTTTAGTAGATTTGCTTTTGGAAGAAGCAAATTAAAAAAAAAAAAGTTTTAGAGATAGGACGCTCTACTCCTTCTATGAAAATAGATTATAAGCGCAAGGATGGTTTTGTTTCGCATTTCAACGCATCCATATATCAAAAATATACTTGGTTGACTGGTAGTTGTAAGCTCAATAAAATGTTTTGTTTTCCTTGCCTCCTTTTTTCTAATTCTCCTAGTGTTTGGAGTCGCACGGCAAATAAACATGTCAAGACGCAAAAACACATTCGTAGCTGTTTATCTTTGCACGAATTCGGTACTGATCGTATTAAAACCTCGTTAGGCAATTCCTTTGTAGCTCCCAACAAAAAAGTTGATAGAAACCGTAAACTAATGGAACGATTTATAGATACGGTAGTTCTTTTAGGCAAACAGGAACAATCATTTCGGGGTCATAATGAAAAACCAGATTCTAATAATCGTGGCAATTATGTCGAAACACTTTTATACTTATCTAAGTATGACCAGTTAATGGACTCTCATTTGGAACAGTGTTCAAGTGCACGTAATCCGGTTTTTTCGGGTCTATCAAATGGCATAAAAAACGATTTAATACAAAGTATAGCCGCAGTGATCAAATGCGAAATTAAAGTAGAAATAAGTGAAACGCGATTTGTGTCCATCATGATTGATGAAACACCAGACATGAGCCATAGGGAGCAACTTAGTGCCGTTTTGCGTTACTTATCGGAGGAAGGAGTAGAGGAAAGGTTTCTTGGGTTTTTTGACGTGAGTGAGAGTCGAAATGCCGATGAGCTCTCAAAACACATTTTCAATATACTTGATGTATACGGTTGCAAGGAGAAATTAGTTGGGCAATCTTACGATGGGACCGCGGTTATGTCAGGGGAAGTAGGTGGCGTTAAAAAAAAGTCCTGGATGCTTGTCCAATGGCTTATTGTATTCCTTGCTACGCAAGTTATCTCAATAACTGGAAAATATACCTGAATTGAAAGTTTTTTTTTGGCAATATAAACACAATAGTACGCTTCTTTAATAAATCTACCAAACGTTCAAATATTTTAAAACAAATAGCAAACAGACGCATGCCGGGAGTATCAGAAACTCGCTGGCATTACCATTCGCGAATAGTTAACGTTATTTTTAACTGTAGATTAGATATTATTGAAACTTTTAAGCAAATATTAGACCATCCAAAAGAATGGAAAACAAACAAAACAAAACAAAAGATTCTAAGGTGCAAGGATCGGGCACCACTGACTCTATAAACACCGATCCCCAAACGGAACGACTGACGGAAGAAGAAGAATATCGTCTTCTGAACCCTTTCGCCAATCTTGGAGTATGGGATGAGGAGAGCGTTGGAACGGATGCTGGCATGGAGGGCATGAACCTTGATGTCAGCGACAGCTGTTCCGTCGCTAGCTCCAACCTCTCTTTGTTGTCAACCTCCTCCAGACGGAAAAAATTACAAACTGCAGGACAACGATAAAGAGACTAGGAACGAAAAGATGGGACGAACTCACTGAGACTGTCCGCAAACGGCTACATAACGCACGTGCGTATCTGCCGGAACAGCATCTAATGGAGAATGAGTCCACTGCTCGTACACCGGCGGATGCTAATCCTGGGGATAACACCAGCGATAAAAAATTGATGGGGCCACCTTCCTCCCAGATTGGCAAAGTCCATCCAGGGGGAGGGTCGACCGCATCAAACACTATGCCAAAG
Organism: Portevinia maculata; assembly: GCA_949715645.1. NCBI lineage: Eukaryota > Metazoa > Arthropoda > Insecta > Diptera > Syrphidae > Portevinia > Portevinia maculata. The sequence goes on from OX454526.1 coordinate 150,661,038, forward strand.
GATGCCACCGAGGAACCATCAAACCCTTCAATTGGATGTTGCATCGAGCCTCTTGCTCGTACGGGTCTTAAGAAGGGGGAGATGCTCCCTGGGGTAAAGAAGATATTGCCTGCGGACGATCCGATGAAGAAAAACCTGCTCGGCTCACCGCAGACAATACCTCCGACTCCTAAGACAAACGTGACAATGACAGACACGAAGACTGAACGATTACAGGAACCGACCACAGGACTACCAGACTCACCGGCCAGACGTTGCATCGAGCCTCTCGCTCGTACGGGCCTGGAAGAAGAGGAGATAGTCACTGAGGGGGTAGGATAGAGGAAACTGCATCTAGAGAACATCCAGAGCCTCAGCTCCACTTGCAATTTGGATGCGGTATCCTCAAACCAACCAGGTAACTGCAGTCGTGACGTCTCGGGGGGTAACTTGACGATTGATAGCTGCCAAACAGTCGTGGAGGTACAGCCTACCAATCACTCAAAAAGCGTCAGACTCTAAAGTCCCCAAACCAAAGAAGCCCCTAGAGGAGCATCAGATCCTGCGCAGGCAAAGACGCAACGCGCTTAGGTACGTCCGTAAGATTGGTAGCAAAATTCCGGAATCCTTAACGGAAAAGGAAAAGCTATCCCTCGACAAGGCGAGAGAACGACTAAGGACAATACCCGACAACACAACGGTGAAGAGTAAGCGTACGCCCAACTCTAAGACAATTCCGAAAAGACTGGCTGGAAAGGGGAAGGATAGCCCTCTGCTCTCCACCCCAATAGCAGCCAGACTCAGGAAACCCGTAATTGGCACGAGTGCGGATGTCCAATCCAATCTCGACCCGATTGCGAGCACGTCCAAGAGGGCGAGACAAAACGCCACGCTTTCCCCAATCTCCCAAACGAACGCTCGAAAGAAAGCCAAAGTCTCTATACCAACTGCTGTTGGGCAACAAGTCGCCGTAGCAGACTACGGCAATCCTTCACGGAAGTTGACAGAGGACCAATGGCGACTTATTGAACTTCGAATCCTGGATCAGGTGAATGAGGCCATCCTTAAAAACAAGGAACCCCTCCCGCTTTTTGGCACCCTCAACACAATCCAAGGGTTCAAACTTATGACTTGTGAGGAAGAACACACTCTCACATGGCTCAAAGAGTTTATTGCCAGGACGAAAGCTCCATGGCCAAACGCCGACCTTCATTTAATCGACAGGAAGGAGATCGTACGTATTACAAGGCCTAAGGCCAAACTTGTTGTACGAGGACCACATATCCCGAAGGATCGTATTGAAAGATATTTACGATCCTTAAATACCGATCAGCTGAGCCACACTTGGGAAGTGATCGAGATGGGAGAATACAACGAATCAGGCACGGAAGTGGTAGTGTTGCTTAGCCACAAATCCATTCCGTTGCTGAAAAAGATCGACTTCAAAGTTCGCGTTGGCATTAACCGATGCAAGCTTAGGCTTATTGCGAACTCGGTCAATAAAAACAACAAGGGGGGGGGGGGGGGGGGCGTCTAAAAACCGTGATGAAGATAGTACAAATAAACCTTCATCACAGTAAGGCGGCTAGCGTCAACCTAATCTATCTCATGGATAGAAAAATAGACCTGGCCCTTATTCAAGAACCCTGGGTAGCAGGAGGCAGAATAAGGGGTTTAAACTCGAAGGGACTGGCCCTGTTTAAAACAGTGCAGACAGATCCAAACAGTGAGATCAGAACTTGTATAGTACCTAGGAAACAGATTAACCTCTTTCTTCTATCTACCTACAGTGATAACGACCACGCGACGGTAAAACTTGAGCGGAATGGGCTCCCTCCGCTGATTATAACATCGTGCTACATGCCCTATGATGCAACGGAAGGACCACCGTCAGACCTGACACACCTTATTGTTCAACGGGCTACACTAGAAAGATGGGACCTGGTGATGGGATGCGATGCCAACTCTCATCATGCCCTATGGGGTAGCTCAAACACAAATACAAGGGGTGAGTCACTTTTCGAATTTCTTATAGATCATAACTTATTAATAGCTAATAGGGGCTCAGAACCAACTTTTGTTATTAGAAACTTTGTGTTGTCATGGGGTACACATCACAAAAAAATAGCTCCTTAATTTAAAAATGAATTGTTCAGTGTGTAAACAAAAAATAGATCGCAATTGCCCTGCAAAAATAAATTGTGGTGACTGCAAGCACATTTTTCATTTAAACTGTGTAAATATCACTAAAGATGATGCTGAATATTTTAAATCAAGTGGTAATCCATATCGGTGCGATAAGTGTGTAGTTCTACGACGACGGTCTCTGCATGATCAAATGCCAGCAACGTCCAAGAAGCGCACCAACAACAACGCTCCATCTAAAGCTAGTACTCTTCTAACTGCGGAATCGAACACTCAGCCGTCAATTGGAGAGTCATCTAACAGTGACATCAATAGCGAGGGTCAATGTACTCTCCAGATGATATATGCCAAACTATCAAAATTGGAAAACTGTAACACCCGCTTTCTCCAGGAGTTGGCCGAATTGAGAAAAGAGAACGAAGACCTTAGAGCTAAAGTGCAAAGTCTAGAGTCCAAATTAAATTGGCAACAACAAGAATCGCTAGTGAACTCTATAGACATTGTTGGTGTCACAAATGTAAATGGCACCAATGCAATTGAAAAGGCAAAGCAAATTTTCGGTGATGCCCTATCTATAGATGTTGCTGACTGTGAAATTCAGAGCTGCTATGTTAAAAAAATGCGCTCAAAATCTCAGCCTAAGCCAATCATCTGTGTTAAGTTCTCCAACCTTACAACGAAGCAACGCATAATGTGCGCAAAGAGGACTAACAAAAACAAACTCATCTCTCAAGTGGTTGACCTCTCCGGCGGGGACGTAAGCAGAAGCAACAGCAAGAACAACAAAGGAAGCAGCATATTTGTCAACGACTCCCTAACTCGTTACACACAAGCTCTTTTAATGAAGACGAAAGAGATAGCGAAGGAAAAAGGTGCAAAATACGTATGGTTTAGTAAAAATCAAATATTATTAAGAAAGGAAGAGGGTGGAAGAGTTATCTCGATTAAATCATTTAGTGATATCTCACTCATTTGAGTTTGTCTTCTTGTCCTTTTCTTTTTGTATTTGTATTACTATTATGAATTCCAAAAATGATTTAATTGATAACTCTTCTATCCTTGTCCAATGCAAACCTCACTGTGATGCTGTTCTAACTAATAGTTGTTATTGCAATGCAAGATTATTTATTGTTCATCAAAATATTAGAAGTCTGAGAGAAAACTTTTCTGCGCTCGTCGCACATATTAACTCGTTTGCGTGTGTCCCGGATATTGTGTTCGTGTCTGAGATCTGGATCTATGAGGTTGAAGAAAATGATTACTTCCTGCCTGGTTTCAGTTTCTATGCTAAGACAAACGAAAATTACGCAGCAGGTGGCGTTGGCTGCTTTATAAAGAACACTTATAAAATCATTGATGTTTCCAAAGTTGTTTGTCCTAGTGCAGACGTCTTAAAGGTGTCCATCGAAATAAATAATGAAATGTTTGTTTTTTTATGTGTTTATAGATTGCAGATGTTTAATGTGACGATGTTTATTAATGATTTTTCTATTGTGTTAGATAGGGAGAAATCCAAAAACTTAATGGTTGTAGGTGATTTTAATGTTGATTGTCTAGATGAAAGTCCTACGGTATCAAATTATCTTTCTGTGTTAGCTTTAAATGGCTTGACAAATTTCATCAATGTGCCTACTAGGCCTGCATCAGGTACTTGTTTAGACCATATATATGGACGTTTTCGAAATGTTGCTTCCATAGAGTGTGAATATTGTGTTTTTGATTTTTTGATTACTGACCATTCCATGACCGGCGTTCTATTTAACGTAGAATCTAAAAACAATAGCCCAACTCAGAAAAGTGTACAAAGCAAGCCAAAAATAAACTTTACTAAGCTTCGAAATAAGTTGTGTTTTGAGTCCTGGAACAATGTTTATAACTGTAGTGACGTATCGTATGCATATTTTAATTTCTTAACCACTCTTAAAAGCCATATTGCTAGTTGCAGTTCTCTGACCACAAGAAAATCCATAGTTAAACTTAAACCTTGGTTATCTAATTATTTATTAAATAAAGTAACAACTAAAAATAAACTTAGAGTAAAGTGCAAGAAGAACCCAAGCAATGTCTTTCTCAAAATGAAATATATGAAGATATGTGCTGATTTGAAAAAGGAAATACCAATTTGCCGTGACTCTTATTTATTCAGCTAGAGGTAATCTTAAGAAAGAGTGGAAAGTTGTAAATACCATTCTCAACAAAAAATCGTCCAATCAAAAAACTATTGTTCTACGTACTAACAATATGGAAATAACAAATACATATGAAATCGCTGACGCTTTTAATAGACATTTTTCAACTATCGGACTTAAACTACATACTGGACTTATTCAAAATTTATGTTCTCAATGTTCTGCTATTGGTGATGTAAACTGTAGAAGTTTTGTTTTTGACCCTATAACTCCCTTAGAGATTTTAAGGACGATTGGCAGTTTGAATAACTCAAATTCATGTGGTGTCGATGGTATTTCTAATGTTGTCCTAAAAAATATTGCATGTCTCATTGTGGATGTATTAGCTGATGTTTTTAATCGTAGTGTTTTTTCTGGTATTTTTCCTGAAGGACTAAAGTGTGCAGATGTTATTCCTTTGTTTAAAAAAGGCTCTCCAACTGAGATAGGAAATTATAGGCCGATTTCTCTTCTGCCCAGCATAAGTAAAGTGTTCGAAAAACTTATAAAAACTAGGTTAGTAAACTTTTTAGACAAGACTATGTTCTTTCACCCTACCCAATTCGGTTTTCAAAAGGGTAAATCAACCGAGGACGCACTTTTAAATTTTTGCTCTCAGATAATGTGCAACCTTGACAGTAGAAAATGTACAGCTGCGTTATTCATTGATATAACCAAAGCCTTCGACATGGTTGACCATAAAATTCTTTTAAGTAAACTGGAAAATGCAGGTGTGCGTGGTTTCATGCTTGAATGGCTTGATTCATATCTGAATAATAGATCACAGAGAGTAAAGTTGAATGAGACGAGAAGTGAGGTGCAATTAATCAGGCTTGGGGTACCACAAGGTTCAGTCTTGGGTCCCATTCTATTTTTAGTCTATATCAACTCACTCTTCCACCTCAATCTAAAAGGCTTACCTACTGCTTTTGCTGACGATGTTGGGTTATCGTATGGCGTGAACAGTCCCTTAGATCTTATAGCTGACATAAATAGTGATGTACATATTCTTAGACAATGGTTCGCTGAACACAAACTTGTAATAAGTCCTAAGACTAAATTAATGTTCTTTAATCTATCTGCGTCCATTAATCCAAAACCGGATATATACTTTCATGCACCGAATTGCAAAAAATTTAAATTATATCAATGTAAATGTGCAACCAGTGTGTTTGGTCAATTATTTTGTAATAGTGAAAATTGTAGTGATGGTTGTTTTTTGATAGAGAATGTAGACGAATTTATGTACTTAGGACTCTTAATTGACTCTAATATGAAATTTTCATCTCACACTACTGCATTGAAAAAGTACTTTATTTCCACACTTAGGCATTTCTATTACCTTCGTAACATATGTTCAACTAAGCTCCTAACCACAATTTATTATGGGCTTTTCAATTCTAAGCTTCAATACGGTATAAATTGCTGGGGAGGTGGCTATCAAAACAAAATTCAGCCATTGCTAGTCTTGCAAAAGAATGTTGTCCGGAAAATTTGTCGTAAACCTGCTAGGCATCCTAGTTTTCCTTTGTTTTGTCAATTAGGGATTCTTCCTGTTCGTCACTTATACTGTTTTAAGGTTCTAAAAGCGTTCTTTATGAAGTCTGGTAACCGAAACTTCCGTATAATCCCAAACTATAACCTACGAAATAACTCACTTAATATGTTACAAGTGCCAAACTATCGAACCACCGCATATAGAAATTCTTATTTAGTTATATGTAATCGTTTATTTAATGTCCTCCCGGAAGAAATCAGATGTGTTCACAAGTCCGAATGGTTTCTTAAGCGCGTAAAGAATTGGCTGTTTTCTCATCATTATTATAGTCTAGACTCTCTTACTTCTAATATTTTAATTTAACTGTTGTCTCAACTTTCGATGTTAGTATATAGATTACAAAAATTGTGCATCCTTTATGAAGTGATAACAAATTGTTACCATGTTAAATGAATTAAATCTGCTGAAAATTGCTTTTTCTATATTTTTTTTGTTCAATACCCCACCCCATATGATTGTATTTTTCCTTTTGAAGTGGCATTCAACACTATTTGAACTCACTCTGAATAAAATATCGAATGCCACCAAATTTCTTTTACCTTACTTTGTAATTCTGGAAAATGGATTTGTATTATATTATATTTATAAGTAATTTAAGAGAAATAAATATCAAAATCAATCTAAATCAATCAATCAAAATATGCAAGAAGTAATCGATGTTACAATATTAAGTAACTCGAATACAATCAAAATAGACAAGTGGAAGGTATTAAATTAGGAAACTTTCTCTGATCACAAAATCATTGAATTCCTAATACCAGACACAAACAATCCCCCAAAACCATATAGGAACCATAGGAAAACTAACTGGGACCTTTTCAATATGGAAGTGGCAAAGAACATATGAACGCTCCAGACAAATGCTGCGCATGCACCTGAGAGTATATACAGGAATGCCGAGGATCTAGGAAAAATCCTAGGCAAAGCCCTCGAAAAATCTTGTCCCTTGAAAACGAAGAGTAGAAGAAAATCGACTCCCCCTGGTGGACAAGAGAACTGTACGACATTAAAAAAGAAACTAGAAAACTTTTCAATGTAGCAAAACGTACAAGAACGGACAATGACTGGGAAACCTTCAAGGCCAGTCAAAGAAAATTCAAAACAGAAACGCAACGAGCAAAGCGATCTTCATGGAAATCCTTCTGCAGCAAAGTAGAAAACACCACAGAATCAGCTAGGCTCAGGAAAATACTTGCTAAAGAACCAGTGCCCTTGGGATCTCTCAAGTATCCTATCGGCCACTGGACAGAATCCTGCAACGAAACGCTTAAGCTCCTCCTTGAGACTCACTTTCCAGGATGCAACAATGAGCACAATAACTTGGAAGAAGAGCACTACACGGAGCATACAGCACCAGCGGAAATTATAATGGAAGAAAAGATAAGATGGGCTATCAACTCCTTCTCTCCATATAAATCTCCGGGTATTGATGGCATCTTTCCTATGATGCTACAAAGATGTGAAGAATACATAATTCGACATCTTAGGAACATATTCCTAAGTAGCCTAAAATGGGGATATGTACCAAAAGTATGGCGAGAAGTTAAAGTGGTTTTCTTACCCATAGCTGGAAAACCCAGTCACACTAACGCTAAAGACTTTAGGCCGATCAGCCTAACCTCTTTTGTTCTAAAAACTTTTGAGAGACTGATTGACATTTATATTCGTAGCAAACTGAGTCCAGAGGTCTTATCCCCAGCTCAGCATGCGTATACGAAAGGTAAAGGTGTAGAGACAGCACTCCATAGTGTAGTCAGCACCATATAAAAGACATTAAGGGATAAGGAATATACTCTAGCCGCCTTCCTGCATCAACTCAGAGTTTGGTGGTGAAATAATCAAGGTGTCAGCATCTAGAGGAACTCCTCAAGGCGGAGTCCTATCACCCCTTCTATGGGTACTCGTTTTAAACGAGATTCTGATCGTACTTAGACTTAGTGGAGTCAAGGCAGTAGCCTACGCAGACGACTTAGCACTGCTAGCAACAGGGAAATTCCCATCCACTTTAAGCGAACAAATACAAAACGCCTTATCTATGGTTGGTACCTGGACAAAAAACTGCGGAGTGGCGGTTAACCCACAGAAAACAGAACTGGTCCTCTTCACCAATAAAAGGATTATACCACAATTTAATAGGCCAACAATTGAAGGTACTCCACTACAAATATCAGAATCCGCGAAGTATCTGGGCGTGATTCTAGATAGAAAATTAAATTGGAGCCTCAACATAAAAGAAAGAGCTAAGAAATCAATGATAGCCTTATACGCCTGCAGCAGAATTTTCGGCAAAACCTGGGGACCTAGTCCCAAAATTATCATGTGGTTGTATACGGCGGTAGTTAGACCTATACTCACATATGGTAATTTAGTCTGGTGGCAGGGGTTGTGCAAGGACACCAACCTTAAGACCATGACTAGAGTCCAAAGAACTGCCTGAATTGGTACTACTGGGGCCATGAGAACCACCCCCACAGCGGGGTTGGAGGTAATTCTCAATCTTAAACCTCTAGACCTTTTTGTACAAGAATCCGCAGCAAACAGTGCCTTGCGGCTAAGCCAAACGGAAAACTGGAAACCCAGCACAACAGGACATGCGCGGATTCTAAAGAAATTTACGGGTGATAATGTATGCACACGCACAGACTACATTACTCCCAAACTAGACTTTACAAGACCATTTACTGTCTCCCTTCCCTGCAGGGAAGAATGGCATGAGAATCATGTACCAGTCCGTGCAACAACGATCCCCATCTACACAGATGGCTCCAAGATGGGTACTGGCGTTGGCGCGGGTTTCTATTCCGAAACACTCGGAATATCTGGCTCGATCAGAATCCCCGACTACAGCAGCGTCTTCCAAGCTGAGGTTCTGGCGGTGGCAACGGCCGCTAAACAGGTTGCAATGACGGCAATACCACAAGCTGATATTACCTTCTTCATTGACAGCCAAGCGGCAATAAAATCGATTTCCGCCACAGAAATAAAATCGAAGCTTGTAGATCGCTGTCGCGAAGAGCTGCGGGCTCTTGGCGCGCAGCACAGCGTAAGACTCTGCTGGGTCCCCGGACACAGTGGTGTCCCGGGAAATGAAAGAGCCGATGAACTGGCAAGAAAAGGATCCTCCCTTGAATTAAGAGATGCTGACACAACGGTAAAAATCCCACCCTGTTACCTTAAACAGGTGATTGGTGATAAAACGCTGATGACAGCTAACGAAAGATGGAGTGCCCTTGACTCCTGTGTCAATACCAGGAAAATGTGGCCACTATATGACAAGCGAAAGACCGAGAGAATCCTTCAAATGAACAAAAAGTCTTTGTCCTCTCTCACAGGTGTTATCACCGGACACAACATGCTGGGCTACCATGCAAAGAAATTGAAACTCAGCACAGACGAGCTCTGCAGAGGTTGCGGGGACGAGGAGGTGAACGAGGATACCCCTCATTTCCTCTGTCACTGTCCTGCACTCTGTCACATAAGAAACAATGTCCTTGTCAGATATTTCTTCCAGGACTTAGAAGAACTCTCCGGCAACAGACTTGCGCAAGTTCATCAGCGCATCGGGATGGTTTGTAAGCCCGCTAGGTTTTTCATAGGTCCCAAGTAAGGGAATCAACCTCCAGGGTATCACAAAGGGTCTACATAGACCTAAGTGTGACGGGAGCAGGATTCTCTTGCCCCGTCAACCCAGCAACCTAACCTAACCTAACCTTATCTTTCCAACCTAATTACTTTTGTATCTAATATTAATTTTTTACTTTCCGATTGTAATTCCCCATCAATAATCAATAATAAATAGTAAATAATTTTAGTAATTTCCGTCCTACATTCGACACTTGTCATTGAACAACTGATTGTAGTAACTATTTTATACTCCCTTTTATTTTATAAATGAGTAATGTAAAACATTTTAATTTGTATAAAATTGTATGAGAAAAAAAAAAAAAAAACTTCTTCAGTAACGATTTTTAATTGGTTTTTATGTGATACCACACAATTTTTCCTGCTTTTAATTTTTGTTTTCCGTCAATTTCCTTTATGTTGTTTTTGAATGAATAACCTTACATTACAGCGCTGTTTCATAGTTCGCCACAACCGATCATCAAACTCCTTCTGTGGTGCTGGTCTGTCTTTTTCTTTTCATTTTATCGAACCTAGACCAGCGTCTTCTCAGGCAAGCACTCATGCACTGTGCCATTGAAGCCACGAGTTTTCAGTTTATTCAGTTTTTTATTTGGATTTTCTTGGACAGACTTGCTCCTGTATTTATGTTATTCATTCTGGTTTTATCTTTCTATGTTTTATCTAATTTTATTCCACATTTCGACAAGCTCAGTTGGACTGAAATGATTGATAGAGAGGGTGAAAGACTTTTGACATTGTTTTTGTCGATAATGTTACGATTTTTAATTGGTTTTTATGTGATACCACACAATTTTTCCTGCTTTTAATTTTTGTTTTCCATCAATTTCCTTTATATTGTTTTTGAATGAATAACCTTACATTCGTTACCACGTGAAGTGGACGGCTGGAGTTACAGCGCTGTTTCACGGTTCGCCACAACCCATCATCAGACTCCTTCTGTGGTGCTGGTTTGTCTTTTTCTTTTCATTTTATCCCGAAAATCCATTTCTTCCACTGGGATTCGAACCTAGACCAGCGTCTTCTCAGGCAAGCACTCATGCACTGTGCCATTGAAGCCACGAGTTTCAGTTTATCCAGTTTTTATACCCTATTCTAAGGGTATATTAATTTTGACGCATAGTTTGTAACATACCTTAATATTGCCCGTAGACCCCTAAAAGTTACTATATTTATGATCAGTATCAATAGTAATGTCGATCTAGCCATGTCCGTCCGTCCGTCCGTCCGTCGGCAAAAATTAGGCCTTTAAACTGGGCCCAGAGAGCTGAAATTTTAACCATATACTCCCTAGGGTCCCGAAATAATCAAGTTTACGAATTTTTGAAATCCGCCCACAAACTCAAAAATAAACAAAATTTTGGAAAAAATCGAATTTTGAGCTGGAAAGCTGAAATTTTTTATATATGATCTATGACTCCTAAAACTGCTCGGTATATAAAATTTTCAAAATCCGCCCCCTGACACGCCCACAAAAAAATAAAACAATTTTATTGAAAAATCAAAATTTGAGCTAGGGAGCTGAAATTTATAATATATACTCTCTAGGGGTCCTCTATGCTCATGTGTTAATTTTTTTTAAATCCGCTTACTGACACGCCCACAATTAAATAAAATAATTTTATTGAAAAACCAAAGTTTGAGCTAGGGCACGTTTTTGTTTGATAAAATCTTTTAAATGTTCTATAACAATATGTAGAGCGTTTTTAACAATTCAACCATACTTAGACTTTTGTCACGCCCACTTATGAGGGATAGGAATAAGAATAGGGTATCCTACAGTTCGCCCAAGCGAACTGTAGCCCGCCCCTATGTTTTATTTGGATTTTCTTAGACAGACTTGCTCCTGTAAGTATATTATGTTATTCATTCTGGTTTTATATTTCTATGTTATGAAATTGGTGATAGAGAGGGTGAACGACTTATGACGTTGTTTTTTACGATTTTTAATTGGTTTTTATGTGATACCACACAATTTTTCCTGGTTTTAATTTTTGTTTTCCGTCAATTTCCTTTATGTTGTTTTTGAATGAATAACCTTACATTCGTTAACACGTGAAGTTACAGGTGACTGTGATGGTCTAATTGTAAAATGCCATGACCTACCCCAAACTTCAATCAAACGCAACAAATAAAAAACCATCAATCTACTCGATGACAATGCTCCCAACTTTCTTTATCCACCATCACCCCTACCTTTAAATATGAATATCAATTTTTCACTTGCAAATATGAATTATTAAGAAAATCATTTGAGAATCCTCACCGCTGAAATGCGACTCTCCTTCAACGATCATACACACACATACCAATTGTATTAAATACCAGACAACATAACCTACCCCAAAGTTCCATCTGAGCAAACAAATAATATGGCATAAGTCTACCCGATAATAATTCCTTCACCTTTCCGCCCTATCATCAACCACCAACGCTACCTGTGTCGTCTTCCTTCTCATATGCCTAGTCACGAGCATACATAATAAAATACGATAAATCTACCCGATACGATAAATCTATCCTGCTACGTCAAACATCAGCCACCATCGGTAGTCGCTACCTGAATGATCTTCCTCCTTATATTCACGAGAATGGAAGATTATGGAAGACAACAAAGGTGTAGAAAAGGTTCTACAATATGCTAGTATGGATATAGCTTTTTTATACCCTATTCTAAGGGTATATTAATTTTGACGCATAGTTTGTAACATACCTTAATTTTGCCCGTAGACCCCTAAAAGTTCCGTCTGTCGGCAAAAATTAGGCCTTTAAACTGGACCTAGAGAGCTGACATTTTAACCATATACTCTCTAGGGTCGCGAAATAATCAAGTTTACGAATTTTTGAAATCCGCCCACAGACCACAAACTCAAAAAATCAAAATTTTGGAAAAAATCGAATTTTGAGCTAGAAAGCTGAAATTTTTTATATATGATCTATGACTCCTAAAACTGCTCGGGATAAAAATTTTTCAAAATCCGCCCACTGACACGCCCACAAATAAATAAAACTATTTTTTTGAAAATCCAAAGTTTGAGCTAGGGAGCTGAAATTTGTAATATATACTCTCTATGGGCCCTTTATGCTCATGTGGAAATATTTTCAAAATCCGCCAACTGACATGCCGACAATTATTTTTTTTTTTTTTTTGAAAATTCAAAGTTTGAGCTAGGGAGCTGAAATTTATAATATATACTCTCTAGTGGCCATTTATTCTCATGTGTCAATTTTTTTTAAATCCGCCTACGGACACGCCCACAATTAAATAAAACAATTTTATTGAAACACCCAAGTTTGAGCTAGGGAGCGTTTTTTTTTTGATAAAATGTTAAATGTTATATAACAAAATATGTAGAGCGTTCTTAACAATTCAACCATACTTAGACTTTTGTCACGCCCACTTATGAGGGATAGGAATAAGGTATCCAACAGTTCGCCCAAGCGGACTGTAGCCCGTCCCTATGTTTTAATGTAGTATTTACGTCGTATGGTGGCGTAGTCGTCGAATTCACGAAGTGTATATACAAAGACTCGGTTAATATCGAGGAATAAGTGTGTATCGATTTTTCACTATTATGTACTCATATAAAATTATATGTTCCACATATATATAATAAACTAGAAATAGTTGAATATATATAATTTTTGATTTAATCATAGCTAGACCACCACATCTGGGTGAAACGCCAAATTGGAAAAAAGGTCCATATTATGTACTCAGATTATTCTAGCAATATGAAGCGCATTAGCGCAGCTGACCATTACTCCAGTGGTCCAAAACTAACTGTTAAAGAATATTCTTCAGATTGAGACGATTATATATCATCGAAACGTGGTGGTGGAGATGAATTTTCATCTGACGACGCGGTAGTGACGACGAAGAATACAATCGCGAAGAGGAGATTTTTCATGTTCCATCGCTTATTTATCAGACGTAATGGCGATTTAATCAGAGCTAGCATTTACAGTGATCCTAAATTTTTATGATCGAGATCGATCAGTAATCAGGTTGGCAGAGCAGTAGTGTAACTTTGATTACATTAACTTGTAATTTAACTTTAATAATGTTAACTATACTACTCGTATTTTTTGTATTTATAAAAAATATAGAATTCTGTGTAAATTATACACCAGAGAAGTAAGAAATAAAATTTAGAATACCTTGTGAATTACAGAGTAAAAAAACTTTAATATGCGATAACTTGACTCGTTTTTGAGATATGAGAATTTTTGTAAAATGCCGTTATTCGATAATTTTTGCACAAACTGAGTATAGAGCGCACCAAATCAATTGGCCAACGGTCGGTTGCGAAGAGATTAAATGAGTAAAGGTTATCTCTTAAAGTTTACAATGCTCAACTCAACCTTGTTTTTCTTTTAAATTAAAATGCTATTGCTTATATGCAAATTTTGAAAATTTTTCTTCTGCTGATGTTTCTTTATAACCTCATAAGTTTGAGATTGAGCAATTGCAAAGTATGTGGTTAGGTTAGATTAGGTTAGGTTTAGGTGGCTGTCGGCGCAAGTCGAGACACTTAGACCAATTAAGGTCCATCGTGATACCACGTATGCACTATCTACCTCAACTCTGTAGATGGGACTGGCCAACGACACGCGGTTGTTCTCAAACGGAGCCCCATCTACGTACTAACCGCGCACCACGTCGTTTAATTACGGTGATCTGACGAGAACCGACTAACTCGACGTGGTATGGTCGTTGGTTAAAGTATGTGGTACATTGTTATCATTTAGCCGTTGTATCATCTCGGGTTTTCGGGTAGCTGAAGTGATTTGATGGTTTTCCCGTTTATTGTGGTATGAGGCGTTGTCCATTACAAGTATTGAAGGCTCCTCCAGGTTATTCAAAACTTGTTCCTATCTTCGTGATAGTCTCCCGTTGATCTATACTCTCGGATTTTCCTCAGATACTTCACTAGTAAAAGTTTGAATTCGTTTGTTTCCAAAAGCAGTTTGGGGTTGTTTTGAGTTTTTTTTTTATAGCTAAATCCATTTTTTAGAAGAACCCTGTTGAGGGATGTAATGCTTAAGTTCAGCTGCAGATCTTCCTCTACTTCTTAGGGATACCATCAATTTCTCCTCCTGGTGAAAGTTGGTTTGATTTGCCGAATAGCGGTGACGTTAAATTTGTCTAATCCAGTTTTCCATTTTGTATGTGGTACTTTTTTATTTGGTGGTTCGATAACTCCTGTCTCCTCGTATTCCTTAACAATCCTTCTTATCGGTCGGTCCGAAATTCGCAGATGACACATGTGTTTATTCCTCCGATGCTTTTGGCTTAACGATTGAAACCAATTTGCAATCCACATTAAAAGTATATTTTGATAAATGGAAAATATAGATAAACGCTCAAAAATCGCAGGCTATTTATTTCACAAGAAAAAGAAAGCCCTGTTTTTTGCCGAGCCGCAACTTAAGCATAGATGGGCTACCCGTTCAATGGAATAACCTTGTTAAATATGAGTGAAGTTATAATAAAAAAGATAGACTTATTTTTCTTTATTATTGTTTTATTTTCAAATTATATCCCAACAATCAATTTGAAAATAAAACAATAATAAAGAAAAATAAATCTATCTTTTTTATTATAACTTCACTCAACAGAAAACGCAACTGGAGACAAAAAAACAACAAAAATGAATTGTTAAATATCTTGGTGTCATTATTGATAAAAAAGTCACTTTTGGTCCTCATATTCAGCACACTGTTGAAAAAATTAACAGAACAATTAAAGTTCTCTACCCGTTTATAAACCGAAAGTCAAATTTAAGCAAGGAAAATAAATTGATTATAAACAAAGCAGTCTTTCAAGCAATAATGTTTTATGCAGCTCCAGCTTGGGGTAGTTCCACGAAAAGTCATATTTTGAAATTGCAAAGAATGCAAAATAAGATATTGAAACTGATACTCAATCTACCATGGCACTTTCCCACCAGTCTTCTCCACGTCGTGGCAAATATGGAACTTGTTTCAAATCGCATTATCAAATTAAAAAAACAAATTCCGTTTATCATGCGAGTCTTCAGAAAATAATTTAATTGTAAATCTTGTACCTGATTAATCTTTTTATAATTACTGTGCTAATATGTTCTCTACACTAGTCTTATTACTCAAGTTAACCTACATGTTCTATACTTACTTATATATTAAAATTATTTATTTATTTATTCCGTACTTTTTTATGTACCTACTTATTTATTATTTATTTATTTATTTACCTAATTGTCTATTTATTTATTTATACAATTTTGTTTATTTATTTATTAACTCTATTTATTTATTTTATTATTAACTTAAATGTCTATTTATTCCCTTTTCTCTTTTATTGATATATACATTATATATTTATTTATTTCTTATTTAACTTTTGCTCTTTTGCTATAAAACTGTTATTAACTATAGAATCTTGTTAATTTATTACATATATTGTACCTTTTTATTCTTACATAAATGTTTTGTATATACCAACTTTAATAATTTTTAAAACTCTGTAAACTTTACATGCATAGCATGCAACACTCAACCACTGTGATATTTCAGATGAAGGTTTTTTAAGTAGCCTTTTCCTTCAAATATTCACTTATTTACACATAAATAACATTATATATTTTTCAAAAGAAAGATCAATAAATACCATATCTGTGTACATTAATGTTTAAGACAATATCTGTAAAATTTTTGCTACCAATAAATGCATACATTTGGGGTTGTTTTGAGTTTTTTTTTTTATAGCAAAATCCATTTTTTAGAAGAACCCTGTTGAGAGATGTAGTGCTTAAGTTAAGCTCCAGATCTTTCTGGACTCGTTTTCTCAACATCTTTAGGGATAGCATCATATTCTGCTCCTGGTGGAAGTTGTGTATGATACGCCGAATAGCGGTCACGTCATTTTCGTCTAATCCAGTTTTCCATTTTTTATGTGGTACTTTTTTATTTGGTGAAACGTTAATTCCTGTCTCCTTCCTATCGGTCGGTCCGAAATTGCAGTGTGTTCCTCGGTCTGCGAGTTTGCGTAACTCACAGGATTATCCAACATAAATTCTTGGCTTCATCCAATTTTTGGTTATATATTTGAATAACGATCTTACGCGCCTGGTTTTCTATTGGTTTTCCTTTTCTTAATGGATCCATGAAAATTGCTTATATTTGTTTTCAATTTCATTCTATCTGCTGTTATTTTCTTAAAACTGAATTCCAAACCAATTCCAACTTTAAATTTGACCTGGAGTTTGATTTTCAATCGATTGCAAGCTGTTGCAAGCATTTCCTTAGCATTATGCTTGTTCACCTCAGAGGGTTGTCACACCTGACTACCTTCCGTCCTCTGCGCCCCTAAAAGGGCGGAGCCTAATCCTCTCTCAAAATTGCCTATCGGTGAATATATGCGAATTAATAAAAGTGAACTTAGTTGAATATGTCTGATTGTCAAATATGACAAGATTGGGTGGCGAGTTTAATTTTGTTTCATTTGACAGAACTTTGTGGTTGTAAATTGTGTAAATAATTATTTTTATTTCTTTCTTGTCATGTAATTTAATTTTTCCCTTTTAAATAGACTAGGGGTCGCCCCATGGTCGAAATTCGACCAATTTATTCTATAAGTTGGAAAAAAAACAAAGTCGACTGTTATACATATTAATCGGACAGTAAAATTTTTCGACATTGCATTCTCTGATTTCACATGATATAAAATTTGTCCGGCATTTTCAAGTAACTTCAAGCATTTTCAAGTAACTTCAAGCATGTCTAAGTAACTTCAAGTATGTTCAAGCATTATCAATTAACTTCAAGTTTTCAAGCATTTTCCAGTAACTTCAAGCATACTTGAAGTAACTTCAAGCCTTTTCAGGTAACTTCAAGTAACTTCAAGCATTTTTAGGTAACTTCAAGTAACTTCAAGCATTTTCAAGTAACTTCAAGTAACTTCAAGCATTTTCAAGTAACTTCAAGCATTTTCAGGTAACTTCAAGCATGTCCAAGTAAATTCAAGTATGTTCAAGCATTATCAAATGCATAACATGCACAGCAATGTTGTTGTTGGTAACTTCAAGTAACTTCAAGTATTTTCAAGCATTTGGAAGTAACTTTAAGCATTTTCAAGTAACTTAATGATCAGCCTTATTGCGAAGATCAACTATCAACCGATTGACGATTGATAGAATTTATTAACTCAAGCAAAAATCGGTATTGTGAAAATGAGTTGATAAAAATTGTGCTATTGTGTATGAGTTCAAAATATTTCTATAATTTTGAATGGGAATGTGCGTCTGACAGATTTTTTTTTTGAGGAACTTGCAAAAAAAACTAAATCAATAAATAATATATAATAAATATAATATATAATAATATAAAATAAATAATCAAAAAAAATCGAATTTTGAGCTAGAAAGCTGAAATTTTTTATATATGATCTATGACTCCTAAAACTGCTCGGGATAAAAATTTTCAAAATCCGCCCACTGACATGCCCACAATTAATTTTTTTGAAAATTCAAAGTTTGAGCTAGGGAGCTGAAATTTATAATATATACTCTCTAGGGGCCCTTTATTCTCATGGGTTCATTTTTTTAAAAATCCGTCTACTGACACGCCCACAATTAAATAAAACAATTTTATTGAAACACCCAAGTTTGAGCTAGGGAGCGTTTTTTTTTTGATAATATCCTTTAAATGTTATATAACAAAATATGTAGAGCGTTCTTAACAATTCAACCATACTTAGACTTTTGTCACGCCCACTTATGAGGGATAGGAATAAGAATAGGGTATCCAACAGTTCGCCCAAGCGGACTGTAGCCCGTCCCTATGTTTTTCATTCAAAATAGAAAATTCACAATTTATCAATAATATTGACAGTTGACAGTCACAATACCAATTAATAAAATTGATTGATAAATGTCAATTGTTAATTGATAGTTGATCTTCGCAATAGGGCTCGATATAAAAAATTTCCGTTCCGATTGGCAGATTATTGCCTCACACAGCAATGTTGTTGTTGTTGTAATTTCATCCAGTTCGCTTTATTTTACCTGCTGTAATTCATAATGTGTGTGTTATATGTGGATAATTTTTGTACTGTGCACTTCTATGTATTGTCCCCTACCCAAATATATATAGTGTTGGCATATCTATGTATCGCAGTAGCGAGGCGCCCATATAACTCGTTTCACGCCGGGTTACCTTTTAAAATTCTACCTTTCAACAATGTTTCAATCCAACAAGCAACATGCATCTTAATGTGTGTATATAAACATAAGATTTGTATGTTTCCTACACCTGCACTTGCAAGCAACAAATTCTACCAACCCACCACCTGCTATTCACCTACTCTCATATCATTCTACTGCTCTACGCACACAAATACTCACACCATTGCATGCCTATTCTCCAACATCACATACTCCTCTCCATACCCCATAAGAAACACATACGCAAAGCGATAGCAAAACAAAGCATAGTAACCCGGAAATTTTCGCGTTATGAAATATGTGGCTGGTTAGAACAAATTGGCTTTCTTTCCTTGTTTTCCCCTTATCGTTCACCGCGTTTGACTCCTCGCTGTTTGATACACGATTCCTTATGCAAAAATATAACCCGCTTTTCAGCGACTTATTTCGCGAGTTTTGTATGTAGCTGAGGTGAGTTCTGTTTGAAAAATTCAGTTTTGAAGCAGACTGCGATGTGTAACTTAAAGTAATATTGAGTGGAATTATTGTTGTGCAATATACCTATAATTATTTAAAGTGATCGAAAACAGTGTAAAGTGTGAGAAGTGTGAAAAGTTTAAATTGTTTTGTTTTCAGTTAGATTCAGCAAAGGAGAAAATGGCATTATTAAGAGTAAATTGTTGTTTAGTAGATTTGCTTTTGGAAGAAGCAAATTAAAAAAAAAAAAAGTTATAGAGATAGGACGCTCTACTCCTTCTATGAAAATAGATTATAAGCGCAAGGATGGTTTTGTTTCGCATTTCAACGCATCCATATATCAAAAATATACTTGGTTGACTGGTAGTTGTAAGCTCAATAAAATGTTTTGTTTTCCTTGCCTCCTTTTTTCTAATTCTCCTAGTGTTTGGAGTCGCACGGCAAATAAACATGTCAAGACGCAAAAACACATTCGTAGCTGTTTATCTTTGCACGAATTCGGTACTGATCGTATTGAAACCTCGTTAGGTAATTCCTTTGTAGCTCCCAACAAAAAAGTTGATAGAAACCGTAAACTAATGGAACGATTTATAGATACGGTAGTTCTTTTAGGCAAACAGGAACAATCATTTCGGGGTCATAAAGAAAAACCAGATTCTAATAATCGTGGCAATTATGTCGAAACACTTTTATACTTATCTAAGTATGACCAGTTAATGGACTCTCATTTGGAACAGTGTTCAAGTGCACGTAATCCGGTTTTTTCGGGTCTATCAAATGGCATAAAAAACGATTTAATACAAAGTATAGCCGCAGTGATCAAATGCGAAATTAAAGTAGAAATAAGTGAAACGCGATTTGTGTCCATCATGATTGATGAAACATCAGACATGAGCCATAGGGAGCAACTTAGTGCCGTTTTGCGTTACTTATCGGAGGAAGGAGTAGAGGAAAGGTTTCTTGGGTTTTTTGACAAAACACATTTTCAATATACTTGATGTATACGGTTGCAAGGAGAAATTAGTTGGGCAATCTTACGATGGGGCCGCGGTTATGTCAGGGGAAGTAGATGGTGTTAAAAAAAAGTCCTGGATGCTTGTCCAATGGCTTATTGTATTCCTTGCTACGCACATGTTTTAAATTTGGTGTTATCTCAATCACTGGAAAATATACCTGAATTGAAAGCTTTTTTTGGCAATATAAACACAATAGTACGCTTCTTTAATAAATCAACTAAACGTTCAAATATTTTAAAACAAATAGCAAACAGACGCATGCCGGGAGTATCAGAAACTCGCTGGCATTACCATTCGCGAATAGTTAACGTTATTTTTAACTGTAGATTAGATATTATTGAAACTTTTAAGCAAATATTAGACCATCCAAAAGAATGGGACACTGGCGCAATTTCAAAGGCCGAAAGCTTATTGCTTAAGTTAGAAGGGAAAGATTTTTGCTTTTTACTGCACGCGGTTTCCGAAATATTTGCTAAAACCGATGTATTGTTTAATTTAATACAAAATAAACAAACAGATGTTGAAGTTGCTAAGCGAGAAATCGAGTGTTTTGAGTCTTGGCTTTCTACTGAGTTTCTAAACAAATTTGATTTAATTTTTGAAAGTATAAATGATTGTGCTGAACCTCCACGGAAACGCCGATTACTTGATTTTGATTTAAAGACTCACTATAAGCGCCTTTTTGTAGAAATAAAGGAAAATATTATATCTCAAATTAAGACAAGATATAAATCTTTCACGGATTTAATTTTTTTGGATTTACTCAATAAATCAAAATACAGTCGTTTTGCTCAGTCAAGCCCAGATGATAAAATATCTTCGGTGTTTAACTTTTTCCCTGGAATTTTCGATTTTGCAGGTTTAAAAAATAAGCTGAAAGTTCTCTATACTACGTCTTCACTTCAACCACTTGACGTTTTATACCTCTATAAACATTTAAGAAGTGAAATATTGTGTGAAACATTTCCCCAAATCTTAAAATTAAGTGGACTATTTTTAACACTACCTATGACTGTTGCTTCTGTGGAGATACCTTTTTCCACTCTGAAAAGAGTTCATACATATTTGAGAAATTCTCAAGGAGAAGACAGGCTTTCTGATTTAGCACTTTTATCCATAGAAAAGCGACTCCTTTTAAAAATAAAAAGTAGGCCTAACTTTTATGAAAGAGTTCTTGCAGAATACGTGAAAAAATGTAGAAGAATAGACTTAGAGTACAAATAAAAAAAAATATTTAACAAAACTTTTCACATTTTTTTCCAAATTCTACTGTTTTTGATTTTAAAAGATATTAATCATTAATATTTTCTCTTTTTAACTTTGTACAAAAACTATTTTTAAAATATTTTTGTATATTAAAATATTTTTATATATTATAGATATAAAATCTATACATTTTTGTAAATATTATGCGTGAAGCTTTTTAATTTAAATTTTTATTCATGTATTTATTTATTTAACGAACTGTGATTTATGCAGTTCCTTTGTTTTATTACTTACTATCAATTTTCTTTAAGGTACAGCATTTGCATCAGCCAAAAAGGTTTCTTTCGAAGCCACTTTTATTATACCTTAGGTTCATTGTAAATTTAAGCTTAAATCACTTGAAGTATAAAAAATTGGCTTGAATTTATTTACTTCTATGCGATTTGCAGTACACAATATAATTTCAGAAAGCGTTTGCAGGTGCATATTTTTCCGACTTACCATTTAACATTTTCCACGCCACGCCACTGATGTGACGTATAATAGCAAAAATGAGTCGAAACACGTAATAGGCAAGTCCGTATTAATATATAGATGATCTGTACATTTTCGAATTCACTAAAACCACCAACTTACAATCTGCTAAGAAACTACCTGGACAAACATATTTAAACAGTGAAAACCAACCTTGACAAGCTAGCTGGCGACCTACATATTCACGCAATGCATTTCCAGCGATATGGCAAAGGCTTTCTTAAGCAGCAGAAACTCAGTCCGACAGTTTTGTCTAAATGGTTCTTTTATATCAGTTCGATCATGATAAGTAAGTATTTTTCCTCTGAAAAGGACTGATAATAAACAAACCTTCCTCAGACTTCATAAAACACCTGGTGCTGCCTACGAAATCGCTAATCTTCGATTCTACCGGGAATACACAACTATTTCCCTGCAAGGACACATTTAATTGGAATGAAATAAATGACACTGAAAAGTTTCAGAGTTCTTCATTTATTTGTACTGAACTAAATGGCACTGAAAAGTTCCAGAGTTGTATAATCTGCCGGCTATAACAAGAACAGGCCTTTCAAGATCAACGACAATAACTCTATCGGAGTGGTTCCGCAGGATCTCTTGGAGTAGGAACATCAAACTGTTATTGAGTATAAGAACATGCATTATATTGTGAGTAGTCCTTAGCTAGTTGCAGGCCATTTTTTCTAACGCGATTATTTCCAGTGTGGTGTGATGAGGACTAATCAGAAATCATACAAGAAATACCTAGCCTCCCGCACAGTAGCTTTAGCTGAGATCGTACATCGATGTCAGAGTTAAAATACAAACGTATTAAAAAGAAAATGGTTCCACTGCAGGATCCGAGGAATGGAAAAATCCGTACCGTCCAGTTTCAAGACGGGTGACTACATCAAGAGGTCGTGGAAGCAAAAATCCAAAATCAAGGAGCAGTCGCATCGTGCGGCTGACAACGATGATGGCGCAAAAAAAATCAATAGCGCATGAAAAACGCTATCCAGTAGACATACCCGGCACAATGCCAAGATAATTAAAAAAAAAAGGCTGGGCATGGACAAGGTGTTGAGAAATCCCGATCAGATGGTGAAGAGTCGAACACGGTTTTTCGTATAAACTACGCGGACTAAAGGGATTTTTTTGGTACCCTTATCATGTATTGGCTACACAGCGCGGGCTTTATGGAAATTAGAACTAGAAGAAAAGGAGCGTTGCCGATGCACGTTGGTTTTGAATGTTTGTAGGTTATAATGTAAAGGAAAAATTGAGCGTGGAAGAGTATTCCACATTCGTGTTGTACGGCTGAGGAAAGACTCTTTGTACTCCACTGTACGTCCGAATACAGGCTTGAGGGTGAACTGATGGGCATTCATTGCATGGCGGGTATTGCGGTTGAAATGTTCAAGGGGTGGAATGCAACTGGCTATTTCGTTAGTGCACTTACGGTGGAAATACCGATAAAATAACGAAAGACAGGAGACATTGCGACAATGACTAAGAGTCAATCGATCTTGCGATGTCTCGGTCGCCAATGAGTTTTATCGCGTTGTACTCGAGTTTCGGGCGAATAAACGCCTTATAAATTGTAGCCAGATCAGAAGGGGTGAAATATTTCTTACATCGCTTAAGGAAGCCTAGACATTTCGCTGCGTTCTTGGCGATATCGAATATCTGGTCATTCCAAAGAAGGTTTTCATTGGCACACATACCGAGAATGGAGTCTTTCGGTTTCAGCGATGCAAGTGTCATTCATGGATAATGGCAGTGTGTGTGGATTTTGCTTTAATGACAGGAGACAGCATTGTGTTTTGGAAGCATTAAATTCCACTCTATTGGTTGTACCCCACTGAGTTATGCTATTAAGATCGGAATTTAATGAGCTTAACATACGTTGCCGTTCCAGTTTCACACCGGAAGAAGTGGGGCGTGACCCAAGAAACGAGTATGGAAAGTTGAGGGTACTGTCATCAGTAAAGGAATGGATTGGATTAGAAGTAACAGACAGGAGATTATGAGATTAATGAGAAACAGAGTCGGGGACAGGACGGAACCTTGGGGAACACCAGCATTTATTTGGTGGGTTGCAGACTTGAAACCGTTCAAGACAACTTGAATTAAACGGTCCGAAAGGTAATTTCTATTCCATTGAAGAAGATTATCATCGATTCCAAATGCACGCATTTTCGACAAGAGAGCTTGATGCCAAACTCTGTCAAATGCCTTTGAAATATCAAACGCAACGATCTTACTTTCACCACCTTGGTGAAGATATTCCACTTTTCGGTTAGATATGTCATCAAATCACCGGTGGACCTGTTGCTGCGAAAACCATACTGCCGGTCATTAAGAAGTTTTCGCGATTCAAGATATTTCATTAGCTGGCGGTTGATCAGCGTTTCCATGACCTTAGAAAGAAGGGACGTAAGTGCAATTGGTCGGTAGGAGGAGGGAGAAGCACACTCGCCTTTTTTGGTACAGGCTGGTCAAATGCTGTGTTCCATCTTCCCGGGAAGAGCCCTGAAGAATAGGACAGATAGAAAAGCTTACGCAGTGGTTTTGCCAGCGTAGAAGAACACCTCTTCAGAACGATGGGGGAAATACCATCTGGACCAGCGGATTTGCGTATGTCAAGATCTCGAAGTAGTCTAGCCACTGTACGAGTCCGAAAGTGGATTGGTCCCATGGAGTATTCTACGCGCTCGAGTACAGGGGGAGATAAAGCACAATCTGTGAGCGTTGAGCTAGCTGCAAAGTGAGCAGCAAGCAGATTGGCTTTATCCAAAGAGCTGACAACTGGAATGTCGTTGTAAATGAGTGTCTGGATAGATGACGAGGTCGAATTGTTACTGTTTTTGACAAACGACCAAACGTTTTTACTACCCGTGGAGTTCATCAACAAACGGGAGACAGAGAATACACCTAAGAAGGCAGAGAACCGAAAGAATTGTACGCGGAAGTCGCAACGGGGTGGTAATCGGGGGAGGAAGTGAATTTGTGCTGAATAAATAAAGTTTTAATTTGCCTGAATCTGCTTGTGTTTATTATTTTGAGCTTTTAGAAAGCCGTCTAAAATTCACTGAAACCACAAACTTACAATCTGCTAAGAAGCAACCTTTAAACTCCTCTGCAGCTGTGGACAAACACATTCAAACAGCAAAAACCAACCTTGGCAAACTAACTGGTGACCTACTAATCTAATTCGTCAGGCATCGGCCAGTTGGCTATGCCTCTCGGCAGAAATGTACAAAATTCAATCACTGACTAGTTTGTCAGCACTTAAATTAAATAAAAGAATTTTTTTTCCAAAGAAGGCAGTCTTTATTTGTATTTTAAGTGAAGTAAACTAATACTTTACTATATTCGCACGTTTTAAGTCTTAAAAAAACAATATTGAATCAATACACCAATTTTACATTCCGCTTCATGTACTCGGCCTTTAAATTTTCAATGTTAAAATTGGACCTAAAATAAGAAAATAGAACGCAAATTTCGATTTCTGGCTTTTCCTTCATTTTGAAAATTTTGTATATCGACAATATTGTGTTTACCCTTCAATGTATGCACGTAATTTGTGGTTTATTCCGTTCAATTTGACATTCACTTTTAAAGGAATATTCCATGCTGTCACTTGATTTATGGTCATGACTTCTCCTTTGGGAACGAATGGTTTCTCCTTTAATGCAATGAGTAACATGGCCACAATTGAGTTCGGGCTTTGCGTTCGGCGGCAGAATAACAAAAACAATACTCGTTTTTTTTGGCATATCTGCCACCATACGAATAAGGAGGTGTTTTTGCAGTAACTGTGGTAGCTTTGAGAAAACAAATACCCAATGGAACAAATAAAAATTGTTGCAAATGTGGTGTAATCTTTTTTGCTGATTTATTTTACTTATGTTATTATCATTGCTATGTTAATTATTCTTATTTTGTTTGAAAATTATTTTTTTCGTACAATTTGTTGACTTCGAAAGAACAAAAACCAAATGACAGGCAAGTCACTTTAAATGCATTTATGAAAAGAAAATTGCTCATTTTACTATTCTAGGAGTAATATGATAAATTATTACATAGTTTATGAATTTGTGACAATAAATTCAAGTTTTTGGATCACAAGATAGGTTTAGCTAAAGATGTGTAAAAGTTAATGTATCTTAAGTGACAAGATGATTTAACAAATAAATATACAGCATTGAGAATAATATTCAATTTAGCATAACTTCAAAACAGCTTAAGCTGACTTATAACTGATAATGTAGTTGAAAGCATTGAAATAAGAATGACAAAACTTGTTTTCAAAAATGTATAGTTATTTTTTTGCCGATCTTTCCACATAACGATGAGAATAACACTAGTCAACAAAATTTTGTAACAGGAAAGGTGCTTGCTAATTTTGAATTACCCGCTACCCATAGTTAATTGCCATATTTATTTTGATTCCATCAGGTCTCGTTTTTATGTTACAGCTACTCTCTACAAAACTGAAAAAAAAACGTTTTTGTTTCATTGTCGCATTCTAAAGTTTTTTTTTTATTTAAAGAGCGTCGTGTGTTTTTCTGTTTTTTTAATACACTATCAGCTCTGTGTCGTGGAGTGCTTAAAGCAAGCAACTATCACGAGCAGAAATTACCGGCACAAAAAGTGCTCTCACAGGCTCATCATTTAGTGCAGGTGTTAGTAAGGACAAAACAATTAAAAATACAATAATTATGTACCTACAAAATACTAACACTGACACAAAATAATGCAAACAATTTAAGCCATTAAAGCATTATTACGCAAAATATTTTTCAGCTGTATTTTACTAACATGCAAGTCAATCACATGATCATTTAGATTATAGATTCTACTCATGCGACTAATAGGCTCATGATTCCCATAATTCGTTCTATGATGGGGGCTAAACAATAATTCAACACTGCGCAAATTATGGGCACCACCACGAAAATTAAAGCCAATTGACGACAGCAAGTCAGGTGCATCTATTTGACCGGATATAAGCTGCTGTAAAAAAATGATATCGCTATTAAGCCTTCGTTGAGAAAGGGGTAACATTTGAAGAAGCTTGATGTGTTGACTGTAGGGAGGAAGGTTAAATGGATCATCCCATGGAAGTCCTCTAAGTGCAAATCGAATAAATTTACGTTGAATGGCCTCTATTCGATTTGAATGAATGTTGTAGAACGGTGTCCAAACTTGAGAGGCATACTCTAGAATCGGACGGACAAAACAATTGTACAATGACATAGAAACGTAAGGGTCATTAAATTCTTTGGCCCACCTTTTTACGAAGCCCAGCATAGAATTAGATTTATTAATAATAGAATTAATATGCTTAGCAAAAACCAGTTTGGGGTCGAAATAAACCCCAAGATCCTTAAAATTATCAACATTACAAAGAATATGTTGAGACAGAGAATATTGAAAGGTGGAAGGGATAGTCTTTCTAGAGAATGTCATACGTTGACATTTAGTTGGGTTCAGGGATAAACCATTTTTATCACACCAATTTGCGAAGCTATTAGTGTCAGATTGAAGAAACATTCTGTCTTGCTGACTAGTGATAGATTTATATATTTTCATATCATCAGCGTAGATCAGGATATTACTGTGATTTATACATGCCTTAACATCATTAATGGCAAGTATAAATAAAATTGTTCCGAGGTAACTTCCTTGGGGAACTCCAGACTGAGCTGTGAAAGATACAGATAGCGATCCTCTAAATTTCACTTGATAAACCCTTGATCTAAGGTATGAATTAACCCATTTTATGAAACATGGTGGGAAGCCAAAAGCCCTAAGCTTAAATTCGATTATTTCATGGGACAGCTGGTCGAAAGCCTTAGAGAAGTCAGTGTATATGCAATCCATTTCGCCCTTATTCTCCAAGGCATTGGAACAATCATGCAAGAAACTTAATAGATTAGTGACAGCGGATCTGTTTCTTACAAATCCATGCTGTTCATTACAAATTATATTGCGCCAAAGAAATATTAGCTTTTCACAAACAATTTGTTCAAAAAGCTTAGGAATACACGAAAGCTTTGAAATGGGCCTATAATTAGTGATATCACCACGTTCGCCTTTTTAAATACAGGTGTGATAAAAGCACTTTTCCATAGATTAGGGAATTTACCTGTACTAATGGACAATTCAAACATATACTTAAGATATGGAGCAATTGCATGACTGAATTTTTTAAAAACAATCGGTGCAATGCCATCAGGACCTGATGAATAGTCATTCTTCAGAGAAGAAATACATTTTAAAATTGTTTCCAAATCGAATGAGATACTACTAAAACTTATTTGGGAACAGCTAGTTAGATAACTAAAATATTGATCATCAATGTGATGAGGGGTCTCCCTAAATGACTTACTGAAATGATCTGCAAACATATTGCTTGCGTCCAGCGAATCAGCAGTTGTAGAACTATTGTAAGTAAGCTTCGATGGATAACCATCGGTTTTGTTCTTGGAATTGACAAAACCCCAGAAAAGTTTGGGGTTCAATTTTAAAGAGCATTCCATTTTACTTATATAGCCAATATATAAGTTGCAGGATAAAGATTTGAACTCATTGAATAGTGTAAGATAGAGCTCAAGATCTGAATGGCGGAGACTTTTTAAATAGTTCTTCCAAGCCCTATTACGTCTGTTTCGTATCGATTTGAGCTCTTTAGTGTACCAGGGATGGGACGTTTTCAGATTCCTGGAGGATTTCACAGGAATCACTTTTTTCATGCAGTTATCCATCAAAGAATAAAAAGAACCTACTGCATCTTCAATATTAGATAAGGCAGTAAGGTTAAAATTAAAGCTGTTAATTTCATCAGAAAGCCTTTGAAAATTTGCTTTCCGAAAGTCAAAAGATTGCGAAAGGTCATACGAATTACTATTTTTGTACAAATGTGCGCCTAGTTCAATAAATACATCCAAGGGTGGATGATTGTTATCTATGTTAGTTATACTGAGGTGGGATTCCAGAACCACAGTACTAACAGAGTCAGAAGAGAAAACAAGATCGAGAGTTCGATTTCTGAAATTTTTTATACAGCTTGTTTGCTGTAAGTCAAAAGACAAAATGTTGTCAAGTAAAGTGAGCTTTTGTTGGGAAGAGTCAAAGGATGGAATGAAATGAGAATCATCCTCAGAAGGTACCCATCCAATATGTGGCAGATTGAAGTCGCCTATAAGTAAGACAGTGCTGTCACAACAAGATATGTCAAAAATATGGTCTAGTGCCATAGAAAGTTCCGAATACAAAGAACATAGACGAGACGATGGAATGTACGCATTAACAACATATAAATGTTTGTTCTTAAGTGTAATTTTTACACAGATAATTTCGACATTTAGTTGAAATGGAAAGTCAATCTTTCGTGACTCAAGGTTGGAACGAACAGCGATCAGGACACCTCCTCCAAGCGCTTTCAGGTCATTGTTTTTTGTGTTAAGTGATTTTTAAATAATGCCAAGAAAGTGTAAAAATGATACCGACAAGTTTAGCTACATTTGTGGCGGCATTACTTTTAAAACTCAGCGAAGGAATTTGACACATTGGTAACTAAGGTATATGAACAGTATTTCGGCTTTGCAATCGGATAACAAGATAAAGCGTATGTTTCAAACATCTGTTGTACTGCATTTGTATGTATTCTTACTGGATGGGCGACAAAATCTCGATCTATGGGTTTTGCAATACCTATGATATGGACTGAACCAACGAACCACTTATCTGATTGTTACTGTTGTCATACTGATACAAAAGGTATTCCAATAAAACAAAAAGTAAAATTAAGTATCCTAACCTGCCATCGGCTAAAAGACCTATCCTTCATAGTGAAGAACTGCATGTACCAGAACCACCTCAAAGTCCCGATCTGGCCGCTACGCCACCCACAACCGAAAACGAGACATTTTTAAGAAATCACCGATCAAGTTACTATAAAAATATCGTCGCGGAGCTGTTATCTACTTATAAGGCTTTGGGCTGCAATATGTCGTTGAAAATACATTTTCTTCATTCACATTTAGACTTCTATCCTGAAAATGTGGGCTCCGTCAGCGATGAACAGGGTGAAAGATTCCACCAAGACATTTCTACCATAGAAAGACGATACCAGGGCAAATGGAGTCCACGTATGCTAGCGGATTACTGTTGGACATTAAAAGGAGATATCCCTGAAGCAAAATATAGCAGAAAATCATAAAGCTACATTTATATTTATGTTGCAGTATAAGGTGTATTCGTCATCTGATGGTGAATAATTTTATTTAATGTATGCGGACCTCTTTGGAAAGGGATTTTCAAAATATTGCATTTGTCTTGTTTTCACAAAACTTTTCTATTGAGTGCTAACATTTTTAACAATTTCTTTCAAGAGTTCAACTATTGGGTTTAAGGTATTTTCAAGTTGAGTTTCTTTTAAAATTTTGCTCACTTTTCTGAAATGTGTATTTAGGTTTTGAGGCCTTTTTTGTTTTTATTAGCTTTTTGAGTAAATTTTCGTCGGCAATCACATCTAAGCAGCAGCAGCAGCTGTTCCAAACAGCTCAGTTCAATACAGGGGCTGATCCAAACAGGCCGCTTGCAAAATAGGGGCTCATCCAAACAGCTGGTTAGTTCCAAACAGGTCGGTTCCAAACAGATCGGTTCCAAACATGGTCCAAAGAGGTCAGTTTCAATACAGGGGCTGTTCCAAACAGGTTCTAACAATGATGTTTCTGTGTACGCAGTTATCTTGTGCCTGTATTCGTTTGTAAAAGAACAAATTCTTTTAATGACCTTGTTTAAATTTACTATCTTTGTCAGCTACCAGAAATCCATAAATATCGTTGAAACATTTGATGCATAACTCCTAAAACTGATTAAATGGCATATCTGTGTTCATATGATCATTGAATGTGTGCTAAATATTGAGTTCATCTGCTTAAAAAGGATGATATAGATGGCATTGTCGCGAATCAAATGCTTTGGTATGTGTGTTTGTGATTGACACAAGAAACTATCTACGTCATTATGTCGACCCATACAAAAATACTCTGTAAATTGAAATTGAAATTGAAATTGACTGCATTATTACAGAACAGATATTTTTGTTGATGTAATGACTTGGAGTATACCTAGATGCTTTAAAATGTTAGCCCGTTAGGATCAAGCAGAATGCTGGGCATAAAATTTGCTTTTCTACAATTTGATGGACCCACAATAATACCGCGAGTACTATTAGGGAATATTTGACCATGTTTCCTTTAGTCATTTATTTTATTATCGAAATTGTTTACGTTAATAGCATGTTGTTGCTTCCCCCCGATTGATTGCCTAACTTGTCATGGTGGTGTGACTTAAGTACTCCTCTCTCTGTTGTTAATCGACAAAGAGGGGGTGGAAAACCAAAAGGCATCAAATCCAAGGTAAGTTTCGTACACAGAGCTATCGGACTCACCGGCCAGACGTTCTATCGAGTCTCTTGTTCGTACGGGCATGGAAGGAGAGAAGATAGCCCAGGAGGAGTTAGGAGAGAAGATAGCCCATGAGGAGTTAGGAGAGAGGAGCTTGCATCTGGAAAACATCCAGAGCCTCAGCTGCACTTGCAATTTAGATGCAGAATCCTCTCTTAAACCAGATAACTGCAGTCGTGATGTCTCAAAGGGTAAGTCGACAATGGACAGCTGCCTAACAGTTGCAGAATCACAGCCAATCCTGGGCGAGATAATCAAAGAGCCGTAGACTCTAAAGCCACCGGCAAGCACAAATCAAACAAGCCTCTAGGGGTAAATGAAACGCTAAGCCACACTCTTGGACAGCTCCCAAAAGACTGAGGAAGCCCGCAATTAGCACGGCAAAATGATACGCTTTCCCCAACTTCCCCGACGACGACAATCACCCGAAAGAAAGCCAGACTCTCTCCTCCAACCGCGGTTAGTCAACAAGTTGCCGTACAAGACTATGGTATTCCTGAATGGAAACTGACAGACGACCAATGGCGATGGTAAATGAAGATATCCTTAAGAACAAGGAACCCCGCCCGCTTTTTTGCTACCCTCAAAACCATTCAAGGATTCAAACTTATGACCTGTAAAAATGGATACACTCTCATTGGCAGAGCGAAAGCTCCTTGGCCAAACGCCGACCTTCATCTGATCGACAAGAAGGAGACCGTACACATATGTAACAAGGCCAAAAAATTGGACGTGGTGATGGGATGCGATGCTAACTCCCACCATGTTCTACGGGGTAGCACGAACAATAACACAAAATGTGAGTCACTTTTTGAATTTCTTGTTGACCATAACTTACTAATAGCGAATAGGGCTACAGAACCAACTTTTGTTATTAGAAACAGGCAAGAAGTAATCGACGTTACAATAATTAGTAACTCGAACACACTTACAGTAGATCAGTGGAAGGTATTAAAGGTTGAAACATTCTCTGATCACAAAATCATTGAAATCCTGATATCGGACACGATCAATCCCCTAAAACCATATAGAAACCATAGGAAGACTAACTGGGACGTTTCCAATATGGAAGTGGGAAAGAAAATAAGTACACTCCGGAATATATAGCTCGATCAGGTTCCCTGGTCACGGCAGCGTCTTCCAAGCTGAGGTTCTGGCGGTGACAACAGCTGCTAAGCAGGTTCCAAAGATTTCAATACCACAGGCTGTTATTACCTTCTTCATTGACAGTCAAGCGGCGGTAAAAGCGATTTTCGCCACAGAGATAAAATCGAAGCTGTAAGCCGTTGTCGCAAAGAGCTACGGATTCTTGGCGCGCAGCACATTGTAAAACTCTTTGGATCCCGGACACAGTGGTGTCCAGGAATTGAAAGAGCCGATGAACTAGCAAGAAATGGGTCATCCCTTGATTAAGGACAGGCTGACATTACCGTCGAAACCCCACCCTGTTACTTTATACAGATGATTGGTGATAAAACACTAGTGACAGCTAACGAAAGATGGAGTGCCCTCGACTCCTGTGTTATAACCAGGAAAATGTGGTGTATAACAAACAAAAGGCCGAGAGAATCCTTGAAATGAAATCGTTGTCCTCTCTAGTGTGTGTTATCCCCGGACACAATGTGCTGGGCTACCATGCAATGTAATTGAGGCTCAACACAGAAGAACTCTGCAGAAAATGCGAGGACAAGGAAGTGAGCGAGAATACCCCTCATTTCCTCTGTCTCTGCCCTACACTCTGCCGTATTAGAAATAACTCTCTGGCAAGTCTGTAAGCGACTTGCAAAAGTTCATAAATGCATCGGGACGGATTGTAAGCCCGCTAGGTTTTGCATAGGTTTTTTTTCATTGATTCCTAAGTATTTGAATCATAACCCCCGCAGGTGGCAATGGTGCGATGGTAGTGTATTCACTAAGTGATTGGCAGGTCGTGCGTTCGAATCCCGACCAGGGCCATGATTTTTATAAATTGAATACACACAACAAAAACTGATCTCCCTAAAGCAATTTAGGCGTAACCTGTTGAGAAAAAAAATCCCATCGCACCAAACTTCTTTCCTATCCTTCTATTCTTTCAGTAAGTAGCACCCAAAAATAGGCAATGAATTTCTGGGAGCTACTTGCGCAACAAACTAAAAATGCCTTCGCTGTGGTTTTACCATTATAAGGGTACTGTGTCACTACAGAAAAAAGAAATCCCTTTAGCGCAAGGGTAAAAGTAAAAGATTCATCAGTACCAGAGAAATTAAATAGTCTATTGATTACGAATATTAGGAAGGCCAAAACAAACTCGGTATGGGCTTGAAGCCTAAAAAAAATCGGAAAAGAAACGTTCGATATTGAATAAAGGATGCAATTTAATGGCGGCAATCAAAGAGGCTAGTAAAGCTTTTACGGCTACCATTAGCAAATATCTACAAAATTCGCAAGAAATGACCCCGCAAATGAGTTGAAACAAAATTGTTCATTCAAAATTGATAACATTAGTGCACTTCACGAAGATATCTGTTTCTGTGATGCCGAATCTCTTTCTTAAACGTGAAAAACTAATTGTATGATACAATTTCAATCATTTGCAGAAATCGTACGGAAAAATTATTGCGATCGTTAGTAAATTGTATATTTAAGTGCAAACAAACACAAAACAGTTCGTTCCACGTGTTACGTGTCTTGATTTAATTTTATGAATTTTTTAAATCTTTCGATAATAAGGGAAAAACCAAATGCAATATGAAAGACTCTGTATTATGTATACGTTGTAGAAAAAAATGGGAATAGGTAGATAAATTCAATTTTTATGACGCTTTTCCAAATAAGGTCATAAAATTAGTCCCTTTTTCGTACCAACTATTTACGAACACTAACTAAATCTACCTGTTATCATATTTTAAATCAAATATAAAAGCATTAAGAGTACCAGGGACCATAGGTCAAAACACAATTTCATAGAAACAGCAGCTATGGGTAAAAGAAATTCACTAACCAAGGAGGATATAGGCCAAATTCGAGCTTACAAGGAGCAAGGCGAGGGATTTAAAAAAAATTCTTAAAATTAAATGAAGAAGCTACATGTTCGTAAACACGTGGAACAGAGTGTAAAATCAGTGAACATGTTGACCAAAGGGCTTGTGCAGCTCTTGTTCAGCAATTTTAAAGGCATTTTCACTCTTGTTTTTGTATAGTTTTGTTATTAATCAATTGTTTTTGTTCAGTTGAATAGTATTGAATAGTTTTGCATTCCATTTCAACTTTATAGCGAATATTCGAGGTATATCTACATTATTTGCAGATCTCTATTTAATTTATCGTCAAGCATTGTTCATGACGGTTAGATTTCGACGGCGCATATTGCGGTTTTCCTTGCAACAATTTGTTTTACTTCGACGACTTTTTTTTTAAATGTGCATAAATAAGAACGTAAGTTATACCGAAACTTATTTGTTTGTTAAAGGTTTTGAACATGAAACCAAAGGAATCTGGAAATTCGAAATCAACATGAGTTCATCTACATCTGCATTGAAGGAAAAATAAGCAACAAATCATCTTCCAGCAAATAAAACTTAGACTTTTTTTATTTTTAAATAAGGTGACGACTGAATTTGTTTGGAAACATTATCTATATTTTATATTTGATACTTTTTTAATGGCTCTTCCCAAAATCTTCAAATGGGCTCCTCTTTGAAATTGAAAAACGAAAGCACTGGATGTGAATTATTAGCACTCCCGTTTCAGTTTTCGCATTGATTTCCTAAATGCCTTAAGAAGGCAAATTTGCAAGCTGTCAAACAAAAATGCGCAAACTGAAATGAAAGTGCCTTTTCAGCGAATTTCCAAATTGGCTCTCTTCGACCCTAATGATAAGTTTAACCAATAGCCGTTATATTTTTAAATCTTAAATAAATTACTTATATCTCAAGTTAATTGTCTTAACTTTCTTTCCTCTGTTTTTTGTTGTATAGGTTTTAGGTTTAATAAATTTAATATATTCCTTATTGAGACGCGAAACAGACTGCGTTGTACCACATGCTTTTTCTTAAATCTGCTCCTATTTTTGTACCTACCTCACTTTTTTAAACAATTCTACTTCAGGCATTTTTTCAGAAGTGGCATCGCTTAATCAAAGTTCTCTGAGCAAGAAAGGTTGTAAGATACTTGAAGAAAAACAATACTGGCAAGCTATTTAAACTTCAATGAATATACATTTTCTGACAACAACATCTCGTCAGAAATTAAACGAAGAATTACTCTTGCCAACCGCTGTTTCTTCGGGCTAAGAAGGCAATTTAGTAGTAAAGCCCTCACTCGAACTACTAAGGAGATCCTATATAAGACCCTGATCATCCCAGTCTTGCTCTACGGCGCTGAAGCATGGACCGTATCAAAAGCGGATGAAGAAATCCTTGGTAGATTCGAGAGGAAAATTCTTCGAAAAATCTTCGGTCCCGTTTGCGTTGACGGGCTATGGAGACGAAGATTCAACCAAGAACTATACGAGCTGTACAGCGACATGCCCCTGATCAAAAAACTCCGCATTGGACGTTTAAGATGGCTAGGACATGTAGAACGAATGGACACCGAATGGAGCTCTTTAGTGTACCAGGGATGGGACGTTTTCAGATTCCTGGAGGATTTCACAGGAATCACTTTTTTCATGCAGTTATCCATCAAAGAATAAAAAGAACCTACTGCATCTTCAATATTAGATAAGGCAGTAAGGTTAAAATTAAAGCTGTTAATTTCATCAGAAAGCCTTTGAAAATTTGCTTTCCGAAAGTCAAAAGATTGCGAAAGGTCATACGAATTACTATTTTCGTACAAATGTGCGCCTAGTTCAATAAATACATCCAAGGGTGGATGATTGTTATCTATGTTAGTTATACTGAGGTGGGATTCCAGAACCACAGTACTAACAGAGTCAGAAGAGAAAACAAGATCGAGAGTTCGATTTCTGAAATTTTGTATACAGCTTGTTTGCTGTAAGTCAAAAGACAAAATGTTGTCAAGTAAAGTGAGCTTTTGTTGGGAAGAGTCAAAGGATGGAATGAAATGAGAATCATCCTCAGAAGGTACCCATCCAATATGTGGCAGATTGAAGTCGCCTATAAGTAAGACAGTGCTGTCACAACAAGATATGTCAAAAATATGGTCTAGTGCCATAGAAAGTTCCGAATACAAAGAACATAGACGAGACGATGGAATGTACGCATTAACAACATATAAATGTTTGTTCTTAAGTGTAATTTTTACACAGATAATTTCGACATTTAGTTGAAATGGAAAGTCAATCTTTCGTGACTCAAGGTTGGAACGAACAGCGATCAGGACACCTCCTCCAAGCGCTTTCAGGTCATTGTTTTTTGTGTTAAGTGATTTTTAAATAATGCCAAGAAAGTGTAAAAATGATACCGACAAGTTTAGCTACATTTGTGGCGGCATTACTTTTAAAACTCAGCGAAGGAATTTGACACATTGGTAACTAAGGTATATGAACAGTATTTCGGCTTTGCAATCGGACAACAAGATAAAGCGTATGTTTCAAACATCTGTTGTACTGCATTTGTATGTATTCTTACTGGATGGGCGACAAAATCTCGATCTATGGGTTTTGCAATACCTATGATATGGACTGAACCAACGAACCACTTATCTGATTGTTACTGTTGTCATACTGATACAAAAGGTATTCCAATAAAACAAAAAGTAAAATTAAGTATCCTAACCTGCCATCGGCTAAAAGACCTATCCTTCATAGTGAAGAACTGCAT
The DNA here is from genome assembly GCA_949715645.1 of Portevinia maculata. Taxonomy (NCBI): domain Eukaryota; kingdom Metazoa; phylum Arthropoda; class Insecta; order Diptera; family Syrphidae; genus Portevinia; species Portevinia maculata. Next base: position 150,698,174 of record OX454526.1, read on the forward strand.
GTACCAGAACCACCTCAAAGTCCCGATCTGGCCGCTACGCCACCCACAACCGAAAACGAGACATTTTTAAGAAATCACCGATCAAGTTACTATAAAAATATCGTCGCGGAGCTGTTATCTACTTATAAGGCTTTGGGCTGCAATATGTCGTTGAAAATACATTTTCTTCATTCACATTTAGACTTCTATCCTGAAAATGTGGGCTCCGTCAGCGATGAACAGGGTGAAAGATTCCACCAAGACATTTCTACCATAGAAAGACGATACCAGGGCAAATGGAGTCCACGTATGCTAGCGGATTACTGTTGGACATTAAAAGGAGATATCCCTGAAGCAAAATATAGCAGAAAATCATAAAGCTACATTTATATTTATGTTGCAGTATAAGGTGTATTCGTCATCTGATGGTGAATAATTTTATTTAATGTATGCGGACCTCTTTGGAAAGGGATTTTCAAAATATTGCATTTGTCTTGTTTTCACAAAACTTTTCTATTGAGTGCTAACATTTTTAACAATTTCTTTCAAGAGTTCAACTATTGGGTTTAAGGTATTTTCAAGTTGAGTTTCTTTTAAAATTTTGCTCACTTTTCTGAAATGTGTATTTAGGTTTTGAGGCCTTTTTTGTTTTTATTAGCTTTTTGAGTAAATTTTCGTCGGCAATCACATCTAAGCAGCAGCAGCAGCTGTTCCAAACAGCTCAGTTCAATACAGGGGCTGATCCAAACAGGCCGCTTGCAAAATAGGGGCTCATCCAAACAGCTGGTTAGTTCCAAACAGGTCGGTTCCAAACAGATCGGTTCCAAACATGGTCCAAAGAGGTCAGTTTCAATACAGGGGCTGTTCCAAACAGGTTCTAACAATGATGTTTCTGTGTACGCAGTTATCTTGTGCCTGTATTCGTTTGTAAAAGAACAAATTCTTTTAATGACCTTGTTTAAATTTACTATCTTTGTCAGCTACCAGAAATCCATAAATATCGTTGAAACATTTGATGCATAACTCCTAAAACTGATTAAATGGCATATCTGTGTTCATATGATCATTGAATGTGTGCTAAATATTGAGTTCATCTGCTTAAAAAGGATGATATAGATGGCATTGTCGCGAATCAAATGCTTTGGTATGTGTGTTTGTGATTGACACAAGAAACTATCTACGTCATTATGTCGACCCATACAAAAATACTCTGTAAATTGAAATTGAAATTGAAATTGACTGCATTATTACAGAACAGATATTTTTGTTGATGTAATGACTTGGAGTATACCTAGATGCTTTAAAATGTTAGCCCGTTAGGATCAAGCAGAATGCTGGGCATAAAATTTGCTTTTCTACAATTTGATGGACCCACAATAATACCGCGAGTACTATTAGGGAATATTTGACCATGTTTCCTTTAGTCATTTATTTTATTATCGAAATTGTTTACGTTAATAGCATGTTGTTGCTTCCCCCCGATTGATTGCCTAACTTGTCATGGTGGTGTGACTTAAGTACTCCTCTCTGTTGTTAATCGACAAAGAGGGGGTGGAAAACCAAAAGGCATCAAATCCAAGGTAAGTTTCGTACACAGAGCTATCGGACTCACCGGCCAGACGTTGTATCGAGTCTCTTGTTCGTACGGGCCTGGAAGGAGAGAAGATAGCCCAGGAGGAGTTAGGAGAGAAGATAGCCCATGAGGAGTTAGGAGAGAGGAGCTTGCATCTGGAAAACATCCAGAGCCTCAGCTGCACTTGCAATTTAGATGCAGAATCCTCTCTTAAACCAGATAACTGCAGTCGTGATGTCTCAAAGGGTAAGTCGACAATGGACAGCTGCCTAACAGTTGCAGAATCACAGCCAATCCTGGGCGAGATAATCAAAGAGCCGTAGACTCTAAAGCCACCGGCAAGCACAAATCAAACAAGCCTCTAGGGGTAAATGAAACGCTAAGCCACACTCTTGGACAGCTCCCAAAAGACTGAGGAAGCCCGCAATTAGCACGGCAAAATGATACGCTTTCCCCAACTTCCCCGACGACGACAATCACCCGAAAGAAAGCCAGACTCTCTCCTCCAACCGCGGTTAGTCAACAAGTTGCCGTACAAGACTATGGTATTCCTGAATGGAAACTGACAGACGATCAATGGCGATGGTAAATGAAGATATCCTTAAGAACAAGGAACCCCGCCCGCTTTTTTGCTACCCTCAAAACCATTCAAGGATTCAAACTTATGACCTGTAAAAATGGATACACTCTCATTGGCAGAGCGAAAGCTCCTTGGCCAAACGCCGACCTTCATCTGATCGACAAGAAGGAGACCGTACACATATGTAACAAGGCCAAAAAATTGGACGTGGTGATGGGATGCGATGCTAACTCCCACCATGTTCTACGGGGTAGCACGAACAATAACACAAAATGTGAGTCACTTTTTGAATTTCTTGTTGACCATAACTTACTAATAGCGAATAGGGCTACAGAACCAACTTTTGTTATTAGAAACAGGCAAGAAGTAATCGACGTTACAATAATTAGTAACTCGAACACACTTACAGTAGATCAGTGGAAGGTATTAAAGGTTGAAACATTCTCTGATCACAAAATCATTGAAATCCTGATATCGGACACGATCAATCCCCTAAAACCATATAGAAACCATAGGAAGACTAACTGGGACGTTTCCAATATGGAAGTGGGAAAGAAAATAAGTACACTCCGGAATATATAGCTCGATCAGGTTCCCTGGTCACGGCAGCGTCTTCCAAGCTGAGGTTCTGGCGGTGACAACAGCTGCTAAGCAGGTTCCAAAGATTTCAATACCACAGGCTGTTATTACCTTCTTCATTGACAGTCAAGCGGCGATAAAAGCGATTTTCGCCACAGAGATAAAATCGAAGCTGTAAGCCGGTGTCGCAAAGAGCTACGGATTCTTGGCGCGCAGCACATTGTAAAACTCTTTGGATCCCGGACACAGTGGTGTCCAGGAATTGAAAGAGCCGATGAACTAGCAAGAAATGGGTCATCCCTTGATTAAGGACAGGCTGACACTACCGTCGAAACCCCACCCTGTTACTTTATACAGATGATTGGTGATAAAACACTAGTGACAGCTAACGAAAGATGGAGTGCCCTCGACTCCTGTGTTATAACCAGGAAAATGTGGTGTATAACAAACAAAAGGCCGAGAGAATCCTTGAAATGAAATCGTTGTCCTCTCTAGTGTGTGTTATCCCCGGACACAATGTGCTGGGCTACCATGCAATGTAATTGAGGCTCAACACAGAAGAACTCTGCAGAAAATGCGAGGACAAGGAAGTGAGCGAGAATACCCCTCATTTCCTCTGTCTCTGCCCTACACTCTGCCGTATTAGAAATAACTCTCTGGCAAGTCTGTAAGCGACTTGCAAAAGTTCATAAATGCATCGGGACGGATTGTAAGCCCGCTAGGTTTTGCATAGGTTTTTTTTCATTGATTCCTAAGTATTTGAATCATAACCCCCGCAGGTGGCAATGGTGCGATGGTAGTGTATTCACTAAGTGATTGGCAGGTCGTGCGTTCGAATCCCGACCAGGGCCATGATTTTTATAAATTGAATACACACAACAAAAACTGATCTCCCTAAAGCAATTTAGGCGTAACCTGTTGAGAAAAAAAATCCCATCGCACCAAACTTCTTTCCTATCCTTCTATTCTTTCAGTAAGTAGCACCCAAAAATAGGCAATGAATTTCTGGGAGCTACTTGCGCAACAAACTAAAAATGCCTTCGCTGTGGTTTTACCATTATAAGGGTACTGTGTCACTACAGAAAAAAGAAATCCCTTTAGCGCAAGGGTAAAAGTAAAAGATTCATCAGTACCAGAGAAATTAAATAGTCTATTGATTACGAATATTAGGAAGGCCAAAACAAACTCGGTATGGGCTTGAAGCCTAAAAAAAATCGGAAAAGAAACGTTCGATATTGAATAAAGGATGCAATTTAATGGCGGCAATCAAAGAGGCTAGTAAAGCTTTTACGGCTACCATTAGCAAATATCTACAAAATTCGCAAGAAATGACCCCGCAAATGAGTTGAAACAAAATTGTTCATTCAAAATTGATAACATTAGTGCACTTCACGAAGATATCTGTTTCTGTGATGCCGAATCTCTTTCTTAAACGTGAAAAACTAATTGTATGATACAATTTCAATCATTTGCAGAAATCGTACGGAAAAATTATTGCGATCGTTAGTAAATTGTATATTTAAGTGCAAACAAACACAAAACAGTTCGTTCCACGTGTTACGTGTCTTGATTTAATTTTATGAATTTTTTAAATCTTTCGATAATAAGGGAAAAACCAAATGCAATATGAAAGACTCTGTATTATGTATACGTTGTAGAAAAAAATGGGAATAGGTAGATAAATTCAATTTTTATGACGCTTTTCCAAATAAGGTCATAAAATTAGTCCCTTTTTCGTACCAACTATTTACGAACACTAACTAAATCTACCTGTTATCATATTTTAAATCAAATATAAAAGCATTAAGAGTACCAGGGACCATAGGTCAAAACACAATTTCATAGAAACAGCAGCTATGGGTAAAAGAAATTCACTAACCAAGGAGCACTACCACCGGCCACCGGCACTGGCTCTATGTGGATTTATTTTTTTTCTTTTATCACACACACACTACGGGTTTTTTTTTTCTTTTCGCGAACCGTATTGGCGAAATACCGAAATTGCAAACAAAAAAGCAACATGTCCGCACGCGACGGGGGGCAAACAGCAATATACGTGTCAGTGTCATTTGTATAGTTCTTTTTCTTCACTTTTATTTTTTTTAAACTATTAAAATTAAGTTAAATGATTACACTTCTTATACATAGAATACATTTGAAATGCCACGTCCAAGACGTTCAAATATTGGTAGACGTACACGTCATTCCACAGTTGTTTCAACCAATCGAAGATCACAAAGTGTACAAGATCGTAATCAACAAAATGCATCACAGAGGGAACGACGTAGACGTATAAACCAATCGGTTGATAGTGCCAACACGGTTGCCAGTGCAAGGTCAATAAATCGACGTACGGCAACATTCCCACAAATCACACATATTGAACTGTAAATCCACTGAAGACAAAGTCTTCATAAACATTGTATTATATAAAATCACTGAAGACAAAGTCTTCATAAACAAAACTATACAATGTAATCTGATACAAGACATAAATAATGGCAGTGCCAACTTCATTTGTTGACACAAGTGTACATCTTCAATGTATCATAAGAGCAAGATCTTTCTTGCATAGAAAACTAAGCATCTACAATGTATTACTCGTATAATAGCAAGATCTTTCTTGCATAAGCTAATTAAATACTATGTCTTGAATCAGAAGTAATAAAGATAAAATAACGATCTTCAATCGAACTGCCGACCTAAGCAGATAAATCACTATATAAAGGGTTTCTTTCTCATGTTAGAGTTAGTTCTTGTCCATAGTTATAGTACTACATTCAGCTGAAGATTTCCCCCCACCAAGGGTAAGGGATCGGAAGCTTATTTCATTCAAAATAAAACTTTATTAAAAATTGAATAAGTGATCTTTTATTTTCTTTGGTTGCGTTCTCTAACGAGAACATGAAAATATTTTTTTTTAATATAAACGAATCTAAAAACAAAATTGTACGCGTCCCTCGATTCAAATCATACGACAAATGGAATTGGCGGCTTATAATTATGATAGCACAATTGATTACAGTATGCATTCTTATATTGGACAAATGAATAAACAATGTCTGCATTGTACAGCAGTCCAATTTATGAACGAAACGCCTGGCATGTGCTGTGCTGGTGGGAAAGTTAAATTGCCTGTATTACAACCTCCACCAAACCCTTTGCATTCATTAATTTATGGCAATTCACCAGTATCGAAGCATTTCTTAACAAATATTCAAAAGTACAATTCATGCTTCCAAAATACATCTTTTGGAGCTACAAATATTATAAGAGATGGATTTATGGCGACGTTTAAGGTAATTACTTCGCATCACATAAATGATATAAAATTTGATATATGTGTGTCTCTTTAATATCTTCAAAAATTCAGATTCGTCATCTAAATCTATTTCAAAAACATTACAGATTCAAGGACAGATATACCATAGAGCTGGGTCATTGTTGCAATTCCCAGATGCTGACCATCAGTTTTTGCAAATGTATTACTCCAGCTGATGAAATTAATACATGTTTGAAAAGTTCGTTTCTTTGGGAAAATGTACAGAAGTTATCGCTTAACATAAATATGCGTGTGCGTCTTCAAAATGATCCATCAGCACGTGAGTTTTCGAAGCAACTGCTGCAGATTGGCGATGGCAAAATTGCAAGTGATTTAAATGGCTTTATCACGTTACCAAACAACTTTTGCACAATTATGCCATCAGAAGAAGAACTAATTGATCGCGTTTTTCCAAAAATTGTTCAAAACTATAAAAATCATGATTGGTTAAGAGAACGCGCAATTTTAGCACCAACAAATGCAAATGTTAAAAAAAAATTTTAAATTAAACAGAAATTACCAGATGACTTGGTATCATACAAATCCATTGATACTGCTACGAATGAAGAAGACGCAGTAAATTATGGGGTTGAATTTTTGAATTCTTTGGAACCACCCGGTATGCCACCGCATCTTTTGAATTTGAAAATTGGTTCATCGATCATACTTCTTCGAAATCTCAATTCACCAAAACTCTTCAATGGAACGAGACTTTCCGTGAAAAAATTAATGCCCAATTTGATCGAAGCAACAATTCTCACTGGCAAAGCAAAAGGAGAAATTGTACTGATACCACGGATCCCATTAATACCATTAACTCAAACGTCTTCAATTTCCCGTGCGTTTATCCTTTGCTATAACCGTTAATAAAGCTCAAGGACAAACGCTTCAAATATGTGGTGTGAATTTGGAGGAACCGTGCTTTTCTCACGGACAATTATACGTCGCATGTTCCAGAGTGGGAGCACCAACAAATTTATTTATTCATGCACCACACAATCAAACAAAAAATATTGTATACACTATTTTATTGAATGGATTTACTTTTTTTCATTATTTCCAAATAAAAAATAAATAAAAAAACCAATGAATTTGATTCAATGTTAATATTCATGCGTAGCGAAGCACGCCGGGATCTGCTCTTTAAATATACATAAAATTCGAAGACAACACAACGTTTGCCGATTCAGTTATTTAAAAATAAATAAAATTTGAAGGCAAAACAACGTTTGCCAGGTCAGCTAGTATATTAAAAATTTCAGCTGTCTAGCTCAAAATTATTTTTTTTGAGATTGTGGGCGGATTTTAAAAATTCTTACACTTGATTATTTCGGGCCACTGGAGAGTATATTGTTAATATTTATTAGCTTTTCAGCTCGAGTTTAAAGGCCTAATTTTTGACGCATACGGACGGACGGACATGACTAGATCAAACATCCTATCGATGCTGATCACAAATATAATAATTTTTAGGGGACTACGTGCAATATTAAGGTATGTTACAAACTATGAGTCTCAATTAATATACCCTTAGAATAGGGTAAACAAATAAAACTTATATGCTGTTGAATGCCTCTTGGTCACTTAGTTCTTCAACCAATTTGTATGATTTCTATTATAAACTCTCTATAAACTTTTAGTCCTTTATTCAATTCACAAGGTTTAATTTTATTACTTATGTGTTATGTCTTTACTTGGTCACTTATATATAAATAATACCCTTTGCGCTCTTATCATACATCCGCGCACATATTCTTCTTTCCCTCTCTTCTTGTCCTTGTCAGAAGGTGCTGCCAGGTTATCTTTTGTTACAGATTCGGCCGTCCTGATATCTTCGATGTCCTCGTCGAGTTCCTTATCAAAAGTTATCCAACGCTTCATTCGTCCAACTGACCATACGGCTTAATAGGTATATATATATGATAACGGTCCTGAGGAAGTACTGCTACCACCACGTATGGTCCGCGATATTTTTATTCTAACTTACGCGAAGCGCCAGTTGATACCACGGCATCATTTTTAGACATAACTAAATCTCCTACGTTGTATATTTTTGCTTTCCCGTGCTGGGCATCATGTCGAGATTTTTGCTTTGACTGCATTTGAGTTATGTGTTCCAATCCATCCGATCGAATGGGTTCGATATTTCGCTGTTGTTGATTAGTATCGGTCTCTTGAGCCAATACATCCGGCCATGGGTCTCGAGGGACATGGGGTATGTCATCTGTTGAGCCGTCTTTCATATCGATTCATTAAACGGACAGGTTTCACCTTTTGGTCCCATCGACTTTCATCTTCTACGGTTGCCAGTAGAGTTTAAAGTATTGTACGGTTATATCGTTCCACCTGACCATTGGCACTGGGAGTTCTGGTGGCATTTTGAACGTGTACAATCCCAAAATCTTTTATATAATTTTCAAAGAGTTTGGATGTGAACCAAGTTCCTCTATCGGATAATAATGCGTCGAGGTGCCAAAAATGAATAGAACACATCCGATAAGAAATTTATCACGGGTTTCGTCTGTGTACTTGGAAGAGGTTTCATAATAGTGTACTTAGTAAAAGCATATACCAGTACGATTAGGAAGGAATTTCCCCTAGTCGACCTTATAAATGGTGCTAGGTGATATAAGTGCACCGTATCGAAAGGTATACCTTTTTTTTCTATTAAATGAAGCTCTCCACGGGGGCTTCATTTTTGTTGTAAACGCATTCCACGCAGGACCGTAGATATTTCTTTACCACCTGCATCATCCTCGGGAACCAGTATCTCTGTTTCAAATGTTCGATAGTTTTCTTTTCAGAAAAATGTCTCATGAGATCGTGACTATTTCTCATTAACCGGTTACGAACGCCTTTCGGTACGTACAACCTGAATTCGTCGTCTACTCGCCTATACACACGACCACCTTTAACATATAATCTGCATGTGTCTGTTTTTCGTCGTTTTTGCATGGAGTTTTGCCGAGACATTCTGCTATATTCACTATATGCTCGTCTTGAAGCTGTAATGAGTAAAGCCAATCGGGTTCGTCTATGTTCACTTTTAAAACACCTATTTCAACCACATCCGTTTATTGCGCATCTTCGCTCGGGTGTCTGGATAGTGCATCCACATGGGTCATCATTTTGCTGGACCGATGATTTATCTCATAGTCGTGTTCCAACATTTTCAGTCACCACCGTCTGATACTACCTATGGCCTGGCAACTTGTACATTTCAAATTTGATGCTGTTGTTTTTGACATAATAGTTTGCCCACTACCCGAATCCAGTAGAGCTGCATACTGCTTACCATGTATTTAAACATTCTTATGGTAACAGTCCGCTTCTGATTTACTACAAATGATGTTAATGCGATAATTTTTCACTTGTACCTTCTCAGCCTTTGGTGCTATATGCAAATTATCGTCCCTTTTGTTCGACCACTGCCTCTTCCTAGATTGCTGACAGTTTCTAGCATAGTTTTCTGTTTGAATGCAGTTATAGCAAGTTACGGTATTTTTTAACATCGTAGGTCGCTGAGGTTGCCATGTTATGTGATCGACCGTTGAAGGTCGGTTAGCGATTACTTGCTTTGATGTTCCTGGTACACCAGTAGCTCGAAAATTTGTACGAATAATGTCATACCATTTGATTTTTTTCTTCCAAATCCGCAATATCTATAAAATTTCCTTCAGCTAAGTTCGAACTCATTTGAGAATCGTTCAGGCCCGTAAGGATATATTGAATTATGGTTTTATTTGACAGTTCAATCCTTTTGCCAAGCATGTTCATCTCAAAGCAATAATTTTCAATGTTCTCGGTTGGTTTTCTAATTTTCCTGATCAACTGCTGGTGTATTTCGACTTCGCTATACTGATGAGGGAAATTTATTTTAAGTCCCGTCGCTAACTGATCCCAGGACACGGACACTTCTTGAGTTGTGTCCCACCATCAGTAGTGCCCTCTCATCCCAGTCATATATTTTTGTCAATCCTTCAACACGACTGACCAGGGGAGAAAACTGGTAGTGCATCCGCAATTTCAGTTTTACTGCAGTTTATCCTTGGCTTGTCAGTAACACTGCTCCTGGGCGGTCGGGCTGATTCTAATTGTTTCAGCATCTTAGCAAATGCACACTCTTTTGTGAATAAAATTCTTTCTTTTTCGAAAATATCTTTTTCCCTTTTGATTAGTGCCCGCCCACTCTCTCGTCCTCAAGTCTTCATCGGTTCTTCAGTTGTCTCATGCCGAAGTATTCTTTTAATAAGCACCCTCTTATTTATTTATTTATTTAATTTATTATTTATTTATTTAATTAATTATTATCTTAGACCCGCTGATCGCTAGACTTCTATTTCTCAGCTCAGCCTGCAGCTGTTTGATGCTCATATTATCCATGTCTATTGATCTATAAACAGATTAATGATAATTCTTAGTCGCCTGTTTATGTCTTTGATAATTAATAAATTCAACTCCCTTGATCTCCTTATACAGGCAGATCAACGGACTCATCTTTACGATTCAAATCTTATCTACAACGTTGCAAAAGAAATAAAAACGATTGCATTGCGCGAAAATACAAGCAGCATTACTAAAAACCTCTAAAAATTACTACACGTACGCAAATGTGATTACTCATTATACGAGGCTAATTATTTTTAATCAGCTCATCACACGTATCAAAATTCAAATTAATATCACTCGTATACCGAACAACATCATTTTACCTTCATTATTGTGTCAGATTGCTCACGTTATCCAGCTACAGTTCTGGAATAGATAAAACAGATATGATTGTATGCTTTTCCGTACACTGAAAATGCAGAATCAATATCAGTAGTCATACACAACATCATTACACTCTATAACAATTTTAACATGAATTGCAGCGATTTCTTTATCGCATACACTTCGTCCCAAAGTAGAACCAACTACAGATATACTCTTTCTTTTTTTATCCACACCTATGGACATACACCACCATTATTTGCACATCTTAAACAGAGACAGCATTACTCATTCATATACTGCAAACGCTATCCATCTCAGCTCTTACTTAAAAAAAAACGATCACCGCTACACTTTGACCACTACGACTGGAATATCGTCTCGACCAAGATGGATACTTAAATTAAATAATTTCATTTTTGAACCAAAATAATATTACTTCGATAAGTACCCATGTTCCATGTTTATATATTTACCCTTTTAACAGGCTAAACCGAAATTCTTTAAAATTATACTCCAAGTATAAACGCAAATCTATATGATCTTTACATAATCTTACTCACGCTATCCAAATATAAAAATTAACTTAACTTTGATAAATTCGTTACCCCACTTCTGATCTATAAACTCTCTATAAACTTTTAGTCCTTTATTCAATTCACAAGGTATAATTTTATTACTTATGTATTATGTCTTTACTTGGTCACTTCTACATTAATAATGCCCGTTGCGCTCTTATCTTACATGCGCGCACCTATTCTTCTTTCCCTCTCGTCTTGTCCTTGTCAAAATGTGCTGCCAGGTTATCTTTTGTTACACTACTTTAATTTTTGCATTCCTCTAAGTAAGATATTGGGTTTTGCTGCAGACTATAAGAAGATCATTCCAAAATCACTTCATGGTTTAATTCTAATACGTTCACGAGCCGATGAAAACTCACTATTTGCTGAGTGAGGCAAAAATGAGCCAGCTGAAAGTTCAATGGAAAATTCCACAAGTTACATTGGCTGATTCCTATAAATTAAAGCTATACAAACATACTCGTATTAACGGCGGTGAGAATGAAGATTGCTTTTCGAAACTGGGATCTCTATGAATATCCTGCATTACCCAGCAAAACTATTTTCTATCATTCGAATGAAGTAAAATATTTATTCCATAGCAAGTGCTGAGATTTGCAAAATGTTTACCTTTTAAATAAATTTGTATATAGAAGTAAATAAAAATACACAATTTTTTTTGAAAGGTTAAAACAAGTCTTTTAGTTTTTTTTGTAACCGACCTGTATTGAAAAAGCTGAAAAAAAATACCAGACTAGGTTATGGGTAGGCATACCAGCTAAGCTGTTGAACATACACTCCGCGTCAACTGAATAAGCACAAACATTTTCTAAGCTACGTTGTCCATTTTTTCAAAACCTTGTGCCGTAATATATTATTTGATGATGCAAACTGTTTGCGTATGATGTTGACAAAATAAATCGGAAAGAATAATTCAAAAAGTACCGCTATTTTTTGCCTGGTTCCCTTGCAAAGCATTCAATATGGAAAAATGCAGTTTTATTTTGCGTCAACTGAATAGACACAAAGTCATTATTTTCGCTGGTTATGAGTTTTCTGTGGAGATTGACACATTAGATCAACAGTTGAAGTACTTTTAGTGAATTTTGTTTGATTAATTGTATTTCAAAGAAAAATGGGTAGATCAAAATCTCTAAATAGTGTTGAAAGAGCTCAAATCGATTTACTAAAAGACCAAGGACCAACCGGGCCTTCTATCGCTGACAAAATTGGACGAAGTTCTAGTGTGGTTTATTCTTATTTAAGGAGCAAAGAGCGGTTGATCGAAGAGCAATTTTAAGATGTGCTTCCAATTCCTGCGACTCTGCGGCAAAAATAAAGCAGAAAGCCGGTGTTACTGCAAGCGTTTCAACAGTGCGAAGGGTTATCAATAGTACCAAACATCTGAAATGGTTAAAAATTCAAAAGAAACCACCATTTAACGAGAAACGGAAGTGTATGCGCTTAGAATTTTCCAGGCTCCATATGAGTTTTAAAAATGAATGACGTCACGTAGCTTTTTCGGATGAAAAGAAGTTTAATTTTGATCGCCCTAATGGGTTTAATTATTACTTCCACGATATGAGGAAAGAAGAACGATTTTTAGCGCGGCATCATAGTCGAGAAGGTGGTGTTATGGTGTGAGGAGCAGTTAGCTACTATGGCACTATTGAGCTTGAGTTAAAAACCTTAAATGGTGGTTTCTTTTGAATTTTTAACCATTTCAGATGTTTGGTACTATTGATAACCCTTCGCACTGTTGAAACGCTTGCAGTAACACCGGCTTTCTGCTTTATTTTTGCCGCAGAGTCGCAGGAATTGGAAGCACATCTTAAAATTGCTCTTCGATCAACCGCTGTTGTTGCGGTTTTTTGGCCTCCTTTCATGTTTTTTCCGTGCGAATCTTTGCTCCTTAAATAAGAATAAACCACACTAGAACTTCGTCCAATTTTGTCAGCGATAGAAGGCCCGGTTGGTCCTTGGTCTTTTAGTAAATCGATTTGAGCTCTTTCAACACTATTTAGAGATTTTGATCTACCCATTTTTCTTTGAAATACAATTAATCAAACAAAATTCACTAAAAGTATTTCAACTGTTGATCTAATGTGTCAATCTCCACAGAAAACTCATAACCAGCGAATATAATGACTTTGTGTCTATTCAGTTGACGCAAAATAAAACTGCATTTTTCTATATTGAATGCTTTGCAAGGGAACCAGGCAAAAAATAGCGGTACTTTTTGAATTATTCTTTCCGATTTATTTTGTCAACATCATACGCAAACAGTTTGCATCATCAAATGATATATTACGGCACAAGGTTTTGAAAAAATGGACAACGTAGCTTAGAAAATGTTTGCGCTTATTCAGTTGAAGCCGAGTGTACCAGCTATCGGTTAAGCATACCAGCTAACAGACTGGAACAGCTCCTGTTTGGAAAAGCCCCTGTTTGGAACAGCCCATGTTTTGAAACCGACCTGTTTGGAACAGCCCCTGTTTTGGAACACCGCTTGTTTGGAACAGCCTATGAGCTATACAGACCAGCTATTGGTTAAATATACCAGCTAAGCTATCTAGAATAAAATTTAAATAAAAGAAAAAAAAATACATATTTAAGTATTATTTGCCACCATAACCTTGACTGACCAATTTGTTCACTAACCAAACGAATCACAACTTTTTATAGTCAAACAGTTAGCTTACAAAATATAACCCCAGCTGCATAGAACACACACCTGAATATGATTACTATCGTTTTGTTTACAAAGTGATCGGTTTCCCATCGATGGTCAAATTGACTTTTAATCTTAGAAACATTTGAATTGTTTTCTTCTTAGCTCACAAGAAATATTAAGTCTATAATTCACTATGTTGTACTTTTTTAATGAATACAATTGCTTTGGTTTACAGCTAGTCTTACATACATCCGAACATGATGAAACATAATAAACGCAATACGTTTAACAGTAACATCTGAAAAACTTTGTGTCATATAATATGAAAAATGTATTCAGTTGTTTCAAAGTTGAGTTGTATAAGATACATTTCAGTTGATTTGCAATTGTTAAAAGTGTTGCCTCCTTTTAGATGTTGATTCAATTCGAGTAGAACGTTCGATTTCCTAACCATAATAGGGGTGATAATCGCTTGTTTCACATTGACAACCGAATTGAATTGCATGCATCCCAGTGGAGCCCTAGCGCTCCGCAATCCTGTGATGATTTTTGGCTTATCTCACCATGCTAATGTGGAGCCCTAGCGCTTCGCATTTTTTGGCTCAAGCCAGTGTCTTTAAAAAGACGATTTTTTTGGGGATTTAGATTTCCGAACTGTCCAGGATTGTGAGCGTGAATATGTAATGAATCCCGAGGGGAGTTGCACCAAGAGGAATTGGAACGAAACTGTACCAAGAGGAAAAAGACAAGTTATTTCCTTTCACTACTTTTATTCTTTATTTGTTAATTGATAATGCACTACTTTATTGAATTTCCATGAACCGTTCCGTTGGACGAGACCGTGTACGTAGAAGACCGCTGCGCGTGACGATGGAAAGATGACTATGAATATTCTCCCTCAGAATATTTCCATCCAACCACCAAGTTGTTTGTCCACAAGCGCCGCGTCATCAGAACTCACATCAAGTCCCAGAGGTATAGGGTGTCCAGTAACTGCGCCCACGTCCATGCCTTGGCTACCCATCTGCCCAACACGATAAGGGTGCCGATCGCCGCAATCACCATCAACACTCGTGGCTCTGGCATGTCGTAGATATTCTCAGAATTGAATATCGTTGTGCCGGCAGTGTGGTGTTTATTTATCCAACTGATTGCCCACTGCCACCGGTCGCCCCATCGACGACGTGCAGTATCGGGTCACAATGCTGTGTGGGAATAAAAATAATAAACACATCGACTCTTGTGTCGATATGTGATCGTGAGGAATGTGGCTGACTTCGGTGATAGCATTGTATATAAACCTTATAGTAGTGCAACCGTGCGTAAACGACGATACGCCACCAGTGCGCATTCGCCCGCAACAAATCATGATAGTCTAGTTCTACACCATTCTCGTGCTGGGAATATGAGTAGGAGGATCATGCAGGTAGTGGTGGTGGTTGGCAAAGCAGGTTTCGTGTAGATTTATGGTATATTTTTTGTTTGCTTTGATGGAAGGGGTATGTTATGTTTTCTGCATTTTAACACAATTGGTATGTGTGTGTATGATCGTTGAAAGAGAGTCACATTTCAGCTACTGTGAGGATTCTCAAATGATTTTCTTTACAATTCATATTTTCAAGTGAAAAATGGATATTCATATTTAAAGGCAGGGGCGATGGTGGGTAAAGAAAGGTGGGAGAATTGTCATCGAATAGATTGATGGTAAATTGTTTGTTGGCTTCGATGAAAGTTTGGGGTAGGTTATGGCATATTGCAATTAGACCATCACAGTCACCTGTTTCTTTGTATTTAACACAATAAATTGTTGTCTGTGTTCACATCGGTGAAGGAGATTCACATTTCAGCACTGAGGATTCCCAAATGGTTTATAAACCATATTTGCATGTGAAAAAATATTACTTGAGGCAGAGATAAAAAAAGACAAGACAAGTAATAGTGTATTCCCAGCTACATTGCGAACAATCCTTAAGGGTTTCCACTTTAAACAGAAAATCGTGGATATTTTCGGACCCGTCGAATGCAATTTGCCACTTTTCAATTTTACAAACTGAACTTACTAAAGAGGTTTGTTGACTTATTGGTGGTGCTTGTCTGCGTTGCACAGTGTGACGAATCGCTGATTTAGCTTGGTTTAATAAGGAAAATGACATGCACAAAATTAAACAAAAACCGGTTAACCCTCCTACGTAATGACTGTGCAATTTTTTTGTTGTTGCTTAGTGCAACAAAAAAAAATCATCTCAAACTCCAAATTGTACATAATTTTTTTTATAAGAAGGTCAATTTGAAGAGAAAGTGTTTATATCGGTTTTAATTGGTTCGCGTATATTTTATAGCTTTTTTTTATCTTTTCTCAATAAGTTAAAAGTCAATTGATTTAAAAGTAAGTTTTTCTTAAATAATTAAAGATTTTGTTTAATAGGGTATAAGGGGTAAATGAAAGTAAAATTTATAGATAAAATATGTGTTTTTTGTATTCATTAGACGAAAAGTATACCTAGTTGTTCAGTGTTGTCCAAGTTGGAGACCGTGTTTGTTCTAAAGCCTTGCATATGCACTGCTAAAATGTGTTTCAACAAAATTTTTCGTTTTTTAGGATGCCCATGGAAATCACGAAAAAGCAAATTTTTTATGTTTGGATTTCTTAATTTAAAATTAAGCGCTTAGATGCTGTTTCTGCTTTTGTTGTGGGTTACTTTAGCCATGTAATGTTTTCTGAGGCTGCAACAAAGACAATCAAATTAACCTTTAAAACTTTATGTTTAAGATTTGACGAGACATGGGCCAAAAGTGGTCGGCATAGAGAGCGCTTCGAAAATTCAAATTCTCTGTGGCTAAATGAAAATCTAACATTATAACAACATATCTTAGATGAAATACCTTCTTCATCTAGAGTAGGAAGACCGAAAAAAAGCTTATAGATTAGATGTCAATTTGCGGCAGGTAAAAGACCAAGGCAGTAAAGAAAAAGTCAAAGCCAGAAAATAACTAATGCAAGAAAAATTTACAAGAGAAACAGGGTTATTGGTAGATATGCCAACTCAATAGTCTGGCAATCCTAATGACGGGAACAAGGCTAGACGATTTTTTAGAGATGATGAAAAGACTGCCCAAATTACAGTGATAGATAAAGAAATTATCAAAAAGTTTCATATCATCTTAGAAGCTCTTGGGTCTGGGTTCCCAATAGATGCAGATGCTTTTGAAAATTATGCCTGGTATTTTAAGCCAGTAAGTGTGCATAAGGTCTTCTTTCATGGAAAACAAATAATTTCGACTTGTATACTTCCAATCGGACAACTTTCAGAAGAAGCGCAAGAAACAAGCAAAATAGAAGGTTTAGGGAACTTCCTACCAGAAAAATATCACGTGTAGATACAAATACTGAACTCTTAAATCGATTGCTTATAACCTCAGATCCAATTCTTAGCAAGTCTAAGATACTTTCCGAGAAGAAAGAAAAGCGTCATGGAACATGAATACTTGCAACTTTTATATGTACCAAATAATTAAAAAAATTAAAATAAGCTGGTTTGTATGTATTGTTTTGTCTTGAAATTTGTAGTCATATGTTAAAAAAATTTGTTATATTCTATTCTGTGAACAATTTCAATTAAAAAAAAAACAAAAAATTTAATCTTAATTTAATTCCGCTAAATCAGCGATTCGTGACACTGTGCGTTAGGTCGAAAACGAAGCGTTATTTAAAAAATGTTCGAAGTCGGAACGAGCGTTCGAAGGTCTCGTAGGATTCACATTGGGAGTATTTAAATTCAAATTGTCCAATCTTCGAACTAAGGTATCTCTAATAGACTGCATTTCACAAATGAAAACTCGTTGGTTTGCCTCGAGTCTGTGGCTTCTTCTTGAACAGGTGGACGTTCGTTAATATCTCATCGCTCATTATTATCATCACTATTGTGGTTATCTACCAGTTGTGGTGAAATCTGATCCTGGCTTAAGCCTACACTAGCCCCAGGTGGAGTACGACTAACAATTGGCCTGGATTCCATTGCTCCTGAACGGGGAGTTATTTCGAAAAGTGGACGAATTTCTCAAATTACTTGGTCTTCCTCTAGAACGCGTATTTGGAACTCTATTATCCATAATAGGAAATTTCGGATTTTAAATACAACTTCAAAAGATTTTAAATTTCAATATCTTTTAACAAATCTGTATTAAAAAAAGTTAATACATGCATAATTTGGGGTCAGCGCGGTCGGTGCTAAATTCGATATTAAATCAGATATTAAATTTGATTAGATACAATATGCTTAAGAGCAAGATATCTGTCTTGGTAAACAGACGGACTGTGCAAACAATGAACACAATACGAACAAGACTGTATATAATTGGCAACTATAGGTAACATAGTAGCAACATAGTCCAGTGTAATAACTGCCAGACAATGGACTACCTATACTAGGTATAAAAGAATTAGGATTTATATATTATAAAAATATTCATATGCACAACTTATCCTTTCACGAATGAAATTAGACCAATATGAATACAAAAAGCAGTTCAACTCTTTCTAATATCCAATAGTCGCAACGCGGATTACAATTAAAACTATGAACATACTGGGACTATACTAATGATAGTCATACTCAACTTGAACCGCCAAGAGACACAATAGAACACTCTACAATTGCTGGAGCTTAGCTAAAAGCTCTAAAGTTAGCCAGTATAATCTTTGTAGTGACGTTCTTAATGCCTCGAAGTACATCTAATGTTAGAACACGTTTAATGCAAAAGAGAAACAATCAAGCAACCTCCATTAAGCAAAAAATACCAACAAGTGACCTTCCTCAATGCTTCATTGAAAAGGTACATGGACTTTAAAATATATACCAACAATTTCACATGTTGATTAAAGATAAATAAACTTGTGCAATACTCCAATTTAGCAATCTAGCTCTACGCAAAACAACGAAAATTCTTACTATCCATATAAATATTCATCTTATAGGTACCTATTGAACAAGAAGTGGTGGTGCGGCATGGCACAATACTGACAAAAAAAATTATGTCATTGCTTTATAAATTAGATCGAATATTTCTAAATCAATTACAAAAAAAATTATAGAAATCGGTACCTTTTGCGACAAGATATAGCCGAAACAGTCAGAGTCCAAAATGCGACAAACTCATAATACCTCATTTGCTGAAAAATACCGAAATCAAATTTTATTCAATTTTTCCCTTCAAACGAATCGCCTCTTCCATCATTTCTACTCGCAGACGAAGAAGTCAGATTTATTATATTTCCATCATCTCCCTCTCATCAAACATACTACTTGCCTAAGAGAAGGCAACATTGCAAATCATCAATTACACAGAAAAATAAATACATACTTACATTTCCATACAAATGAAAATCATATGGTATGACCACAGAATCGATAATGCGAGATCCATTATCCATACAAATTAACTTACTTTTAAATCCTACATGCTACCTGTGCTGCTAAACAACAAAAATGCCTGTGCTCCTTCTTACAAAGAAAAAAAATACAACATACATGGGAATGCAATTATGAAAGGTTCGATAAAGATAGATAAACCAGTTTATTTGGTTTTTTTTCTTCGTTTTCAAAGTGTGTATTTAAAATGAAGATGACAGCAAAAGTTTAGACACAAACATTCTAGCTCAATTCATAACGCCATCTGCATTTAGTCGGCTAAAACAAAAAATTCGACATGATGGCACTACTATAAAGTGTATATACAATGGTGATAGGCGACAATGTATACATCCATTGCGAGAAATGGAATGTGCATACTTGTGCCGTAAATGAAGTATTGGATGACGGACTGGTGGTGGGTTGGATGGCACGATGATGATTGCGTCAGCGGTCTGTGGAAGAAATAATGTAGGTCATATTTAGTGCGACGACCTTACCGTGGTCCTGGTTCGGGCCCGAACACAGGACTTTGAACTGGAATTTTGGGCCGTGATTTGAGACTGGATCGGAAATTGAGACGAGGATTTTTGAGAGGGAGATTTGAGACGGGGATTTGAGAATGGGATTTTGATCTTTGAAGTAAAGATTTTGATCCTTGATACCGGGGTTTCGTTCCTTGAGATCACGCCTTCAAAAAATAGGCTTGGCAAACAAAGCTCCAAGCGGGACTAACCCTTGAGGCCAGAATTTTAATCCTTCATGCCCAGACCAGGCGCGTGATGTCACCTGGCCCTGTTAAAAAGCCAAATGTCGAATACAAATAACTATGTACGAAGCAGACGCCCGATCCAGATGTCGATTAAAAATAACTATGTACGATCCAGATGTCTGATCAACACAAAAAGCATCAAAGCTCCCTTTGATTCTTAAAGTCAAGATTTTGATCCTTGAGGCCGGAGCCTGACGCAGAAAGAACATATTATATCTCCTTAGCTTTTTTGGTTTTGTCGCTTGGCGCCTTTTCTGTTGCCAACGTTTTCGCAATAATTTGACATATCCAAATCCAAAGTATTAGGATCAAATGGAAAATCGTCATGATTCCACAAATGATATGCATATGGTGTTGGGTTTGAATTTGAAATATTGCACCGCGTAAAATGGGCCAGTGGTGCCGCAACACTAGACCCCCAGTTGTCTTGTCTGGTTGACCGATGGGTCTAAAATGGATCTGGAGTAGGCGCTGGTGTCTT
The DNA here is from genome assembly GCA_949715645.1 of Portevinia maculata. Lineage (NCBI taxonomy): Eukaryota > Metazoa > Arthropoda > Insecta > Diptera > Syrphidae > Portevinia > Portevinia maculata. Next base: position 150,718,815 of record OX454526.1, read on the forward strand.
TGGACCCAACACAAAAGTCTCTTAAAAGGGTAGTAGAGGCGCTATAATACACATATTCTCGCAAAGTACAGCTAAACTCCAAGGAGTGCCATCTTCATCAATGGACTCTAATGACTGTCAAGTGCTGCTATGTTGAGCTGAAACCCCTTGCCAGACATGACAAGGTTAGAATTGGAGGGGTGCATTGCCACCGGAGTATTGCAGGCAACGATTCTGCGGATGAGGCTACTAGGGTTAGGACAGAATTCGCGTTCTTCGGAAAAGAACCTTGTTGCAAAGTCAACTAGACTACTGCTCTAGGACTGTTTGCTAATTGAGATATCATCATAATAAAATCAACTCGGAGGTGCTCGGAGATAGGTTAGGTTTATGTGGCTGTCGGCAGAAGCCGACACACTTAGAATAATTTAGATCCATTGTGATACCACGTATGTATTATCTACCTCAACTTTGTAGATAGGACTGGCCAACGACACGCGGTTATTCTCAAACGGTCCCCCATCTACGTACTTACCGCGCCCAACGTCGTTTAATTGCGGTGATCTGACGAGAACCGATAAACTCGATGTGGTATGGTCGTTGGTTAGATAGAATGTTGGATTTACCTAAAGATTCATCTGAAAACATTCTCGCACGCATTCAGCAGAACTGAAAAACTGCTACGAAGGGCGTGCTGACCTTCATAAGGGAAGAGGTACGCCTCTTGGAATAATTAACCCTTCAGATACAATAGATCTTTTAGGGCGCACTGTTGGCCATTTTTGCAAGGGTATAATAATAACAAAAAAAAAGTATTTGGTTGTTTGATTTTTTAAAAGGCCTTTGATGTATAACAAAAGATCTGTTTCGACTTATAGGTGTCTCTAAAACAACGAGGAGTTTCAGAAACCTACGTACATATGATCATGGGCATGAAGACAAAAACAACAACGAATCATCGATTTGTATATGAAGCACTAAAGACAAGAGTACCATTGGAGTCACCGAGCTGTTAATGAAAATCGGTGTATACCAGGAAAGCGTCTTAAGATCCTTGATATTACTTTCTTGGGTAATCTGCTTGGAGGAAATGTGGCGGACTGTAAAATGCATCAATTATTCTTTGGTGACAATGGAGGCATCTTAAGCGAGTATCAAACGTCCCTGCAATGGGCACTTGATGAATGTTTAGATGTTTTGGAAGAAAATGTTTTTTATATTAGCGCGAAAAAGGCAATACCTGTGCTGCCCATTCTCTGATCCACTCCGATTCACTCCAGACATTTATATGAAAAGAAAAGTTATTATGAAGTGGAAAAACTTTCAATATTTGGGAGCTATGTTCAACAGCGAAGCAAAATGTAATGACGTACTGAGAAAAAGTACTTTTGTTAATTTTTCTTTACACAGAATTTAGGCTGGTAAGAAAAGTAAAACTGTCAAATGATGAAATCATATGAGTTTGCCAGCAACAAAAATCGGTTGCTTCTTTTCAAGCCAAACTATGACACTTTTCGTCTTTCTACACAAAAGCGTTGGCGTACTTTTCTTTGAAATGAGAGGATTCTCTCTCGACTTTGCAGATTTGACAGTTTTTATTATACGAGTATGTAGTCTTAAAAATTCCAAATCAGTCGGCTCGCACTTTACTTTTTTAATTATTTTTTCCAAAATAGGAAGAAATTGTGGTCTGGTTTTTATAAATAAAATTCACCGGAGTTTCTCGAATCTTCACTTTAAAATTACGTAATTTAACGCTAGTAATTCCTATTTCTGACTTTTACTTTTTCAATTTTTCTTTTATTTACATGACATTGTTATATTCGAAAGGTAAAAAAAGAGAGAGACAGTTAGCCATCCTATTAGTGCTTGGTGAATACGTAGCAACAATTTAAAAACCAAGAGTTTCTTAGTTTGTAAAGATTTAGATTTATGAGAGGTTGGTGAATACCGGCCTCAGATGGAAAAACAAAACAAAGAGATATAAAGGTAATTACTTATTTTTAGGATTGATAATGCGAACCCCACAGGAGGACCAGTAATAATGCAGTTAAGTGGGAGGATTATGATCCCTTTAATCCTCATCATAACCCCACCGTAATTAAGGAAGAAGAAGAAGAAGAATATATTTTTATTTATTATTTTTATTAAAAGCTACACAGCTTAATAGTTTCATGTTCATACTAATCCATTGCACTTTACGTGTTTTTTTTTTGAGAAAGGTGTTTAAGTTCTGAGCAACTTTTGCAGCAATTGTATATCGTTATAAGAATACCTTTAAGAGTATTGAAATTAATTTGTAATTTGTCACTGGTCCAAACATTATTTCTAATTCTATCTTATCTAACCGAAAACTGGAACCAATCTGTTCACCAACGTGGTGAAAGTAAGATCATTGCGCTTGATATTTCAAAGGCATTTGACAGAGTTCGGCACCGCAATACCCGCTGTGCATGGAATGCGCATCAGTTTAGCCTTAAGCCTGTATTCGGACGTACTGTGCAATACAAGGAATTTTTCCTTAGCCGTACAACACGAATGTGGAATGGTCTTCCCCGCTCCATTTTTCCTACACATTCTAATCTACAAACATTTAAAACCAACGTGTATCGGCATCTCTCCCTATCTTCTAACATTAATTTCCTTAACACCCGCGCTGTGTAACTATTACATTATAAGGGTATTCAAAAATCCCTTTAGTGCATTCGTTATAAAAAAAAAATTGCAAATAAGCTTTCACTAAAAATAAAAATTCAGGCCACCGTAAACATGTAAACATAAGCAACTAAAGGAGTGAGGGGGGGGGGGGGGGTCAGAGGTGGCCAAACAAGAAATTAGATTAAATTAGATGATGTTGATCAGCAAGGGAAAAATATGGCTCTTTCCTTCATAATTTTCTCCCAAAATCCAATATGTGGTAAATTTATAAAAAAAATTCATCCAAAATCTAATGAATCTTGCAATATCTGTGATGTTATTCCGCAAATAGATCAATCGGTTTTCACAGCTCCTTGCATTGCGTGCCATTCTTGCAATTTGATCAACGATGACTGGATCCTTGCATTGCGTGCCATTCTGCCATTTCCCTTACTGTGATTGTCGGTCAGCAATCGAATCGACATCTGTCGATTGCAACGATCAGTTTTGCTTTTATTATTGTGTAAATCAATCGATAGATAAATAGATTATTGTGAATACAAATGTTGATATTGTGAATACATCATACTCTAGCAGTTGTTTAGCTTGTTTTATCGTCTGCAATCGAAGATCGACCACCGATAGATGTCGATCATCGATCAATTATCAACACTTACACAAGGGCATGACACAGGAATTGGTGCTTTATGTATGGTGTATATTAAAAAGAATCTTGTCAAAGAACGAAAACAAAACTTTTACAATCGACCGTTTTGCTAGAAAATCTAGGCGGGTGAAACTGTTTTTTTCTAATGGATGAAAGCTTAAAAAAATCTAGGTATTTGCATTGCAAATGATTTTTCTATTTTATGATAAGGGGAGAAATCACGTCAAGATGATTTTACCATTCAAGTGAGTTTAGCGACACATTTCTTGTAACTGTCCGGCAAGTGTGCATTCAAATCCGTGGGTTGATAGGACTGGAAATCGCCGGTGTCGTTAGAGGAAGATCAAAAAATAATAATCAATAATGTGAGCATGCACGTGTCAAAATCTGAAAACAACAAAGGCAGGCCTAAAAATTCCTGGATCACAGAAATGCCACACCACCAGGATTTGATAGGCATAACATATGAATTGATCCGAAACCGGGAGGCCTGCCAATATTCATTGAGGTCGAAGCGGCAAAACCCCACATTAGCATGAAAGACGAACCATAAATTTATTATTCTTAATTGTGTGACTGACAACATACTTATTTATTCGAATTTTTATTAGATAATACTGAAGATATATACATTATAAGAAACCTACCTATAATAGAAAAAAACCCATGGATTTGCAAAAGTTAAAATTGTTTATTTATTGATACGTTTTAAACTATTTCAAAAAAAAATAGTTCTGATATTTTATTTTTTTAATAATTTTGTGGCAAGCGAATTCAAATGAACTATTTTTATAAATAATTGTAAGTAATCCTTATCATCTTCATTATTGACAAATAAAAAAAAATCCAAACACGTTCGGGATGTCGCACTTACTAATTTTAAAATTAAATTATCTACAACTGGCCTGGCTATAGAAAAAAAGAAATCAATTTTTATGAAGAAAAACATCCATATTTATAAAAAAAAACTGTATATTAAAAATTTGTCTGCCAATATAATTCCTAATTGGAGCTCAAATGACAAGAGAAAAATTGATTGAAAATTTCAACCGTTAAATCCATTCTTTAATATGGAGCTATATTATCAAGAATTTTATAAACCGTTTTAAACGATAATGACATTATAGAGAAAAAATAAAATTAAGATTGAAACGGTATTAATGTGGAGTAGGATTGGGTCGATTCGGTTCAAGTGTTTTGTAAAGATCGAAAAAAAATATTAATTGCAATTATTTTCAAATGTTTTAAGCTTCAATTTGAAAAGACTTAAAAGGTTGATACTTGTATGTCGATTTAAATTAGGTTAGCCCTTGATGGGCACCCTGCCCTCACGCCACAACCTTCAACTTGCAGGGCCAGTTACAAAATGTCCCCTGTACTTGTTGTCAGTAATTCACTTCGAAAATTTGAGCGCTACAGTTATAGTATTAATGGCTCATCCGCCACAATATCTTTTCAACACCCTTACTAGTAGCATACACCCTTAATGACCTCAGCTCCAAATGTGTTATACGAGTATATCTTCTTTCCATCAGCTCCAAATGTGTTATATATCTTGTTTGGGTTATTGACAAGTGACAACACATCTGATCAAATCTAGTGCATTCATCCAGATATGTCGTATTTCTAAGGAGCTAATGTAAAACTACTGAAACTTATCAACTTGTGAGCAACAGTATCGCGTGATGTTGACATGTGCAGTTTGGGTACAGTTTTTCTGAACTATTCCAAACACACCCCCGATTTCGGATACGAGTTGTGCTACCATGTGATTTTTTAATTTCGATGTGGAACAGATAGTGCAAAGGGCACGTGTAAATAATGAAATCAATATCCTCAACATATCCCTTAAGTTGCATGCCGCAGTAAAGACTTTCACTTTCAAGATTGAACAAATTTCATTAAAAAAAAAGAGCACCGTGTTGAAAGTCGGCACTTTTTTCCGTACATAATTGAATGTGTTTATCTGTTTAGTTGTTAACTTTATTGTTTATTTGGCTTTTTAAATATTCTTACTATCACTTTATGCTTATATTTTCTCATCACTGAGTATAAACATAGGTAGGTACTTTGAGTATGATGTAATAATTCAATTAATCATATATAATAAATTTACTTTCTGCAACAATTCAGCTCTTAATTATTGGAAACCAACTTGGTATTTCTTTACCCCTCTGGAAAAAAAATCCAAAATCAACCGCAAGGCAAGTACGTATGTACATACATATGTAGATAAGAGTATATACGATGCGAAAGTAAACCAAAATATATAGACTTCGTAGAAAAATCTCTCTGGATAGAGAAAAAAACATTATTATCATCGGAAAATACAGCATCATTTAATAATTTTACGACTTTTACTTACCGTTTTACCACGGTTGCTCTATAATATGTGATGAATATAAATAATCCAGCTTCTCCTGGGTACCGTCACATAGATATAGGTAGTCAGAAAAAACACCACACGCGACGGAGAGCGCTCTAAATGATTAGCGCATATCCATATATTTGCATAGATTTGTCCTGCTTTCCCGTAATTTTCTTTTTTGCATATACCTAGAATTTCTTTCTTTTATCGACGTTATGCATGGCGCTGTATAATATATATAAATTTATATGTACTTCACTTTCACTTTTTTTATCCGCTACTCACCACGAGAACATTTGAAACCACAACAAAACTCACGCAAAATTAATCCAATTGAATATATTGAGTTTCAATATTAGAAAAACAACACGTTACGTTAATAATGGACAAAAGGATACAGAGCGCGCTTTTCTGTTCAATGCAAATTTACTCTCTCAACTAAGAAAAAAAAGGAACAAAGGAACACAACCCTCCCACACGATAGCGCAGCAGGTGATCCCCACCCAAAAATTACGAAATATCCTTGAAAGCGAAAAAAAGGATCAAAGACCATACATACAAAACGCACATAATTACATTATTACGTAGACACAGAGTTTTGTTTTTGGCTGGGAGAATCTTTTTAATTCGCGAGGATTATTAACGGCAGGCAACTTAAGGAAACTCCAAGCAAATATTCAACATTCGGAGGATTCTGCAAGAATTTGCAATTAAGTTGGAATACATGACATGGCGGAAAGACCCAAAACTATCAGACACCCAGAAGGGTAACACACCCAATCACTTGTTACACCAGTTACACATAATCAACGCGGCGCACAACAAAGAGCATCATCATTATCATCATATGCTCTATTACTTCATTCCACTGCTGCAGGACAAAATTTGCTCCTTTGTTTAATTTTTAATTCGTCCCCTTCTCGCGTCAATTTATTTTCTATTTTTGCAATTTTATTCACTGAAATATATCCAGACAATTAGATTGATTATGAATTTTCCATCGCAGTCGAAAAAGGACACAAATTAATATCGTTGGCAATATACACATATACACACTAAAGCAAAACCAAAAAAAAAATCAACAAATTTAGCGGCGAAGGACTCTGTCTGTACACCAACAAGTTATATATACCACTGATGAAAAACAGGATACCCCTCCAAATAATACGGATAGGACACGAGAAATTTCCAACAGAAAACAAAATCATAATTCTCTTAAGTTTCTGTTTAAGTAGACACATGGGCGCTACTCGGCTGCTCACTAGTCGCTCTTGCTGCGCTATCTTCGCATAGCACTCTGCTGCTGATAAGAATACTCACTTACTTTGAGGGAGTTGGTGTAAGTCCAAAGAATTCGAAAAAGTATAATGGTGAAAAGCTTTTGTTGTTTGTTTTTATTTGCAAAATGGCGACAGTTCATGGTAAATTTGTAATAGATTTAGATTGTTTGAAGCTTTCTTTCCAGTATGTGAGAACGGTTTTCTATTCCCATAAAGATATGCAGAGATTCTGATACTCTTACGAGGACACTAGGAGCGCACAATCAGTTTTGTCCTTAAACTTGTAGCTTGAATTTGATGTTCATATTGGTGAACTGCAGTAACATGTCAAACAAGTTTAGGAGCCGAAATACACAACGAATGTGTTTTCTCATCCCCCATCTACTCCAGTTTGTAAATGACTAACGTTTGGTGGTAGCCGAGCACTGACTCTGAAATTAAGAAGGAATCAGCACAGTAGGATTCAGGTCAGTTAAACTTAATAATAGAGAATCAAATTACAAAAAGATTTGGTATTTTATTTTGAGATTTAAGATTGCAAAAACAAAAACTGAGTCTACTACACATACTCTAATGTCGATTATTCTAGTGATTCGTTTGCCTATTGCGTAACAAATTCAAAAATTGTTTACAACATGTCCCGCTGGAGACTGGGGTAGGAGGTTGGTGGGGTGGTATAGACGTGCCACAGATGTCGGAGCATACACTGTGATTTGGGGTTGAGGTTAGGTTTACAAAGATGGTTCTCCTTACCCAAAGAGATGATTAAGGGAGCACGTTTCGAAAAATGGGAGAGTATAATCTACTCTAGACTACCAAGCATTTATTGCAGGGCGATCAGCCCTCCTAAAAAGGATAACCCCCATCAAGTTGTATCTCTAATAAAAGAATGTGTGTAGAGATTCCACTCGCCTTGAGATGGTGGGAAGATTAGGTTAGATTGGACGAATTGAAGGGACCTACAATTTTATGCCGACTCCGATTGGCAAGTTTGAGAAGCTTCTCATGACAATTGATATGCTTAGATGTTTGTCAGACTTTTACAAGAGGTAGGGCAGTGGTTCAACCACACTGAGCCACTGCGCCCAGTGAGACGACGGGTATGGGTTATATTCGTTTTAAGCAGAGAGAATCCTTACCACACACCCACCCCAGAGGGGACGAAAATAACCTACCTGTGAGGCGCTAAATACATAAAACCTATGGAAACCTCATCGACTCGCGACCTGGTGCGAGTATCCGGTCTAAGGTCCACGTTACAACAGCATCCCCTCGCTAATTGAAAGCAAATCGCACCGATGGTTGTCTAGTCCTTTGGGATCGCCTTAGCGAATATACATCCTCCGATAGTTCTGTAGTAAATGGGTCGTTAATTGTCGTCGGAGTTTTTATTGGAACATCCGTTGCACGGCTTCGGATATGAGATTCACTGGAATGTATGAGAACTTGCCATGACTCACTAAAAACGTCTTCGTCCTGATTTCTAACAGAAGATGAATCATTATTTTTTTGATTATATAGTATGTACCTATGGAAGGGGAGGGCTGCAGGGTGATTGCCTATGCGGATGATGTTGCTATAGCCGTCTCAGGAAAACACATCAATACCATAAAGGAACTCCTGCAAAACGCTCTTAACAAGCTAACGAGATGGGCTAATCGGTGTGGACTGGGCGTTAACCCCCACAAAACCGAGTTGGTCCTCTTTTCCAGGAAATATAAAATCCCACATATTGACCTTCCCTCTATTAGCGGTACAAGCTTAACTTTCTCTGACGAAGCAAAATTTTTGGGTCTAATCTTCGATAGGAAGTTAAGCTGGAAACCCAATATACAAGAAAGAGTCAAGAAAGCTACAGTAGCACTTTTCTCTTGCAAAAAAGCCATTGGCAACAAGTGGGGTATACAACCCCGCATTACGCATTGGCTATATACAGCGGTGGTTAGACCAATTCTTACTTACGGGGTGGCTGTCTGGTGGACTGCCTGGATATAGCTATAAACCGCGACAAACTGGGCAAAGTCCAGCGTTAAGCGTGTCTGTGCATTAGCGGAGCACTCCGTACAACCCCCTCCGCTGCACTGGACATTCTGTTACACCTGATACCCCTCGACACCTTCAGCATGCAAACAGCGGCTTGTTCCGCTGTCCGCTTAAAAGCTACCTCACAGTGGACCAACAAGAAGATTGGCCACTCCATCATTTTGGACACCTTTAAGTCTCTACCCAGAAACATAGACTACACCATACCCCACCTGCAGTTCAGAAAAAACTTCCAAATCACCATTCCTTCCAGATCATTCTGGGATAATGATGCATTTGGGGAAGATAAATCGATCCACTTCTACACCGACGGATCTAAAACCAGCAATGGGGTAGGTGGGAGCGTTTTCTCAGAAAAGCTAAATCTTAGCCTCTCTTTCCGTCTTCCAGATTATTGTAGCGTGTTCCAGGCGGAAATTTTAGCGATAAAAGAAGCCCTGATGTTACTAAAGAGGAATGTGATATCCTAAAAGGATATCCGTATCTTCTCAGATAGTCAGGCCGCGATTAAGTCCCTGGACTCAGTCTCTTCAAATTCCATCGTAGCCCAAGATTGCCGCTCATCTCTTTCGGAGATGGCGGAGCAGTTCAACATTCACCTCTGTTGGGTGCCGGGACATAGAGACATTCCAGGTAACTGTAGGGCAGACGATCTCGATAAAAAAGGAACCACTTTACCTCTTTTACCTGATAAAAGTTCTTTAGGAATACCAATCGCTACATGCAAACTCTTGTTCAAGCTATCAGCAATCGAGAGAGCAAACCTTAGGTGGACATGTAGCAATACTTGTCTAGCGACTAAGCGGATCAGGCCAAAGCTGGATCTGCGACGCTCTAAGTGTCTAATCTCATTAAACCGACTGCATACTAGCTCGACTATAGGTTTTATCACAGGACACTGCTTAATAGGCAGGCACGCATCCAGACTTGGCGTGCACTCAAACGACTTCTGCAGAAGCTGCATGGACGAGGAGGAGACTATACTTCACCTCCTCCCCACAAAAGAAATCTCCATCTAGGGGACTTCTTGTTCAATGATACAAGCGACTTAGCCAACACTGGCGTTAGAAGTCTTTTGCGCTTCATAAGAAGCTCCTATTGGCTCAACGAGCAGTGAGGGAATCCCCAGATCTGTGTGGTACCACAATGGACCTAATATTGGTCTAAGTGTGTTGGCCTTAGCTGACAGCCACGTCAACCTAACCTAACCCTATGTACCTATAACTTAGCTTATCAGTTCCGGGACTGTAACGGATGCTGATCTGTAGCTGATATTTGGCCGCCGAGGTCGTATTTGATTCACATGTATTCGCCAATTGGCAAATTTTGTTTCGACCAGGAACATACAACGACCCAAGGTTTTCGTAATTTTTTCCTTCACCCAGCTTGGTTTATTCTGATATTGTCGTGCAAATACTCGATCGTTAGTAGAAAACCTGCTGTTTTGGGGAAGAGTAGTAGATATATTTTGTTCCTTCTGGGCCACTAAGGCTCAGGCTCGTGACGTCACCAAGCCCTTTTTCGAGGCTTCGATCTCAAGGACCATAATCCCGGTATCAAGGATAAAAGTCTTGACTTCAAGGAGCGAAATCCCCGGTCCAAAACCCTGACTCCAATGATGAAAATCTTAGTCCCAAGGATCAAAATCCTGGTCCAAAATCCCGCTCTTAGGGATCAAAATCCTGATCCGAATCCCGATCTCAAATCCCGCTCTCAAAATCTTGATCTCAAGTATCAAAATCCCAGTCTTAAGGATCGAAAATCTTGATTCCAAGGATTTAAAAAATCCCAGTCCAAAATCCCGGTCTCAAGGATCAAAATCCTGCTCTCTCAAAAATCAAAATCCCGGTCTCAAGGATCAAAATCCTGGTCTCAATAACAAATCCCGGTCCAAAATCTTAGTTTCAAGGATCAAAATCTTGGTTCAAAGGATCAAAATACCGGTTCCACGGATCAAAACCTTAGTCTGACGGATCAACATCCTGGTCTCAAGGATCGAAATCCTGCTCTCAAGGATTAAAATCTTAGTCTCAAAGATCAAAATTAATCTCTCAGGTCCCGGTCTAAAATCCTAGTCTTGAGGATCACCATCTCGGCCCAAAGGATCAAAATCCTGGTCTCTCAAGTATCAAAAATTCTGATCTCAAGGATCAAATTACTGATCCTATTGGATCAAATCCAGGTCCAAAATCTTAGTCTCAGGGATCAAAATCCCTGTCTCAGCACCTTTTTCTCAAGAATCGCCATCTCGGTCCGAAATCCCGGCCCAAATTCCTGATGTCAAGGATCAAAATCCTAGTCTCAAAGATCAAATCACGGTTCAAAATCATGGGCCAAAATCATCGTAGGATTGCGGACTTCACGGGGCTGCATACAAAGTCAATTTGGTCATCAATACGAAACCAGCGATTATATTCATGTTGCATCCTGTTCAGATGTGCAGCTATACAGCTCGGGTAAACCAAAACAATTGTAATCATAAAAAAAACTGTACGAGATAATGACTCATAGACTAAGCATTTGTTATGAGCTACAAAAAAACAGTTCAAATATTTCTAAGATCAAAAGCTAATTTGATCATCGATGGGGTTGTAAATCTGTATTTAGAATAATGTTCGTATGCTTTTGGCTATGGATGGGTTAATTTTTTTGATGGGTTTATTGCGATGCTTGGATATTTTTTGCGCGATTATTTAAAGCTTAAGGGTACTGTTTGGAAAACTTAATAGATTTATACGTGATGATGAGTATATGAGAAGATATGTAAATAAATATACACAAATAAAACAAAAAATATGTATATATTTTTAGTTTATTTTATTTAAACTTTTTGCAGTTATAATTTTTGAAGAGCAATCAGCTGGGTTGGAGAAATGATGCTGGGGTTGTAGCTTTTTTGGATGAGGCACCATTAGAGGATGCTGGGAAATGGGGATTGCTTAGCTGTGCTCAGATATAGTATCGAATCCTCTTCAGCTTTTTCTAGGAAGTAGGTTAGGGTGTTTAAATTTTATTGATGCTGGGGTAATTTCGCACCCTTAGAATGAAAGTGACCTAACTCAAAATTCCTGTAACTTCTGATTTTGCAATGAATTGACCTTAAAAAGCGTACTCTAAAACTCTGTGGTAAAAAATATACCGAATCATGAGTAAAAAAGAGATAACCTATAGATCGGTCACTTTGGTTGATCGCGCTATTTATCTATGCATGTTATGTGAAAGAGACCCAGTCAGTATTGCGTCAGAGGTGCTCGCGAGTGAAAGTGTGTTAAAACGACGGATTTCGAAGTGTGGTACTTTATTACAAGCTGTTAAACTGGCTTCTTTTTGATATAAGTCTATTTATTACAAAATATTTATTTGATTTTGTTGACCGTTTTTATATTAAGTCTTATTAAGCCATCAGCATTTTTTGTTATATCTTGCGTCTTAAATAGGCTTATCTCGTAAAAAGTTGTAGAAATACAGATATATTTTTGCAAAAGAGTGACTTAATTTGAAACTGTTTTATATTTAATGTTAAAATATATATTTAAAAACATTTAAATTTAATGTAATGCTGCCAATCTGTCCATAAAATATCAATATATAAATTCACAAACATCTATAATTTTCAATGAAACACGGGAGAGATATATTTACATTTACAATTGCAATTTTTTTGTTCGGTCGCTTTTATTCTAAGGGTGCGATTTGCTTATGACCATTTTAGTGATGAGCGACAATGGTATGAGGTTTGTTATTAACCCTTTAATGCATGATTTTTTTATTTTTAACGAATTAAATATATGTTATGTAAAAAAATAATCTAAACTCGAAAAAAAAATATATAAAAAAAAATATTCCCATTCGTTTTTCCGGAAAATCAGGTTTTCACTATGATGCAGATATGCAACGCTATGCATTTACGGTGTATAAACAATTATGAGTTTATTTAAATGAAAACTAAATTATTTTTTAACGAACTAAAACGGTCTTATCTTTTAATGGAAAAATTCAATACAATATAATAAAACAAACATTACAAACAAATTAAAAGAAACGCATTAACATAAATAATAATTAATTTTCATGAAAAAATGAACATATGTACATATGTGTCGAGTATGTAATGTAAAAAAAGCGGATAATATGAGTATTAATTTATACATACATAGTTATTTTAAGTTGTACTTTTAAAACAAACATATACGTAGGTATTGTAATTTCAAAACATAAGAGGCGAGAAAAGCGCACATTGAAACTTAAGAATGAAAAGCCTTGTAACAATTATTGCTTTTGTTAAAACACAGGGCTGTGTCACATTTTTCACATTTCACATGTGTAGCCATTACAATTTGGTACCTTGCATCGTAGTCTTTTTTCCATATAGACTGGCCAATGCGAGATTTCGTCTTTTCTTATATCAGTCGATGGAACATGGGATTTTGGAAACTTCCTTTTGCGTTCTTGAAGAAGAGCTGATGGTGAGCCGAATGGCCTTCCTGTTATTTTTTGAAGCGAAGTTCCACTTCGGCAAAGAGATTCACCTAAAACTATCCGAAATTCGGAAAGACTGATTGGGACGTCATTGCGAATGTCACAATTTTTTTTGTACAATATCCATGCGTTTACGACAGTGATATCGACCAAATGGTAAAAGATCCGCATATACCATTTGCGGGATTTCATTTTAATTCTACCTCGTCCAATTAAACTGTCAGTTAGGTCAACGCCACCCATATGTTTATTGTACAATGTTTGGACAATCTACGTTAAGGTGCTGTGATTTGGCCCAATCGTATCTTTTAACCGTTCGAATAGGTAGTGCGCCGACGAATGTAGACAATAAGTTTACAGGCTTATTGTCTTTCCAGCAAAGCGTGCAAATGTCAATGTTGTCGATGTTTGCGAAAAATTCAAAAGATTTTCCGCGAAGTTCCTTGGACATTTGTTTGTCTTCCGGAAGCTTGCAATTCGTCAATCTGTTGCGCCGAATAGTTCCAACAGTGTATATACCTTTCTTTGCTAATTCAACAGCCAAAGGAACGGTAGTGTAGTAGTTGTCGAAATAAAGCTTGTGGCCAACATTTACTGGTATACTTCGAGCCAATCTTATAACAACATTAGCACATGCACCTAAGTTTGACTCCGTTGGTAAAATTGCATCAACATGTTCCTTGCCAGTATAAATTTCGAAATTATAAGTAAATCCCGATACACCACTTAAAACAAATAATTTATACCCCCACTTATGCGGCTTGGCAGGCATATACTGTTTCATGTAGCTATTTGCTTTTGTTGCACATATCTGCTCATCAAGAGATAAACATTCTTCGTGAGGGATAGATAAAAATTGTTTGGTAAGATAATTAACTATAGGCCGTATCTTGTGAAGCCTGTCGTGATCTGGACAGTCTTTGGGCAACATGTCGCTATTTTTATTAAAATGCAAGTACCTGCGAATCCTTTCGAATTCATTGATTGTCATGGTACCTAATTTGAATGACGGACATAAGAATGCATATTCCCAGATACTTTCTTATATGAGTGCTTGTTAATAATGCAGGACGTTCTGGAGAAATCTCAATAGAATACCGATTTGATTCTGCTACTATATTATCAATCAATTCACCGGAAAAAAGTAAACAAAATAGCTCAATGGTGTCGATAGTTGCAAACCATCATCAGGTAATGAAGCCATACATTTAAATGAGTATAGTCCTTCATCAAACTGGAAATTATTACGCTTCCATATAATTCGCTTATATTTTTCCTTTAGCTCCGTAATTTCCCTTTTAAAATCTCGTTGGCATGCCGATGAAGTGGATTGCTCTTGTTTATCCTTTAAAATATGAAGAGGGAAACTATCAAGGTCCACCAATTCATTATCTCCGTCTTCTTCTATAGCGTCCTACCTTGTGTTTGTAACAAAATCTTCTGCATCTAACATATGCACAAGAGGACCATTACTCTCAAAATCATCCTCGCTCTCCACCCATTGATCCAAAATTTGTTCTAGTTCCCTATCGGACAAAATTTTCGGCATGCTGAAAAACGAAAAAAGGCTCTAGATATAGTACGTAGTTCTCATGCCCAAAAGCCATGTTTAACATACCGTAAATGCATAATGTTGCAGATATGCATCATACATAGAATACAAAGAAAAAACCTATTTTTACCTATTATATATATATTATTTGTATGCAGATTCAAACTGCATATATAAGAAACAATAAAAAAATTACTTACATGAACTAAAACACTTAATTATTGCACTTTTTAATAAACAAAACGGACAAGATGTGTCCACTTTGGTTGCACTCGGTTTTGTGACTTCAAGTTTGATTTTTTGCTTTAAAACTTATCCACACACCATTTCCAGGAATTGAAAATGATCGTTAAAACAGTCATGGAGCGAACAAGACAAAAATCAAATAGATAACGGTTTCTATTCTCTTATGAGAGCACATATAATAGTATGATGCAGATATGCAACAGTATGCATTAAAGGGTTAATATGGGTTGAGATGCAGGAATTGCTGCAGTCACACGCCAATAATAGTATTGTCGGGGGTAAGACATTGAAAGTGGAAGTGATAAATCTTTTATGGATGTACAAGGTGGCGCAAAAGTTGTCTGGTGGCGCAAAAGTTGTCACCTGATGTTCTTTCGCTGTAATTTTTTTTATGAATGAAAAACGTTGGTTCTGCTTTTGGATTATGTTAATTGGTGTCTTAAGTTTTTTCTGTATAGTTAACTTCACAAATGTCAAAGTAGAATTTACATTTGCCGCCATTTGCAAAAATTATAGCTTCTTCCGATAGGATGATGACTTTTGCGCCACCTTGTATAATGGTTAAGTCTCTATGAGCCAAAAGCTCAAAGCTGGTCTGCTGAACCGATAACTGGTTTGTTCAACAGCTCAAAGCTGGTTTGACTGAGCATAGCTATTTGCATTCGACATCTGAGTCCCAGTTGGAGAATTTTGGAACGCCCATTTTTTTTAAGGCATCCGTCTCAAGGATCAAAATCCCGGTCCAAAATCCTGATCTCAAGGATCGAAAATCCCGATCGAAATCTGAGTCTCAAGGATGAGGGGCACAAGGAATAAAATCTGGGTCTCAAGGATCAAAAGCCCGATCAAAATCTGGGTCAAGGATCAGAAGCAAGAGCTGTTCAAGAGCTTAAAGCTGGTCTGTATAGCTGGTCTGGTAAAGGGCTTAGCTGGTGTGCTTAACCGCCAGCTGGACTGTTTAGCTGATTGGTTTATTAGCTTAGCTGGTATGCTAAAGCGATAGCTGGTCTGTATAGCTGGTCTATTCAACCGATAGCTGGTTTGTTCAACAGCTCAATAGCTTTGGAGCAGTCGACAATACAGCTAAACAATCCGCCGATACCAAAACAAAACGTTTTTGATTCGATAGTCAAGAAAACATTTTTTATTTCAACACACACCAAGCGAAACAGAATGTAACAAAACAAAACGTTTTGTTTTCTTGCTTCATTTGGTGTGTGTTGAAATAAAACAAAATTGAATTCGCGACTTGCTTTTAGTGTTGTTCAACATGTGGTCGGACTCAGACTATTTCTATCCACAGCTTATCAATAGTAACTTCATTAGCATGTTCCTTATCTTTATAAATATAGATAGGGCTTCTTGTCTCAATTAAAAAAATTAACTTTTCTCCATCTACGTCCATATTTGTTAAAATTTGCGCACACAGTAAACCAGAGTATATTCATATGATGAGTAGGGACACTTATATTTTTGACTGAATGATTATTGTAGAGGTTCATAATTTGGTGTAATCATTAACAAAAATAATCAGAAAAACCAGCCATAAACTATTTGAAAAATAAATCAGGTACCACTGCACAGTGCACGTAGTGAAAAGTTACACACAACGAGGATCAAGTCGAAAATTGTAGAGGTTCTTAATTAGGTGTAATCATTAGCAAAACTAATCAGAAAAACCAGCCATAAACCATTTTAAAAATAAATCAGGTATCACTGCACGTAGTGAAAACTTATACATAACGAGGATCAACTCGATGCGTCTAAAAGTAAGAAAAACCCCACAATGTTTTGCAGAAAACAACAGGTCAGCTATCGGCAACGAAGCATGTTTTCTTGTTTTTCTTTTGTTTCTATGTTTCGTTGCATTTGGTGTGTGTTGCCCCATAAGAAAGTAGGCAATTATCGTCAACGACGCCGGGTCGAAACAGTTTTGTTGCATTCGGTGTGTGTTGCTCGTATACAATGGCATGTATTTTCGACAACCACCACCGAAACACTTCGAAACAAAAACCGGTTTTTTGTTTCGTTTTCTTTGGTGTGTGCGCTCTCATAAGAAAAAATGTTCCCTTGTTTCACGAAACAAAAAAAAAACATTTTGCCTTATCCGGTGTGTGTTCAACCTAAGATAACTCTCAATAAAGAAGCTTCCTTAATCCAGCATCATCTCCGCAGTCAATCCATAGAGATTATCAAAGTTTGAAAGTGGAGGGGGAAATGTCATCTCAAAGCGTTTCTTCGAGCGATTATATTCATGTTTCAACATGTTTGCATTTGTCAGGGGAAGGAGTACATTTTTTTTTTAATTGGAGGGAGTACGTTTTTTTTTAGGGCAAGTGTCAGCTGTTTGACTGATAGCTGTCAACTGTATTGCTTGTGCAAGATGTTTAAATTCAGCACACATCCATGCATGCATTCGATAGTGGAAGGGTTGCCTATATAAACTGGGTCACTGGGCAGTGCTTGTTCATTCGAACAGCTGAACAACAGTGGTAAGGGATCGAAAGCTTCTTAAATAAGACCAAAACGATATGATGGATATTGAAGCTTTCATTGAGGAGCATGAGGGTTATAAATTGCCTGTACATGTGGAAAGACTTACGAAACTCCATAATTTCCTGCAGCCCTATATATGAATGGCGAAGACAACTTTAATATATGGAGACCATTATAAAAACTGTCCCTGGGTTCATGACAATTCTGTTGCTGTATCAGATACATGCAATTGTGTATATGTGAATAAACATAGAAAAGAAATAAAAAAGACTTGTCTATTTATATAATAGAATAAAATAGCTTTTTGGTTAATTTTGTTTGGTTTTTTTTATCTTTGAGTAAAAGGACTAGGAATGCACTTTAGTTGGAGGGTTATGACCCCTTTAATCCTGATCATAGCCTCACGCCATTTTTATAATTTTTTTTTGGTTAGATGTGTTGAATTGGATTGGTGTTGAATTAGATTGTTGTTGAATAAATTTGGTGTTGAATAAGATTGGTGTTAATTGGCGTTGAATTGCTGTTAGATTGGTCAAGCTATAAAAATACACAGCTTTTGTTTTCCGTTTTGGTCTCTGAGTGTTCGTCATTATGTTTGAATGTGTGGAATGTAACAAAACATTTAGCCGAGGAAACAGTCTTTTACGCATAAGAAAAGAAGAACACACACAAACAAAGAAAAGGCTAAATCCCTTAAAATAGTAATAAAAATAAAATGTTATCAGTGAGAAAAGCAACGCTGTCAATATGGGAAACTAAAATATATAGTGAATTGGCTTCGGTTCTTGTCATCACAACATGCAAAATAAATACATAATTGAAGTTTAAATAAAATAAATAAACCAACCAACACCTAGCATACTTTTGCTGTTACACTATCGCATTAAAAAACTATAATCCTAGAAGTCAAATAGTTTCTCGAGAAATATAATTGTAGTATATTAGATGTTGTAAAGGAAACACGCACTTTCTAGAGAAATTACCTTTATTATTGATGTTCAAGGCTTCAAAGGTCCAAATAAAACATATATATATATATATATATATATATATATATATATATATATATATATAGGTATAGGCAGATATAGGGCCTAAAACCTAGCTTCTCTAACCACTTTCTTGTGCGAAGTGGAAGGCACCTGCAATTTTAAGCCGAATCCGAACGGCAAATTTGAGAAGCTTCTCATGACAATTGATACTCTTGAATGTTTGTCAGACGTTCGGGCAGTGGAAAAAAGCTCAAGATGTTACTTGGCCCCGGCGAATTGATGCGGCGACCTTTCGATTAGTAGTCCGACAAACTAACTAGCAAAGAAAATAGCTGAACTACATAACGATCATCGCCATCATTTCGTCCTAAGACCACCATTTAACTCTGAGCAGTTGCCGTCATCATTACAGCGACAAACTCGATGGCTTTACCAGAATCTTCATGACTTGCTTTGGGATGGGGGATTCTCAGAATTTAATCATGTTAGGCAATATCTTCAAGAAAATATCCAAAACGCTATTGCTAAGAAAACTAAGAAAACTCAATTGATGCAGGAATTGCTTCAGAACGAAAATGTTGAAGTAATAAATCTTTAAGAAAGTGCTTGCCCCAAATTAATAGATTTAAAGCGTCTCTATCCGAATGAATTAAAATGTTTATTCCACAGCAAGTGCTATGCTTTGCAAAATGTTAACTTTTTAACTAAATTTTTATGTAGAAGCAAATAAAACCAAAGTTTTTTATAATGATTAAAAAAAAGTTCTTATTTTTTGCTGAAATTCTTAACCGATAGCTGGTCTGCTTAACCGATAGCGGTCTGTTCAGCAGCTTAGCTGGTATGCTTAGCCGATGCTTAACCAGCTATACAGACTGGTTTGTTCAACAGTTCAATGATTGTCTGTATAGCTACTTTGTTCCACAGCTCAAAGGTGGTCTGTATAGCTGGTCTATTCAACATCATAAATCTGGTCTGTATAGCTGGTTTGTTCAATAGCTTAAAGCTTGTCTGTATAGCTAATTTGTTCAACAGCTCAAAGCTGATCTGCTTATCCGATAGCTGATTTGTTCAACAGCTCAAAGCTGATCTGCTTGTCATTACTACTCCATACGGTATGACGCGACAACACTAACCTCCAGCCCTCTTTATTAATGAGCTCAGTTGAGACCATTTACTAGTGTTGTGTAGCGTTCCTTTAGAACCGGTGCAAAACAGATATCTAGCCATTGATTTTAAAAATTGCAACTGGAATATGTTTAAGTGCAACGTGAGACGAAAATTGAGGGATTTTGATGAAGATATTACTGATCGATCTCAAATTGACGATGCAGTCCATTTTTTTACATTTGTGGTTCAGGAAAGCATTGACCAATCCGTGCCCAAAAAAGTGAAATCTAGAGACAACGCAAGTTTACTATACTTTGTCCAAGAAAAATTGTCAGTACAGAGAAGATAGGATGTTTGTCTCTCAGTCTGGTAGCAATGACTTACATAAATCGGTCGCTCTTTAAAGCTCGCACAGGGTTGCCGTAGTGTGTATGATAATTCGCCATAAGTCAGAGAGCAATTCTATTACCAACCAACTTCCAATTTAAAATAAAAATATTGTGGAACGATAATAATGGTAAGATAATAATAGGCGCTTTTTTTTAAGTGTATCTCCAGTAGACCAACAAAATATATAAATTTCGTAACACAAAAAAAAAATCAAAACGAAAAATATATCACTGTAATCCAATTTATTCATTATAAATATTGTAAAACATAAAATACTAATTTCTAATATTACTACTCAACTAATCCGATGAGTAATTAAGTCTTTAGTAAGTCTCTTATTTCAGCCATTTTAAATGACTTGTTTTGGCTTGCTACAACCCCTTTCACTTGAGCCCAAACCAATTCTATTGGATTAAGGTCACAGTGATAAGACGGCAAGCGAAGCACTTTATGTCCCGCATTTTGAGCCATTTCATCCACGACGTATGTTTCATACTTGGCTTTGAAACGTTTAACGATTTCAAGCAACTCTGCTTTAACCATATCATCCTCGAAACTTATCGCATTAGACCTCAACCACTTTTTTATTTCATCTTTTCTCGTGGAAGTGGATGGTGCTTTCTGAAATGATAGGAAGCATTGTCCAAAACTATGAAGGAGTTGGGTTCCAGGCGTATTAAAATATCTTTAAAGCATTTCTCGTACACATCAGCGTTCATGTTCTCGTGGTAGTCCCCGGTTTTTCCCGAAATGAAGCATAAAAGTCCTCCATCGACGAAACCTGTGGAACTTCCTCGTTGAGCCAGGTCTCATCAGTAAACGAAAATTTTTCTTTTCTTTTCTCTAATTTTTTTTACCTCGCGTAAATATATTCGTCTCCAAGAAATAATGTTACTTCTTTCCAACAACAGATTCTTTCGCTGACGTTTGACGAATTTAAGTCCGAGATCTTTTTGTAATATTGTATGCAAAGTTGATCTGCTTATTTTTGTTATATTTGCATTTTTTTGTACTTCCAATAAAATCCTGTCTAGCGTTGGAAGGTCATTATCCATAAAAAAAAACTGATGGACTATCTGCCTAATGACCCATTTGGCAAAATCATCGACCTTGCTCTTGATACCGGATTTATCTTTCTTCTTTGGTGGTGAATTGTGGCCTTTGATTGGTTTTTCCGTTAAAAGCTTGTACACAGTTCGTTCCGAAACAGAAAAAATATTAGCTGCATTTCCTACGGCTTCCGATTTACTTTTAAAAAGGCCATAGAATTTTGCAGTTGCATCAACAATTTGATGTTTCTTTTCTACACTTAGATCCTTTGAAGACTTTGTAGCCATGTTTCTCTTTATTCATATAAACAATAAAGTAAACCAATTGCTTAGATGCACTATCAGCGATTCAGATAGCAACCATTGTTTCCGCCTTATAAACACAATCAGGCGATTAGAATAAAAAATTATATAACCACGACGCAATGTCATACACCTAAACAGATGGTAAAAAAAACTGCACTTGTGCAGCTGTACAATACAAATACAATCAAATTAAACCCGAATGGCAACACCCCACATAATAATTCGTTCTCAAAAGCTCCAAAACCGAAAGTTCTTTGACAAAATCCATAGAAAAACCCTTAATGATATGCTTCATTCTAGAGATGGTAATACTCTTCTGATGTGCTTCAGTCACATTCACTGCTTATTTTGGTGGATGATAATAGCAAGCCAGCACAAGACGATCATGCTCAATCCCCATTCGGCTGTGTGGGAGACTGGTTGTGGTGGGTTGCATGCGAATTTTAGGAAAATTACAACAACAATTCGTTGGTATGACAGTGGTTTGGTTTTTATTTCAGTGGCAATTCTTGCGTTTGAGTGCCGCGAGTGCCTCGTAGAAAAAAAGTTCCTCCATAAGGCCTTTACTGACAATTTTTGTTGGATGAGGTATAACATCACGCATGCTAGAACTGATAAAGCTTAAAAACATTCTAAGGTCGAACTGGATTAGAGCTAGAAACTATATTTGCTTCTACGCAATGAAAGCCTCAATGCTCGCATCAAAATTGTAATATTGAATTCCAGAAAACAGGCCTGGAACTATAAACTTCAAGGTTTAGAGAAAGAGAGTAAACCTTTGTGGAACATCGTTAAGGTAATTAAAAAGAAAAGTAAACACATTCCTGCATTCGGGGAGGGGAAATCGATTATGCACAAAAAGCAAAGCTTTAGCCCGCGAGTTTTTTGTAAATCATCATATTTATACCCTATTCTAAGGGTATATTAATTTCGACGCATAGTTTGTAACATACCTTAATATTGCCCGTAGACCCCTAAAAGTTACTATAATTATGATCAGAATCGATAGTAATGTCGATCTAGCCATGTCCGTCCGTCGGCAAAAATTAGGCCTTTAAACTGGGCCTAGAGAGCTGAAATTTTAACCATATACTCTTTAGGGTCCCGAAATAATCAAGTGTACGAATTTTTGAAATCCGCCCACAGACACGCCCACAAACTCAAAAAAACAAAATTTTGGAAAAAACTTAATAATAGAGAATCAAATTACAAAAAGATTTGGTATTTTATTTTGAGATTTAAGATTGCAAAAACAAAAACTGAGTCTACTACACATACTCTAATGTCGATTATTCTAGTGATTCGTTTGCCTATTGCGTAACAAATTCAAAAATTGTTTACAACATGTCCCGCTGGAGACTGGGGTAGGAGGTTGGTGGGGTGGTATAGACGTGCCACAGATGTCGGAGCATACACTGTGATTTGGGGTTGAGGTTAGGTTTACAAAGATGGTTCTCCTTACCCAAAGAGATGATTAAGGGAGCACGTTTCGAAAAATGGGAGAGTATAATCTACTCTAGACTACCAAGCATTTATTGCAGGGCGATCAGCCCTCCTAAAAAGGATAACCCCCATCAAGTTGTATCTCTAATAAAAGAATGTGTGTAGAGATTCCACTCGCCTTGAGATGGTGGGAAGATTAGGTTAGATTGGACGAATTGAAGGGACCTACAATTTTATGCCGACTCCGATTGGCAAGTTTGAGAAGCTTCTCATGACAATTGATATGCTTAGATGTTTGTCAGACTTTTACAAGAGGTAGGGCAGTGGTTCAACCACACTGAGCCACTGCGCCCAGTGAGACGACGGGTATGGGTTATATTCGTTTTAAGCAGAGAGAATCCTTACCACACACCCACCCCAGAGGGGACGAAAATAACCTACCTGTGAGGCGCTAAATACATAAAACCTATGGAAACCTCATCGACTCGCGACCTGGTGCGAGTATCCGGTCTAAGGTCCACGTTACAACAGCATCCCCTCGCTAATTGAAAGCAAATCGCACCGATGGTTGTCTAGTCCTTTGGGATCGCCTTAGCGAATATACATCCTCCGATAGTTCTGTAGTAAATGGGTCGTTAATTGTCGTCGGAGTTTTTATTGGAACATCCGTTGCACGGCTTCGGATATGAGATTCACTGGAATGTATGAGAACTTGCCATGACTCACTAAAAACGTCTTCGTCCTGATTTCTAACAGAAGATGAATCATTATTTTTTTGATTATATAGTATGTACCTATGGAAGGGGAGGGCTGCAGGGTGATTGCCTATGCGGATGATGTTGCTATAGCCGTCTCAGGAAAACACATCAATACCATAAAGGAACTCCTGCAAAACGCTCTTAACAAGCTAACGAGATGGGCTAATCGGTGTGGACTGGGCGTTAACCCCCACAAAACCGAGTTGGTCCTCTTTTCCAGGAAATATAAAATCCCACATATTGACCTTCCCTCTATTAGCGGTACAAGCTTAACTTTCTCTGACGAAGCAAAATTTTTGGGTCTAATCTTCGATAGGAAGTTAAGCTGGAAACCCAATATACAAGAAAGAGTCAAGAAAGCTACAGTAGCACTTTTCTCTTGCAAAAAAGCCATTGGCAACAAGTGGGGTATACAACCCCGCATTACGCATTGGCTATATACAGCGGTGGTTAGACCAATTCTTACTTACGGGGTGGCTGTCTGGTGGACTGCCTGGATATAGCTATAAACCGCGACAAACTGGGCAAAGTCCAGCGTTAAGCGTGTCTGTGCATTAGCGGAGCACTCCGTACAACCCCCTCCGCTGCACTGGACATTCTGTTACACCTGATACCCCTCGACACCTTCAGCATGCAAACAGCGGCTTGTTCCGCTGTCCGCTTAAAAGCTACCTCACAGTGGACCAACAAGAAGATTGGCCACTCCATCATTTTGGACACCTTTAAGTCTCTACCCAGAAACATAGACTACACCATACCCCACCTGCAGTTCAGAAAAAACTTCCAAATCACCATTCCTTCCAGATCATTCTGGGATAATGATGCATTTGGGGAAGATAAATCGATCCACTTCTACACCGACGGATCTAAAACCAGCAATGGGGTAGGTGGGAGCGTTTTCTCAGAAAAGCTAAATCTTAGCCTCTCTTTCCGTCTTCCAGATTATTGTAGCGTGTTCCAGGCGGAAATTTTAGCGATAAAAGAAGCCCTGATGTTACTAAAGAGGAATGTGATATCCTAAAAGGATATCCGTATCTTCTCAGATAGTCAGGCCGCGATTAAGTCCCTGGACTCAGTCTCTTCAAATTCCATCGTAGCCCAAGATTGCCGCTCATCTCTTTCGGAGATGGCGGAGCAGTTCAACATTCACCTCTGTTGGGTGCCGGGACATAGAGACATTCCAGGTAACTGTAGGGCAGACGATCTCGATAAAAAAGGAACCACTTTACCTCTTTTACCTGATAAAAGTTCTTTAGGAATACCAATCGCTACATGCAAACTCTTGTTCAAGCTATCAGCAATCGAGAGAGCAAACCTTAGGTGGACATGTAGCAATACTTGTCTAGCGACTAAGCGGATCAGGCCAAAGCTGGATCTGCGACGCTCTAAGTGTCTAATCTCATTAAACCGACTGCATACTAGCTCGACTATAGGTTTTATCACAGGACACTGCTTAATAGGCAGGCACGCATCCAGACTTGGCGTGCACTCAAACGACTTCTGCAGAAGCTGCATGGACGAGGAGGAGACTATACTTCACCTCCTCCCCACAAAAGAAATCTCCATCTAGGGGACTTCTTGTTCAATGATACAAGCGACTTAGCCAACACTGGCGTTAGAAGTCTTTTGCGCTTCATAAGAAGCTCCTATTGGCTCAACGAGCAGTGAGGGAATCCCCAGATCTGTGTGGTACCACAATGGACCTAATATTGGTCTAAGTGTGTTGGCCTTAGCTGACAGCCACGTCAACCTAACCTAACCCTATGTACCTATAACTTAGCTTATCAGTTCCGGGACTGTAACGGATGCTGATCTGTAGCTAATATTTGGCCGCCGAGGTCGTATTTGATTCACATGTATTCGCCAATTGGCAAATTTTGTTTCGACCAGGAACATACAACGACCCAAGGTTTTCGTAATTTTTTCCTTCACCCAGCTTGGTTTATTCTGATATTGTCGTGCAAATACTCGATCGTTAGTAGAAAACCTGCTGTTTTGGGGAAGAGTAGTAGATATATTTTGTTCCTTCTGGGCCACTAAGGCTCAGGCTCGTGACGTCACCAAGCCCTTTTTCGAGGCTTCGATCTCAAGGACCATAATCCCGGTATCAAGGATAAAAGTCTTGACTTCAAGGAGCGAAATCCCCGGTCCAAAACCCTGACTCCAATGATGAAAATCTTAGTCCCAAGGATCAAAATCCTGGTCCAAAATCCCGCTCTTAGGGATCAAAATCCTGATCCGAATCCCGATCTCAAATCCCGCTCTCAAAATCTTGATCTCAAGTATCAAAATCCCAGTCTTAAGGATCGAAAATCTTGATTCCAAGGATTTAAAAAATCCCAGTCCAAAATCCCGGTCTCAAGGATCAAAATCCTGCTCTCTCAAAAATCAAAATCCCGGTCTCAAGGATCAAAATCCTGGTCTCAATAACAAATCCCGGTCCAAAATCTTAGTTTCAAGGATCAAAATCTTGGTTCAAAGGATCAAAATACCGGTTCCACGGATCAAAACCTTAGTCTGACGGATCAACATCCTGGTCTCAAGGATCGAAATCCTGCTCTCAAGGATTAAAATCTTAGTCTCAAAGATCAAAATTAATCTCTCAGGTCCCGGTCTAAAATCCTAGTCTTGAGGATCACCATCTCGGCCCAAAGGATCAAAATCCTGGTCTCTCAAGTATCAAAAATTCTGATCTCAAGGATCAAATTACTGATCCTATTGGATCAAATCCAGGTCCAAAATCTTAGTCTCAGGGATCAAAATCCCTGTCTCAGCACCTTTTTCTCAAGAATCGCCATCTCGGTCCGAAATCCCGGCCCAAATTCCTGATGTCAAGGATCAAAATCCTAGTCTCAAAGATCAAATCACGGTTCAAAATCATGGGCCAAAATCATCGTAGGATTGCGGACTTCACGGGGCTGCATACAAAGTCAATTTGGTCATCAATACGAAACCAGCGATTATATTCATGTTGCATCCTGTTCAGATGTGCAGCTATACAGCTCGGGTAAACCAAAACAATTGTAATCATAAAAAAAACTGTACGAGATAATGACTCATAGACTAAGCATTTGTTATGAGCTACAAAAAAACAGTTCAAATATTTCTAAGATCAAAAGCTAATTTGATCATCGATGGGGTTGTAAATCTGTATTTAGAATAATGTTCGTATGCTTTTGGCTATGGATGGGTTAATTTTTTTGATGGGTTTATTGCGATGCTTGGATATTTTTTGCGCGATTATTTAAAGCTTAAGGGTACTGTTTGGAAAACTTAATAGATTTATACGTGATGATGAGTATATGAGAAGATATGTAAATAAATATACACAAATAAAACAAAAAATATGTATATATTTTTAGTTTATTTTATTTAAACTTTTTGCAGTTATAATTTTTGAAGAGCAATCAGCTGGGTTGGAGAAATGATGCTGGGGTTGTAGCTTTTTTGGATGAGGCACCATTAGAGGATGCTGGGAAATGGGGATTGCTTAGCTGTGCTCAGATATAGTATCGAATCCTCTTCAGCTTTTTCTAGGAAGTAGGTTAGGGTGTTTAAATTTTATTGATGCTGGGGTAATTTCGCACCCTTAGAATGAAAGTGACCTAACTCAAAATTCCTGTAACTTCTGATTTTGCAATGAATTGACCTTAAAAAGCGTACTCTAAAACTCTGTGGTAAAAAATATACCGAATCATGAGTAAAAAAGAGATAACCTATAGATCGGTCACTTTGGTTGATCGCGCTATTTATCTATGCATGTTATGTGAAAGAGACCCAGTCAGTATTACGTCAGAGGTGCTCGCGAGTGAAAGTGTGTTAAAACGACGGATTTCGAAGTGTGGTACTTTATTACAAGCTGTTAAACTGGCTTCTTTTTGATATAAGTCTATTTATTACAAAATATTTATTTGATTTTGTTGACCGTTTTTATATTAAGTCTTATTAAGCCATCAGCATTTTTTGTTATATCTTGCGTCTTAAATAGGCTTATCTCGTAAAAAGTTGTAGAAATACAGATATATTTTTGCAAAAGAGTGACTTAATTTGAAACTGTTTTATATTTAATGTTAAAATATATATTTAAAAACATTTAAATTTAATGTAATGCTGCCAATCTGTCCATAAAATATCAATATATAAATTCACAAACATCTATAATTTTCAATGAAACACGGGAGAGATATATTTACATTTACAATTGCAATTTTTTTGTTCGGTCGCTTTTATTCTAAGGGTGCGATTTGCTTATGACCATTTTAGTGATGAGCGACAATGGTATGAGGTTTGTTATTAATATGGGTTGAGATGCAGGAATTGCTGCAGTCACACGCCAATAATAGTATTGTCGGGGGTACGACATTGAAAGTGGAAGTGATAAATCTTTTATGGATGTACAAGGTGGCGCAAAAGTTGTCTGGTGGCGCAAAAGTTGTCACCTGATGTTCTTTCGCTGTAATTTTTTTTATGAATGAAAAACGTTGGTTCTGCTTTTGGATTATGTTAATTGGTGTCTTAAGTTTTTTCTGTATAGTTAACTTCACAAATGTCAAAGTAGAATTTACATTTGCCGCCATTTGCAAAAATTATAGCTTCTTCCGATAGGATGATGACTTTTGCGCCACCTTGTATAATGGTTAAGTCTCTATGAGCCAAAAGCTCAAAGCTGGTCTGCTGAACCGATAACTGGTTTGTTCAACAGCTCAAAGCTGGTTTGACTGAGCATAGCTATTTGCATTCGACATCTGAGTCCCAGTTGGAGAATTTTGGAACGCCCATTTTTTTTAAGGCATCCGTCTCAAGGATCAAAATCCCGGTCCAAAATCCTGATCTCAAGGATCGAAAATCCCGATCGAAATCTGAGTCTCAAGGATGAGGGGCACAAGGAATAAAATCTGGGTCTCAAGGATCAAAAGCCCGATCAAAATCTGGGTCAAGGATCAGAAGCAAGAGCTGTTCAAGAGCTTAAAGCTGGTCTGTATAGCTGGTCTGGTAAAGGGCTTAGCTGGTGTGCTTAACCGCCAGCTGGACTGTTTAGCTGATTGGTTTATTAGCTTAGCTGGTATGCTAAAGCGATAGCTGGTCTGTATAGCTGGTCTATTCAACCGATAGCTGGTTTGTTCAACAGCTCAATAGCTTTGGAGCAGTCGACAATACAGCTAAACAATCCGCCGATACCAAAACAAAACGTTTTTGATTCGATAGTCAAGAAAACATTTTTTATTTCAACACACACCAAGCGAAACAGAATGTAACAAAACAAAACGTTTTGTTTTCTTGCTTCATTTGGTGTGTGTTGAAATAAAACAAAATTGAATTCGCGACTTGCTTTTAGTGTTGTTCAACATGTGGTCGGACTCAGACTATTTCTATCCACAGCTTATCAATAGTAACTTCATTAGCATGTTCCTTATCTTTATAAATATAGATAGGGCTTCTTGTCTCAATTAAAAAAATTAACTTTTCTCCATCTACGTCCATATTTGTTAAAATTTGCGCACACAGTAAACCAGAGTATATTCATATGATGAGTAGGGACACTTATATTTTTGACTGAATGATTATTGTAGAGGTTCATAATTTGGTGTAATCATTAACAAAAATAATCAGAAAAACCAGCCATAAACTATTTGAAAAATAAATCAGGTACCACTGCACAGTGCACGTAGTGAAAAGTTACACACAACGAGGATCAAGTCGAAAATTGTAGAGGTTCTTAATTAGGTGTAATCATTAGCAAAACTAATCAGAAAAACCAGCCATAAACCATTTTAAAAATAAATCAGGTATCACTGCACGTAGTGAAAACTTATACATAACGAGGATCAACTCGATGCGTCTAAAAGTAAGAAAAACCCCACAATGTTTTGCAGAAAACAACAGGTCAGCTATCGGCAACGAAGCATGTTTTCTTGTTTTTCTTTTGTTTCTATGTTTCGTTGCATTTGGTGTGTGTTGCCCCATAAGAAAGTAGGCAATTATCGTCAACGACGCCGGGTCGAAACAGTTTTGTTGCATTCGGTGTGTGTTGCTCGTATACAATGGCATGTATTTTCGACAACCACCACCGAAACACTTCGAAACAAAAACCGGTTTTTTGTTTCGTTTTCTTTGGTGTGTGCGCTCTCATAAGAAAAAATGTTCCCTTGTTTCACGAAACAAAAAAAAAACATTTTGCCTTATCCGGTGTGTGTTCAACCTAAGATAACTCTCAATAAAGAAGCTTCCTTAATCCAGCATCATCTCCGCAGTCAATCCATAGAGATTATCAAAGTTTGAAAGTGGAGGGGGAAATGTCATCTCAAAGCGTTTCTTCGAGCGATTATATTCATGTTTCAACATGTTTGCATTTGTCAGGGGAAGGAGTACATTTTTTTTTTAATTGGAGGGAGTACGTTTTTTTTTAGGGCAAGTGTCAGCTGTTTGACTGATAGCTGTCAACTGTATTGCTTGTGCAAGATGTTTAAATTCAGCACACATCCATGCATGCATTCGATAGTGGAAGGGTTGCCTATATAAACTGGGTCACTGGGCAGTGCTTGTTCATTCGAACAGCTGAACAACAGTGGTAAGGGATCGAAAGCTTCTTAAATAAGACCAAAACGATATGATGGATATTGAAGCTTTCATTGAGGAGCATGAGGGTTATAAATTGCCTGTACATGTGGAAAGACTTACGAAACTCCATAATTTCCTGCAGCCCTATATATGAATGGCGAAGACAACTTTAATATATGGAGACCATTATAAAAACTGTCCCTGGGTTCATGACAATTCTGTTGCTGTATCAGATACATGCAATTGTGTATATGTGAATAAACATAGAAAAGAAATAAAAAAGACTTGTCTATTTATATAATAGAATAAAATAGCTTTTTGGTTAATTTTGTTTGGTTTTTTTTATCTTTGAGTAAAAGGACTAGGAATGCACTTTAGTTGGAGGGTTATGACCCCTTTAATCCTGATCATAGCCTCACGCCATTTTTATAATTTTTTTTTGGTTAGATGTGTTGAATTGGATTGGTGTTGAATTAGATTGTTGTTGAATAAATTTGGTGTTGAATAAGATTGGTGTTAATTGGCGTTGAATTGCTGTTAGATTGGTCAAGCTATAAAAATACACAGCTTTTGTTTTCCGTTTTGGTCTCTGAGTGTTCGTCATTATGTTTGAATGTGTGGAATGTAACAAAACATTTAGCCGAGGAAACAGTCTTTTACGCATAAGAAAAGAAGAACACACACAAACAAAGAAAAGGCTAAATCCCTTAAAATAGTAATAAAAATAAAATGTTATCAGTGAGAAAAGCAACGCTGTCAATATGGGAAACTAAAATATATAGTGAATTGGCTTCGGTTCTTGTCATCACAACATGCAAAATAAATACATAATTGAAGTTTAAATAAAATAAATAAACCAACCAACACCTAGCATACTTTTGCTGTTACACTATCGCATTAAAAAACTATAATCCTAGAAGTCAAATAGTTTCTCGAGAAATATAATTGTAGTATATTAGATGTTGTAAAGGAAACACGCACTTTCTAGAGAAATTACCTTTATTATTGATGTTCAAGGCTTCAAAGGTCCAAATAAAACATATATATATATATATATATATATATATATATATATATATATATATAGGTATAGGCAGATATAGGGCCTAAAACCTAGCTTCTCTAACCACTTTCTTGTGCGAAGTGGAAGGCACCTGCAATTTTAAGCCGAATCCGAACGGCAAATTTGAGAAGCTTCTCATGACAATTGATACTCTTGAATGTTTGTCAGACGTTCGGGCAGTGGAAAAAAGCTCAAGATGTTACTTGGCCCCGGCGAATTGATGCGGCGACCTTTCGATTAGTAGTCCGACAAACTAACTAGCAAAGAAAATAGCTGAACTACATAACGATCATCGCCATCATTTCGTCCTAAGACCACCATTTAACTCTGAGCAGTTGCCGTCATCATTACAGCGACAAACTCGATGGCTTTACCAGAATCTTCATGACTTGCTTTGGGATGGGGGATTCTCAGAATTTAATCATGTTAGGCAATATCTTCAAGAAAATATCCAAAACGCTATTGCTAAGAAAACTAAGAAAACTCAATTGATGCAGGAATTGCTTCAGAACGAAAATGTTGAAGTAATAAATCTTTAAGAAAGTGCTTGCCCCAAATTAATAGATTTAAAGCGTCTCTATCCGAATGAATTAAAATGTTTATTCCACAGCAAGTGCTATGCTTTGCAAAATGTTAACTTTTTAACTAAATTTTTATGTAGAAGCAAATAAAACCAAAGTTTTTTATAATGATTAAAAAAAAGTTCTTATTTTTTGCTGAAATTCTTAACCGATAGCTGGTCTGCTTAACCGATAGCGGTCTGTTCAGCAGCTTAGCTGGTATGCTTAGCCGATGCTTAACCAGCTATACAGACTGGTTTGTTCAACAGTTCAATGATTGTCTGTATAGCTACTTTGTTCCACAGCTCAAAGGTGGTCTGTATAGCTGGTCTATTCAACATCATAAATCTGGTCTGTATAGCTGGTTTGTTCAATAGCTTAAAGCTTGTCTGTATAGCTAATTTGTTCAACAGCTCAAAGCTGATCTGCTTATCCGATAGCTGATTTGTTCAACAGCTCAAAGCTGATCTGCTTGTCATTACTACTCCATACGGTATGACGCGACAACACTAACCTCCAGCCCTCTTTATTAATGAGCTCAGTTGAGACCATTTACTAGTGTTGTGTAGCGTTCCTTTAGAACCGGTGCAAAACAGATATCTAGCCATTGATTTTAAAAATTGCAACTGGAATATGTTTAAGTGCAACGTGAGACGAAAATTGAGGGATTTTGATGAAGATATTACTGATCGATCTCAAATTGACGATGCAGTCCATTTTTTTACATTTGTGGTTCAGGAAAGCATTGACCAATCCGTGCCCAAAAAAGTGAAATCTAGAGACAACGCAAGTTTACTATACTTTGTCCAAGAAAAATTGTCAGTACAGAGAAGATAGGATGTTTGTCTCTCAGTCTGGTAGCAATGACTTACATAAATCGGTCGCTCTTTAAAGCTCGCACAGGGTTGCCGTAGTGTGTATGATAATTCGCCAT
This sequence comes from Portevinia maculata, assembly GCA_949715645.1. Lineage (NCBI taxonomy): Eukaryota > Metazoa > Arthropoda > Insecta > Diptera > Syrphidae > Portevinia > Portevinia maculata. The sequence continues at coordinate 150,751,722 of OX454526.1, forward strand.
AAGTCAGAGAGCAATTCTATTACCAACCAACTTCCAATTTAAAATAAAAATATTGTGGAACGATAATAATGGTAAGATAATAATAGGCGCTTTTTTTTAAGTGTATCTCCAGTAGACCAACAAAATATATAAATTTCGTAACACAAAAAAAAAATCAAAACGAAAAATATATCACTGTAATCCAATTTATTCATTATAAATATTGTAAAACATAAAATACTAATTTCTAATATTACTACTCAACTAATCCGATGAGTAATTAAGTCTTTAGTAAGTCTCTTATTTCAGCCATTTTAAATGACTTGTTTTGGCTTGCTACAACCCCTTTCACTTGAGCCCAAACCAATTCTATTGGATTAAGGTCACAGTGATAAGACGGCAAGCGAAGCACTTTATGTCCCGCATTTTGAGCCATTTCATCCACGACGTATGTTTCATACTTGGCTTTGAAACGTTTAACGATTTCAAGCAACTCTGCTTTAACCATATCATCCTCGAAACTTATCGCATTAGACCTCAACCACTTTTTTATTTCATCTTTTCTCGTGGAAGTGGATGGTGCTTTCTGAAATGATAGGAAGCATTGTCCAAAACTATGAAGGAGTTGGGTTCCAGGCGTATTAAAATATCTTTAAAGCATTTCTCGTACACATCAGCGTTCATGTTCTCGTGGTAGTCCCCGGTTTTTCCCGAAATGAAGCATAAAAGTCCTCCATCGACGAAACCTGTGGAACTTCCTCGTTGAGCCAGGTCTCATCAGTAAACGAAAATTTTTCTTTTCTTTTCTCTAATTTTTTTTACCTCGCGTAAATATATTCGTCTCCAAGAAATAATGTTACTTCTTTCCAACAACAGATTCTTTCGCTGACGTTTGACGAATTTAAGTCCGAGATCTTTTTGTAATATTGTATGCAAAGTTGATCTGCTTATTTTTGTTATATTTGCATTTTTTTGTACTTCCAATAAAATCCTGTCTAGCGTTGGAAGGTCATTATCCATAAAAAAAACTGATGGACTATCTGCCTAATGACCCATTTGGCAAAATCATCGACCTTGCTCTTGATACCGGATTTATCTTTCTTCTTTGGTGGTGAATTGTGGCCTTTGATTGGTTTTTCCGTTAAAAGCTTGTACACAGTTCGTTCCGAAACAGAAAAAATATTAGCTGCATTTCCTACGGCTTCCGATTTACTTTTAAAAAGGCCATAGAATTTTGCAGTTGCATCAACAATTTGATGTTTCTTTTCTACACTTAGATCCTTTGAAGACTTTGTAGCCATGTTTCTCTTTATTCATATAAACAATAAAGTAAACCAATTGCTTAGATGCACTATCAGCGATTCAGATAGCAACCATTGTTTCCGCCTTATAAACACAATCAGGCGATTAGAATAAAAAATTATATAACCACGACGCAATGTCATACACCTAAACAGATGGTAAAAAAAACTGCACTTGTGCAGCTGTACAATACAAATACAATCAAATTAAACCCGAATGGCAACACCCCACATAATAATTCGTTCTCAAAAGCTCCAAAACCGAAAGTTCTTTGACAAAATCCATAGAAAAACCCTTAATGATATGCTTCATTCTAGAGATGGTAATACTCTTCTGATGTGCTTCAGTCACATTCACTGCTTATTTTGGTGGATGATAATAGCAAGCCAGCACAAGACGATCATGCTCAATCCCCATTCGGCTGTGTGGGAGACTGGTTGTGGTGGGTTGCATGCGAATTTTAGGAAAATTACAACAACAATTCGTTGGTATGACAGTGGTTTGGTTTTTATTTCAGTGGCAATTCTTGCGTTTGAGTGCCGCGAGTGCCTCGTAGAAAAAAAGTTCCTCCATAAGGCCTTTACTGACAATTTTTGTTGGATGAGGTATAACATCACGCATGCTAGAACTGATAAAGCTTAAAAACATTCTAAGGTCGAACTGGATTAGAGCTAGAAACTATATTTGCTTCTACGCAATGAAAGCCTCAATGCTCGCATCAAAATTGTAATATTGAATTCCAGAAAACAGGCCTGGAACTATAAACTTCAAGGTTTAGAGAAAGAGAGTAAACCTTTGTGGAACATCGTTAAGGTAATTAAAAAGAAAAGTAAACACATTCCTGCATTCGGGGAGGGGAAATCGATTATGCACAAAAAGCAAAGCTTTAGCCCGCGAGTTTTTTGTAAATCATCATATTTATACCCTATTCTAAGGGTATATTAATTTCGACGCATAGTTTGTAACATACCTTAATATTGCCCGTAGACCCCTAAAAGTTACTATAATTATGATCAGAATCGATAGTAATGTCGATCTAGCCATGTCCGTCCGTCGGCAAAAATTAGGCCTTTAAACTGGGCCTAGAGAGCTGAAATTTTAACCATATACTCTTTAGGGTCCCGAAATAATCAAGTGTACGAATTTTTGAAATCCGCCCACAGACACGCCCACAAACTCAAAAAAACAAAATTTTGGAAAAAATCGTTTTTTGAGCTAGAAAGCTGAAATGTGTAAATATTTTCAAAATCCCCCCACTACGCTCACAATTTAAAATCAACTTTTTTTGCAAATCCAAAGTTTGAGCTAGGGAGCTGAAATTTATAATATATATTCTCTAGGGGGCCTTTTATGCTCATGTGTTAATATTTTCAAAATCCGCCTACTGACACGCCCACAATTTTTTTTTTTTTTTGAAAATTCAAAGTTTGAGCTAGGGAGCTGAAATTTATAATATATACTCTCTTTATGCTAATGTGTTAATTTTTTTTAAATCCGCCTACTGACACGCCCACAATTAAATAAAACATTTTATTGAAAAACCAAAGTTTGAGCTAGGGAGCGTTTTATTACAAAAGCTTCGTTTTTATACCCTATTCTAAGGGTATATTAATTTTGACGCATAGTTTGTAACATACCTTAATATTGCCCGTAGACCCCTAAAAGTTACTATATTTATGATCAGCATCGATAGTAATGTCGATCTAGCCATGTCCGTCCGTCCGTCCGTCCGTCTCTCGGCAAAAATTAGGCCTTTAAACTGGACCTAGAGAGCTGAAATTTTAACCATATACTCTCTAGGGTCCCGAAATAATCAAGTTTACGAATTTTTGAAATCCGCCCATAGACACGCCCACAAACTCAAAAAAACAAAATTTTGGAAAAATCGAATTTTGAGCTAGAAAGCTGAAATTTTTTATATTTTATCTATGACTCCTAAAACTGCTCGGGATATTTTCAAATTTTCGAATTTTCAAAATCCGCCCACTGACACGCCCACAAATAAATAAAATAATTTTTTTATACCCTATTCTAAGGGTATATTAATTTTTGAAAATCCAAAGTTTGAGCTAGGGAGCTGAAATTTATAATATATACTCTCTATGGGCCCTTTATGCTCATGTGTTAATTTTTTTTAAATCCGCCTACTGACACGCCCACAATTAAATAAAACAATTTTATTGAAACACCCAAGTTTGAGCTAGGGAGCGTTTTTTTTTTGATAAAATCCTTTAAATGTTATATAACAAAATATGTACAGCGTTCTTAACAATTCAACCATACTTAGACTTTTGTCACGCCCACTTATGAGGGATAGGAATAAGAATAGGGTATCCAACAGTTCGCCCAAGCGGACTGTAGCCCGTCCCTATGTTTTTTGATAAAATCCTTTAAATTATACTCTATTTATAATTATAACTATAATTATATGTAGAGCGTTCTTAACAATTCAACCATACTAAGACTTTCGTCACACCCACTTATGAGGGATAGGAATAAGAATAGGGTATCCAACAGTTCGCCCAAGCGGACTGTAGCCCGTCCCTATTTATTTATTTATTTTTTTTTTCTTCGAGGGTAGGTGGAAATCTTGCAAGACACTAGTGAAGCTTGTAGTGTGAGGCCGCCACCCATTAAAACCACCTCCCTTTTTATTTACGACTGAGTTGAAACTCATTTAGAAAATTCTACTTTAATGTATTTGAGAACGGTTGGTGGGATATCAATGGCTAGTCCCGAAGATATTTAAATGTACTGTTCTGTGTTGAGTGTGGGATCAGTATGAATACCACTTAAAAATGATCACTTTTATCTGCAAACTGTTAAATTAATTAAAAATCCTTTGTTCTTTTGAACAACGTTATAATAATCTTTATTCTTTTGTTCTTCTATATATATACAAAATTGCGTTAGAAGATATACATTATTTATCTTGTGAAAACTGTTTACTTTATGTATTATTTGACATGTTTTCAGTGCTAAAAACCAGTGTTGCCGTTTGCAATATGAAACGTAATAATAGTATAACAAAATATTTATGAGATGTTTCAATCGAGTTGATATAATTTTCATCTGTCGTCAACATTCTCCCCCGCCGTGAACGCAGTTGACCTTCGATGTCATTAATCCCTTAGTTCGCTGCTTCAGTGCCAACCCTGGTGTGTAGTCTGCCTTTTGATAGTTAAATAGTGTCCTCTCACGACATGTAAAGACAAACCATATTAGTTATTTGAAAACAGACATGCAAAAAAGTAACAACAACATAAAACATAACAATCAAAAAACATAATACTTGCAATGAATGCATATCATCTGCTCCGGTTCCGCCCAAGCACAATGCTGGTGAGCGAGTTTTGTTGTTTTCGTTTTCCTCTTTACGGCTTCTTCTTCTTCGTTGGCTATGATGACCTTTTGTTGTAATCGCGTTTGTAAATTTTCATTGACAATGGACTCGCTGTTCGCTGGAGTTATTATATTTTTTTTTTTAATTTATAGTGTAATTTAATCGTGCGTTTTGAATTGTGGCGTAGGAGAAATGTAAGTATTTGTTATTATATTTCATATTTAAATTGGTGAATTGTTGTTTTATTTTGTATTGCAGATATTATTTTTGTTTTCATTGTGTGTGTGTGAATTCAATCGCGAGCTGAGCTTTTTCGTTTGTTATGATTTTCCTTGGTTTGTTTTTACTATGTTTGTTTACAAATCGGGTTTTATTTTTGTTGAGTTACGTTATGTGGTAAGTGTATTTTTCAAACCAATATATTATGAAGTGTTCATATTGGATATTGTTTTGCAGATATATAGTGATACGTAGTATTTTCTATGAGTGCATACTGATACATTGGAAGTGGACATAGAATATGTCATGATATATTTTTTTTGCATCAAGGAAGCTTACCATACGATGTATTTTGAGTAACAATCAAAACAATGAGTTAAATTAATTTTTTGGAATTATGAATAACGACTGTGTTGATTTAGCTTTTAAGTATTGAAGAATAAATGTTGATTTTATATATTGTGTAAGAAATGATGAGTAAATAGATTGGTTGTTTTGAAGTGTTGGGATTTTTATTTTATTACAGTTGAATGTGTTGAGTAAAAACAATCACCCCTATCGTGGAATCCGTCGTATCTGAGATTCACTTCACTTATTCGATTCACGTGAACAGAAAATCTCTATCGTGGGATCCGTCGGATACTCTCCCTTACCGACCACTTTTGGTGATTAGGAAATTCAATTGTGACAGCTCATTTCAAACACATTTGTATTGTAAAAATTAAATTCAGTAAAAATAAAATAAAAACTGCGGATGTCAAATGCATGGATAGATTCGATCCGTTACCGACATGTGGATGGTTCACGTCTGCGGATTACACGATGCAAATTGTTCACTATTAGCGGATCGTTCCCCCCGGCGGATTCCACGATAGGGGTGAATGTTTTTTTATTGAATATTCACCCCTATCGTGGAATCCGTCGGATCTGAGATTCACTTCACTTATTCGATTCACGTGAACAGAAAATTGCTATCGTGAGATCCGTCGGATACTCTCCCTTACCGACCACTATTGGTGAATAGGGAATTCAAAATTCAATTGTGGCAGCTCATTTCGAACACATTTGTTTTGTTAAAATTATCTCATTCACGTTACCGACATGTGGATGGTTCACGTCTGAGAATTGCACGATGCAAACTGTTCACTATTAGCGGATCGTTCCCCCCGACGGATTCCACGATAGGGGTGATTATATTATGACGGGTTGAGGTTTTTTATTCTGTTGTGTTGACTGTTATTAAATTGTGTTGAATTTAATGTTGTGTTGGATTGAATATTATTGTATAGTGTTGAATTTTATGTTGTGTTGGGTTGATTTTTTTTTTTTTTTTTGTATTGGGTTAAATCTTAGGTGGTTGGGTGGGTGTGAATCGGGTAGGTGCTGATTGGCATCAACCTGGCGGTGCCCAGCTGTTGTAACTTTTCATACGCATCAATTGTACTTATTTAACCTCCTAGTGGTAACCACCGGGTACTGGTCTCCCCATCCAGGCGCGACTTGCTGAACTTATAAGCGCGAGTGTTGAACGCGAAGAAAATAGCAACACTATAATGCTCTCTAGGAAAGGCTGACTGAACGAGTCTCACAAATCTTACATGAGCTCCTCAGAAAGAGGACGACGTGCAGCGGATGAATTCATTAGACTGAATCAACGGTGTCGGCAACAGTCAAGATGACAGCTACCTTACTTGAGCTACTTCGACATATTTGGAGCTGAGGTAAGTGAGGACACTTTCAGGACTAGTCAGGGTCCTGAAACAGACATGGTGGCGGATGAACCCTTTGTTGCGGTCAAATTTCCCGCAACAAGGGCCATTCTCGTGTTCCCTTGACCCTCCTTGTAATTTCCCTCTTTTATCGGTCTGCGTCCCCACGGTCTGAAGAAGTGGAGGGGCAACCATGGCGCCATCAGCCATTGGTCCACGTTTCTAGAGCCTTGGGGAGCAACCACCACAGGTGGCTTGAAGGGCAGGAGGCCCAAACCAAAAGAAGCGTTGGACTCGAACACAGACGGGCGGTCTGTGGATACAGAACTGGGGGAACTAACGACAGACGGGCGGCCTGGGAAATCCGACACAGATGGATGGTCTGTGCACACCAATACAGACGGACGGTCTGGGGAAAATGATGACAGACGGACGGTCTGAAAAGGCGGAGGGCAAGCTCAATGCACTCTGCAACCAGACGGACAGTCTGCAACGGCAGGGTGGGACTAACGCAACACACCAAAACATGCACCCTGCACATTCAAATGAGATTCGCGGGCGCGGACGGACGGTCCGGGTAGTCAAAGGCCCAAATGCGAATAAAGATCTACCACTGACACGGTAGTGAGCCACGTTCGATGAGGGAAGGGATGACGCTCCCTTTCGATCCAACTCCGTCGTGGGAGCACCGAAGGAGCAGCAGAGACGTGCGGGCGGGCGGCCCTGTAAAACACCCTCACGACACACGAGCGGCACAAAACGTGATACACTTAAATCACGCTGAAAGAAAACAGCAATCGCCACCGTACCGGCGATTACACTAAAACAAACAAACTCAAACACATCACGGTGAAACTGAGAAGGGGTGACGGTAGACGAACATCCCAGTCAATAATAATAATATTTGCATGTCTTGGGACTTTTCCGAGACTTAAATGGAACGATGGTCGCGAGCCCAACATAAATTAAACTTATGTAAGGGATGGCCCACGATCTGCATGTCCCTTTGCCCAAAATCTGCGCACGATTCCACCGAGGTAGAATAGGGAAATAATTTAGAATTCAAACAAAATTTTCTTACCAACTCCTTTGATTTTCCGCTCGCGAATGGTTTCTGGGTATGGTCCTAGGGATGGTCATCTTGGAAAAGATTTCCATTCTCCGCATCCTGCACTGATTTATGAGTTCTGTGCTTTTTTGTGGGGATATTATTAGGAAAATAACTAAATAACGTTCTGCAGTCGGCATGTTGTCGAAAAACTAGCTCCTTGCTCGAATACATTTTGTTTACTTCGCGATCTGTCAAAAAGGGTATGGGCTGAATAAAGGCAGATCCAAGGTCGGTCGGAGGGTTCGTTCATTACTGGAGAGTTAGAGTAATGGGCGAATTCACTGAGTGAAAGGTCGCCTGAAGGGCGTGAGAACATTAGCGGGTTCATGTCAGCGCACTGATGTGAGAGTACGTAGTGCAGCAGAAGAGGACATGGACCGCCAAATGGTCTAAGTATGTGTGAGAATGGGGGAGTAGGAAACAGTTGACCACTCCAGCGCCACAGCTGAATGGTCTTGTTGAACTGTCGTTGGCTCTGCTTCCCCATGTATGTATGCATGTGTGAGTGAGGATGCCGGCCGACGAAATGGACAAAGCCAGCTGGAAGATCACTTCTTGGTTGACCAGGCAGAAAGTCAGTGGAAGTTTTTGTTATCGCCCAGAAGGGACTTTGGGATAATATAAAAAGTAAAGAAACTTATTCGAGGAAAGAGATAGGCGGCAGGGAAAGTCAATATCGCTCAGGATAATTGCGGGAACAGGAAGACTTTTGTCAAGGCGGGATCATACCCACCCATTTGAGGGACGAAGAGGAAAAGGAGTTGAAGGATCTCACTTAATAAAAAGCTAAGTACTTTGTGTAATTTTTATAGTATAGTTAGTAGGAGTGTTAGGTTTTAAAGTGGAAAAATTAGTGATCTCAGTAGTATCGTGCCTCCGAAAATTCCCGGTATACTACGGGACACGCGACCCGTTAATTTTGAATATTTTCCATCGTTCGGGAAAAGCAATCGTGAGTCATTCTGGGACTTTGATTCCCAATCGGCTGTGAAGTAAACCCCAATAAAATTTGCCGTACTCCAACGGAGTTTTATAACGTCGTGGAAAAAAAAATCTTGCATTTCTTTTTGTGGTTTTTCGTTCGTTTCTGGTTGTATTTCTCTGGTTTCACAATTCAAATTAAAATTGTGTGGCGCCCATTTTTGTTTAACTATTTTTCAGCCCCGTGATTAATCGTAAATTAAACAACACAGTAAGTACCTGCGTTTTCTTTTGGTGCGATTCACCAAACATTATTTCCTTATTACCTGAACCCACCCCTTGCTGAGCTACCGGGAAATCAGCATATACTTGCTGATTGTTGCACTCGCGCTCTTCATACATTCCATATTCACATTTCGCATTTGTTTCGTTGACAGTTCGGTTAATCTCTTTTTCGGCGGTGGCGGCCGCAATTTTGCTATTAATTTATTTCGTTTGTTTCCGCCAAATAAAAGTAAATTGAGTAGTTTGCCCGCGAATAATTAATAATAATTTAAAGTGCAACAAGTTGGCGCCCAACGTGGGGCTTTTTGTGATTTTTCCTTTTTTTTGGTCTTGTTCGCGCGAGTTAAGTAGTCAATGCCGAGCGAGAGTAAAAAAAACAATTAATTCTTTTTATTTTTATTATTTCGCTTTATTGGTTTGGCCACTGTCGACCTTACGTGTCTTTAAACAATTAATACTTAATTAGCTTAATCTACGTTAGAGACAACCCGCCGTCCTTAGCGTCGCTGCAGTTGTCAATAACAGAATACGTATTATTTGCGGGTGGCAACAGGTGCAGTAGTAGTGTATTCGCTTACTGAATGGAAGGTCGTGCGTTCGAATCCCGGCCAAGTCCACTACTTTATATCGAATACATGAAATCGTAATCGCCCTAAGCATCTTAGACACCACCCGTGGAGAAAAACCCTACAACTGCACCCAAACACTTCTTTCATATCTCTCTATTCTTTCTAATAGTACGTAGCACCCAAAAAGCATGCAATGAAATGCGATAGTGCTGCTTGCTGTTAAACACAAATGCTTACGCTGTGTTACGCACTATAAGGGTACTGTAACAACAGAAAAAATCCCTTTAGCGTAAGCAAATTATAAAAAATAAAAAAAAAAAAAAAATAAAACTGGTCCCTGGTTTCCGCATTTGCTTTCCGTTTTATACTCGTTTTCTGATGACGCTGCGTTATTGCCTTGACCTATATTCATGGTGTGGTCATCGATCGGGGAAGTAATCGCTGATCGATATGTTTGGTTTGCAGTTTGTGGTTGATTGCTGCAATTCGCTGAGTTAGCGTGTGGTGTTGTTAGGTTAGGTTAGGTTAGGTTTATGTGGCTGTCGGAAGAAGCCGACACACTTAGACCAATTTAAGTCGATTGTGATACCACGTACATATAATTATCTACCTCAACTCTGTAGATGGGACTGGCCAACGACACGCGGTTGTTCTCAAACGGTCCCCCATCTACGTACTAACCGCGCCCAACGTCGTTTAATTACGGTGATCTGATGAGAACCGATTAACTCGATGTGGTATGGTCGTTGGTTAAGTCTGGTGTTGTTGCTTTGGCTGGTTTTGGGGGCACGACCGTTGTGTTTGGATATGTCGTTGCGTTTAGGTATGTTACTCCTCCTCGGTTTAGATAAGAATTCTCCTGAATTCCATTACTTATATGTTTGGATATTTTGTAGTATTTATGACAATAGTATGTTGACAATATTGATATACATATTATTATTATTACTATGCTTAAGTTTATGCTATATGAAATCATTTTATGTAATTGTAATTCTTTTATTTCTTTTATATTTTCAAAATTATTCGAGACCATTTCATCAAAAGTAATAGCTTTTACAAATGTAGAATTCCAATTATTTTCGTGATAAAAAAAAAAAATTTCTTGGATAATCTTTTGCTGGTTATAGAAGGTTTCTCTTAGCAATTGTATTTGACAATTAAAGAAGTTAATAAGATAATTTTGGTTTAATATTATTTTTCTATTGTCACAATTCTGTTTAATTTCTTCTTTATATGCGTTTTTAATTACAATAGTTTCGTCATCTATAATCTGTATTTGCGTTTCATTATTATATCTTCACTTACAACTACTTGTTATTACACAATGTTTGCTTAGTTCTAGTTCCTTAAGTGTGACATCTGGTTGGTAAGTATAAGTTTGATTGTTAATTTCTATAACGTATTCACTTTCGCTTTCAATTTCAAGATATTCTTTATTTGGTAATGGAATAATAAGTGTTTGTTCTACTGTAATATAATTTTTTTGAAATTTTGATGGCAATTACAATAAATTTATTTTTATATTCCAAGACACCCATTTTTATTAATTTAAGTTTATAAAAGTCAATTTTATAATCATTTATTTCTTTTGATGTAAGAATACTGTGGTGTATTATATTATGTTTCGCAGATACTATATTGTCTTGTATTTGGTTTATTTTATTGTCTATAAATCTTAATTTTGTTATTTGATCTAAGAACATTTGTTGTTTTATTATGTCTGTAATAGTATCTTCTGCTTTATTGAAATCATCTAATATAGTTCTTCTATCGTTTTGTACAATTGTTTTAAGTGCTTCTATTGATTCGTTAAAATGCTTGTTTATTTTTATCTGTTCATTTATTGTTTGTATTACATTGTGACTATTTTTTTCTGCAATATCTAAATGATTCAAAATATCTTGCCTATCATTATATTATCATTATCATATTCCAAAGAGCCAATTCTGTATATTTCCTACTAGATTTATTAATCCTCGTCTTTGTCTTCCATTTGGATTTGGCATTATTGATCTAATTTTTGCTATGAAAGTTTCTATCTCGTTATTAGCTAACTCTTTCTTTTCAATTTTTAAGTGTCTTATGCTACTCGTAGTTTGTATAAATAAGATAGTGTTTAGTATTTCTTCTGGATTAATTAGGTGTAAGATAGTGTCTGTTTGATTAGTTATTTGTACCTCTTTTACTCTTATTTTCAAATAACCTGTTTGTTCGCTAATTGGTGTTGTGTGTAATGTGCCGTGTACTGTTGGTATCCATAGCAGTGTTACCTGTAAATTTATAAGGTCTTTTAGTGTTAGTTGGATGTACCCTATTGAGATTTTTAATTTTATATCTAGTTTCTTCCTTATGCCTAAGATGTTTGTAATTCTTAATGACTCCTTCTTGTCTATTTTCTGTGTAATCCTCACGTTTTTCGTTTTGTTTGTTAATTTTTTTCTGTTTTGTCTCTTGGACCCTTTTGTATAAGAGTTCTTTGTCCATTTCTTCTTTAGCTTTTCTAGGGGTGGTTTTAATGGTTGAATGATAACGGTTGTTATAGTTGTTTAGTACTAGCTATATTTTCATTTCGATAGACAAGTATTGTCCTTCGATACCTGTTATTTTTTCTAAAATTGTGGAGTGTAAACGTTTCACATCTGAATTACCTGTATGGCTGTTGGGTTTTGTCCAATGCGCCTCGACTTCATTTTCATTCAGAAATTGTATAATGTGTTCAGATTTGAATTCGTTGTCTGTAATTAGTTTTTCTGGTTTTCCAAACTTAGAAAAGTGTTCTATTAGTATTGCTTTCTTACTTCTCCAATTTTTGTCTGTAATTGTATAGCCTACCGCGAATTTAGTTAGTTTATCTATTATTGTTACAAATGATTTTTTTTTCAATATGGAATACGTCTAAATGTATGATTTGATTTTTGTTTGTTGGGGTTTCAGTTATATGAAACTTTGGTTTAATTGGGTTTCTGTCGTATTTAATTTTTTGACACTTTTTGCAGTTATTTATAACTAGCTGTATCTGTTCATGGAGTTTTGGAAAATATATTTTGTTTTTTAATGTGTAGTATGTTTCATTTATTCCACTGTGCATTGATTCTTTAGTATGGTAAATTGAGATTTGTCGATGTGCCTCCTCCTCGGTTTTGATTTCGGCAACTCTTTGCGAACATCTTATGAATCTAACGTGTTCGTTATGTGAAAATAATTGAATTATGATTTGTTGAACTTTGTTATAGTCATGATCTTCTACTTCTGAGTATATCCCTACTATTCCTTTTTTCATAAACCTTATTAGTAGGTCTTTTATTTTGTCTGTACCTCCAAGTGGATTCAGAGATATAATTCTACGTCCATGTAATACTTCTATTTCTTTGTTAACGTTGTATGTTAATATCAACTGTGACTTGTATTTATTAACATTTTCTTCTTTTATACCTATATGGTCTAATTGTTGCTCTTCTGTTGAATGTATGGTTTCTGTTAGTGCCATGTTTGATTCTATATCATTGTCTTCTTTAATCTTGGGTGTGTTTTCCATTCTACTAAGAAAATCTGCTACTTTGTTTTCTTTTCCTTTCAAGTACTCTATTTCAAAGTTGTATTCTTGGAGTTTAAGAATCCATCTTTGATTTCTCTGTGAAAATTCTTTTCCTTTATATTTGTTGTTTAAATATTTAATTGGTACGTGATCTGTAATAATTTTAAGTTTGTTTCCATAAAGATATGGACGGAAATAATTAACTGCATAAACAATGGCTAAAAATTCCTTGTCAGTAACACTGTAATTTTGCTCGTGATTATTTAAGGTTCTAGATACAAAACAAACTGGATGTCCGCTTTGTGATACTACGGCACCTATGGCATGATTGCTTGCGTCGGTTGTTAGTTTGGATTGTTTATCATACTCTGGGTACTTCAAAATTGGATGTGCTGTAATTAATGCTTTAAGGTTCTCAAAGGCTGATATGTATTGTGGATCATGTACGTTAATTTTCTCATCTTTTTTTAGATATTTAATCATAGGGTATGCTATCTTTGAGTAATCTTTTATGAATTTACGATAATATCCTGTCATAAATAAAAATCCTTTAAGATGTCTTTCGGTTTTTGGTAGACTTAAGTTTTCTATATCTTTAATTTTATTTGGGTTTGGCTTTATACCTTCGTTGGTTAGTATGTGTCCTAAGAATTCCGTATTTCTTTTCATCAGACTACACTTATCTGCTTGTATTTTTAGATTGTGCTCTTGTAATTTTCTAAACACTTTTTCTAGAGATTTCATATGTTCTTCCAGTGTTGTGGAAAATATTAATATGTCGTCTAGATAGACTAAACATATTTTGTTAATATATTTGCGTAATATATTATTCATTAATCGTTGGAATGTTGCAGGTGCGTTCTTTAAACCGAACGGCATCCTTACATATTCATATAATCCGGCTGGTGTTACAAAAGCAGTTTTTTCTATATATTTTGCGGCTACCAGGATTTGGTGATATCCCTTTGCTAAATCCAGAGTACTAAAGTACTGAGATTTGCCTAGTTTGTCCAAAATGCTGTCAATGTTCGGAAGTGGGTATTTGTCGTCAATAGTCACCTGATTTAATTTTCTGTAGTCTACTACAATTCTATATTTTTGTTCTCCTGAGTTATCTTTTATCTTTGGGATAACTATTATTGGTGAGCTGTATCGACTATTGCTTTTTCTGATAATCCCTTGCTTTTCCATCTCTTCCATTTGCTTTCGTACTTCTGCTTCGTGTTTAGGGGGATATCTATATAATTTGGAATTAATTTGTTGATCTGTTGTGGTTTTTATTTCATGCACCACTGCAACAGTGTTTGTTAACTGATCTCCTTCTTTGAATATCAGCTTTCTATATTTGCTTAAAAGCTTTCTAATCGATTGGTTTTCTAACTCGTTAAGGGCATTTGTTTGAATGTTGCATACTTCGCTTACATCTAACACATTTACTTCGTTCAGTGATTTGGTTAAGAACGGAAGATGCATACCATTCGTTAAAACAATCTCTTCGTTTTGTATATCTATATTTTTTGTATTTTTTCCGATCCAATCCATTCCGATGAGAAAATCGTATGGTTTGTTTATTGCAACTTTGGTCCATTTCATTCTCGCGTTGCAAGGTTGACCAAATTGGCTTGGGCATTTCGTTTTAACTTGTTCCGTTTTATTTTCAAAAACACCTTAAATGGTATTTATTTGTATTGGGGTTCCTTCAATTATTTCGTAAAGATTTGAAGATACTCGATTTGAATTTAATAGACTTATAGTGGATTCTGTGTCGATCATCGCTATATAGTCTGTATGTTCTAAAGTTAGTTTTATACATATTTTACTGTTGTCCGAGGCTAGTTTATAAAAAAACTCGTGGTTTTCTATTTGATTAACCTCATTTTTTTCACCCAGGGCGTCTACGTCCATAGGTTGTGCTCTACTTTGACCTGATCTAAACTGTCCAGAATTTCTAACGTTATTATTCTGCCTATTCGGGGGGTTTGGTTGATTATGGTTAAAATTTTGTCTATTAGGGGGATTTGATTGATTATAAACTTGGTTAAAATTTTTTCTATTTGGTTGATTATAGACTTGGTTATTATTTCTAATCTGTCTTGACTCATTGTTTCTACCTTGTCTCATATGGTTCTGGTTATTGTAAGTGTTCCTATAGTGTTGATCATTTGGATAAGATGTGTGTGTAGTGTAATTTCTGTGTGTCTTTTCTACATGTAAATTGTATTTGTCCTGATCTATATATATAAACAAGGGTGTTCTAATATCTGATAGACAATATTTATTACCAATCTCTGCTGCTAATGCTCCAGCTGTAACTTCTTTTATCTTTAATATTAATGAACTATTGAGGCATGCGGCTATATATAGCCCATTCTCACTAAAAGCTGCGCACTCAGTTATATAATTAACTATTTCTTGAATCTTAGCTAGTAATTGGTTAATTGTAAATACCTTAATATTATTTATATCCTTGGCGATGGCATTTGGGTCCTTTGTTGGTCTGTAGTGTATCTTGAGTTTTTGTTGACATTCTTCCCAGGTAGTTGGTGCTTCTGATGCCAAGTAATTATACCCTATTCTAAGGGTATATTAATGTTGACGCATAGTTTGTAACATACCTTAATATTGCCCGTAGACCCCTAAGAGTTACTATATTTATGATCAGCATCGATAGTAATGTCGATCTAGCCATGTCCGTCCGTCCGTCCGTCCGTCCGTCGGCATAAATTAGGCCTTTAAACTGGACCTAGAGAGCTGAAATTTTAACCATATACTCTCTAGGGTCCCGAAATAATCAAGTTTACGAATTTTTGAAATCCGCCCACAGACACGCCCACAAACTCAAAAAAACAAAATTTTGGAAAAAATCGAATTTTGAGCTAGAAAGCTGAACTTTTTTATATATGATCTATGACTCCTAAAACTGCTCGGGATAAAAAAATTTCAAAATCCGCCCACTGACACGCCCACAAATAAATAAAACAATTTTTTTGAAAATCCAAAGTTTGAGCAAGGGAGCTGAAATTTATAATATATACTCTTTATGGGCCCTTTATGCTCATGTGTAAATATTTTCAAAATCCGCCCACTGACACGCCCACAATTTTTTTTTTTTTTGTTTGAAAATTCAAAGTTTGAGCTATGGAGCTGAAATTTATAATATATACTCTCTAGGGGCCCTTTATTCTCATGTGTTCATTTTTTTTAAAATCCGCCTACTGACACGCCCACAATTAAATAAAACAATTTTATTGAAACACCCAAGTTTGAGCTATGGAGCGTTTTTTTTTTTTTGATAAAATCCTTTAAATGTTATATAACAAAAGATGTAGAGCGTTCTTAACAATTCAACCATACTTAGACTTTTGTCACGCCCACTTATGAGGGAAAGGAATAAGAATAGGGTATCCAACAGTTCGCCCAAGCGGACTGTAGCCCGTCCCTATGTTTTTTGCTGCTCCTGTAATCTTCTCGTTGTATATAATGTTGAATACTTGTTGAGCATGATCTCCTTGATATTCGGCCAATATTTGTTCCACTGTTGCTATAAAGGATGACAGATTGCCCTGCTCCCCACTGAACGGTTGTACATATTTAATTTGCCTTTCGATTGTTGTTCTCCAGCTGTGAGATATATTTTGTCTATGTAATATGTATCTCAGTAAGTGTGTTTAAGCACTGATCGATTGTTTTTTGTTGTGCCATTTTAATTATTTTATTAAGGTCTTATTATTTTGTAGCTTGTTTCTACGCACAATGTTAAATTTTACTTCACTGCACTATGTTACTGCTTTATTTTCGATTGATTTTTACTTTGTGGGAGTTTTTTTTTCGATTATTAGTTCTATCGAGTAAGCACTTTCACTTGATTATCACTTTATTCTAACCGTTATAAATTTCTTCCACAATAAATCATCTACTTCGGTTTAAATCACTTTCCTCTTACTTCCACTGAACAGAGGAAAACCGACTGCGCCAGTTAAGTAGTCAATGCCGAGCGAGAGTAAAAAAACCAATTAATATTAATACTTTTTATTTTTATTATTTCGCTTTATTGGTTTGGCCACTGTCGACCTTACGTGTCTTTAAACAATTAATACTTAATTAGCTTAATCTACGTTAGAGACAACCCGCCGTCCTTAGCGTCGCTGCAGTTGTCAATAACGGAATAAGTATTACTGGTCCCTGGTTTCCGCATTTCCTTTCCGTTTTATACTCGTTTTCTGATGACGCTGCGTTATTGCCTTGACCTATATTCATGGTGTGGTCATCGATCGGGGAAGTAATCGCTGATCGATATGATTGGTTTGCAGTTTGTGGTTGATTGCTGCAATTCGCTGAGTTAGCGTCTGGTGTTGTTGCTCTGGCTGGTTTTGGGGGCACGACCGTTGTGTTTGGATATGTCGTTGCGTTTGGGTATGTTACTCGCGCGAGTTACGTCACCTACACCCTGATCCCCCTCTAACACGAGCCATCCAATACCACCCAGTCAGCAGTACGTTCACCTATAACATCCGGTACATCAACACGAGCCACCCGATATCACCTAGTCAGCAGAACATTCACCTTTATATAATGATACTTTGTTAATTTAAGCATTTCCCTTTCACTGTAATTGCTTGGATGACAAGAAATTGATGAGTTAGCGTCTACTGCACTTCCCAAGTTCTTGGAATTCACCTGGGCAACATAGTTATTTTAAATTATTATTAATCCATTGTACTTCACTTCGATTATAGACTTGAAACCGAGCGGTACTTGAATAAATTGTCATAACGTAAATTTGTTGCATAAATATTGTCATTACGTAAACTTGCATTAAATAAATATTGTCATATCGTAAATGAACTTTGTTTTTTTTAAATCTAACTTCGGACAAATACATAACTCGCGCGTATTGTTGGGGAAATAATATATACATATTTATTAGGAAAATTGTCGGTACAAGCGTGGGGGGTCCATTGTGCCGACAAACATACATAGTGTTGTGTTTAGGGAAGTTTAGTGTTTATATTTGAAGTGCATTTTACTTTTGGTTTTATTTTTCTAGGATTTCGAGTGGCTGCAGATATATATAGGTGGATTGTATTAATACATAGTACATAGCTAGAACCGCTGGTAAGCAGTGGAATTTTGTGTGCCGGATATTTGATACAGTGCGTGCGGTTGTTATCAGCGCTTGAAACCTGTGGGAGCAAGGGAGATAACCAGATTAACACGCCTGGTTATCAACAAGTAGGTGCATTTCTGCATTTTGTGTTGTTACTTTTTTCCGATTCTTTCACGAAATATTGATTACATATTTACACATACGTACATTGACACATATTGTTTTAATTTTTTTTTGTGACTTTGCATATCCCTTTATATAAACAAAATACATAAACATATATCTATATTTACAAATATTTTATAAATTTTTGTGGGGATTTTCTCATACCTGTGTCATAAATCTATATAGCTACCTTCATATAAATATCGATAGGTACCCAATTATATTTGCATTTTTTTTTTTATTCATTTTTCTATAAATTTTTCTTCGTTATTTTTCATACCCTTTGCATACAAATAAACATACAATCTCAGTGCTTGTGTTGCCCTACATATTTACCCGTATAATTACATACATATATTTTTTTTTGTTTTCTCGTTTTCGGTTTCATACTACTGACCTACATTTAGGTACACATACATATTTTTTCTTCGATTAGTATTATCGCAACTAAGGCGACTAGCGTTACCATCGGCTTTTTGGATATTAATGGTAAATTGGGTTTTAATTCATTGGATTTTTTTTATTCAGTTTTGTGTGGATAGATCTTTCTTTATATTCCTTGGAAGGGGTTTGTGAATTTGACATTTTTTTCGATTTATTTGTTTTCTCCTTTTTGAGTGACTGCATTAAACTCTGATTTTACTCTGCGTTGGGTGATTGCTCATTGAAACCTTTTCTTTTTAGAGTTTCGTAATTTATTTGTTATTGTTGGCTTGTGGCTAACCATTATTGTTAGTAAATTTTATTTTTTTTGGGTCATTCATAGTTGAATTGGATCGTTTCCTTATCGTCGGACCATTAGATACAAGTGATTGCTATTGGGTTTTGGGTTTATGTTACCTGATCGTTACTCTTTTGGGTTTTGAGTAACCGAAGTTCGATAGTTCGTTATTATTCGTAAAACTTGTAATTTGGTGGGATTAGGTTCTTTTTCCTGAACCTGAGAATAATATATTCTAATGAGTTTTGGAGTTAAAGCCGCACTATTACCCAATTGGACTTTGTCTTTATCCGTAATTAATTAGTAGTTCATTCTCATTTTCCTCCGGTCATAGTCATGGATATCAATCGTCTGTCGAAGGAAGAACTTATTTATGAGGTCGAGTGTAGGGGTTTGTCGACGGGGGAAGTGGATCCCATGCGTAAGTCTCTACGAGCGGCCCGAGCTCTGGAGCGGCGGGGGTCCCAAGTAGGAAGTTTTGAAGATTACCCTTTTTCTTTTGAGCAAGAGCGCGATGCGGTTGTAAGAAAAATATTGGAGATCAGAGCGCTCATAGCGAGCCGCCCTGAGCGGGGATCTCCCGAGTTTAAAAAGCTCGTAACAAAGATCGAGTGGGCGACAACTATGATCGGCAGGGCACGCGCTTCGACAAGCGACGAAGTCGAAGAGAAAAAGAGTCTGAAGACCGAACTCTTGGGCTTACTCGGGGACATCGAGGAAAGCGAGGACGATGAAAGCCACGACGACGAAAGCCAGGACGATGGCAGGCTTAAGCTAAAGGGGCAAACACGAGTGGACTCATTTTCACCCAGACGGACGACCCGGGACCCTTCGCCACCATCGACCTCCGCCTTTGGCAGGAATAGGAATTCCCAGCCAAACGATGAAAGGCGAAGTGAACCGCCTTTTACCAACGAGAGAATTGAAAACTTGTCCAAATGGGACTTAAGGTTTTCAGAGGATCGATGCGGTGCTTCCGTCAATGCCTTTTTGGAAAGGGTTGACGAACTTCGAGAAGCAAGGGGGGTTTCAGTTCAACAATTGTTTAGGGCGGCAGTGGAACTCTTCGAAGGGAAGGCTCTTCTTTGGTTTAGGGCAATTAGGAGGTCGGTCTCTTCTTGGCAGGAACTTGTTCGGGAGTTGAAACTGGAGTTTCTTCCTCCCAATTACGACGATCTCTTATTAGAAGAGATCAGGCGACGAACCCAATAGAAGGAGGAGTCGATATTTGAAAAGTCTTGGACTGATATTTTCATGCTCAAGAGGGCATGTTCTATGTATGTTGAAAATTTCATTCGGTTCACTAATTATTACTATTGTGGAAAATAAGGCATATTCAACGCGCTGTCACACGCATTGGCTGCCACTATGTATTTACTGCCAGACTAATATTTTCGTTACACACTCTACTCGGGCTACACAATATGCAAATATCAGTCGGTTACCTCTCAGACCAAAAAATTACTTCGGGCTCTTGGTCTATTATAATGTATTAGCTACAAGCGCGGGCGTTAACGAAATTAGGGTGAGAAGAAAAGGAGAGATGCCGATGCACGTTGGTTTTGAATGTTTGTAGTTTATAATGTGCAGGAAAAATGGAGCGGGGAAGAGCATTCCACATTCGTGTTGTACGGCTGAGGAAAGATTCTCTGAACTGATGAGCATTCCTTGCATGCCGAGTATTGCTGTTGAAATTTTCAAGGGGAGCAATGCAACTGGCTATTTCATTTGAGCACTTATGGTGGAAATAACGATAAAATAACGAAAGGCAGGAGGCATTACGACGATGACTAAGAGAGTCAATCGGTCTTGCGAAGTCTCGGTCGCCAATAAGTTTTATCGCGCGTTTTTGGATCCTGTCAACTAGCTCCAAATAAGTTATTGGTGTACCGGACCAGATAAGAGCCTTGTACACGAGATTCGGGCGAATAAACGCCTTATAAATTGTAGCCAGATCATAAGGGTTCACCCCTTATATTTCTTACAACGCTTAAGGAAGCCTAGACATTTCGCGGCGTTTTTGGTAACATCGAATATGTGGTCATTCCAACGAAGGTTGTCATTAACATACATACCGAGGATGGAAAGACTTTAGGTTTCAGCGATGCAAGTGCCATTCATAGATAATGACAGTGTGTGTAGGTTTTGCTTTAATGACAGAACACAGAATTGTGTTTTGGAAGCATTAAATTCCACTCTATTGGTTTTACCACACTGAGTTATGCTGTTAAGATCGGAATTTAATGAGCTTAACATACGCTGCCGTTCCAGTTCCACACCCGAAGATGAGATGATGATACTTTTTATCCTGTTAGGGATAAAAGACTTCATGCCCAGGTGAATTATGTTTGTGATCATATCAGAAGCAGCATACACGTCGCTGTCGAGGAAGCACAGCGGCCAGTTAAAACTCTTAAAGAAACCGTTTAGTTTTTCCCAATTGGCTTTCTCGTATTACCATACGGTTCTTTTAGGAGATTGTTCTTTAACTATGCGGTTGGAGTACGAGAAATTCGCTGATATGATACAATGGTCTGACGAACCTAGAGGCGATAATACGTTCAAAGCGTATTTATCTGGGTGAGAGGTAAGAAACAAGTCCAGTGTGTTGGCAGTTTGGCTGCTTATGTCCGGTATTCGTGTCGGCTCATTTACAAGCTGATTCAGGTTATTTACCTCAGCAAAAATCTCGACATACCTTCCTTCGGGTGTTGTCTGAACGAGGATGAAGGGTCACAATTCTTGTAATGGAATCTATTGTTAGCAAAGTTTTATTAGAAGTAAGGAAAAAATATAAATATAGAAACACAAGAAACAGCCTGCAAACATGAATACTAACAAAGTATATCAAACAATACAGTAAATAGATTATATAATTTCAACACCCCCTCTTAATCGTTTAATCCCAAATTTAGACTTAGCTTCTTAAAACGGGTGGCATCTAGACTCTTTGTGAAAATATCAGCCAATTGTTCTGTAGTTCCTATGTGTTGAATTTGTACAGCGCCGCTTGCAATTGTGTCTCTTATAAAATGGTGTTTTATGTCGATGTGTTTAGCTCTTTTACTTTCTAAATTATTTGCCATACAGATGCATCCACGGTTGTCCTCATAAATTATAACAGGCTCTTCTTTCAACTCGTCCAGGTCTTGCATTATGCCTTTTAACCATAGCGTTTCTGTAACAGCTGAGCTCAACGCAATATATTCTGCTTCACTAGATGATGTAGCGACAGTAGTTTGCTTTTTGCTGCACCAAGAAACAGTGCATCCATATATTCTGAAAATATATCCAGTAACTGATTTTCGATCAACTTGGTCAGATCCCCAGTCAGCATCAGCATATCCAATAACTGGCAAATCTTCATTTATTTTGAATTCAAGTTTCCGGTCTTTTGTGTATTTCAGATACCGAACGATTGTTTTTAGGTGCTGCCAATGTACATCGGATGGAGATTGCTGATATCGGCCCATATATGCAACAGGATAGCATATGTCTGGTCTTGAGCACAACATGATATACATCAGGCTTCCCAGAAGTTCACGGTATAGTTTCTCCGTTTTTGTTTGGGCATCACTTGGTTGTAACTGTAACCCCTTTTCCATTAGACTTTTAACTGAGTTGCATTCTGACATTCCGAATTTTTGAAGTAGTTTTTCAATACTTGCTGCTTGCGAAAACTTTATACTTCCGATTCATCGTTGTCCACTTTAACTCCAAGAAAACATTTAAGTTTTCCACAATCGTACATTTCAAATTTGTTAGACAAGTCCCTCTTGAGTTTCTCAATAGTCATCAACTTATTTCCAACGATAAGTAAGTCATCCACATATAGGATAATGATTAAAACATCATCATTCTTCTTATCCTTCTTGGTATACAAACAATAATCATGTTTAGATCTGATGAATCCCAGGAATAAAAGGAATTCATTAAATTTGTCATTCCAGCAACGCGGTGACTGCTTAAGACCATACAGTGACTTAACAAGTTTACACGCCATGCCTTTTTTAGCTTCTAATCTATCGGGTACATCCATGTATATATCCTCTTTAAGGTCTCCATATAAAAAAGCTGTCTTGACGTCCATATGATGAAAAATGTTCTTTCGACGAACACCTACAGCCAACACGATACGTATTGTAGTTAGCTTCGCCACTGGCGCATATGTATCATGATAAAACAAGCCTTGCCTTGTATTTCAGAGGATTTCCATTTTCATCTTCTTTTATTTTGAATACCCACTTGGACTTCAATAGTTTTACATCAGGTGGAGGTTTGACAATTTGCCAAACATTGTTTCTTTTCATTGAATCGATTTCATCTTGAATCGCCTCTTTCCAACATTGGCTATTATTAATTTTTAAAATTTCTTCATATGTCTCGGGAACACTGGTAGAAATGTGAAGAGCGGCAGAATTTGCTAGTAAAATAATCAAGGAACTTACTTGGCATTCAGCGCTCCCTGTCACTGCGTCTTACAATTACCTCCTCAAGGTTGCTGTTATTTGGTTGCGAAGGTAGCGCAATATCAGTAGCTTCCTCGTATCCAAATTCAGCATCCTCAAACATAGCTCCTTCTTCATCAACCTCAGGTTCAGTAACACGAGCATTTTCTTTTTCATTTAAAGCTTCTTGTTCTTCATAGACATGTTCCACAATCACGGTGTTGGTCATAAATTCTTTTTGAGTATGACCCACAGCATCATTACTATATAAATATTCCCCCTCTTGCTCGTGGATCGGTTGAATTGTAATAATAGATTTCACATTTTTTTCGTACTCATTTGCTTTTTCATTTTTAAATGGATAATATGACTCATCAAACTTAACATATCTTGCAGTGAACACTTTTTGTTTCTGCAAATCCCAGAGCCGATAGCCATTTGGTGCATAGCCAACCATAACTGCTTTCTTACTCCTTGGATCCAATTTCTTTCTGCATTGTTTTGGAATCCAAGAGTAAGCTTTGCAACCAAATACCTTAAGCTTTTCCAACTGGGGCTTATTTCTGTTCCACAATTCCGCCGGTGTTGCACAATTTTCCAAACTTCTTGTTGGACTACGATTGAGTATATAAGAACCACACAAAGCTGCTTCAACCCACAGCTTCTTAGGCACGCTTGTCTCAATCAGCATGGTTCTTATCTTTTCAACTAGAGTTCTGTTGAATCTTTCTGCAACTCCATTTTGCTGTGGCGAGTAAGCTATAGCAGGTTCCACTCGAATACCCTTTCGTTTATACCAATTTTCTTGATTTTTTGATAAATATTCACGCCCTTGGTCAATAGTCATTTTTGAAATTGCAGTTTTGAATATTGCAGTAACCATTGCTTCATATTCTTGAAAAACTTCGAAAACTTGGGATTTCTTTTTAATTGGGTATATCATTGTAAAATGACTGTAATCATCAATGAATGACACAAAATATCTCGAGCCGTCCCAAGCAACAGGATCAATTGGTCCACAAACATCAGAATGAATTCGTTCAAGAGGTCTTGTTGCTCTAATACGTGTTCCATTGAAACGTTCACGGCATTGCTTACCCTCCACACAAGTGTCACAGAAACCAATTTTTGCATCTTTGGCATTTACATCTTTTATTATTCCGTTTTTGATCAGTTTTTCAAACCCTTGGTCGCCAATATGACCTAACCTTTTATGCCATAAAGAAGCTATACTTATCTTACATAAGTTAACAGTGGGCTTCCCAATTTCTATTTTTAACTCGTACAAATTTCCACGCAAGTAGGCTGTTGCTATTAGCCTATCATCTTTTACAATTAACGCTTTATTGTGCAAAAATTGTACCTTAATTCCAGTTCTTGTGAGTTTTCGAACCGACAATAAATTGTCTCGTAACTCTGGAACGTACAAAACATCGTTTACGCACAAGTTCACGCCGTTATTGCTCATCCCATGAATTTCTCCAGAATGGTATGCAGTAAGTGACTGATCGCTTTTTGCGACATTAATTTCAACAGGAGCTTTCAGTAGCTCAAGATCTGCAAAATACCATTTTTCATTTGCCAGGTGATCGCTTGCTCCAGAATCCAATTTGAAAGTAATTTTTTTTTATTTTTCTTCCTTATAACCTTGTTACTGCTTTCCAGAAAGTTTTTGTCTGCATTAAAACACACACTTGTACTCTCAACGCTTCTGGCTTCCACTTTTTTACATTCTCGTGCTTGGTGGCCAAATTTTCCACATTTAAAACATTTTCCGTTGAACTTTTTCGTCAAATTTTTCGTATTGAAATGCTTCTTTCCAGAAAATGCAGTTTTTTCTTCAAATTCCCCTTCTTGTCGATCTTCGAACTTGCTCTGTTCCGATATTAGTCTCTCCTTTGCAATATTGAACGTAAGCTTACCGTCGTCAATGTTTTGTAATGCGGTAACTAAAGGATCAAATTTTTCAGGCAATGTCAGAAAAAGTTGAGCGAGCAAATCACTTTCTTCTAGTTTGGCCCCTGCCAATTTCAACTTCCTTATCAAATCCTCAAAATTTGTCAAATGTGAGATCACAGACTCATCATTCTTCATTCGAAGTTTTGCCAATTGCTTGCGTAACAGTAATTCGTTAACTACTGATTTCTTTTCGAATGCAGATTTTAAGCTTTTCCACATCTCTTTGGCAGTGTTCTTCTCTCGAACATAGCTAAGGCAACTTGAATGGATAAAATTTACCAGGCGCTCTTTGTCCTTCTTGTCCCTTTTCAAATACTCAGCCCTCGCCGCAGTTTCTGTTGGTTGAACGTCGCTTAGAACGTCCAACAAGCCCTGACTGTCCAAATGAATCTCTACTCTGAACTTCCAGTCGTCGTATCCTCTTCCATCGAACTGTGGGATACCGTGAGAAATTTCTTTATGTTCGGCCATTGTGTTCTGGGCCCATAACCTATTGTTAGCAAAGTTTTATTAGAAGTAAGGAAAAAATATAAATATAGAAACACAAGAAACAGCCTGCAAACATGATTACTAACAAAGTGTATCAAACAATACAGTAAATGGATTATATAATTTCAACAGAATCAGACAGGGCATCAAACTCATTATAAGTTGAATGTCTGTCCAAGTTGGGGCTTCTGTAAATAAAACAGTAGTGGATTAATTGCCTACGGACATGAAATTTGAACCAAATGAAATCAAATTCCGGATTGGAACACTGACCATACTGGGGGGAAGAATAATGGCACTAAGTTGTATCCAGCCTTCAAGCAAAATCGCTGACCCAACTTTTCCCGTCATTTTTGGATCCGCGGTATATGAGGCGTTCCACGCACACATTTGTAAATTGACTCTTACTACATTGCCAATAAGAAGAAGAGCGAGAGTCGAGAGCTAAGAATAAGAAGTACAGGAAGGGGCATATCGAGGAAACAGTGAGGCTTTTTTCAAAATAGTGTGAGTTACACTAGCACAAATGCATTGACACAGGGTCGGCGTAGAGTTAGGACGGCAAAATGCTGGGGCGCCCAATGTAACTCTTAGCTGTTTCTTTGAAAGCGATAAAGTAGGAAAATATGTAGCTGAGCTAGTAGGTAGTACTAGGTTATTATCTTCTCAGAAGAAACACAGCTATTATTAGGTCTTCATAAATAGAACTTACCTTTTACAGGAACCTACAAATTTTAAACGTATAAATAAAAGTCAGTTTTTATCAGTTTTTAGTTTTAGGTTTAATTTTAATGAAAACCTAGGTATCACAGATATTTTCTTAATTTATTTAACTTAAATTTTAAGAAAATTTATATTAAATTACTGAGATTCTCCAAAATGTTTGGATAAAAACGGCATTGCAGAAGGAAAAAGCATTTTTTTTTCCTTTAGAATTATTTATAAAATCACATCCATGAAAATAACTTGAACAGACAACGAACGAAGTCTTTATTTCATCCAACTCAAGAATTTAAATCCACTTTTGTCTTTTCCATTCAGCTTTCGGAAATCTTGAAAATTAGTAGAGTATACCTAGTTATTTGAGTTTTTTTTTCTCACGTACACAAACTCAACGTTACACGACACTTCTTGACGAAGATACCAACCGACACGACATAAACACTTCTTGACGAAGATAGCAACCGACACGATAACAGGACAACAGAAGAAATACCTTTAAACAAATTATTTTCTATTTATAACAAGAAAACAGCACTACGAGTTAAGCGCCTTGCCCTCACCAACAAAAAAATAGTTCGTCCCTGAACGAGAGTTTCCGATTTTGACGGATGAGTTTCAGCTAAATCAAATGCTATCACAAAAATAAAGTATATTTTTCTTTTGAACCAAATTTCCTTTTTTGCAACAAAATGCTATGAATTACCAAAAAAATACCTGTGAAATGAAAAATTGTTACTTTCCTTATAGTCGTTTTTGCAGAATTTAACACAGCACCACATGTTGTTTTAAATGTTTTTAGTAACGTATTGTATTTAGTCACTGTATTCACTGTTTTATTAAGTTAAATACGTTTTCAAATTTCAAAACACCGCAAATTTAGCCGTTTCAGCCTAGCAAAATGACAGATGAGTTTCAATTTCTCTATTTTTTTCATATCTTGCGCCTCGCTCACGTACACTGTATATGTGATATACACTCTTTCCTGTACTTCTTATTCTTAGGTCGAGAGTAGTTATTTGTAATGGCGATTCGTTCATCTGTCTCTGGCTGAAACTGCAGATATAATTTTCTTTGAAAGGTAAACTAAAATTGAATTTATTATTGCACACAATTATTAAACTTTGTTTGAATTTAGATTTATCAAAATCAAAAAAAATAGCAACCGATGAAGATAAAAATACCAATCGTGGGCCGAATTTCAATGATTTGAATGCTATACCGGCATAAATTCATGCTGAAAGTAAGTAACATACATATGTATAGATAACATACACATTTATTTGATTCATTTATTTTGCAGGAGAAGGAGAAATGGTAGCATGTATTGTAGCGTGCTCGTCTGCTTATCTTTAACGACCTCTTACAATTCCTTATGATTTTTATACTGCCCGACATGAGGCCACGCTTCTTAACTTATTTTTTTTTCTTTTACTCTAAATTTGCCCTAAATCTATAGCCGATCTGCCTTCAGGAAATAATTTCTTAAAACTGAACAAGGTTTTGGCGGAAACAATTCCAGGTCCCTTCATAGTCTCTTTAGTTTTCTTTTTCACGCCATCTCGCTGTCAAAACTCGAGTGTTGTAGTAAATGGAAACATTTGTCCCATGTTGGGTGTGTTCGGTTGGTGCTGTTTTCCTTTGAGAGAAGACCAGTTTCCAACGTGTGTGCTCGTGTCCATACTACAAAACATTCACATCGCTTGACTTGGTTGAAGACGATGGGAATGGGGGACCTTTGCGCCTCACCCTGGGTATCAAACGCGGGGCAGACTCACACCCTGAGATCTCATGCTCTATCAAACAATCGCACTCTTCAGGCTCTAATGTCCTTACCATGCACTCTTCCCACGATTTTGCCTCTCATGTCTTCCAACACATACAAACTATTACCGACTCTTTCCACCACTCTGCACTTGGAAAATTTGGGTGCGAGTTTGGCACAGAAATTCTTCGCAGCACTGCTCTGATGGAAATTTCGTTTGAAAACAAACTGCCCCACGGTAAACTGTCTGGGTTTCGTCCGCAGGTTATATGCAGTTGCGTGTTTCTCTTGAGCTGCTTGCAGAAATCTAAAAGCCTTTTCTCGAATCCTCTGAAGATGGTCCAATCTAGTCAGCGTTTCTGGTGCTTCCCCAGTTAAGCTGTCCATCTTTCTTAGTAGTTCGTACGAACTGCCGTGAGTTACCATGTGGAAGCCCATTAGTAAATAGTAAGGAGTGAAACTTGTCGAGTTGTGCACCAAATTCCGAAAAGCGCAAGCTATGGAACTCAAGTTTTTGTCCCAGCCGGAATGCTCCTTATCTATATACATCCTAACGGCTGTGAAAATTGTTTTGTTAGCTCTTTCTGCCGCGTTGGCTTGTGGAGAGTAGAAACCAGTCAAACTTTGTTGTACCCCATACTCATTGAGAAAATCTTTGAACTCTTGAGATACAAATTGTGAACCGTTATCGCTCAGTATCTTTTCTGGTACCCCAAAAGGATCGAACACATCTTCTTTTAGAATCCGAATAGCCAATTTCGCTGTAGCATTTCTCAATGGTCTTACTACTACGTACTTGGAAAAGTTGTCCAGAATTACCAGAACCTGGGTGTTACCGCTTTTGGATCTTGGAAATGGCCCAACAAAATCTATGTGTAATTCCTGCCACGGTCTCAACGGTGGAATTCTGGGATAAGAAGTTGGTCTTAATGCTGAATTGGGAATTTTTGGTGTCTTGCACACTTCACAACTGTTGACGAAGTGGACCACATCCGCAACCATCCTTGGCCAGTAATATGATCGTCGGAGTTTCTCCAGTAACTTATTTATACCTGGATGTGCATATGAGGGAGGGCAATGTAATCTCTCCAAAAGTGCAGTTCTGAGATCGTTGGGCACATACAGTCGCCACCTATCTACTTCCCTTACGTCATCATCACTACGGAATTTCGTTCGTTTGAAAACGAGATTTCCGCATACTTCCAAATCTGGAAAATTTTCAGGATTCGACCTAACCATGTCTGTGAGTTTAACGTACTGCTCGTCCTTAAAGGAGCTTGATGTCAAGTCATTCTCATCTACATTCCCTGCTATTTCTTCGATCTCTGCTCTGGACAAGGCATCGGCAACCACATTTTGGCTGCCCTTGCGGTGGATAATTTCAAAGTCGAATGGTTGCAACTTCAACGACCATCGGGCTAATCGACCATGTAAGTCTTTTTGCGCCATTAGCCATTTGAGACTCATGTGGTCGGTGACAATGGTAAACCTTGTGCCTTCCACATACGGACGAAATTTTTTAACACTCAGCACCGCTGCTAAGCATTCCAGTTCAGTGACGCTATAGTTTTTCTGCGCTGGGTTGAGCTTTTTTGACATGAAAGCCACCGGTCTCTCATTTCCCTTACTGTCAATCTGGACAAGTGCACCTCCTACTCCTAAGTTTGACGCATTGCACTGAATGAGAAAAGGTCGATCGAAATCAGGAGGCGACAGAACTGGCGCTGAAGTAAGCATGGACTTCAGGTTTGAAAACGACTCGATTGTATCTGCAGGCCAATCGTTTGTATATCTATTCCCTGTTAAACTTGTTAATGGAGAAGCGACTGCGGCAAAATTTGGAACCATCCGCATATACCATTGACACATGCCCAGGAACCTTCTCAACTGCTTGAGAGTTTTTGGTCTAGGAAAGCCCGCAATGGCTGATATTTTGTCCGGGTTGGTCCTTAAACCGTCTTCCCCGATAATGTAGCCCAGATACGAAATTTCGCGTTGACAGAACTTGGATTTCTCAACATTAATAGTCAAGTTGGCTGATTTTAAACACCCTGCCACCCTTGACAGCAGGTTTAAATGTTCCTCGAAAGTGGCTGAAATCATCAACAAATCGTCCACATACGTAAAGACATCTTCATGCAATTCATGCGGTATAACTCGATCAATCAGCCAGCACATCGTCTGAGTGGCATTTTTTAATCCAAAAGGCATTACCTTGAACTGGAAAAGTCCTTGGCCTGGTACTGGAAACGCAGTTTTCTCCCTAGCAGTTTTAGAGAGCGGAATTTGCCAAAAGCTGTCTTTAAGGTCTAGAGAAGATATATATTTAGCTCTCTTTAGTCTTGCTATGATGCCGTCAATAATAGGTAAAGGATATGCATCCTTTATGGTGTGTTCGTTTATTTTTCTAGCATCTAAGCATAACCTAGTTTTCCCATTTGCCTTCTTCACGATGACCATTGGTGAGGACCATGAGCTCTCACTCTTCTCTATCACATCTAATTCGATCATCCTCTGTATTTCCCCATCCATCACTTTTTGCATGGCTGGTGAAATTGCCCAATGCCTTTGTTTAATTGGTTTGACGTTTCCAACATCTATGCCGTGTTCTATCAGAGTAGTTCTCCCCAAACCAAGTTTGTCGAAAGATGGAATTTTCGCTATGGTTTCTGCGAGAGCACGCTGTTGATCCGGATTCAACTTGTGTGACTTCTCGTCTTGATTTGGAATGTTTAGCTCGAAAACACATGCCGGAGCCAAACCAAAGGAGTTCCAGAAATCTATTCCCAGTGTAAAAAGTCTTTTCAAGGATGGCGAAATGAAAACCTTTATTGTCCTTTCTGCCCCATTAAATTTAACATCAAGGAAAACGTAACCTATGATGGCTTGTGTTGCGCCATCGGCGGTGTGCAGACTAGTACAAAGTTTGGAAAAGGGTATCTCGAGCTTTCTCAACAGTTCGACACTACCTTCACCTAATACTGAAATGGAAGCCCCACTATCAAGGAGTCCATGATATTCTAGACCCTTGATGGTAATCTTGGCAAAAGGTCGCGAGCCTAATTTGAGATCAACGCACGCATGCTTAATGGATTTATACAGTTGCCGTTTATCCCGAATGTAGGTGGAGAACCGAGACTTAAGGCGATCTGAATGTTCTAGTTTGGGGTTTGAGTTTGCTGTGATACAGCTACTGGTCTCTGCAGTATTTGAGTGTTCTGCTTTGATGAAGGAAAAGTTTTGTCCGGATATCGATTGCCTCCCTTCTTGATATCCGTCCTTACATTTAAACCATTGCAACGACTACAATTTGGTTTGATAACATTCTTATTACCACAAGAGTAGCAAAATGGATGTGCCTTTTGAACCGGGCACCGTGAGAAATTATGACCGATGTCACTACAATTCCAGCAGATAGTATAGTCATTTTCTTCAATTAAATTGTTGTTGTGATCATCATGTAGCTGTTGCTCTTCTTGATTCGGCATGTCAGCGTAAGTATAAGCAAGTTCATGAACATACCTCTTCCTATTTACTAATTGCTCATCCAAGGTTTCCCCAATGTCACACAACCCCTTTTCAACCTCTACACACATCACTCGCAGTTGATCAACTGTCACCGGATGAGCCAGCAACAAATGTTTTCTTAAAGCTGGATGCATATTGTTTTTCAACAAAGAAAGTTTATCCGCTTCTGAGTAAGGAATGCGCAGCAGGGAATCTAATGCTTCTATTGCCAACTTAAATTCACCAAACGATTCTCTGGGCCTCTGTTTTCTTGCCTCAATCTGTCTTCGAATTTCATGGTCGGACGTGAATGTTTGAAATTCCGATATTAAACGCTTACGAAATTGTGCCCATGAAGGATTTCGGTTCCGCGTTACAAAAATCCAAAACCATGTTATCGCAGAGCCGGAGAGCAAATGGTGCATGGACAAGCAGAGCTTATTGAGTGGAATATCTTGACTCCTTGCAAGGATCTCAACCCGAAAAATGAACTGCTCGACGCTGAGAGGAGTTGGGTTGCCATCGAATCTTATCTTCCAACAGGCAATATTTGACAACTTCCTATTATCAAAAGAATTTATCTCAGCTATGTTGTCGTTGAATTCACTCTGCTCTTGCTCGCCCATTCCACTTCTGCTGTTGTAGTTGTTATAATTTCTGTTTAACCTATTATTTCTTAACTCTTGGCCTGTGTGCATGGGGTGAACCGGCTTTTGCGGAGTATCAAGGTTGCATATCGAGGACTTATCCCTTTGGCGAGAGTATACCACCTTATCTCCTTCGTCTGCAGTTGGCCTATAATGAAATTGTTAATGGTTTGTGGAACGTTGTTGGGTCGTTTGCATTAAATTCATGCGATTGAATTGCTGCGTAACGGATTGTTGAGAGTCTTCTGGAACTGTGGATGGCTTTGCCAAGGGCCTGCCCTGACTAACTTTGGGGGTGGCACCTGTCGATTTAGCCAACATTGTCCTCGACACGGCAGCTATTGCAGTCCCCTGTTCCATTTCTCCTCTGTCACTAATTGCCAATAAATTATCGGTTGACCCTAAGGTTGTGGTAGGTCCAGCACCAAATTGAATAGAAGATAAATTATCTAAAATTTCTTTAACTCGCTTTATAAGACCACTGATGGAAGCTTTAATGTTTGGAGCACGTTTCTCCAATAACTCCAATCTACTTAAAACGTGGAAGCCTTTAGATACCGTACGAATTTGCGCTTGATAGTTGGCAGTTTTAACAGCATCGGTACTTAACGCTTGCAGCTGATCAACTTTACTCCGACAAATATCTAACTCCGTGTTGGGAGTATTTACAACTTGAAGTTCAATGGCCTGGTTGCCCTGCACGTCCTCCTGATACACTCGAGTCAGATCCCAAAACAACTTCCTACTACTACCAGATGGGGGTAACCCACGAATTTGACATTCATAACGAATCTCATCATCATCCAGCAAGCCAAAATCCATTTTTTTTTTTTTTTAATTTACCACAGGAAATGAAATTTCAGATACTTAATTTAACGCTTCCAGCGTGAGGCTAGAAATTTTAGCGTAAAGGTTCGCGAAAATAAAAAAAAGGAAGACCCAAGCCCAACAAAAAAAACTGACTTTAACTCCTCCCAAAAGAAGAGAAAGTTAGTATTAAAATATTTGAAATGTTGTGAACCGAAAAGATAAAGAGTTTGAATTTCAAAAAAAATTTGTATATATATAAGATTTAGTATTAAATGTCATGTGCTTTCAGGTGAAGTCAAACCATTTTCAAATCAAACAACAACTCTTCGCCCTTGATGTTTGAAAAAAAAATGTCCCTGGTTTCAAAGAAAAACAAAAAGACATAGAAAGATGATCTAAACGAGAGAAATGTTGCAGTTACCACGGGATAAATCAAGAACAGATTACATTACATGATTTCTTCTAACCGTACTACTTCCGATTTGAAGGATTAGATGAAGGTCACTGACCTTTGTCTAAGTTCTAACTTCAAAACCCTCACAGGTCGTTTGGGAATCACGTGAAACAAAAGTCATCTCACTTGCCTTTCTAACCAAACTCCTTTCAAAACAAAAAAAACTCTTAATACTGAACCTAATTATCAAACGTAACCAAATGCACTGCAACACTTCTTTTCTCTGATGTTTTAATTATCACTCATTGTATCTCCTCAATTTTTTTTATTTTTATTTTTGCACTGATACTTGGCTCCTACAGCCAAGCAACCACCGTACGAAAATATTGGGCGCCATATTACTGTAGCGTGCTCGTCTGCTTATCTTTAACGTCCTCTTACAATTCCTTATGATTTTTATTCTGCCCGACATGCTTCTTAACTTATTTTTTTTTCTTTTACTCTAAATTTGCCCTAAATCTATAGGCGATCTGCCTTCAGGAAATAATTTCTTAAAACTGAACAAGGTTTTGGCGGAAACAATTCCAGGTCAATTCATAGTCTCTTTAGTTTTCTTTTTCACGCCATCTCGCTGTCAAAACTCGAGTGTTGTAGGAAATGGAAACATTTGTCCCATGTTGGGTGTGTTCGGTTGGTGCTGTTTTCCTTTGAGAGAAGACCAGTTTCCAACGTGTGTGCTCGTGTCCATACTACAGTATACCAAATGGAAAAATGTACTGCTTTTAAGAAATAAAATATACATGAACAAATATTTCTGATTTTTATTTTAGCGATACTCGATTCTCGTTTCTCTTCTTGTCTAGCATCGATTTGTGCATTTTTTGGATCAGTTTTGGACTCGTTTTTTGCTGAGCACAGCGAACTCAATCTGTCACAATACATACACATGTGAGTCCGCGGCTATTACAATTTCCATACTAATTGGATCCGAAAAAATCGTTTTTCGGACCCGTATGCGGAGCCGTATGCGGAGTAGTCCATAGTCATTGACTCCGTTTGCGGACGTAAAACGGAGTCTCTTGCTTGAAGGGCAGGTAGACTAAACTCTGTTAAATAAAAGCCAACGCTAACCTGGGTTTCACTCAGTGCCAAAACAGCTGGTTTGTTGTAAAAAACATGGACGTATATTGAA
The DNA here is from genome assembly GCA_949715645.1 of Portevinia maculata. NCBI lineage: Eukaryota > Metazoa > Arthropoda > Insecta > Diptera > Syrphidae > Portevinia > Portevinia maculata. The sequence goes on from OX454526.1 coordinate 150,786,622, forward strand.
AAAAGATTTTCCTCAACCCACGAATGTTGCTTACTTCCACTACGAAATTTCTACACATTATAAAATACGAACATAAAAGAAAACACAACTCCGACACTAACTAAGCATAACCCGTGAATTGAAGACATAGGTACGTTAGATTTCCAAAAGTTGGGGATGTGACAGCAACCAAAATCAACCCTTCAAGCAAAAACACTGACCCAACTTTTCCCGTCATTTTTGGAACCGCGATATATGAGGAGTTCACGCACACAATTGTAAATTCACTGTAACTACATTGCCAATAGAAAGAAGAGCGAGAGTCGAGGGTAGTTATTTGTAATGGCGGATTTTTTCATCTGTCACTGACAGTGTCTTTAGCAGATATCATTTTCTTTGAAAGGTATACTAAAATTCAATTTATTATTCCAGATTTTGTTTTTTTCTTTGTGGGGTGTGTGAGACTTTCTGCACTGGAGCACTCAGACTCAATACTGGTCCATTGTACTACCACGCAGACACACCACATTTTACTGTGGGAATTTACTCGTTTTTCTAAGAAAAACGAGAAGGCGCTTCAATGATAAGGAGCTTAGCTTTACAGCACTCACCATATCCGCACCAAATACCTGCCACCTGATACGAACAAAAGCAGGACAATCACAGAGGAAATGCTCCGCAGTGTCGTCGCTTTATCCACAGGCTTCGCAGTTGGTAGTGTCGCTTAGGCCTAGCACCTTAGGGTGTTTGGCAACGTTATGACCCGAGACCCAGACAAGTTTATTCAGAGATATCTTGCATTCACGTACTATTTTGGAGGTAGTTAAGGGTTTGAGTAAAGCCTTAATCGCAGCCTGACTGTCGCTACAGACGCAGATACTTCGCCCCCTCCACCTGTTCCTCGTAACATAGTCCATGGCCATTAGGATAGCATAAGTCTCTGTTTGGAAGACTGACGCATATTTGCCTAACGAAAAGAAAAGTCTAACGTTATCGCTCTCCACGAAGACACCAGCACCAGATCCTTGATCGGTTTTGGAGCCATCCGTGAAGCTTCGACTGCATTCCCTTCCAGGTTCAGAGTCCGGCCAGAGCCAGTCCTGGACGCGAGGAAAGTTGACCTCGTAGTTGCGCTTTAGCCGAAGTTCCGGTGTCATCGCATCAGACGGCATATCCATAAGACAGGAGTCGAAGGACAACCGTTGCGTAAGTTCATCAAAACTCCATTGCGAGTTATACCAAAAGCCACATCTTCTTAGACGCGAGATAGCCTTGATTGTACAGCCCATGATGTAAACATCAAGGTGCGGAAGGTTCAATAGTGCATCTAGGCCGGAGCCAGGCGTGCTGGGGAAGGCCCCCGTGCAGCCGAGACATACCTACCTTTGGAGTTTGACAAAAGCAGCAGTGACGTATTTACGTGAAAGCTTATTCCACCAAACAACCGATGCGTGTGCTATAAATGGTCTTATCATAGCCGTATAAATCCATAGGACTCTTTTCGGTGATAAGCCCCATGTCTTGCCGAAAATGCCTTTGCACTGCCAGAAAACAGACAGCGCCTTGGCAGTCTTCAGCTCAACATTTTTCGACCAAAGAATTTTGCTATCCAGGATGACTCCCAGATACTTTGCTTCATTGGAGAGTTGGATTGTGATGCCTTTTAGCACTGGCTGAGTCAACCCGACCAGCTTCCTCCTTCTCGTAAAGTGAACAACCTCAGTTTTAAGAGGATTGACCGAGAGCCCATTTCTAGTGCACTATTCGTCGATCACGTCAAGGGCCGCCTGCGCCTTGGGTATACAGTCGCTAGGCATGATCCATCAGAAAGCACGGCAACATCATCCGCGTACGCCTGAGCGTAAATATTAGAACTGTTGAGTGCGTTCAACAGAGAGTCGACCAGCATACACCACAGCAGTGGAGACAGGACGCCGCCTTGCGGGCAGTCTCTGTTTACCCCCGCCCTAACATAGCGGCCACAATCCGCATCCGCAACCAACGTTATATTCATTAGCATTGCACAACACCATTGGTTCGTCTACGCCGTGTTGTCTGGCGGAGCTGCACATGCTATCAAAAGTCGCATTGTCAAAAGCACCCTCAATATCGATGAAAATACCCATCGCGTATTCTTTTCTGTCAAGCGCGCCCTCAATTCTACCAACTAGATTTTGGAGCGCAGTCTCGCAGGATTTTCCGCGTTGATAGGAATGTTGCATCTGAGATAGTGGGTGCAATCGAAAAGCAGTTTTGCGCACGTGAAGCTCGACCAGCCTTTCCATGCTTTTCAGCAAGAAGGAAGTCAGAATGATTGGTCTGAAGTCAGACTGAAGGTCTCTTGGCGAGTGAGTAGTCACTTCTGTCAATTTTAGGTATAAATGCCACTCTAACTGTACGCCAGGGTGTTGGAATGTATGCCTAGGACAGCGATGAAGATTTTCTTCATAGTCGGTAGCAACTGGTTTGTACATTGCTGCAGCATGGCGGGGTATATTCCGACCGTACCAGGTGACTTGAAGCCGTCAAAAAACGCAAAAGCATATTTAATGGCCTCGTCCGTCACCACGGCCTTCGCAATATACCAGCTACGCCGAGTTGTTTGTCTTGGCGTACTCATAGTCTCGGTAAGTCTCGGTATTATTCCAGATAATTAATTGTTTAATTAAGCTTTTTTTTAATTTAGATTTATCGAAATAACAAAATTGACAACCGATGAGTATGAAACTACCAACCATGTGACGAATTTTTATGATTTTTTTTTTTTTTTTATATAATTTGCGTGCGCTAAAGGGATTTCTTTTTTCTGTAGTGACACAGTGCCCTTATAATGGTAAAACCACATCGCAGGCATTTAGTTTGTTGCGCAAGTAGCTCCCAGCAATTCATTGCCTATTTTTGGGTGCTACTTACTGAAAGAATAGAAGGATAGGAAAGAAGTTTGGTGCGATGGGATTTTTTTTTCTCAATGGCTTTAGGGAGATCAGTTTTTGTTGTGTGTATTCAATTTATAAAAATCATGGCCCTGGTCGGGATTCGAACGCACGACCTGCCAATCACTTTAGTGAATACACTACCATCGCACCATTGCCAGCTGTAAATCAATCTGTCACAACACATACACATGTGATTCCGCGGCTATTACAATTTCCATACTAATTGGATGCGAAAAACCTCGTTTTTCGGACTCGTATGCGGAGTACTCCAGATGTCATTGACTCCGTTTGCGGACGTAAAACGGAGTTTCCCCTTAAGCAAGAGACTCCGTTTTACGTCCGCAAACGGAGTCAATGACATATGGACTACTCCGCACACGGCTCCGCATACGGTATGGAAATTGTAATAGCTGCGGACTCACACGTGTATGTATTGTGACAGATTGAGTTCGCTGTGCTCAGCAAAAAACGAATCTAAAACTGATCCGAAAAAAAGGTACAAAGGAGGCTAGATGAAAATCGAGTATCGCTTCGAAGCACAATAAAAATCAAAAATTTATTTTTTCATGTTTGTTTTATTTCTTGAAATAATACATAGATATTTACACAGGGTATACTTAGTACCATTTCTTGAACAAATTCATCCTGCGGAAAAAGGACAAAAAGCAAATAAATGTGCAAGTTATATTTACTATAATGTATCACTTATCTTTTGCTTGAATTTGTGGTGGTAGTAAGAAAATCCTCGAATTACGGTTCACGATTGGTAGTTTCGCCTTCATGGGTTTCGATAATTTTTGATTTTCACAAATCTAAATTCAAAAAAATGGATTTAGATTGGAATAGTAAATTCTAGCTTAGTTTGCCTTTCAAAGAAAATTATATCTGCAGCTGCAGCCAGAGATAGTGTCAGTGACAGATGAACAAAGCCACCATTACAAATAACTACTCTCGACTCTCGACTCTCGCTCTTCTTCTTATTGGCAATGTACCTACAGTCAATTTACAAAAGTGTGCGTGGAACGCCTCATATAACGCGGATCCAAAAATGACGGGAAAAGTTGGGTCAGTATTTTTGCTTGAAGCGTATTGCTCGAAGGGAAAGAGATAACAATATATATCCATTACTAGGTTTACATTAAAGGTGACTATTCAATTTGGGGTTCAACATCTCAACACTTGAAAGTCGAAACCAGGATATTTTTCCAATATATTTGTTGTTCCTAGGACCATTTATTCAAAAACCATTGAACTCATATATACCGTTCCGTTTCTAAGGATATTTTTGGAAAATAAACTTTTTTCGGGTTTAAAGGAACTTTATTGTAGCTCCAAGGACCTCGTTGTAAAATAACCTGATGTAAAATAAAAAGGACATTCAATCAATTTTTATTTGCATAATAAATCCCAATAAATTATCACCATTATAGCAAAATTAAGTTTTTATTCAAAAAATTCGTACATCGAAAAACTAATTTACAAAGTGTTTATATAAAAAAAACAACAAATTCCGTGACAAAATGTTGGCGGACGATTTCGGAAAAAAACTTGTGTGTCAAAATGTCAAAAACAAGAAAAAATGCACTTCATCGTACTACAACGCATACCGCCGGTATGCGTTAGATTTTGGCCGAAAAATGTTCCGATTCGTCGGAACGGAGATTAACTTGAAGCAAATGTTCTCCGATTCGGACGATTTTGGAGAATTTTCCGTTCCGACATTTACCTCGCTAGTGCCCAATACTCACCCTCCTTGGACGTTTCATCCGCAAAAACTTGAAATGACTTGAATTGAATTTCACTTGTTTAAGAAAACTTGTTGCATAGGGCTTTTCACCAAGTTATCTCTTTCTGAAGTGCCGCATCCCTTTCTTAAACGTCAAACGTCAAAAGCAAATTGAATGAAAACAATGTCAGTGTCAAAAGAGCAAAAAAAAAAACAAACAAACAGCTGAATGAAATGAATAATCATTGTGATTGTTAATAAAGTGTATATTTAAGTGAAAACAGAAGCAATTGAAGATTAAAAAGTACCAGCTTATAGAGAAAAAACGTGAGAAAGTAAATTAAAGTAAAAAGTTGCTTCGAAACAGAAATATTTTTTGCCTGAAGGCTATTGTCACGGTTTCACTTTTATTTTTTGTACAGAATCTTAATATATTGTTATCTTTTGAGTATTCAAAAATAGTGTTTGGATACTCCTTTTTAGTTCTGGAAATTTGTTTTTGTTATAATTCACTTTAATATAAAATTATTACGAGATCTTTGCAACAAAAACATTTTTTGCCACAACTACGATATTCTCACTTTTTCACTTTTATTTTTTGAACACAATCACATTATAATGTTAACTTTTTAATTATCCAAAACGTGGTTTGGATACTACTTCTTAGATCCGTAAATTTTTTTTTGTTAAAATTGGCATTGTTATAAACTTTTAGTAACAATTCGCGAAGAACTTATTTCCCGCCATGCAAATTCGCCATTGTTTTCATTCATTTCATTCAGCTGTTTGTTTGTTTTTTTTTTCTCTTTTGACACTGACATTGTCGGTTTTTTTCTCTCTCTTTTGACACTGATATTGTCGTAACAAGCCCTATTGTGGTACAGACACCTGATTCGAAGAATAATGATTAAAAAAAGTTGCAAATGAATTTGTACAGCCTTAGTAGGAACTGTGATACTGAATTCTATTATAATTTAATCTCTTAATTGAGTACTTTGCGATTACGTCAGTGGCAAATGAAAAAAAAAATGCAGCAGAGTGTAATGAAGGAAAACAATGGTGAATTTGTATAGTGGGAAACTAGTTTTGCGAAACCAAATTTAAACAAAAAAAGTTCCAGATTTAAGAAGGAGTATCCAAACACTATTTTTGAATACTGAAAAGTTAACAATAAAGAAGGATTATGTACAAAAAAAAAGTTAAACCGTGAGAATTGTGTTGTTTTGGAAAACAAATTTTGTTCGTTTGGAAATAAATTAAGTTGAACAATTTTCTATATATACATTTTATACTTATTAAAACAAACGAACAACAACAATTAATAAACAACAAAATTGTATAAAAAAACATGGGAAAATGTTTGTAAATGGCTGCATCAACAGCTGCACAAGCGTTTTCGGTCAAAATGTTTACTGAATTCATTATTTTTTTTTTGCTTTAACATACTTTCTCAAGTTTGTTCTCTATAATTTTGTACATTTTACTCTGCTTTCACTTAAATATACGCTTTATTTACAATCACAATGATTTAACCATACCATCTGTGTAAATTTCTTAAATTTTATCATTCAATTTGTTTCTGACGTTTAAGAAAAGGATTCGTCACTTCAGAAAGAGATAGCTTTGCGAAGTGGTCTAATCTGTAAGAGGGAAAATCTGCCCCAAATTTGTATTCAGTTTTGGTTTCGATTCAGTTTCAATTCGATGCTTCGATTTGGTCAAAAATTGGGAAAGTGTTCAGTGATAAAAAGTGATAATGCTAGGTTAACAAACCAATTCTGAACGCAACCACTTCTAGGCATAATTTATCTTTTCATAAAAGCAAATCCGACCGATCGGCTGTTACGATTACGACTTTTAAGAAGTATTTGATATTTCTTATATATTTAAAGTAACTGAATAGATTTGTTTTAAATTATGATAAATAGAAGACGAAGGGCTAGTTCTGTTGCTAGTAGGCAAGATGAAGATGTAATGGATGACTCCACACCGGAACAGTCTCCTCTGCAAACAGGAAGGAAAAGAAAGCGACTCGATCCGGTAAGTTAGGCAATTTCATTGGATTAAATTTAAAAGTTCATTAAATATATGTTGAAAGTAGAATTGTGGGTACATATAATGGTATTAATATATTATACTTAACTATAGAATCATACAAAACATAACACCCCATTTAGAGCGTAAAACGCAACCGAACACATTTTGTTTTGCTTTTTTGGAGACGCTTAAAATTAGTATGTAGTTTGACTAGGGTTACCCTCCTTTTTTAACCTACCGGGACAATCATTTTTTTTAGTTTTGGGCTATAATATTGTTCATTATAAAGAAAAGACAATGGGTGAACAAGTTCCTGATATACAGGACGCGTTTGAGATTCGGAAATAAAATTCTTTGCTCCTCAAAATGGTTAGGATAAACTCATCTATCCCTACAGCTCTTATTGTCATTAAGAGTCTGACCAAATTTGCATATTTTGTTCGAAGGCAAAGCTGAACTTTGTTAGACTGCAAAGAATTGTAAAATGCAAACTGTGTCAGTAAAAAAAAGAAATGCAGCTTGCAATTTATATTATATATTTTATCAAGTTTTTTCCAACAGCGTATTATTATCCGCATTCGGCTATCTAATACCCGTTCAACGATCTTAATGCTGTGACATCAGCTCGATTAAAAAATAATTTGAATGAATGTACTTTATTCAGCTTTAAAAGACATTAACTTTTACAATTCATTATATAATCTTACATTCTATATCAGTTAATTGATAGAATATAATCATTTAGGTTTTTGGCCACGTATTTATATTTTTCAAGTCTTGATTTAGTATGCGCATTCACTCCTCAGTATCATCATTGGTCCCACCCGTTGAACATTTCAATCGCAACACCCGCCATGCAAGGAATGCTCATCAGTTCACCCTCAGCCTGTATTCGGACGTACAGTGGAGTTCAAAGAATCTTTTCTCAGCCGTACAACACGAATATGGAATACTCTTCCACGCACTGTTATCCCTTCACATTATTACCTACAAACATTCAAAACCCACGTGCATCGGCATCTATCCTTTTTTCTTCTCACCCTAAATTCCTTAAAGCCAGCGCTATTTGGCTATTATGTCACTTCCATTCGTGATTTAGGTTTTTTATGCGATAGCGAACTCAATTTTCGATCTCACTATGATAATATCATTAACAGAGCTAACTCAACTCTAGGTTTCGTTAAACGATGGTCGAAAGAATTCTCCAATCCCTATGTCACTAAGTCTCTGTATGTCACTTTTGTTAGACCTCTTATTGAGTACGCCTCCGTAGTATGGTCTCCCTACCACCATGTTCATAGTCAACGTATTGAAGCCGTTCAACGAAGATTCATTCGCTTTTCCTTGCGATACCTTTGTTGGAATGACCCATATAATCTTCCACCTTACGAAAGCCGTCTAAAATTAATAAATTTACAAACTCTTAGTAGACGTCGTGATAATGCCGACATACTCTTTGCCCACCAGCTTTTGAATGGAGTCATTCATAGCGAAGGTCTTCTTAATAAATTCAAACCCAATACTAGTAATCGTCATTTGAGAACCATTCCCTTTGTATATAAACTTTATAGTATTGTCACTTCGTGTATACGACGACTACGCCACCATACGACGTAAATACTACATTAAAAAAAGCTATATCCATACTAGCATATTGAAGAACCTTTTCTACACCTTTGTTGTCTTCCATTATCTTCCATTCTCGTGAATATGAGGAGGACTATGAAGATCATGAATATGAAGATCATTCAGGTAGCGACTTTCGATGGTGGCTGATGTTTGACGTAGCGGACATTCTCATCTTGTAGATTTATCGTATTTTATTTTATTTGTTGGCTCTGATGAATATTTTTATTTGGTTTTGCGCAAACAGCTGATTTTTTGTTCTCCTTCATGCTCGTGACTAGGCATTTGAGGAGGAAGACGACACAGGTAGCGTTGGGGGTTGATGGTAGGGCGGAAAGGTGAAGGAATTATTATCGGGTAGACTTATGCCATATTATTTGTTTGCTCTGATGGAAGTTTGGGGTAGGTTATGTTTTCTGGTATTTAATACAATTGGTATGTGTTCGTATGATCGTTGAAGGGGAGTCGCATTTCAGGTACTGTGAGGATTATCAAATGATTTTCTTTATAATTCATATTTGCAAGTGAAAAATGGATATTCTTATTTAAAGGTAGGGGCGATGGTGGATAAAGAAAGGTGGAAGAATTGTCATCGAGTAGATTGATGGTATATTATTTGTTGGCTTTGATGGATGTTTGGGGTAGGTTATGGCATATTGCAATTAAACCATCACAGTCACCTGTAACTTGTTTCTTTATATTCAATACAATTGGTGACTGTGTTCACATCAGTGAAGGAGATTCGGATTTCAGCAATGAGGATTCAAAATGGTTTACAAACCATATTTGCAAGTGAAAAAATATTAATTCAGGCAGAGATAAGAAAGATAAGACATGTTGTAGTGTGTTCCCAGCTACATTGCGAACGATCCTTAAGGGTTTCCACTTTAAAAAGAAAATCGTGGATATTTTCGGACCCGTCAAATGCAATTTGCCACTTTTCAATTTTACAAACTGAACTTACTGAAGAAGTTTGTTGACTTATTGGTGGTGCTTCTCTGCGTTGCACAGTGTGATGAATCGCTGATTTAGCTTGGTTTAATAAGGAAAATGACATGCACAAAATTAAACAAAAACCGGTTAAGCCTCCTACATAATGACTGTGCGATTTTTTTTGTTGCTTATTGCAAAAAAATCATCTCAAACTCCAAATTGTGTATAATTTTTTTTATAAGAAGGTCAATTTGAAGAGAAAGTGTTTATATCGTTTTTAATTGGTTCGCGTACATTTTATAGCTTTTTGCTATCTTTTCTCAATAAGTTAACAGTCAATTGATATAAAAGTAAGTTTTTCTTAAATAATTAAAGATTTTGTTTAATATAAGGGGTAAATGAAAGTAAAATTTATAGATAAAATTTGTTTTTTTTCTATTCATTAGACGAAAAGCATAGTTGTTCAGTGTTGTCCAAGTTGGAGACCGTGTTTGTTCTAAAGCCTTGCATAATTATTTTCTGCTAAAATGTGATTCAACTTCTTGCGCACAGGTGCGACACTCATACTAAATTTTTCGTTTTTTAGGATGCCCATGGAAATCACGAAAAGGCAAATTTGTGATATTTGGTTTCTTAAGTCAAAATTAAGCGCTTAGATGCTGTTTTTGCTTTTGTTATGGGTTACTTTAGCCATATACTATTTTCTGAGGCTGCAACAAAGTCAATCAAATTAACCTTTAAAACTTTATTTTTAAGATTTGACGAGCGATGGGCCAAAAGTGGTCGGCATAGAGAGCGCTTCGAAAATTCATTTCTCTGTGGCTAAATGAAAATCTAACATTACCACAACATATCTTAGATGAAATACATTCTTCATCTAGAGTAGGAAGACCAAGAAAAAGCTTATAGATTAGATGTCAAGGTGCGGCAGGTAAAATATCAAGGCAGTAAAGAAAAAGTCAAACCCAGAAAATAACTAATCCAAGAAAAATTTACAAAAGAAACAAGGTTATTGGTAGATATGCCAACTCAACATTCTGGCAATCCTAATGACTTGAACAAGGCTAGAAGATTTTTTAGAGATGAGGAAAAGACTGCCCAAATTACAGGGATAGTTAAAAAAATTATCAAAAAGTTTCATATCATCTTAGAAGCTCTTGGGTCTGGGTTTCCAATAGATGCAGATGCTTTTGAGAAGTAGGTATGCAAAGGAAACAAGAAAAATTATAAAAAATTATGCCTGGTATTTTAAGCCAGTAAGTGTGCATAAGGTTTTCTTTCATTGAAAACATATAATTTCTACTTGTATACTTCCAATCGGACAACTTTCAGAAGAAGCGCAAGAGGCAAGAAACAAGGAAAATAGAAGGTTTAGGGAACTTCTTACCAGAAAAATATCACGTGTAGATACAAATACTGACCTCTCAAATCGATTACTTATAACCTCAGATCCATTCTTAGCAAGTCTAAGATACTTTCCGAGAAGAAAGAAAAGTGTCATGGAACATAATAAACAGATAATTAAAAAAATTAAAATAAGCTGTTTTGTATGTATTGTTTTGTCTTGAAATTTGTAGTCATATGTTAAAAAAAATTTGTTATTGGTATTCTATTCTGTGAACAATTTCAATAAAAAAAAAACAAAAAATTTAATTTTAATTTAGTTCCGCTAAATCAACGATTCGTCACACTGTACGTTGGGTCGAAAACGAAACGTTATTTAAAAAATGTTCGAAGTCAGAACGAGCGTTCGAAGGTCTCGTAGGATTCACATTGGGAGTATTTAAATTCAAATTGTCCAATCTTTCAACTAATTTATCTCTAATAGACTGCATTTCACGCATGAAAACTCGTTGGTTTGCCTCGAGTATTCGTTGAAATGCTAACGTAATAGCTCTAATGTCTGTGGCCTCTTCTTGAACAGATGGAGGATGTTCATTAATATCTCGTCGCTCATTATTGTCATCACTATTGTGGTTACTTGCCTGACCGGATTGCATTGCTGCAGGAGGGTTATCTACCAGTTGTGGTAAAATCTTATCCTGGCTTAAGCCTAGCCCCAGGTGGAGTACGACTAACTATTGGCCTGGATTCCATTGCTCCTGAACGGGGAGTTATATTTCGAAAAGTGGACGAATTTCTCAAATTACTTGGTCTTCCTCTAGAACGTGTATGTGGAACTCTATTATCCATAATAGGAAAATTCGGATTTTAAATACAACTTCAAAAGTTTTTAACTTTCAATATGTTTTAATAAATCTGTATTAAAAAAATAATACATGCATAATTTGGGGTCAGCGCGGTCGGTGCTAAATTCGATATTAAATTAGATATTAAATTTGATAAGATTAAATACAATATGCTTAAGAGCAAGATATCTTGGACAGACGGACTGTGCAAATCAATGCACACAATGCGAACAACACTGTATATAATTGGCAACTATAGGTAATATAGTAGCAACATAGTCCACTATTATAATTTATAACTACCAGACAATGGACTATACTATAAAAGAATTAGGATTTATATATTATAAAAATATTCATATGCACAACTTATCCTTTCACGAATCAAAAGACCAATATGAATACAAAAAGCAGTTCAACTCTTTCTGATATCCAATAGTCGCAACGCAGATTACAATTAAAACTATGAATATACTGGGACTAGGTATACTAATGAAAGTCATACTCAACTTGAACCGCCAAGAGACACAATAGAACACTCTACAATTGCTGGAGCTTAGCTAAAAGCTCTAGAGTTAGCCAGCATAATCTTTGTAGTGACGTTCTTAATGCCTTGAAGTATATCTAATGTTAGAACATGTTTAATGCAAAAGAGAAACAAGCAAGCAGCCTCACCTCTCCCACCATCAAGCAAAAAATACCAACAAGTGACATTCTTCAATGCTTCATTAAAAAGGTGCATGGACTTTACAGAGAAAAATAAATACATGCTTACACTTCCATAAGAATGAAAATCTTTTGGCATGACCAGAGAGTAGATAATGCGAGATCCTACATGCTACCTGTGCTGCGCTGCCTATGCTCCTTCTTACAAAGAAAAATAAATACTAACATAATATCAGAATGATTGCGTCCCTTTCCATCGTACCGAGTATGGCCAAAATGAACCAATTACTAGAATAATTCGAAAAGTAAACAACTCCAACATCTTTGATCTAAACCTCTCAAACTAGCTCTCCAATCTTAATCTCCCTCTTTCACTTCTTACCCTTATCTCTTTCCTCACCTTAGCTTTAAGATTTTATTGTTATTTAGTTTGTAAGATATTGTGCGCTTGTACTAAGCGAATGAATAAATTAAAAAATAAACCGTTTTAGTGCGTGTATATAATAAAAAAAAAACCAGCAGCGGAAATGAAACCCAGATTGGTGACCATTGGGTAACACGTTTCATGAAGCCTCGGGTTAAAGATTGTAAAGTGATACTAGGAGAGGCAATTACCCAGCAACACCGCCTCCTCCTGACAGGAATTTTTATGTCGGCGGGGACGAACAGAACTAAACAAACAAAAGTGTCTACGAGAACCAAATGGTATAATCTGGACAAAGAGAAAGGTGAAAGGCGAAGCATTTATTGCAAATATGCAAAACTAGCAGTACCCGCAGCTTCGTCAGAGTGGAATAGTGAGTTCGGGTAGCATTTTAAGTTATTTCGGCTAATTATCTTAAGAATAAGACACATACGTATAAATACTTATTGTCTTCGGGGGAGTGAACTCAGGGAGTTTATGTCTTCGTGTGAACAGGACCAGCTCAGTCTTTGTTGGATTACAGGCAGGCCGCATCTTTCGGTCCAACTTGTTAATATGTTGATAGCAGTTTGCATGACATCGGCCAGCGTCTGCGGGTATTTACCTGAGACAAGTATAGCGACATCGTCCTTATAGGCGATAACTTCGCATCCAGTGTATTCAATGGGCTTCGTTGAGCACTAGATTCCACAGTAGCGGAGACAGTACTATCTGTGTGCACGTCGTTTGACAGTGCTACTTCCGAAAGATGCAGTTATTACCCTGCTTTTGAGCATGTATTCCACAAAGCAGCACACCGAGTCGTCGATGTTGAGCCTGCGTAATTGTTCCTAGCATCAAGCAGCCCCTCATAATACGGGACAGGTTCTGCCCTATTATGCTGAGGGCCGCCTGAATTTGTGCCGGAAAAATGCCGTCTGGCCCTGGAGACCTGAATGGCTCAAAGCTGCTCACTGCCCATTTCAGTTTATCCTCATTTATGAGAGGATTTTCGCTAGGTATAGGCGTGCAGTGAGTGTCCAAGAGCAGATCAAGCGATGCTTCATCTGATTCTGTCCATGATCCGTTGGGATTCATGAGGACACCTGGTATAGTTGGGTTTTTTGAAAGGACTTTGCGTAGCCTAGAGGATTGAGATTGAGTATTATCAATACTCTGACAAAACCTGCGCCAGAAGCTCTTAAGGCTTGCTTTGTAGATATCCCAGCCCAGAGGTAGCATTGTTGCTTTTTTATACCCTATTCTAAGGGTATATTAATTTTGACGCATAGTTTGTAACATACCTTATATTGCCGTAGACCCCTAAAAGTTACTATAATTATGATCAAAAATTAGGCCTTTAAACTGGCCCTAGAGAGCTGAAATTTTAACCATATACTCTCTAGGGTCCCGAAATAATCAAGTTTACGAATTTTTGAAATCCGGCCACAGATACCCCCACAAACTCAAAAAAACAAAATTTTGGAAAAAATCGAATTTTGAGCTAGAAAGCTGAAATTTTTTATGTATGATATATGACTCCTAAAACTGGTCGGGATATAAAATTTTCAAAATCCGCTCACTTTGGCACGCCCACAATTAAATAAAACTATTTTATTGAAAAACCAAAATTTGAGCTAGGGAGCTGAAATTTATAATATATACTCTCTAGGGGCCCTTTAAGGTCATGTGTAAATATTTTCAAAATCCGCCCACGGCTTGTCAGTTTCAATTTGTCAATTTAAAATTAACTTTTTTTGTAAATCCAAAGTTTGAGCTAGGGAGCTGAAATTTATAATATATACTCTCTAGGGGGCCCTTTATGCTCATGTGTTAATATTTTCAAAATCCGCCCACAATTTTTTTTTTTTTTTGAAAATTCAAAGTTTGAGCTAGGGAGCTGAAATTTATAATATATACTCGCTAGAGAGAGTAAGACTTTTGTCACACTCACTTATGAGGGATAGTAATAAGAATAGGGTATCCAACAGTTCGCCCAACCGGACTGTAACCCGTCCTTATGTTTTTTTTTTTATAATTTGCGCGCACTAAATGGATTTTTTTTACTACCCTTATCATGTATTAGCTACACAGCGCGGGCGTTAGGGAAATTAGGATTAGAAGAAAGGGAGAATTGCCGATGCACGTTGGTTTTAAATGTTTGTAGGTTATAATGTAGCGGAAAAATAGAGCGTGGAAGAGCATTCCACATTCGTGTTGTACGGCAGGGGAAAGATTTTTTGTACTGATGGGCATTCCTTGCATGGCGGGTATTGCGGTTGAAATGTTCAAGGGGTGGAATGCAACTGGCTATTTCGTTAGAGCACTTATGATGGAAATAACGATAAAATAACGAAAGACAGGTCAGGAGACATTGCGACGACGACTAAGAGAGCCAATCGATCTCGCTATGTCTCGGTCGCCATTGAGTTTTATCGTGCGCTTTTGGATCCTGTCAAGTAGCTCCAAATAAGTTATTGGTGCACCAGACCAGATATGAGCGTTGTCCTCGAGTTTCGGGCGAATAAACGCCCTATAAATTGTAGCCAGATCAGAAGGGGTGATATATTTCTTACATCGCTAAACATTTCGCAGCGTTCTTGGCGACATCGAATATGTGGTCATTCCAACAAAGGTTGCTATTGACGCACATACCGAGTATGGAAAGTCTTTCGGTTTCAGCGATGCAAGTGCCATTCGTGGATAATGGCAGTGTGTGTGGGTTTTGCTTTATTGACAGGAGACAAGCATTGTGTTTTGGAAGCATTAAATTCCACTCTATTGGTTGTACCCCACTGAGTTATGCTGTTAAGATCGGAATTTAATGAGCTTAACATACGTTGCCGTTCCAGTTCCACACCCGAAGAAGAGGGGCGTGACCCAAGAAACGAGTATGAAAAGCTGAGGGTACTGTCATCAGCAAAGGAATGGATTGGATTAGAAGTAACAGACAGGAGATCATTTATAAAAATGAGAAAGAAGAGAGTCGGGGACAGAACGGAGCCTTGGGGAACACCAGCATTTATTTGGTGAGTTGCAGACTTGAAACCGTCCAAGACAACTTGTATTGAACGGTCCGAAAGGTAATTTCTAACCCATTCAAGAAGATTATCATCGATTCCAAATGCAGGCATTTTCGACATGAGAGCTTGATGCCAAACTCTGTCAATTGCCTTTGAAATATCAAGCGCAACGATCTTACTTTCACCACCTTGGTGAAGAGATTGGTTCCACTTTTCGGTTAGATATGTCATCAAATCACCGGTGGACCTGTTGCCCCGAAAACCGTACTGCCGTTCATTGAGAAGTTTTCGAGAATCAAGATATTTCATTAGCTGACGGTTGATCAGCGTTTCCATGACCTTAGAAAGAAGGGGCGTAAGTGCAATTGCTCGGTAGGAGGAGGGAGAAGAAGACTCGCCTTTTTTTGGTACAGGCTGGACAAATGCTGTTTTCCATCTTCCCGGAAAGAGCCCTGAAGAATAGGACAGATAGAAAAGCTTACGCAGTGGTTTTGCCAGCGTAGAAGAACACCTCCTCAGAACGATGGGGGAGATACCATTTGGACCAGCGGATTTGTACAAGTGCGAAAGTGGATTGGTCCCATGGAGTATTCTACTTGCTCGAGTATAGGGGGAGATAAATCACAATCTGGGAGCGTTGAGTTAGCTGCAAATTGAGCAGCAAGCAGATTGGTTTTGTCCAGAGAGCTGACGGCTGGAATGTCGTTGTAAATGAGTGTCGGAATAGATGACGAGGCCGAATTCTTGATGTTTTTGACAAACGACCAAAAGTTTTTACTACCCATGGGACTTATTTTTTGCCTCAGCTTTTGGTCGTGGGAGAATTTTACACGATTAATAAGGGCATTGCAGTCATTTCTGGCTCGTTTGAAAATTTTCCGATTTTCCTCAGATGGGTTGGCTTTATAAGACCGAAAGCTTACCTATTTTAACCTGATAGCCTCTTTGCAGCTCGAGTCACACCACGCGTTTTTTTGGGTTTGATACTTTTCATCCGGTTAGGGATAAAGCATTTCATACCCAGTAAAATCATGTTTGTTATCATATCAGCAGCAGCATCCACGTCGCTCTCGAGGAAGCACAGCGACCAGTTAAAACTCTTAAAGAAGAAGTTTAGTTTTTCCCAATTGGCTTTCTCGTATTGCCATACGGTTCTTTTAGGAGAGAAAATTCGCTGATATGACACAATGGCCTGACGAACCTAGAGGCGGTAATACGTTTATATCGTATTTTTCAGGGTGAGAGGTGAGAAACAAGTCCAGTGTGTTGGCGGTTTGAGTGCTTATGTCCGGTATTCGTGTTGGCTCATTTACAAGCTGAGTGAGATTGTTAACCTCAGCAAAAATCTCAACCTTCCTTCCTTCGGGTGTTGTATGTCCAGAATGTCGAAGCCAGTGTGAATTGTGTATATTGAAATCACCCGCAATGACGATTTCAGTACGAGGATGAAGGGTCACAATTCTTGTAATGGAGTTAGACAAAGC
This sequence comes from Portevinia maculata, assembly GCA_949715645.1. NCBI lineage: Eukaryota > Metazoa > Arthropoda > Insecta > Diptera > Syrphidae > Portevinia > Portevinia maculata. Next base: position 150,803,624 of record OX454526.1, read on the forward strand.
ATCCAACTCATTATAAGTCGAATGTCTGTCCAAATTGGGGCTTCTGTAAATAAAACAGTAGTGGATTAATTGCCTACGGACATGAAATTTGAACCAAATGCAATTAAATTCCGGATCCGGAACATTGGCCATATTGAGGCTGAAGTTGGTAGGCTACGTCGCTACGTATATAGACGGCGAGGCCGCGATGGGGAAAGAATAATGGCACTAAGTTGTACCCAGGTAGACTAAACTCTGATAAATCAGAGCCAACGCTAACCTGAATTTCATTAAGTGCCAAAACAGCTGGTTTGTTGTGGAAAGCGTGAGCGTATAACGAAAACAATTTTTTCCTCAAGCTACGAATGTTACTTACATCCACCACAAAATTCCTACACATTATAACATACAAACATAAATGAAAACACAAACGCTACCTAAGCGAACCGTGAATTGAAGACCCGCGTTAGTTTCCAAAACAAATTACCGCAGGTGTTATGTCCGTACGGTAATTTTTTTTGGTACAAACAAAATCAACTCACGGGCCGCTATCCGTCTAATGCAGCCTTTACTCATCCATTACAAGGGTACATACGAAAGTCGTACGAGACCTACAATAGCCAAGCAAATGCAACAGTGATGAAGTGGGATGGGGTACGGAGGAATACCCAACGCTGTGGCTTTTTTTTTTTCTTTCTTTCTTGATCACTGGCGCCGGCACGTTAAATTGTTTTTGCTTTTTGTTTTTTTTTCGCGTCACACACTAGATTCCCACACGATGTCGCGGCGCGTGAGTTTAATTGTAATTGTATGTACAAAAACAAATGAAATAAAAAAAACAAAACAACAACAAAAGCTTGTAACGTAGGCGAGCGCGAGACCGAAAAGCAACATGCGCTTACGTCGGGATGCAGACAACAACTGTTCTTTTGCTTTGGCTTTTTTGAGTTCTGCATTCCATCACGGTGGACGGTTGCCTGCCTTCCTCGTAGTGGTGGGACAGGATTCGTCGAATGCTACTTTTAAGGCTGAAGTTAGAACAGTGTTAAGCTCATCTAGTTCCAATTGTGTTTTTGGAGTCTTATGCACACGATTGGACAGTTTAGCAGAGAGGATTTCATTGTGTTTGCTACACTCAGTTCTTCGTCGATTGCGAAAAATTGCTGGTGTGGTGTTGAAGCGTATTTCTAGTTCATATTCCAGATAGCGGTGATCGGAAAAAGAGTGACTTTCAGATACAGTCCAGTTAGAAATCGCAGGGTATAAGTTCATAGAGGCGAAGGTACCTCTTGCCGGGTTCTCGGTGGGACTATTTCCCCTATTGCACACTATTAGGTCGGTGCCTAGGGACTGACCTCGGGGGTTAGTGTCGGTGCTACCCCATAGTTCGTGGTGCGCATTGGTGCCGCACCCCAGCAAAATGTCGTCTCCTCTCTTCCTTGCTTCTTCTACCACTACTCTCACCTCCTCTGATGGAGCTGATTTGGGGTCCTCGTAGGGTAGGTATCCTGAAGTTAGCCAGATCTGGGCGTTTGCAGATTTAAGCAGTGTTACTGCCAGGTTATTCGTGCTGCGGTAAGGAAGAAAGGTTAAGTTTAATTTGAATTTTGCAATAATGCAAGCTCGAATGTTACCTGCGTTCTTGTTTGGTATAATGTGTAGCTTGGGTCCCTCAGTCCCATGACGGTGTCATTTCTTATCCAAGGTTCTTGGATGAGGGCGGAAGATACTACTTACAGTCCCTTTGCCAAATTATTAGACGCACTGTAGTTTTTTAATATTTTTATGTGTTGCACGAGTTTATATGCAATATTTTTATATTTAAACGTACTTATAATGTGTTTTATTTAGGAGATTTTGTAAATGATTCCATTTTGTATTTATTTTTGACGTGTTGCATTACAGTGTTAACCAATTGATACGCGAACGTAAACAAGTACAAACAAAGTACAGATAACCTTACAGTGAGTCTAATAATTTGGCCAGGGACTGTAGATTTAATTGGAATTTGCCGGAATTTGTTTTAAAACTAAAACAACTGTAGGTACACTTTGTTCCAATACTATGATTTTATTTCATTAGTAAGATATTTTCTTCTTCTTTGCCATTCCTCCTCTATTCCAGCCTAATAGAAATACATATTTTCATTAATTTTTGTTTTCTTATTTAGAAATTCTGAGCAAAAAATCGTTTGCATGTAATGCTAAGACTCCAAGTAGGTTGAAACATCGATCTAGTACAATCGGGTTCCAGCAAAACCGTATATTCATTTGAATTTTTTTTCGTTATTGAACTTCGCTAAATTATACATTGCAGATGCCACTTTTTCATAACATATCATCGCACACTCACAAACTTTTACAAGACATTAGCATTTTTTTTTTAAATATCTTAACACTAACGTGACGAATTGTTGTTCACGCATTAGTCCCATGGGATTATTATGAAGAAATTAAATACACAGTAAAAACAGCGACGCAGTCTATGCTTTTAATGCTGTAAATTGATGGAACACATCCAGAATATGTGTGTCCAGGTCCGATATGAAAAGAAGCGTTACCAATGTACTGCTATACTTCTGTACTTGCTCGTGGTGCTAAAAAAAAATCACATCACGCGTTGGATTTTATTAATTTTTCAATGTTTTAATTACAATCAAAAACACCTGCTGTGGGATTGTCCACCGGTACCAATCGGTGTCTTAATCGCGACCATCTATATCGGTGTTCCGACAAAATCATGATAAACCGCTAAAATACGATGAGGAACTAACGCTTTTGATCTACATTGGCCGCTTCTAGTTGTTCCTCCATTTCCCGCGCTATATCTTGAACATAAACTTTTCCCGTTTTATGTAAAACTCGTCATTAAGATCTTTGAGATGTTTGTTGAACAGATTCTTGTGATCCGAGAGGCAGCGGTGGGGTCCGTAGAGGCGAAGCAAAGCGGTTATCCGGTTTGAACTTATCGGGCATATTGATTTTAGAGTCCTAGGGAAATTTGTTGGTGTAAAACTTTAAAATTAGATGTAAAGAATTTTTACCTTTGCGGAGAAAATAACACGATTTTCCTCTTCATCGCGAGGAATCCATACACGGGATCTTCCTTGGAACAAGTATGATTACATTTTGCGGTGATATTTTTGAATATATGTACATATATAAAAATTAAACAAAAAAATGAAATGACAAAATACAAAATATACTCACCACCGATGATAAAGGTGTGTATAGCCCAAGAATTTGTACGTACATTTTGCAAAATTTTTACTGCTGAAATTATTTGGTTTGGCTCGCATGTATTCACAGACAGGGGTGCACTGGAAGTTGATTTTAACATAAAAAAAAGGTGTGAGCCATGCTGCACTCACGGTATAGTTGATGTGTAAACATGTAGGCACGAATTTTAAGGACCTTTTTTGTTGTTGCAAGGACCTCTTAGTCAAATAACATTGAACACAGATATACCGTGTGGATTCTAATGGCATTTTGGAAAAATATCCTTTCTTCGACTTTTAAGGACCTTTATTGTTGTTGCAAGGACCTCTTAGTCAAATAACATTGAACACAGCTATACCGTGTGGATTCTAATGGCATTTTGGAAAAATATCCTTTCTTCGACTTTTAAGGACCTTTTTTGTTGTTGCAAGGACCTCTTAGTCAAATTACATTGAACACAGATATACCGTGTGGATTCAGGACAGGAATTATAATAAAGTACCTGCAAACTTCTTCGTTGCGTGATGAATTATTATTAATATGCAAAAAATATAATATAAATTATACATAATAATGCTTTAAATCATTTATTATACTTTTTTAGAGAAATAATAATTAAAAATATTAAATATAGATCACACCATAAACGAAAATACTCGTAGTTTAATTTTGTCCACTATGTATCCCCTAAATCAGAAGCAAGTAGGAAGGACGTTTGTCGTATAGGTCGAATATATATGAAATTGTTTGCGTTGCTCCTCCTACATGGTCAGGAATAATGTTGTTACTAGTAATGATTAAACTCTCGACCCACCACAATCATTACTAAAACCTGATTACTTACTAATGAAATTATTATTTTCAGCAATTCGAACGATGTTTTCTTTATGTCCCCAAACATCTGATAAAAATCTGTCATTACTAGAAACTATCTTTTCGTTACACCAGCACGATAAATATCAATGACATTATAAATGCAGACCATATATGATCGGCGAAAATGATTTTGAATTTATAACTTACAATGATTCAATTGTAATTGATTGGGGTTTTAATTGTGCACTTGCAATGCTTGGGTAAAGGCAGCATCGGACGGATAACGGGCCGTGAGTTGTTGATTTTGTTGGTGTACTGTCATAATGTTACATTTGAAGTGAACATACCTTACCATCTTATGTGGTAATGAACATACCTTACCCTCTTATGTCAAGTATGTATACCAATGTCAAAAGAATGAAAATAAAGTGTGTGTGTTAATGGACAGCAAAGAAGGCAGGTGTTCTTTATTTTATATCAGTGGCGACGAGGATGCTGGAATTTCCTAATTGAAATACATTTACGTTTACAATAAAATCAAGCGAAAAAAAATAGTCAAAATAAAACAAAATACAATAATTTCAAATTAGAACAAAATAAAAGCGCCTGCCCGCACATAACCTTAAAAGTCCAAACACGTTTGATTTCATCAGTACCTACATCTACAATTCCACAATTTAATTATGTCAGACTACTCCATCTTCGAAAAATTCGACAAGACTAAAACTCAATGGTCTCGATGGGTTGAAAGATTCGAAGGCGCAATGGAAATTGCCGCTCCGAACCAGAGTAAGAAAATCCACTTGCTTCTACATTACATGGGGCAGGAGAGTTTTGATCTGCTTTCGGACAAGTTGGCTCCAGTCAAACCCAAGGATAAAACATACGACGAAATAATAACCTTATTATCTGGAGTTTATGATCCAGCGCCGTTGGAGATTCTAGAGAATTACCGATTCCATTTTTTTTTTTTTTTTTATAATTTGCTTACGCTAAAGGGATTTTTTCTGTTGTTACAGTACCCTTATAATGCTAAGAACACAGCGTAAGCTACTTGGTTTTAGAAAGAATAGAGAGATAGGAAAGAAGTGTTTGGGTGCAGTTGTAGGGTTTTTCTCCACGGGTGGTGTCTAAGTTTTGCGAAAGCAAACCGACAACGAGACTGTGGAAGAATTCAGCATAGCGCTCCGCAAATTGGCAATATACTGCAATTTCGGGAGCTACTTACATACGGCGCTACGAAACCAATTTGTTTTTGGACTGCGAAGTTCTCGCATACAGAATCGATTACTGGAGATGTGAAATTCAATTCTGGACAACACTTTAACGACTGCAAAAGCAATGGAACTGTCAGCTAGAGGCGGCGCAGAAATTCAACAGCAGAAAGATGCAGTACAACCAGTTAGCTTTATACAACAAAAATCGAAATGTAAGGTAAGACAAAATAAAAACAAGATGGAAAATACGAGGGGAAAACAAATCCATCAATCAATTCCAAAAAAAATAACTACTGTTATCGCTGTGGTAACAAAGACCACAAAGCAGATAAGTGTCGTCATAAGCATGCTGTATGCACTTTCTGCCATACCAAGGGTCACTTACGTTCAGTCTGCTTCAAGGCACAAAATAGAAAGCAAGACACAAATTACATTGACGATACGGTTACGGTGCATGAAAGGAGTGCATGCGATTCGGAGAGCTCAGTGGAGGAAATTTTTAGTTTAGAAACAAATTGTAATACTAGAAATAAGCTATTTATTGATCTTTATATTAACAAAATAAAATTAGGTTTCGAAATCGATAGTAACAATAATAAATAGTTTAGACAAAAATAAAAAATTTCCTACAGAAAAATTGCTTCCGCCTGATACAAAATTGGTCAGTTATTGTGGTACCGAGATAGGAGTCCTGGACTACTTCTTCGTGCATGTAAGTTCTACGGTTGATGAACATTTTCAAAAGCTGAAGCTATATGTGGTCGATTCAAAACGTAAGCCACTTCTAGGCCGTGAGTGGTTACGGAACATACAATTGGACTGGAACAAAATACTTAACATACCAAACAAAACTGAAGTTGTTTCGTCCATTACAAATAAAAAATCCCTTAGTCAGATTGAGGAGCTTAAAATAAAATACGCTACAGTTTTCAGTAAATCCATGGGAAAAATCAAAAGCGTTCAAGCTCGCATATGTATACGAGAAAATGCTCAACCAATTTTCGTGAAAGCTAGGAAGATTCCTTTTGCTCTGCGGGAGGCGGTTGAAAAGGAGCTTGACGAGTTGGAGAAAAGTGGTATTATCATAAAAGTTGATTCGGCTAGGTGGGCTACACCCGTAGTACCTGTTAGAAAACGAGGAGGAAAAGTTCGATTATGCGGTGATTATAAAATCACAGTCAATCGCTGTGTAGTTGAGGAACATTCGCTCCCTACAATTGAATAATTGTTTGCGACAATGGCGGGTGGGGAGAAATTTACAAAAATAGATTTAAGTAAGGCCTACCTACAGATGGAAATCCATCCGGAGGATAGAGAAGTCCTTACATTAAGTACACACCGTGGCCTCTATCAACCTACGAGGATCATGTATGGTATTGCTTCAGGGCCTGCGAAGTGGCAACGTGAAATTGAGCAAATTTTGAAGAACATCGATGGAGTTTCGGTTTTTCTCGATGACATCAAAATTACAGGCCCGAACGACAAAATCCATTTACATGGTTTGGAACAAGTACTGTCACGTCTGAATGATTACAATATGCGAGTTAATTTAGAAAAATGTGAGTTCATGGCGAATGAAATCGAATATTGTGGTTACAAGATCGATCGCGACGGCATTCATAAAGTTAAAAATAAGATCGATGCAATTACAAAAATGCCAATACCAAGAAATAAAGACGAAATACGTGCGTTTGTAGGGCTCGTTAATTATAACGGACGTTTCTTTGAAAATTTGAGCACCATATTGCACCCATTAAATAACTAATAAAGTTCCATTCGTTTGGAGTGACAAATGTAATGAAGCATTTCAGTCAGTCAAAAATAAAATAAAAAATTAAACTTATCTTGTACACTATGACCCCAAATTACCCCTCGTTTTAGCGACGGACGCAAGTCCAGTTGGTGTTGGCGAGGTACTAAGCCATATTTATGCTGACGGTAGCAAAAAGCCTATTCAGTTTGCTTCGCAGACATTGTCTCCTTACAGCAGCGCTATACGCAAATTGATAGAGAAGCATATGTTATCATTTTCGGCATTCGAAAATTTTATCAGTATGTATATGCAAGAAAGTTTATTCTGCTAACTGATAATAAACCCCTTACACAGATTCTTGCGCCCAACAAAGGATTACCAACCTTTTTGGCAACACGAATGCAACACTACGCTATTTTCTTACAGTCATTTGATTATGAAATACGTTACAGGAAATCGAATGACCACTCAAACGCAGACGCTTTGTCTAGATTACCCCTGAAAGAATGCAGTTCCAAGAAGGAGGAAGTCGAAGTAATCGAAGTAAATGCGATCGAAGTAATGCCTGTGCCTGTGGAACAATTGGCAAAGGCGACAGAAAAAGATGAAGAAGTCAGAGAACTAATGGAAGCATTGCGATCGGGTATTAATATTAGTCCAGAAAAACGTTTTAACATCGACCAAATGGAGTTTACTCTTCAACAGAATTGCCTGCATCGGGGTCTACGAGTATATGTTCCAAAGGAGTTGAGGAAACTAGTATTGGGGGAACTACACACTGCTCATTTCGGAGTTTCCCGGATGAAATCCCTCGCTAGGAGTTACTGCTGGTGGCCTAAGCTGGACTCGGACGTCAAAAATGTTTCGAAAAATTGCGTACAGTGTCAAAAACAAGGCCAAACCCAAAAAAGTCCCTACGCATGTTTGGGAGTCTGCAAAAACCCCTTTTGAACGAGTCCACGTAGATTTTGCTGGTCCATTCATGGGGAAGAATTTTTTTATACTTTTTGATGCCTTCACCAAGTGGCCTGAGATCTGTGTAATCCCAAGTATTACTACCGAGATCACCATAGAAAAATGTGGAAAAATATTTTCCAGGTTCGGTATTCCTGAAATAATGGTGAGCGACAATGGAACACAGTTCACATCTGAGAAATTTCAACAATTCTTAAAAATGAATGGCATAATACATAAAAAAAAGTGCACCATACCATCCAGCCACCAATCGACAGGTGGAACGAAATGTTCAAACATTCAAGAACAAACTAAAAACTATTAATTGTCAGTCCTCGGAAATTGAAAAAGAACTATGTAAAATATTGTTGAACTACCGCCGAACACCTCATGCAACGACAGGTGAATCTCCTTCATTTTTGATGTTTAATAGAAGATACGTTCCCGCATGGATTTAATGATTCCTAAGAAGAAGCAGGATAAACAATACGAAGACTTGGAGGCAAACGTGCGAACATTATTCCTTGGTGATAGGGTTTCAGTACGAGATTATAGTAATCAAGAAAAGTATCAGTTTGGTACAGCAGCTGAAGTCCTTGGAAAATTACATTATATGGTAAAACTAGACAATGGTCGCACATGGAAGCGGCATATAAACCAAATTCATAGAATTGGCTCAAATATCAGTCCCCTTAAACAGGATATCATCCCGTATCACTATGATCTTAGCCAAAATATAGGATCGGCAAAAGAAACAATTCAAAGACAAAATGGCATGACCGTTGAAGTAGCACAGGCATCCAACGTCCAAATACCATCCAGATCAAATATTGCACCGATAGTTAGGGAATCTACATCGATTTCGACACAAAACAGGCCAATAAGAACTATTAAAAAACCAGATCGTTTAGAATACGATACAAACTTTAATCTTTAAAAAAAAATTAATTAAAATAAGAACTATTAAAAAAACCGGATCGTTTAGAAACTTTAATCTTTTAAAAAAATAATTAAAATAAATTGATACTTAACTATATTTTAAAATGAATTTAATTAAAATAAGAACATTTTGTTTACTAATAAGTATAATTGTAAAATTGAAAAAAAAAAAAAAATTAAGAATAGATGACTGTCAATAATGTTACATTTGAAGTGAACATACCTTACCATCTTATGTGGTAATGAACATACCTTACCCTCTTATGTCAAGTATGTATACCAATGTCAAAAGAATGAAAATAAAGTGTGTGTGTGTTAATGGACAGCAAAGAAGGCAGGTGTTCTTTATTTTATATCAAAACACATTACCGTACGAGCATAACACCTGCGGTAACATGTTTTGGAAATCTAACGTATATCTTCAATTCACGGCTTATGCTTAGTTAGCGTCGGAGTTGCGTTTTCTTTTATGTTTGTATTTTATAATGTGTAGGAATTTCGAAGTGGATGTCAGCAACATTCGTGGGTTGAGGAAACATTTTTTTTCATTATACGCCCATGTTTTTCACAACAAACCAGCTGTTTTGGCGCTTAGTGAAACCCAGGTTAGCGTTGGCTCTGATTTAACAGAGTTTAGTCTACCTGGGTACAACTTAGTTCCATTATTCTTTCCCCATCGCGATATCGCCGATTCCATTACAAGAATTGTGACCCTTCATCCTCGTTTTGAAATCGTTATTGCGGGCGATTTCCATATACACAATTCAAGCTGGCTTCGACATTCTGGTCAGACAACACCCGAAGGAAGGTACATCAAGATCTTTGCCGAGGTAAATAACCTGACTCAGCTTGCAAATGAGCCTACACGAATACCGGACATTAGCAGCCAAACTGCCAACACATTGGACTTGTTTCTTACCTCTCACCCCGATAAATACGCTTTGAACGTATAATCGCCTCTAGGTTCGTCAGACCATTGTATCATATCATCGAATTTCGCGTACTCCAACCACATAGTTAAAGAACAAACTCCTAAAAGAACCGTATGGCAATTCGAGAAAGCTAATTGGGCAAAACTAAACGGTCGCTGTGCTTCCTCGACAGCGACGTGGATGCTGCTGCTGATATGATCACAAATATAATTCACCTGGGCATGAAGTCTTTTATCTCTAACAGGATTACAAGTATCAAACCCAAGGTTAACGCGTGGTGTGATTCGAGCTGCAAAGAGTCTATCAGGCTAAAAGAGGTAAGCTTTCGGCTATTCAAAGCCAATCCATCTGAGGAAAGCCGTAGAAAGTTTAAACGAGCCAGAAATGACTGAAATGCCCACATTAATCGTATCAAATTCTCCTATGACCAAAAGTTGAGGCAAAAAATACGACAAAGTCCCACTGGTAGTAAAAACTTTTGGTCATTTGTTAAAAGCATCAAGAATTCGGCCTCATCATATATCCCGACACTCATTTACAATGACATTCCAGCTGTCAGCTGTATAGATAAGGCCAATCTGCTTGCTGCTCACTTTGCAGTCAGCTCAACGCTCACAGATTGTGCTTTGTCTCCCCCTGTACTCGAGCGCGTAGAATTCTACATGGGACCAATTCACTTTCGCACTCGTACAGTGGCTAGAGTACTTCAAGATCTTGACGTTCACAAATCCGCTGGTCCAGATGGTATTTCCCCTATCGTTCTGAAGAGGTGTTCTTCCTCGCTGGCAAAACCATTGCGTAAGCTTTTCCATCTCTCCTATTCTTAAGGACTCTTCCCGGGAAGATGGAAAACAGCATTTGTCCAGCCTGTACCAAAAAAAGGCGAGTCTTCTTCTCCCTCCTCCTACCGACCAATTGCACTTACGTCCCTTCTTTCTAAGGTCATGGAACCGCTAATAAACCGTCAGCTAATGAAATATCTTCAGTCGCGAAAACTTCTTAATGACCGGCACTATGGTTTTCGCAGCAACAGGTTCACTGGTGGTTTGATGACATATCTAACCGAAAAGTGGAATCAATCTCTTCACCAAGGTGGCGAAAGTAAGTTTGTTGCGCTTGATATTTCAAAGGCATTTGACAGAGTTTGGCACCAAGCTCTCTTGTCGAAAATGCGTGCATTTGGAATCGATGATACTCTTCTTCAATGGATTAGAAATTACCTTTCGGACCGTTCAATTCAAATTGTTTTGGACGGTTTCAAGTCTGCAACTCACCAAATAAATGCTGGTGTCCCCCAAGGCTCTGTTCTGTCCCCGACTCTCTTTCTCACTTTTATAAATGATCTCCTGTCTGTTACTTCTAATCCAATCCATTCCTTTGCTGATGACAGTACCCTCAGCTTCTCATATTCGTTTCGTGGGTCACGCCCCTCATCTTCGGGTGTGGAACTGGAACGGCAACGTATGTTAAGCTCATTAAATTCCGATCTTAACAGCATAACTCAGTGGGGTAAAACCAATAGAGTGGAATTTAATGCTTCCAAAACACAATGCTGTCTCCTGTCATTAAAGCAAAACCCACACACACTGGCATTATCTATGAATGGCGCTTGCATCGCCGAAACCGAAAGAATTTCCATCCTCGGTATGTGTGTTAATGACAACCTTCGTTGGAATGACCACATATTCCATGTCGCCAAGAACGCCGCGAAATGTCTAGGCTTCCTTAAGCGTTGTAAGAAATATTTCACCTCTTCTGATCTGGCTACAATTTATAAGGCATTTATTCGCCCGAAACTCGAGTACAACGCTTATATCTGGTCCGGTGCACCAATAACTTATTTGGAGCTACTTTGCGTTGTACTCGAGTTTCGGGCGAATAAATGCCTTATAAATTGTAGCCAGATCAGAAGAGGTGAAATATTTCTTACAACGCTTAAGGAAGCCTAGACATTTCGCGGCGTTCTTGGCGACATCGAATATGTGGTCATTCCAACGAAGGTTGTCATTAACATACATGCCGAGAATCGAAAGTCTTTCGGTTTCAGCGATGCAAGTGCCATTCATAGATAATGCCAGTGTGTGTGGGTTTTGCTTTAATGACAGGAGACAGCATTGTGTTTTGGAAGCATTAAATTCCACTCTATTGGTTTTACCCCACTGAGTTATGCTTTTAAGATCGGAATTTAATGAGCTTTAGGCCCACATTATGAGTAGCGAATCGAACGTTCGCCTAGATTCGAATGCTTTAGCGAATTTCGCTTATCACAGTATTATGAATAGCGAGCTTCCACATTCGCTTGAAAATCAATGCTGCCACTGAATTTCAGACAAAAATGACACATCTTAAACGTCAAATTTTATTTATTTTGCATCAGGTATTTTTGTTTGCATCAACTGTTTGTGATGCAAACAAAAATACTCCATTTAGAAACGCAGCTTCAGGCTCAAGAGAATCCCCTTTTAAGCAAGAAATATTGTCGAAAGGACAATTGGAACGTTGAAGATCAAGTTTAGAGCAGTTCTTAATGAGCGCAAATTGCACTACACTCCATAAAAGGCTATCAAAATAGTCAATGTATGTTCTGCACTACACAATATCTATCGCAAGTATAGCGTTCCAGACCCGGAGATAATGGCAGAAGAAAACATGAATCCCATGGAAGCTACAGATGAACCAATTGACTTGGGGATAGTTAACATAAGATCAGAGGGCAACCGTATAAGGAATGAAATGTTGTCTTCTCTATAGGAACTCCCATTCAAAATTGTACTTGATGGAAGTAAAAATAATAAAACATTCTGCCAGTCCAGAAAAGAACAGAAGAAGAAACTGATGTTTTGCTCGACAAGAGAGCTTGATGCCAAACTCTGTCAAATGCCTTTGAAATATCAAGCGCAACAATCTTACTTTCACCACCTTGATGAAGAGATTGGTTCCACTTTTCGGTTAGATATGTCATCAAATCACCAGTGGACCTGTTGCTGCGAAAACCATACTGCCGATCATTAAGAAGTTTTCGCGATTCAAGATTTTTCATTAGCTGACGGTTTATCAGCGTTTCCATGACCTTAGAAAGAAGGGACGTAAGTGCAATTGGTCGGTAGGAGGAGAGAGAAGAAGATTCGCCTTTTTTTGGTACAGGCTGGACAAATGCTGTTTTCCATCTTGCCGGACAGACTCCTGAAGAATAGGACATATGGAAAAGCTTACGCAATGGTTTTGCCAGCGAAGAAGAACACCTCTTCAGAACGATAGGGGAAATACCATCTGGACCAGCGGATTTGTGAACCCAAGATCTTGAAGTACTCTAGCCACTGTTCAACCGTGCTTGTGATCAGACGTATTCGTTGAGTGCGGTTAGTTCTTTACTACAATGTCTAAGAAGTCAATTTGCTCGAAATGTTCATCAGTCATTCGTAGTGACGAAGTGCAGTGCAAATCACTTTGCCAACGTAAATTTCATGTTGAATGCTCTGGCCTGAATAGTGAAACCTTCGGCATTATTCGCAAAAATAAACATTGTGTCTACAATTGCTCTGACTGCCTTCAATCCAAGTCGTCTATTGAACCACTAATGCTCAAGATAAATGACATTGGAAATGACATTAAATCGCTGCTCCAATCCACAAATAATAATAAAGTTGAATCAACTAAATCTATTAGTGGTTGTCCACGTGCTGCTGAGAAGGAAAATGAAAACCTACCTGTTGTAATCATTGAAGATAGTGACGATATTAGTGATGCTAAAAACGCTAAATCCATCGTTTCCACTGACCTGCATAAACATATTTCACCTTCAAATGGCTTAGTAAACCAAGTGAACCAACAACAAATTGCTGTCGCTGCTGCCGCAAAAAATTCTATATCCCTCGTCCCCACTGATCCGTATAAACATACATCTTTATCGAATGATTCAGTAAATCAATGGGACAACACACAAATAAACGTTGCTGCTGTTAAAGAAACTCGCACTGGTAATATAAAATTATCTGTCTCAGAGTTCGATAACGCTATTTTATCTGCTCATTCTGCTGCACCTTCGAATGTCATTGAACCCAGCTGGAAAACTGTGACAAGTAAAACAAAAAAAATTCATACAAAAAAAGTTATTGGGTGTGACAAAACACCATGCGAAATTAGTGGAGTGCCGTTGACTAAATGGATACATGTTTCCCGCGTAAATGTAAACATTGATGAGAATGCATTAGCTAAACATGTTGCTGATAAATTTGACGTTGATATAAACAAAATCAAATGTCACCGTTTAGTAAAGAAGGACACTGATGTCAATAAATTAAAATTTATGAGCTTTAAATTATCTTTGCCATCTCAAAAAATGGATGATGTTCTTAATCCATCATTGTGGCCAGAGGGTATCACCATACGGCGCTTCAAATTTTTTCCAAAAAACGAGAATGCTCCCTCAAATCAGCCGGGGGAGAATCTGATTTAATCACTGTTGCTGTTGCTAAAAGTGTGGCTGTAGCTACTACTGCTTGTTCAGTCGTTGGAATTGGTGCTGTTGCTGCTGAAAATGATGATGTTGCTATTGCTACTACCTCTTGGCCTGTTGCTGGTCTTGGTCGTACTGTGGTTACGGCTGCAAACATGTCCGATAGATCTCCCGCTGTTGCTGGCGCTGAAATAAGCACAAATTGTGTTGGTTCCAAACAATGTTCCTTTTATTACCAAAATATTGGAGGTATGAGAACTAAGCTAAAGCAATTCTATTTATTTACTTGTGAATGTGATTTCGATGTTATAATTATTACAGAAACTTGGTTACATAACGATATTAATAACTCTGAATTTGTTAATTTAAATAAATATGAAGTATTTAGGAAAGATTGAAGTGCAGAAATGACAGGTCATGCCTTTGGTGGCGGAGTACTTATCGCAATCAAAAATAACCTGCATTTTGACGATGTAAAGATAAACGATCATAATAAATTAATTGACCAAATTGGTGTTCGCTTTTCTTGCTATTATAAATCAGCTGAAATGTTTGATATAATTTGCTGTGCAAGTTATATTCCCCCTCAAAGTTCCTTGGAATTATATAAAATGCATATTGATAATATACTGTCTTTATCGGCTTCCACTAAATCAAATGAATATATTTGCGTCATTGGTGATTTCAATTTACCTAATATTAAATGGAAGTTCTTTGATGATGATAAGATGTGGGTTCCGTTTAATATTTCTAGTGAAAAAGAAATCTATGTAATTGATAATTTCTTTGGTATAAACTTGGCTCAATTAAACAAAATATTTAATGAACCTAATAAATTGTTAGACCTAATATTCTTAGACAATGAATTAATTGCGGAAGTATCGGAAAGTGATTACTCTATAAATGACTGTGATTCGCACCACAAAATATTGAATATGAAGGTGGATTGCTATAAGTACTCTGTCGCTCAAAAACATCCAAATATTAAACTATACAACTTTAGTAAAGCTAATATCCCTGCTCTGAAAACCCATTTGGCTCATTTTGACTGGCTTAATATGTTTCAAAATAAAAACACTGGGGAGATGTATGCAATCCTCTTAAATATTATACATGAATGCATGAATTTGTATGTCCCACTGAAAACAACGATGAGAAAACATCTTCCGTGGTATAATAAATCCCTCCTAAATTTAAAAAATGCAAGAAATAAAGCTCATAAAACATATATAAAATCAAAAAATGCTGAAAGTAGGATAAAATTTGAAAAGCTAAGGAATGATTTCGAAACTCTGCACAAATTTTTATATAATAAATATATATTTGACACCGAATGCCAGATAAAGTTGAATAGTAAACTATTTTGGGTCTACTTAAATAATAAAAGAAAGACAACAGGTATTCCCAATTCTATGAGATATAAAGGCTTAGTGTCAAAAACTTTAGATGGTAATCTGGAGCTGTTTGCAAGCTTTTTTGAGTCTGTTTACAATTCAAACTGCATCGATGTAAGTAGTTTCTCCAATGTTAGCTTTAACGGAATAACTCGGAAAACTCGCTGCAATTAACAGAATCAGATGTCTTTTCTGCCTTAGGCAAACTTGTTGATAACTCATCGCAGGACTCCGATTGCATTTCAAACTCATTCTTAAAACAATGTTCTTATGTGCTATTTGCGCCTCTCACTATTGTGTTTAATGCCTCATTAAAGGAAGGTATTTTTCTTGATAGATGGAAGGTATCATATATTTCACCAATTCATAAAAATGGTTCCAAAGTCGACGTCGAAAATTACAGGGGCATTTCTAAGATCCTCAAAATCCCAAAATTATTTGAGTCCATCGTCAAAGACAAATTATTTTTCCTCGTGAAAGAATTAATTTCACCAGAACAGCATGGTTTTTTAAGAGGAAAATCAGCTGCTACCAATCTGATGCAATTCTCTAACTTCTTACATTGCAATATAGAAGCCGGGTATCAAGTCGACACGGTTTACACTGACTTCTCAAAAGCCTTCGATAAAGTCAACACTTGTTTATTGATGCACAAACTAAAAACTTTTGGGTTTCACTCGCTGATGCTGCATTGGCTGGATTCGTATCTTTCCGATAGAAAGCAATGTGTTGCAATAAACGGAATCTATTCTAGATACTTTGATGTCAAGTCCGGAGTTCCTCAAGGAAGTCACCTTGGACCCCTTCTGTTCCTTCTTTTTATAAATGACATTGCAGCTTCTTTATCATTCTGCAAGTGTCTACTTTTCGCGGACGACGTTAAGTTATTTGCCAAAATCAAATCTCCCGTTGATGCAGTCTTATTTCAAAATGACTTAGATGCATTTTCTATATGGTGCGACAAAAATCAGTTGCTGCTAAACCTTAAAAAGTGTAAGCAAATTTCCTTTTACAAAAATTGCTCTCCTATTCACACTCAATACCTCTTTAATAATAATGCTCTTATCATTTGTAAATTTGTCAATGACTTGGGCGTTATGTTTGACGAAAAACTCAACTTTAACATGCACATTGATCAAATCACCAGAAAAGCCTGCTCTATGATGGGATTTATTAAGAGGACTAGCAAGGAATTTTCGGATCCTTATACTCTTAAATCTTTATTTATTTCTCTTGTGCGGCCGATTTTGGAATACTGTGTTGTCATATTTAATCCATATTACAGCATTCATATCTTGAGAATTGAAAGAGTCCAGAAATCATTCACTCGATACATGCTACGTAAATTTAATTGGGATGGGTTTTTACCCTCTTATAAGCAAAGATGTCTTCTCATCGATTTAAAAATGTTGTCTGTTCGACGGAAAAATATTGAAATTCTCTTCGTAAGAGACATTCTTAGCTCAAAAACGACATGCCCAGAGCTTCTACTGAAATTTGGTCTCTACGCTCCACAGAGATCATTACGCGATAGACCCTTACTGTTTGTGCAAGCACATAGAACAGTTTACGGTCAAAATGAGCCAAATAATCATTGTTGCAAGTCATTTAATAGTGTTTGTAATGAAATTGACTTCTGATTCCAGAGTTATTGTAAAAAAGAAATTAAATAATGTAAATACATAGCTCAAATTTAATTTAGATGTAAGTTATTATTGTAATCTAGGTTTAGCGTAGTCTGTAAGAATCTTGTATTCGGTAGACGAAAATAAATAAATAAATAAATTACTGTACGAGTGCGAAAGTGGACTGGTCCTATGGAGAATTCTACGCGCTCGAGTACAGGGGGAGACAAAGCACAATCTGGGAGCGTTGAGCTGACTGCAAAGTGAGCAGCAAGCAGATTGGCCTTATCTATAGAGCTGACAGCTGGAATGTCATTGTAAATGAGTGTCGGGATGGATGATGAGGTCGAATTCTTGATGTTTTTAACAAATGACCAAAAGTTTTTACTACCAGTGGGACTTTGTATTATTTTTTGCCTCAACTTTTGGCCATAGGAGAATTTGATACGATTAATGTGGGCATTGCAGTCATTTCTGGCTCGTTTAAACTTTTTACGGCTTTCCTCAGATGGTTTGGTTTTGAATAGCCGAAATCTTACCTCTTTTAACCTGATAGCCTCTTTACAGCTCGAGTCACACCAAGCGTTAAACTTGGGTTTGATACTTTTTATCCTGTTAGGGATAAAAGACTTCATGCCCAGGTGAATTATGTTTGTGATCATATCAGCAGCAGCATCCACGTCGCTGTCGAGGAAGCACAGCGACCAGTTAAAACTCTTAAAGAAACCGTTTAGTTTTTCCCAATTGGCTTTCCCGTATTGCCATACGGTTCTTTTAGGAGTTTGTTCTTTAACCATATGGTTGGAGTACGAGAAATTTGCTGATATGATACAATGGCCTGACGAACCTAGGGGCGATAATACGTTCAAAGCGTATTTATCGGGGTGAGAGGTAAGAAACAAGTAAAATGTGTTGGCAGTTTGGTTGCTAATGTCCGGTATTCGTGTCGGCTCATTTACAAGCTGAGTCAGGTTATTTACCTCAGCAAAGATCTCGACGTACCTTTCTTCGGGTGTTGTCTGACCAGAATGTCGAAGCCAGCTTGAATTGTGTATATTGAAATCGCCCGCAATAACGATTTCAGAACGAGGATGAAGGGTCACAATTCTTGTAATGGAATCAGACAGGGCATCAAACTCATTATAAGTTGAATGCCTGTCCAAGTTGGGGCTTCTGTAAATAAAACAGTAGTGAATTAATTGCCTACGGACATGAAATTTTAGCCAAATGAAATTAAATTCTGGATTGGCACATTGGCCATATTGAGGCTGAAGTTGGTAGGCTACGTCACTACGTATATAAACGGCGATACCGCGATGGGGAAAAAATAATGGCACTAAGTTGTACCCAGGTAGACTGAACTCTGTTAAATCAGAGCCAACGCTAACCTGGGTTTCACTAAGTGCCAAAACAGCTGGTTTGTTGTGAAAAACGTGGGCGTATAATGAAAAAAAATGTTTCCTCAACCCACGAATGTTGCTGACATCCACTACGAAATTCCTACACATTACAAAATACAAACATAAAAGAAAACACAACTCCGACGCTAACTAAGCATAAGCCGTGAATTGAAGACATACGTTAGATTTCCCAATCAATCTACCGCAGGTGTTATGCCCGTACTGTAATTTGTTTTGGTCCACCAACAAAATCAACAACTCACGACCCGCTATTCGCCCGAAGTGCACAAACGATAATCGAACGACACATGCAATATTCAAGAAAGAGCAACAGTGATGGAGTGGGATGGGGGACGGAGGAATACCCTACGCTGTTGCTTTTTTTCGATTTTCTTTTTATCAGCACTGCCACCAGCACTGGCTCTATGTGGATTAATTTTTTTGTTGTTCACACACTGCGCGATTTTGTTTTTTCGCGAACTGTATTGGCCGGTATATGTTTGTCGATTTACTGGCACCGAAATTACAAACAAAAAGTAACGCGTCCGCACGCGACGGGGGGCAATCAGCAACAACCAGATGACACGATTTCTATGTCATCCAGATGACTGATTTCATTGACCGTGTGATCGCTTGTCATCGCTATTGGGACTGGATGACCAAATATTTTTGAGAGCGTGTCATCCGAATGACAATTTCCCATGGATGACATTACATACTTGATTTTCCACATTGTCATCTAAAATCGGATGACACGTTTGTATCGCTGAAAAAGTAAAAAGTTAATTTTGTTTCTGTGTTATAAAATGAGTGACAACGACGGTGAAGCCGATATTGAGGTCAAAAATAAAACACCCACGGTCTCAGAAAAAAAAGGAGCAGAAAAATATTATTTTCCTGGGACTGTGAAACAGAGTCTGCTTTAATTGCAGATGTTCAGGTCTTTTGGGATAGTGGGCGGAAGGATTATAAAATTCCGAACTCCAAAATTGATTCCTGGAATCGCGAAATTGCGAAAGCATCGTGGAATCATCTAAGCGAAATTATGTTTTTGGAGTCGTCCGAAGTGACACAATCGTGTCCATCGAAGTCCACATTAGAATTGGTAGGTACTCGTCCATCAATTGATCTGCTTTCATATATGGAAGCATTCACACATTACTATATTCGTTTTCCGTATTTTTTTAGATTTTTAGATTTTTTTTTTTAGATTAGATTAGATTCTTTATTTCTTTCATTCATAAAATGATACATAATACAAAATAAACAAATAAGAAATTATAAGAAAGGTTAGTGGCATTCAGTATTTATATACAAAGATAAAATAGTGTAGAATGTCACTTCAATTTGATAAATTATACAAACTAAAATTTGAGTGGGGTGGCCCAGTAATAAAAACCAAAAAACTAAAAAAGTAAAAAAAAAAAACATGTTTAAAACGGAAAAAATTATAAACAGAAAAGGAAATTGTAATAACAAAAAATTTTAAAAGAAAAAAAATGTAAACCAAAGTTAAACCATTATATTAGGTAAGGTTAGGTTAGGTTTATGTGGCTGTCGGCAGAAGCCGACACACTTAGACCAATTTAGGTCCATTGTGATACCACGTATATTATCTACCTCAACTCTGTAGATGGGACTGGCCAACGACACGCGGTTGTTCTCAAACGGTCCCCCATCTACGTACTAACCGCGCCCAACGTCGTTTTAATTTCGGCGATTTAACGAGAACCGATTAACTCGACGTGGTATGGTCGTTGGTTAACCATTATATTAGAAGTAAGAGATTCTAAAGCTGCATAGTCAAGACTGAAGAGCTACATTTTAACGCATTTAAGAACATTCCTGCTGATGGACAGAGGAAGTTCATTAAATAACCGGTAAGACAAAGACAAAAGGTCCGTTCGCGAACTAATATGCAAACGTAAATTTATATAAACTTTCGTGCAAAACTACACAAACGCGTTCGCGTACTGAGAAAATGGTAAAAAGATGAACGAAAGAAAAATGTACTTTCGTTCATTTTTCTTCACACAGAATTTCAGCTGGTAAGAAAATGAAAACTGTCAAATGATGAAATCCTATGAGTTTGCCAGCAAAAAAAACAGCTGTTGCTTCTTTTCAAGCCAAACTAAGATGTTTTTTCAACTTTTTACACAAAAGCGTTCGCGTACTTTTCTTAGAAATGAGAGGATTCTCTCTCGATTTTGGAGATTTGACACTTCATTTTCCTACACATAAAGTACGCGAACGGACCTAAAGACAAGGAGGATGCGTACGATGATTATTCAATTTTAAATGAATTGACGCAGTTGTCAAACATTGAAACGTCCCTCGAAGCTGCCCAACCTACACCACCCCCGAAAAAAAACAGAAAAAAGAAACACCGAAAACGCCGTCGTCAACAGCAACGCCATCACCATCGTTGTGCTCGAATTCGAATTCAGGTAGCTTTCGGAATTTGGCAGCTGAAGTGTTAGGGAATATAGCACATATTCAAGATGATCGGCATTGTGTGTTCGGTGAAGTGGTCGCAGCACATTTGCGAAGATTTCCAGAAGACGTCGCCTTCAATTTGGAGGGTAGTGTAACGTTGCCTGGTCCTGGTGGCAACGTACTGTGTAATGTTTGGTCTTATTGGTTAATATCCCTCGACCCAAAACGTTAGCTATTATGCTGTCGTTTACCTCTATTAGCGACGAACGCTATGTTCATAGAGCGGGCCGAGGTACAAGATAATTCAAATTGAGCGAGTTGCTCGTAAAAATAAAATAGTCTTGACACGTTGGTTGCTTTCAGGAGAAGAACATTTATTTACGAAATCTTATGCTATTTATACAGAATATTTCTTTGGGTTTGGTTCACATTCCAATCCACTCAGATTCTGGCCCTCGATACTTGAACCCTAATCATTTCATACCTTGCTGGTGCATATCACCCTATCAGCATTATAATTATCTCATGCACCGGACGTTGGCAGCGGAATGCATAGTGCAACCCGAACCCGTCATAGTATTTGCTATGGTGCTTAGTGGTGAGGCAAAAGCATTCACGAGATACATACTTATCTATGTGATTTGATTATGTCGCTGAGCATGGTCGTCACTTCGGACGGATACCGAAGGTGTCGGTATACACATGATGTACCACGGGTAATAGTCAGATGGACATGAATTACTATCGCGCTAGACATGTTATACGACGCTCGATGCATGTCTCGCGGGTTTCAAGTATCGAAGCTCAGAACGAGAACATTTATAATTGAAGGACAAATGAGAACATTTATGAATGAAAGATAAATGAGAACATTTATGAATGTAAGATAAATGATCGCTAATGTGATCCCTTCACACCACCCTCCTGGGGAGAAAAAAAAGGAAATCATGATGTTCTTTTTTTTTCTGCGTCAGTTGTACATTTAGGGATTTGAGTTAACATTTCTTAATCTTGCTTATTCGTACTTAAATTAACAAATTCGAAACATTTCTTAATTTAATATTTCGTATACAATATTTCTTATTACAAAGTTTCTTATGTTATGTTTATTTAATATAGGTATCATATTTATCGGTTATTTCTCTTAGTGCTATATTTATTTAATATATTCCTTATTGGATATTTTTCTTAATGCTATATTTGTTTAATATATTTCTTATTGGATATTTTTCTTAATGCTATATTTATTTAATATATTCCTTATTGGATATTTTTCTTAATGCTATATTTATTCTTTATACAATGCAATACCATATTTACTGGTTATTTTTCTTAATGCTATATTTATTCTTTATACAATGCAATACCATATTTATTGGTTATTTTTCTTAATGCTATATTTATTCTTTATACAATGCAATACCATATTTATTGGTTATTTTTCTTAATGCTATATTTATTCTTTATACAATGCAATACCATATGTATTGGTTATTTTTCTTAATGCTATATTTATTCTTTATACAATGCAATACCATATTTATTAGTTGTTTTTCTTAATGCTATATTTATTCTTTATACAATGCAATACCATATTTATTGGTTATTTTTCTTAATGCTATATTTATTCTTTATACAATGCAATACCATATTTATTGGTTATTTTCCTTAATGCTATATTTATTCTTTATACAATGCAATACCATATTTATTGGTTATTTTTCTTAATGCTATATATGGTTTGGTTAGATGTTAAAAATCAAAAGTAAATACAAATTGCTTTAGTATGTATACATAGAATTGCTTAAGTCGATTTTTATGTACCTTTGTCCTCCTACCTTCGTACTTTATTACACAATTTACTCCTTCCTCACACAATACTTCAAACGGTCCTATGTAAATAGGATCTAACTTTCTTCTATTTTCATTTCTTAACAAAACTAAACTACCTACTTCAAAACTAGTTTGCTTACTTCTCGCTTTTCTATCGTAACTGGCTTTTCTATCATTTTTCCTTTCTACGAGCTCATAGGGATGCTAGAGACATATAGCATCCCTATGAGCGATTTGTAGTCGTTGTCTCAACTCAATTACGTAATCTTCATAATTGTATCTGGAGTCTACCTTTTTTGTTAGATTTGATGGTAACGCACATTGTCGTCCGAATACCAATTCAAATGGGGTATACCCTGTTTCTGCGTGTACTGAGGTGTTATAGCAGAACACATAATAGGGTAACCAAGTACACCAATCTGTATGTTTTTCAGATACGTAGCTTCTGAGGTATGCTGCGAGAACTTTATGGGAGTTTTCTAATGCTCCTATACTTTCGTGATGATAGACTGCATCTGTTCTATTTTTAGTAGCTTGCACATATCCTTAAAGATTTTGTTGATAAATTCGGTTCCTTGGTCAGATGATTTAAATATAAACCTTCTTCATTCCTCATCCAATCCGTTTAAAACCTCGATGAACTCTCTAAGTCTTTCTATTGTTAACTATATTGAGCCAACACACTTCAAGCCTAACTGTATACCGTCTTTGCTAGATGTCTTCCTAACCAGTGATCAAAATCTCGTTAAATGTTTTAGTCAGTTATCTGTCCCTGTGTTTTCAAATCACGATCTCGTTTTTGTTACCTTCGATGTTAATAAAAGCCTGTCCAAGCCCATTCAGTTTCGTGACTTTCGCAATATTAATGTTGATTGTCTCTTTAGTGATTGTTTATCAATTGACTGGAGTTCAATATATTCTACTCCGGACGTTAATATACAAACTGAATTCTTGAACGCTGCAATAGGCATGTTGAATAGGCATGTTCCTCTTAAAACTCGTCTTATTAAATCAGACTGCTGTCCTTGGCTTTCTAATAACATTATTAGTTCTATGAAGAAGAGAGATATCTTATATCGTCGTTGGAAACGTTTCGGATGTGTGGAAATGTACAATAACTTTAGAGCATCGCGTAATCTTGTTACAAAGCTTATACGATCTGCTAAACTCAACTATTATAGTAATAGATTTAACTCTGATCGTTCTTCCAAGTTTCTATGGAATGAAATTCGTCATATTGGTTTAAATAAGGAGAATACCTCAGTTTCGGAAGACAATATCAATATTGATGAATTGAACCTAAAGTTCTCTACCCCGGCAAGTTCACTCATTACAAGTCAAGCGTTTACACGTCATAATTGTAATGTAGAACATGTCTTTTCATTTGCTGCAGTTGACGAATTTGAGGTAGGAAATGCGGTTTTCTCAATTAAATGTAAGTCTGTCGGATTAGATAACATTCATCCAGACTTCATAAAAATCCTAATTCCACTTGTACTTCCCCACATTACCCATATATTCAACACCATTATTATGACATCTACTTACCCATCTTCT
The DNA here is from genome assembly GCA_949715645.1 of Portevinia maculata. Lineage (NCBI taxonomy): Eukaryota > Metazoa > Arthropoda > Insecta > Diptera > Syrphidae > Portevinia > Portevinia maculata. The sequence continues at coordinate 150,828,133 of OX454526.1, forward strand.
TGGAAAAAGTCAAAAATTATCCCTATCCCTAAAAAAGGTGTAAACTCAGAATACAGACCCATTGCCATTCTCTCTTTTTTATCTAAAGCCTTTGAATCTATTATAAGCAACCAAATAAAACAATCTATTAAAGACAAAAATCTTCTTAATCTTCAATCAGGCTTCCGCTCCGGACACAGCTGCACATCTGCCTTATTAAAAGTTACGGATGATATAAGACAGGCAATTGATGCCAATTTGACTACTGTGATAACTTTACTTGACTTTTCCAAAGCATTTGACTGCGTTAATCCTAATATTCTCTGTGATAAATTAATAACTTTTTTTAACTTTTCGGACACTTCTAGTAAACTAATTTATTCTTATTTGACTAATCGCTAGCAAGCAGTTTCATGTAATAGTAATCAGTCTTCGTTTATTCCTGTCAATAATGGTGTTCCGCAAGGATCTATTCTCGGTTCATTACTGTTCTCCCTGTTTATTAATGACTTACCTTCTGTTTTATCTCACTGTCGATACCATATATATGCTGACGATGTTCAATTGTACATTAGTTTCCCTCTTGACATGGTCGAGGACGCAATAGCTAAAATGAATGACGACCTACGTTCTATTTCTGAGTGGTCCAAATGCAATGGTCTTAAACTCAATCCCGACAAAACGAAGGCCATACCAATATCTAAACATCAGCCGTACTTTCCAGATTTCCCACATATTTTCCTAAACTCTTCCCAAGTTGAATATGTCAGCAACGCGAAAAACCTTGGAGTAATTTTTAACAACAAATTAACGTGGGATAATCACATTAATTCTGTACTAAGTAAAGTTTACGCTTCGTTACGTGGATTATCAATAGCAAAAAACATCTTACCCACACAAGTTAAGCTAAAACTAGTAAAAGCTTTAATAATCCCCATAATTTCATTTGGATGTGAGCTGTATGCTGATCCGGATTCCCTCTCACTTCATAAACTTCGCGTTGCTTTCAATTCAATTGCCCGGTTTGTATTCAACCGCCGTAGGTTTGATCATATCTCATCTGAGACTCGTCAACTTCTTGGATGTAATTTGGAGGCTTTTTTCAAATATCGTTGTTGTGCTTTACTTTTTAAGATTATTCACAAGAAAGAACCATACTACTTGTTTACAAATATAAATATCTGTTCTTCTAATCGCTATAGTGTACTACGACCTGCTACATATACCTGTCTGACCTCACGCAGGCAATTTTTCATTTACGCTGTCAAGCTCTCTCTCCAAAATCGAACACAAAACATTTCACACGGTCTGCTTTAAACACTTTTCCAATTTGAACTGATTTAGCTTTATTTTCTTTCTAGTCTCTCTCTCTTTACTACTTGGTTGCGCTTTAATATAATTTGTAGCTTAAAAATGTTTTTTGTTTAAATTAATCTCAGTTTACCTTGTACATCCTTGCACATTATATAAATTAATTTTATCTTATTTCCTATACTCTTACGAGCTAATGTATAGCGTTGCAAATAAATAAATACAAATACAAATGCTATTGTTTTGGGAACTCCATATCTAAGGATAAACTATTGGAATACGAGTAGCTTCAGTGAATTTAGTTAGTTCATCTTGCAAGGTGAGGATGTATTTATATCCATTTACAGACTCGTCTAGTGGACCTACTAAGTCTAGGTAGATCTTGTCGAAGCTTGATTCGGCTGTTGAAGTTATCTCCATGGGCTGCTTTTTAGGCGTAATATGTTTATTTTTCTGGCAAGAAGGGCAATGCTTAACATAGGTGGCTATGTCATTTTGCATCCCTGTCCAGAAATATTTTCTTTTAATTGATTTAAACATGCGGTTTATTCCTGCATGTCCACTGGTTGGTAACAAGTGATAATCGTTGAGCAATATTTTTATTTTGTGAGGATCGGTAATTTTAATACATTTATCAATTAGGTGCACCTTTACATTAAATTCTTTAAATAATTCTCCTAAGATATTTCTTAACTCGTGAATTGTATATTCTCGACGGCCGTCTGCGAGTTTTTTAATTTCTTCTTTGGTAATGTATAATTTATTAATGGATAGAGGTCCGCAGATTCTATGCACGTCCCGCGACAACATTTTGCCAAATGATGCCGATCGGTCTGTACTGCTTTCCTTGGACTATCTTAGGAGTATACAATTCTTCTCTGGGATGTATGCCAAAACTTTGTTGGATCCCAGAATTATGTTAGTATCTTTTACTTGATACTCTTCGTCCTCGAAACTGTTACATATTTTTAGCTCAATAATTTTATTCCCATGCTCTGGAGGTTTGAGTAGTTCTGTGATAACGCGATTATTTTCTTCGATTTCTGTTTCTGGTATGTTATCTAAATTTTCCTGTTTTGATTGTGACCGGGTGACGACACATATGTGGAGTTGTTTAAATTGGTCAGAGTCAAATATTATGCGACTTAGTGCGTCAGCTGTGCAATTATCTTTTCCGGGTGTGTATTCGATGTAGAAGTTATATTCTTCGAGTAGTAGTCTAAATTTAGTTAGTCTACTGGAAGGTTCCTTTAGGGAGAAAAGGTATACTAGGGGTCTATGGTCTGTAATAATTTTGAATTTTCTTCCAAAGAGATATAGTCTATAATGTTTTATTGCCCATACTATAGCAAGCAACTCCTTTTCGATAGTGCTATAGTTTTTCTCGGCGCTATTGAGAGTTTTGCTTGCATAAGCAATAGGTTTGTCATCGAAGTTTGATAGTACCGCCCCTAAGGCAAAGCCCGAGGCATCTGTACGTAGAATGAATTCCTTGTTAAAGTTTGGGAATTGTAAAATTTGGGAGCTTGTGAGAATTACTTTTAAAAGTCGGAAGGACTTCTCACAATCTTGGTTAAAATTGAACTCTACATTTTTCTTAAGTAATCGGTTAAGTGGAATAGCTATTGTAGCAAAATTTGGTATGAATTTGCGGTAATAATTTGCGAATGCTACGAATCTCCTTATTTCGTCAACATTTGTAGGTGTAGGATAATTGCTCATTACAGCTGTTTTTGCTGGGTCTGGATGAATTCCCTTGTCGGAAATAATGTGTCCTAGGTATAATACCTCTTTCTGCAGGAATGCACATTTTCCTGGGTGAATTTTTAAGTTTACTTCTCTAAGTCGTTTAAATACATCGATCAAATTTTTGTTGTGATCTTGTAGGTTTTTACCAAACACTATAAGGTCATCAAGGTATACAAAACAGCGGGAGTAAGTGAGTCCGGCCATGGCAATAGACATCATTCTCGAAAATTTACTGGGAGAAATTTTTAGTCCCATTGGGAGTCGTTTTAGTTGAAAATGGCCGTCCTCCGTTGAGAATGCCGTTATCGGTCTGCTTGTTGGTTCGAGCTCCATTTGGTAATATCCCTGACTTAGGTCGATACATGAGAAATAGACTGCTCCTCCTACCATATCATAAATATCACTTATGTTGGTTAATGGGAATTTGTCGTCTTCTATTCTCTCATTCACGTTCCGATAGTCTGCGATATCTGCTTGTCCTACATGGGTGTAAGTCAGCTTATCGCCTTCTAGGTGAAAGATGTCGTGGACTTAGTACAAATAGCTGTAATTTCAGCCTTTTCTTCCGTATTTAGAGTATCGAAATTAATTTCGCAAACTATTTTTTTTATTCTTGGAGGTGATACTGCTGTTGCCTGTTCGCGTGGTCAGACGTAATGTTCGGAAGCGGGGAGTGATAACGGTTCCGCCCATTTAACTCTTACGTTGTTTTCGCGGGTGTTTACAATTCTAACGGGAATTTTTCCGTTTACGGCCGTTGATATAGATCCAGCCATATAGACGCCTTTACACAACTCTTGGGGGTAAAACACTCGAGAATCGGTATGTTTTGATTCTAGCCAGTAGGTTGCTTCGCACCTTGGCGAAATAGTTATAGTTTGTAGGCCATGGCTTGAAAATATCGGTATGGAGACTTGCCTATTATTTATCTTGAGCTTCAAGAGTAAGCTTTCTAGATCGATTATTGCACCAAATTCCGTTAGGAAATTTGCTCCAATAATACCATCGACGGGAAGAGGGAACGAGTCGGGTACTACGTGAAATTTGTACGGGATACTATTTCGTCCGAAATGTAAGGTGCTTGTACATGTACCTTCATCTATTGGAATGTGTCTCTCAACTACCGAACTTTTCACTACGCAAATTGATGCTCCGGTGTCTAGCAAGCATCGTAAGGTTTTAGTGTTATTGAATTGAATTTGTACGAAAAGGCCGTTTTCGATCCCCGTTGTGTATATGGCTTGTTGTGTCTGGGGACTTATTGACTCCCCTCCGAAGGGCCGGCTGTCCCCTCGGTGGGTTGTTCGTTTCCCAAGGCCCTTATTCTTGGCCGGGTATTTTGTTGGTTAGTACTTCTCATATTGTTCCGGGCTTGGTAGCTAGTACTCGGATTATTATTAGTTGGGGTACTGTTCAGAGTGGACGTATTAGCACGGGGTTGATAGCGGTTATCAACCTGGTAAGCAGGCCTGTAGTTATTGTTTCGGTTATTTTGATGGCCTGGTCTACCGTTTTGTCTTTGACCACTAGAATTTTGTCTTCTAAAATTATTCAACTGTCTGGGGGTACGGGGGCCTTTCTCCGAAATAATTCATAAATGCCGTTGGGTTTGACCCTTGATCTGCTTCGAGTAGATGCTGGATTGCATCTTTCAGCGTTGAGTGTCGAGCACTGTCGACTATGAGTCGTAAGCGATCATTAACCCCTTTTTTCAAAAATGCTAATCCCCTGCGGTCGTTAGCCGAAGTCAAAATTGCTCCGGTGGTTTCACCATGGCAGGCAACCTCTAATTCAGTCATTTTGTTAATAAGTGTTTCTATGTCGGTAATGAAATCTTTTACTGGTCGGTTACCCTGAGTTGTTCTACTTAATTTGGTTTGAATGATTTCTATAGTCTCCTTCGGTCCACATTTTTCAAGCAAAGTTTTCTTAAGGTCTGTAAAGTTCTGAGGAGCGTTACTTCCTAGTTCTGTAAGGGCTTTCCCTTGAAGTTTACATTTAAGGATAAACCTAATTAAAATGGCTTTGGAGCTGGAGGTCAAGGTGTCATGGTAGAATTCGATACAATTCAGAAAATCTCTTAGGTTTTCAGTTCGTTTACTGTCTTCATCAAACGTCAGCGTCGGCAGTTTTTGAGCCGTATTGAAACTGAAATCTTCACCACTCATAATGACTATTTTTAGTGGCTCTGAATGTTGGTTTTCGGGGGTTTTCTCCCGTATACTATTATTGACTATATCTTCCGAATTGATTCTGTATTCGTTTGCTTGAACACCTATACGTTTTAACTTGACAAGTTCTAGCTCGCTTAATGCTTTTTGGTCTATTTCCTTGAAAATTTGGACAAAGGTACTCCAAAGAATTTGGATTTGCTGGCGCTTTTTCTCGGCGTTCTCGGGAGTCTTGGTACGGTTTGGTGACTTTTTCAAACTTTCGTAGCACCTTTCAAGTTGTTCTAATGCTTCGCCTACCTCAACAAAAATCATCGATAGGTAACTATTTCGAGAGAGAAAAGTTGTTTTTTTTTCAAAATTTTTTTTTTCAATATTATTCATTTAACATTGTTTAGTTTGAATTAAGAATGATAGTTAATAAAAAAAATAGAAAAATGTATGATGCTGGTGTTATACCCTCGCTGGTCGGGACTCTAGATGATGGGTGACGTCTGCGATGAGCTTTCGGCGAAAGTGTTGAATGAATAAATAGGCTAATCCTACGAGCACTGCGGTTACGAACATCAGCCCGAGGATAATAGCCGTATGGTCCGGTGGATTCTGGTTCGAGTTCGGGGCATTGACAAACTGGGGTCCGGTATTTATAACCTCAGCCTTACTTTCTTTGCTTCCCATTCCGGGCAATTAGATCGGAAACTTGGGCAAACAGGGAATGGAATTGTGCTTCTTCTTGCCGGTTGTTGGCTTTCTTGGCACCGCGATCGTCTCTTAAAGCCTTTCGGATCGCTTTAATTTGCTGCTCGTATCTTTTCCGGTCGTCTGAGTTGATGCCGGGGATGTTGGCTATGCGATACAGCTCTCGTATGCGCTGCTTCCGTTTAACCGTTTTGCCTCCTCTCTTTGACAGGAGTGCGGTGGGAGGTAGGATGGTTTTCTCTGCCTCCTTTCGTCGCAACTGGCGACTTTTGTACTCCTCAAGAGTGAGTGGTTCTGGTCCGGGGACGTTTCTCGGGGCTTCTGGGGACGCGGATGGCACCGCGGGCTTTATCCCGGAGTTCCTCAGGAGGTTTTTGGCCTTAGCGATGTACTGGGCAGCTTTGGCCTAGTTGTGAGTTGTGGGTTTTCCCAACTGGATTTTCATCCAGGCAGAGTGTTTTCTTAAAACTTGGGAGCTCTTTAGCAAAAGACAGAGTTCTTCTCCTGGCAGGATCGCCATGTAACGTTGCCTGGTCCTGGTGGCAACGTACTGTGTAATGTTTGGTCTTATTGGTTAATATCCCTCGACCCAAAACGTTAGCTATTATGCTGTCGTTTACCTCTATTAGCGACGAACGCTATGTTCATAGAGCGGGCCGAGGTACAAGATAATTCAAATTGAGCGAGTTGCTCGTAAAAATAAAATAGTCTTGACACGTTGGTTGCTTTCAGGAGAAGAATATTTATTTACGAAATCTTATGCTATTTATACAGAATATTTCTTTGGATTTGGTTCACATTCCAATCCACTCAGATTCTGGCCCTCGATACTTGAACCCTAATCATTTCATACCTTGCTGGTGCATATCACCCTATCAGCATTATAATTATCTCATGCACCGGACGTTGGCAGCGGAATGCATAGTGCAACCCGAACCCGTCATAGTATTTGCTATGGTGCTTAGTGGTGAGGCAAAAGCATTCACGAGATACATACTTATCTATGTGATTTGATTATGTCGCTGAGCATGGTCGTCACTTCGGACGGATACCGAAGGTGTCGGTATACACATGATGTACCACGGGTAATAGTCAGATGGACATGAATAACTATCGCGCTAGACATGTTATACGACGCTCGATGCATGTCTCGCGGGTTTCAAGTATCGAAGCTCAGAACGAGAACATTTATAATTGAAAGACAAATGAGAACATTTATGAATGAAAGATAAATGAGAACATTTATGAATGTAAGATAAATGATCGCTGATCTGATCCCTTCACAGTAGAATCATGCAATTAATTTACTCTCAGTCGTCGCCTTCACGCACAAATGTCACGACCCGAACACCATGCCGACTACTTCTATTTAGCCGCCGCAGATTCACTCCACACCGAATCAGCAGCTGGCCGTCCATCAACCAATATCCCACCGATTGGGATTACATCCTCCACTACCACATAATGATAACGATTATGACCAGGAGATCATCGATGCTGTCGACATGAGTGAAGGCGATATGCAATAATACATATATTAAGTGGTACTATACGACTGTAACTGTAAATATGCATTAGCATTAAATAAAAACATGAATTTAATGGAGCGAATTGTATTTTAGCAAATGACAGTTACATTTGTAAATTTAAACTTAAGTATACTGCCATGACAATTTGCCTTCGCCGGTGAAATAATACATAAATTCTTTTTGTATTTGTTTTGCGTCTTTTGAGTTTTCTCTCACTGGTTCAAGAGGATGCAACGTCGAAGTAATTGGTTCGGAACGCCACTCACCCCGGGTGGTCACATTGCCCTCATCATCCACTTGGTCTAACGAATTAGGGGGTGCGTAGTGTATCTTGTTAGTCGTCATTAAGTAATTGTGCAGCACGCAGCAAGAGAGCACCACGTTCTTCGTTTTGACTGCATTTAAATAAAAAGAGTTGCGAAGAGCGGAAACGCGCAGACATGATGCCAAACACATTTTCAATAATGCGACGCGGACGGCTGAGCCGATAATTGAATACCCGCTCCGGCAACATTAGACCTCATTGTGCGGCCTCATCAAAATGCGAATGCGTCTTCAGCGACGAGTACGTATGGCACGGCTACATTCCTGCCAGGTAATGGTTTCGGTGTAGGTAAGTGCAACCGATACAATTGGGAAATTGCCACGTCTCGTCGAATCGCTTCGATACTTCCCCCCATTCGGCTTCATCCTTCGTAATCTAGTAAGTGCAGCCGATTGTTGTCTAATGCCTGGCCGAAAGTGGTTCTGTTGAATACCCCACCGTCTGACATTCTCCCATTACGGCCGACGTCAACGTACAACAATTTGTAATCGGCATAATCAAGAGAAATAAATAATTTGCATTTAATAGTGCAGTTGTAGTCCATTATATTCAACTATTTCATACATTTATAATTATAATATATGCTACCGTCATTAGGTGGTGCAACCATCACAACGTGTTTGCCGTCCACAGCACCGATACAATTGGGAAATTGTCACGTCTCGTCGAATCGCTTCGATACTTCCTCCCATTCGCCTTCATCCTTCGTAATCTATTCACAAAAACGATTTCAAGTTTTCTATTTCCACTATACATGTACACACACTTACATTAATAAAGTCCTTGACCAGAACCGTGTAAATAGCTTCTAGAACTTCTGGAACGATTGCCTAGATAGTTGGCTGAGGAATTCGGAAGAGGTATTGCAGTGAACGAAAATGTTCTCCAGTGGCCAGGTAGCGCAGCGTGAGCACCAATCGATCCTCTGCCGAAATGCTTACCCGCATATTGATGTCATCTTTTTCTATGATCGGCTTCACTAAAGCCAACAAATAGTCAAATTGAGTGGCTGACATACGTAGGGAATTTTTGTGCAAATGCGGCTCCTCAGTACGGAGCTCGAGCAGCAACTTTGAACAAAAATCTTTCTTCGCACGACGCATCAACCACTTTTTGTCCACACAGCACGGCGCTTTCGTGGTAGGATCGAACTATTGTCAAATTCGTTGTCGGTGCTGCTCTCTAACAAATACGCCGATAAAATTATACTTTCCAAATCTCTTTTCGACATTTTATTATATATTATTTATGGGGATAGACCGCTTCACTAATATTTAAGGGGATAGACCTCTATTGAGCTATTTTTAGGGTTGAGTTCCTTTCTGTTTATAGCTTTTAACCATTGCTTGTGTCTTTCCATAGACATAGTTTTAAGTTTATGGGTTTTTTATTTGAGGAAACAAATAAAATTTGCAGTCCACTGTATTGAATGAATTGCTGATGCAGCCCTTAATGTAGCAAGTAACAGGCATTTTGACTTTTTTTTCTATAATTTTGGTTTTAATTAATTGTCTTGTTCAATTGTATTTAGTAGTATAAATGAATGTTTAGAAAATTGTTCAACTTAATTTGTTTCCAAACAAAAGTATTTTTTGCCACAACGCGATTTTCACAGTTTCACTTTTATTTTTTGTACACAATCTCAATATATTGATAACTTTTTAGTATTCCAAAACATGGTTTGGATACTCCTTCTTAGGCCAGACTCTTTTTTTTTTTTAAATTAGCTTAATTATAAATATTAAATATACTTTGAATGAAATATTCGCGCGAAACGTATTTCCCGCCATAGAAATTCGAGAATGTTATCCTTCATTGATTAGCTGTCAGTTTTTTTTTCAAATTGTCATTGGTGTCATAAGTGTCTTTTCGTGTGATCGGCTGTCATCCGGCTATGGCATCCAGTCATGTCAACCGGATGACAAAGCAAGCGTGTCATCCATTTCGGGACAAAATGACACTCGGATGACCGAAAGGATGACACTAGCGGATGACAAGCTCGCAGATGACATGCAGATGACAACTGAAAAGTTCTCTGACGTCAGCATGTCATACGGATGACAAGTTGGGATGACCGGCTGATCATGCCTTTATTAACATTAGCTTTCTCTCTAATTTTAGCTGCCGATAAAGCTGAATTTGACGCTATTCTAAGGATACTTCGCGTTTCGCGAAGTGTTAAGGCAGAAAAAGTGTTTCCTTTATAATTTTTTGTGTAAGACAAGGGTTTTTTAAATAATTGCTGACACAATGATCACTTCGCTTTATTTTTCGGGCTATAGCACGGCATGAAAGACCTTCAGAGCAATAACCTTCTATTCTTGTCCCTTATTCCACGGTTAAACATTTTTTCCCCATTTTTATAAACACTCCATCAAGAACAATTACTTTATAATAATGTACCGTTTAAACCGAAAACAAATATATTCACTTCACAAAAAAACGTTGATTTTTTTTAATTTAATTTTTGTGGGGGCATACACCCCCATTTATTCAGCTTAATACAAGCTATTTAGGTCTTAAAAAACTAATTACACTAAGACTTACAGCTAGGGCTTAAAAACTACTTAAAACTAATTAGGTGGATGGTGAGGGGTGGAGGAGGGTAGATTTGAGGGAGGAAGTGCAGTGATTAAAATCAAAGAGGAGGTGGTTAGAATTGACCTTCTGCAACATACGGGATATCGGCTCGTTCAAGCCGTACAACGTGCGACGGGTGGGAAGATAGAAAAGAGGAGGGGATCTTAAATTCCGAGGGTTAGTGTTAAAGGCAATGTAGTTCAAAAGATAGGAACAATCAACGGAGCCAGTGAGAAGACGATGTATAAACAGAATGTCAGCCACATCTCTTCTTTTTTCAAGGGTCTGAAGGTTTATTAAATTAAGGCGTTCGTGATATGGTGGAAGGATAAGGTGATTATTCCACGGGAGCCCACGAAGAGCAAAACGGAGAAATCGACGTTGAATGCTTTCGATTCTTGTAATGTGGACCCGGTAGTATGGTGCCCACACTTGGCTAGCGTACTCTAGGAGTGGGCGGACGTAGGTAATGTAAAGGGATTTTGTCACGTAGGGATTGGTAAATTCTTTAGACCACCGTTTGACGAAACCAAGGGCTGAGTTAGCTTTATTGATTATCTCGTCAATATGTGACCGAAAGTTAAGCTCTCTGTCACACAGAACGCCTAGGTCGCGAATGGTTAGAACGGTAACAATGGGTTGGTTGTTCAAATAGTAACATCTGGGGGGAGACTGAATCCGTTTACGTGAAAAAGTAAGAGATTCACATTTAGCAATATTCAGCTCCATAAAGTTTTTTTGACACCAGACCGAAAAACTATTGAGGTCTTGTTGAAGAAGATCAGAGTCGTGTGGAGAAGAAATGATTTTGAAGAATTTAGCGTCATCGGCATAGAGGGAGATGGAGGAGAAGTTGATGACGTTGTCAATATCATTTATAGCCAGAATAAAAATCAAAGGTCCAAGGTGGCTTTGTTCACTGCTTCTAATGTAATGACCCGATTTATTTCTGCATGTTCTTTAATCAATTTACAATTTGTCTTCAAAGTTCCGTTAGCTAAATCTCTTCTATACACACATTTCATATATTGTTGTTAACAAAACAGTCCCTCGTTTTACCATAGTTGTTTTTTTCTAATCCATAATGTAACGGGAGAAATATCGATTTCACTTCTCAAAAATGCCTGCTTCTAACCTTATGACTTGCAGTGTATATGCACATATATGTAGATAGATTTTTATTTGCGTGTATCCGATATAAATAAGGTTGACGATGAATTAGCTTATAAGGCATTTAATATAATAAAAAAATTAAAAAAACAAAAATGTTCTTTCTGCTTTTTTAGTCTGAGCTCTGTCAGCAACTTTATGACTCTATTCGAAATATTAAAAAAGAAGATGGTTCGATGTTATGTGACACATTTATTCGTGCGCCGAAGAGACGCCAAGAACCATCATACTATGACGTAGTTGCAAACCCAATCGACCTGCTTAAAGTACAACAGAAACTTAAAACCGATTCTTATGATGATGTTGACGAACTAGCCCACGATATTGAGCTTCTAGTAAATAACGCAAAAGCTTTTTACAAAGTAGATTCCCCAGAGTATCTAGATGCTTGTACTTTATGGCAATTTTTCAACACAAATAAGTCCAAAATATTGGAATCAGCTGGTATCGAAGAAGAGTCCCGTTCCAAAAGAGTTGGTCGAAACCCCCGACGATCTACAGCTAATGAGAGTGAAACGTCGGAATGCTCAAATAAGTTGGATGACGACTTTGATCCGTATGAGGAGCTGTTTGCATCTGTCATGACCGCGACTGACCCAACTATGAACGATAGGCCCTTGCATAGAGAATTCCAATTGTTGCCATCAAAGAAGGTATACCCAGACTATTATGATGTCATTGAGCATCCTATTGATTTGAGATTGATTGCTACAAAAATACAAACAAATGCATATTCAAATATAATTGAAATGGAAAAGGATCTATTGCAAATGACAAAAAATGCATGCCAATTCAATGAGCCGGGATCGCAGATTTACAAGGACGCTAAAACTCTCAAAAAGGTTATCTGTGGCTTACAGTTTTAGAAAAATAACAAAGTTTGATCAATTTTTACTAGATATTTACTCAAAGGAGGATTGACATTGAAACAGGTCGTGCAAAGTCAACAATAATAAAAAAGAGTAAAACATGTGCTAGTGCGGTGATTGCTTCGTTAAAAGTGGAAATAGATACTTCAGATGATGAAGGTGGAGATAAGAAAGGCGAAGGGCCTATGTGGTCTTTGTTTGATCATTTATTTAATACTGCAAGCTCTTCAGGTAAGTTGTTAACAAATAGCCGCTCTTTGTTTGTTATTTACGTTGAGTTCAAATGTTTCATGTTTTTTTCTACCCTTAAGTTCAATAATAAATAAGAGCTGCGAGACATGAGTAAGAGTTTGCTATATAGACATATCAGCGCAAGCGAGTCGAACAACAAAGCTGGTGAATGTGATTAATATGGTTAGCAAATTTTCAAAATATACATGCCTAAATTGGACATTGTTTTAGTTATAGTTGCGACCAAAAAGCTTAAGAACTCATAACGGATAATCGAAAATCATATTTTTAAAGAATAAATCCACTTAATATTCTTTATTATCCATTTATTAGTATAAAAAAACTTTGGAACGGTCAAAAAACATGAGATAATTCACAAAAACGTAAAGAGAAGAAATGAAACAACTGTCTGAACAAATATACATATTATATTAATATGTCTTATTGCTCCAGCTTTTTTAAAGTACGTATTTTTCGATTCATTCATGTTTTTTGGGCTTGATTTAATTTTGTGTTTGATCAATGTTCCCTTATGCGATAAACTCGCATAACATATGTGGTGGATTTCAAGACAACTCTGTATTATTCCAAAAATTGGCATAACGTATCGTGTTGTAATTATGGCTGCTTCAGAGGACATTTCTGGAGCACTTACGAAGAAATTGATTTACTGAACGGGTAAAATTAACAGAAAAAGGGAAAGGGAAAAAAAACTTACTTAACTCTCCCGACTCGTAGAGAGTCTGCCTAAGAAACTGCAGCCTTCCATCCTCCGCGATAATGGGCACGCTGCTTTCAATTATCCAGACCAAGCCCTCTGTCATTCGCGATGGCTTGGTCTTTAAAACGTAGGTTCGGTCGTCTCGAACCTGGGGGCTGGGTGTTAAGGATCCTATTCGCTTGAGCAATCTTGTCCATCCGCTCTATGTGGCCGACCCAATGTAGTCGACGTGATTAAACTTTTTGGATTACATCCACATCTTGGTACAGCTCATAGAGTTCTCGGTTGTATCTTCTCCTCTATTCTCCTCGTCGCACACAAGAGCAAATATCCGATAGAGTATTTTTCTTTCTAAAGAACCCAAAAATAGCTCTCATTTCCTGCTTATCGTCCGGCACTGGGCGCCATAATGCAGCACTGGTATCAGGGTTTTTGTACACTTGGTCTTCTGAGTTTTGAACCAATTTGCTTTGCCAAACCGAAGTAACAACGGTTTCCTAGGGTGTCTTCGTCGGATCTCAAGTAAGGTGTCATTTGTGTAGTTGATGTTTACTCCGAGGTAGGTGAACGCCGTTACTATTTGATATTTGATATTTATTGATTAATCAACGCTGTACATCAAGATAAACTTATAGCTGGTACAGGATATAAAATTACATTACAAGTATTGTGCAACCAAAACTCAAGTAAGTTACAAAATATTTAAAAAGAAAAGAAAAAAAGAAAGCAAAATTTAAGTTAAACAAAATAAGTTTAAAATTAAATTAAACAGAGAAAAGCGCAACCAAATACAAATTTGAAGTAGAGACCAAAAAGAAAAGAAAATAAAAACCTAAGCTACATTTTTTTTTTTTTAATAAACCCTTGCCCAAAGGGCAGGCACTGCGACCTGAAAAGATCTTTTGTGCCACAAGGTTGTCTTTACGCCAAAAGGCGACTGACTTCCCTAATGAAACTCAGCACGTCTTTGGTGGTAGAGTTGCGAAGCTCTGCCAGTGATAACATCTCTCTGTGGAGAAGGCGTCGTCTCAACCAATGTAGAGCCGGGCATTCACAGAGTATGTGTTCTGAGGTCTCCTCGTCCTCCATGCAGAATCTACATTCTGGCGTTGGACATAGGTTCATCTTGTTGAGATGATATCTCAGACCGCAGTGGCCAGTGAGAAAGCCAACCAGCAGTCTAATGCTTTCCTTATTTAGAGTAAGGATTTCCTTATAGGAGTAGGGCTTAATCAAGCGTTTAGACTGTCTCAGACCAGGGGCGCTTACCCAATGTTCAAGGCGAGTCTGTTGCTCCCAATCTTTGACAAGCCCTAGAGCAGTAGTCCAGTTGACACTGCAGTACGGTTCTGGACCGACAAAAGCGGCTTCAGAGCCAGCTCTGGCAAGCTTATCTGCAGCTTCATTCCCTACAAAACCTCGGTGGCCAGGCACCCATCCGAGTTTAACTTTGTTGTATTTAGCTAGCTTTTGTAAGGCGCAGCAGCAGTTTCTTACAGTCAGAGAGTCTATTGTGTTGGACGACAGTGCCTGAAGTGCCGCCTGACTGTCTGAGAAGATATGTATCTTTGCGCCCTTAATTCCTTTGTTGGAGTTTAAGATAGCGCAGATCTCAATGGCATGGATTTCCGCCTGGAACACTGTGGGGCACATCCCCATAGGTATCGAGACCTTGGTGTTGGGTCCAAAGACACCAGCACCAACCAGACTTTTTGGGTCCACAGCTGGAACTCCCGAGACCCATTTAGAACGGTCTAGTATTTCTACCTCAAATAGTTTATCGAAACTATATTCCCTTACCATTAAGTCAGGGATGGTGTAAAACATATCCAAGTTTTGGATAGAGTTGAGTATCTTCAGGTGACCCACATGGTCATTTGAGTTATACTTATATTCAAGCTGAAGCTTAATAGCGCATCTGGCAGCCGTCTTCTGAATGAATGCTTGTAGTGGTGACAGTCCAATTATGGCTTCAAGTGCTACCGTAGGGCATGTGCGCATGGCACCAGTTATTCCCAGACAGGCAACACGTTGTAGCTTTTGGAGCCTGTTAGCCGTAGTACGTTCAAGTACTTTTGGCCACCACACGATGGAGGCGTACGTGATAATGGGTCTAACCATCATGGTGTACATCCAGTATATCATTCTGGGGTTTAGACCCCAAGTTCTGCCGTATAGGCGTCTGCAGGCCCACATGGCTCTTGTGGCACGCTCAGTGGCGGCCTTTACGTGTGAGTTCCAATTTAGTTTCCTGTCCAGGATGACTCCCAGATATTTGACCTCATTGGAGTAGCTCAGGGGTGTACCATTTACGGTGATCGGTTCGAAGTTAACCAGTCTTTTTCGCGTAAAAGGTACCAGGATGGTTTTAAGAGGGTTGATGGAAAGTCCTTCCTTAATACACCATTCTGAGACATGTAGCAATGCTTTTTGCATGCTATCAGTAATGGTTGCGCTACGCTTACCATTAATAATTATCGCCAGGTCATCAGCATAACCAATGGCGTTAAAGCCTAGTCTGTGTAGACTGACCAGTAGATTGTCGATGACAAGTGACCACAAGAGGGGAGAGAGTACTCCTCCTTGGGGACAGCCTTTGGCTGCTGTCACAGACACCGAATTACCTCCAGAGGAGGAGGTAATTATACGACTTTCCAACATGGCTCTGATCCATTGGTTCGTCGATACTACGATACCTTTATTACTGATCGCCCTGGCAATCGAGTCGTATCCGGTATTATCGAAGGCACCGTCAACGTCCAAGAAGGCACAAAGTGCCGTTTCCTTAGACTTGAAAGTCTCCTCTACCTTTTTGACAAGGCAGTGAAGAGCACCTTCAGTGGATTTGCCCTTTCTGTACGCAAATTGACTTGAGTGCAGGGGGCTTGATGTTACTATCTGCTCCCTAATATGAACATCTATAAGTCTTTCCATGGTTTTTAGAAAGAAGGATGTTAGACTGATGGGTCTGTATGATTTAGGCAGTTCACTTGGTCTATTGCCATTTTTGGGGATAAAAATCACGTTGACCTGTCTCCAGGAAAGTGGAATGTATCCCCAGTTGTAACTAGCCCTAAATAAAGCAATAGCCATCGGCAGTATGACATCACTAACCCTCTGGATAAGGGCCGGAAAAATGCCGTCACCACCTGGGGCTTTAAATGGTTTGAATGAGCCAATTGCCCATCTAACCTTATCTGGACTAAACATTTTTCCAGATAAGCTGTTTACTCTACTATCTACATGTACCTTGGGGTCCACATCGTTAGAGTTACCGCCTATGTCGCGAATAGACGAACCTGGGAAGTGAACCTGAAGAAGCGTTCTGATTGAATCTTCTCGGTCCGTCGTGTAGGTGCCATTTGGTTTCTTTAGTAAACCTACACCGTTATTATGATCTTTGCCTAGCGCTTTGTGGATGCGAGCTGCTACCGGCATATCTACTATGTCTTCGCAGCACTTCCTCCATGTAGCACGCTTTGATCTTCTCAGTTCTGAGTTGTATTCTGTGAGAGCGATCATATAATCGTCCCACCTTTTGGTGTGTTTGGCTCGGTTAAAGAGTTTCCTAACCTTCCTCCTATATTCAGCAAGTTTGTCATTCCACCAGGGGACCTTACGTCGCTTTATGCTGGTTTTAATGACGCAACTGCTCTGGTAGGAGGTTAGTAACACTTTGTTGAGCTGGCGTGCTGCTTCGTCAAGGTCCCAAGTGGACTCGATTGACGAAATTAGCATATCCGTTTTTGAGAGGACAAGTCCTCGATACGTATTCCAGTCCGTCGACTTAGGATCGTATCTAATTGTGGCCTGTGACAGTTGACCGGGCAGGTCGAACCGAATGTGTTGGTGATCCGACAGCGAGGTCTTATCTGACACGTGCCAATTTAAAATGAAGTTTGCCATAAATGGACTAGCGAGTGTGAGGTCAAGTACCTCTTCGCGAATCGAATTTATGAAGGTTGGTTTGGAACCCTTGTTTAAAATGTCTACATTGTTACCGACTATAAAATTTAACAAACACTCACCTCTTTTATTGTTGTTGCTACTACCCCACACCGTATTGTGCGCGTTGGAATCGCACCCAATGACGTAGTGTAAGTTGTTTAGTAGGCAGTAGCGGATGAGTGCCTGTACCTCTAGTGGAGGGATGTTGTCTTCGTCTTCGGGGAAATACGCAGAGGCACATATGATGTTGTGTGTACCTCTAGGTGTAGGTACTTCCAGTAGTACGGCAACCAGGTCTCTGCTGATGAATTCTGGAATGGGAAGAAAGTTGCTATTTATATCGATGAAGCAGGCCGCCCTCGGCACTTGCTCACCGCACTTGTAAATTAACTCACCTGCCCTATTCCCAAGACCTTTAATGAGTCCGCTGATAACCCAAGGCTCCTGGATGAGGCCTAGGGTTATCTTTTCCTCGGCGAACCGCTTGCTAAAAGTGGCGGACGCACCCTTAGCATGATGGAGGTTCGCCTGAAGCACCTTGATGGTGTTCATAGATCCTCCTTTGAGGATCTGGCTTGCCTGAGTAGCTGGGCTTTTTTTGGGCCCTTACCTTTTCGGCAAGCAGCCAGTCCAGGGCGACCTGTTGTTGACTGCCTGGCTGACTCATCTTTTTTCCATCCCTGGTTAGACCGCCCAGTGGCGGCGTTGGCCGGGTTGGAGGGGTTCGCGGCCGAATTGCCGGTCTTCCTAGGGAAAGTAATCTTTCCTTGCAGGAAGGGACGATTGGACGACGTGGTGGCCGTTGCCTTAGTGCTCCCCCCCAGAACCACTCGGGGTAGCATGCCCAATGGCATTTTTACTACCTTTGCTGGCTGGTTGGGGGGGGGTCCACAGGAAC
This sequence comes from Portevinia maculata, assembly GCA_949715645.1. Classification (NCBI taxonomy): domain Eukaryota; kingdom Metazoa; phylum Arthropoda; class Insecta; order Diptera; family Syrphidae; genus Portevinia; species Portevinia maculata. The sequence continues at coordinate 150,846,313 of OX454526.1, forward strand.
TGACATTACTGTCGTCTGACCGCTACCTAGGCTGCTAGTAGGAGCTAGTCCTGATGAAGTGGACTGCGTAGTTGTACTACCTTCAGACACATTTCCGATAGATTGTACGAAGGTTTTTGGCCCTGTGGCACAGCTAGTCGAGGTGGACTGCAATGGTACACTACCTTCAGACACATTTCCGATAGGTAGTACAGTGGTTTCTAGTCCGGTGACACAGCTAGTCGTGGTTGACTTATGAGGTACCATACCTTCAGTCACATTACCGATAGGTGGTACAAAATTAGCTGGCTCGTTATTATTAGGGTTGATGGCAGATTTAGAGGTTCTGTCGGTGCTCTTCAGAATCAATCTGATCATGCCGAATCGGTAGGCGATCTTCCCCATAAGTATATTGAGCTCAGTCAAGGAGGCGTTGTCTATTGAGATAACGAGGTGAAGGAGTGCACCTACCTTACCTCGCTGTATCACTCTCCATGATTGGGTGCTGATGTTGGCATTTTGCGCCCCAATGGTCGCTAGCACTTTTTCATTTGAGAGTTCGAGGCTCTCTGGAAAGAGTCCGCGGACGATGTGTGTTTTCGGGAAAGATCCTTCTTCCACAAGCATCAGGTCCAGACCACATTTCTCTTTAATTTTCTCGAAATTCGAGCGCATCCACCCAGCAGTGGCGCTGTTAGAGCAGACGAAGATTATCCATCCTGTCTTAAGGTGCGAGCCAGAGAAGACTGGCGACACGCCACGGTCGCTCAGCTCGATTGAGGTGTCTATCACCGCCTCCTTCACAGCAGCCATTTGCTCTATGGAGAGAGGGTTTTTGCCCAAGTCGGTTGGGATGATTCCAAGCCTAACTAGGCTAGCCACCTGGCTAAAGGTGGGTGCCTCAGGCCTAGGACCTTTCCTAACCTTCTTGGCGGCAGGTTTGGGGGGAGTCTGGTCTTCAGATCTGCCTCGCTTGTTGTCAGGCTTGTCTGTTTGTGCTGCTTGGGCTAAGATTAGAGCACTTTCTCTGTCTAAGCCTCTCCGCAAAGCACTTTTGAAGCGTCTATTTTGTAGACCGCTGAGTCTAACAAAACCACCTTGCTTCTGTATTTGTAGCCCAGTCAAGCTCTTCCCAAAGAAAGGAGCAACCCGATTTCTCGGAGACCACGCTACAATTGTCCACCAGAGTGGAGGTGTCAGAATCTGAGGTGGTCGCTTCCGCTTCGTGTTTTCTGCCACTAATAAGTTTGGATGTTGTCCACAAGACATCACTATCCATACTTTGGGAGTTAGGGGGGTTCGGTTGCCCGTCAGCAAGCCGAGAAGTAGAGGCCGGGTTCTGCTCTATAGCAGAAGAACCATCAGCCTTCGGGAGCCCAGTAGCTATCCGATTTGGGTTGTCTTCTGGTTGCCCAACAGCAATTCCAGAAGTTGATGCGATTTCAGATGCATCCGTCTGTAAGTTTTTTAAATTTTGATTTGGAATTGTACCCACGAGTCTTCGGGAAAGTAAGTCGCCCATGCCAGAGCCCGATATGGCATGGGAAGGCTGGATTTAAAACCGAAGGTCGACTGGTATTCGGAGTTTGCATACTTGCGACTAGGCGCTCCCCTAGCCATGCATCCATCGGCATATGCAACCTTAGAGTTGGAGATTTGTTAGGGTTGACTCCCCAATTGGACGACAAGTCCGGTTAGTTCTTAGTCATCACTCATCAAAACAGACATGGTCTGATTGACTCGTTGCGATTTAAGCCTCCGCACCGGCACCAACCTCACAAGGATGGTACACTCGACAAGGTAACTAACCACGCGGAGGAAGCTACATAAGTTCAAACTGGAAAGATGTTCAAAACAGACTAAGAAATTTGTTGTGTTTGACTTTAGACCTCACATAATTGGGTGGATCATTCCAGAGTTTGACAACATAACCGATCAATTGCCTGCGTTATGTTAAGCAGGTATAAATAGCCGGTCGCAGTATAATATATATAGCGATTGCATGAACAATTTTCTCAAATAAGTATTTTGTTTCTTTCCTGTGAATAAGCTTGAAAAGTAAAGCACAACACCGATATCTGAGAAAAGCCTCCAAGTTGCATCCAAGAAGTTGACGAGCTTCAGATGAGACATGATCAAACCTTCGAAGATCGAACACGGACCGAGCAATTGAGTTAAACGCAACCTTTAGTTTTTGAAGCGTGAGATAACCGGGATCAGCAATCAACACACATCCATATTATATTATGGGAATTATTAAAACTTTGACCAATTTAAGCTTGACATGTGTGGGTAAAATTGTTTTAGTAATGGATAGTCCACGTAAAGATGCTTTCCTTTTATTTATATCAGAATTTATCTAAGCATCCCACGTAAATTTATTGTTAAAAATTACTACGAGATTTTTCGCATTTGTGACTTATTCGACTTGGTGAGAGTTTAAGAAGGTGGAAAGTCAGGTAAATGTGGTTGTTGCTTATATATTGGAATAGCTTTAGTTTTGTCGGGATTATACTTTAGACCATTATATGTGGACCACTAGACTATAGAACACAGATCTTCAGTTTTTTTTTATTGCGTCTTCAAAGATACCAATAGGATGTACAATTGAACATCATCAGCATATATGTGAAAGCGACAGTGGGATAAAACAGAGGGTAAATCATTAATAAACAAATAGAACATTAATGGACTTAGAATAGATCCTTGAGGAACACCATTATTAACAGGAAGAAACGAGGGCAGTTTGCTATTCAATGAAACAGCTTGCAAGCGATTTTTCATATAAGAATAAATTAGTTTGTTAGAAGTGTCAGAGAAATTAAAATATGTTGTCAGTTTATCACAGAGAATATCGTCGGCTTACAAGCAAAACTGACTAACTGCAAAAACGTAGTTGCTCAGAAAACGCAAAACAAGTTTTTTTGTTTTCTTAAATCCTCGTAACCTTTTGATGATAACTGCGATTCTTTTAAATTTTTGTTTTATACTGTTATCTTTAATAGGCACACTATGATTTAAAAGCTGAAACATCAAAAAAAGTAATTAAGGGCTATTTTTGTTGATAAAAACAACAGATAGCCAATTTTTCCTGAAATTAAGTTTGCGTTAAGAATAATATAGACAGTTGCTCTCTTTGTAAAATCTATAATTAAAACATGTAAAAAAGCCAAATTTGTGTTTTTATTATGCAATTAATATTAAAAAAATATTTTATTGAGAACAATGTTGATAATACCTAAAAAAAAAAATATGCTGAAAGAAACAAGTGTTACTTATCGAAGTCGGATTCAGTCTCAGGACTTTCTACTGCTTCTTGGTGGTGATCTATTTTTGCACAAGATGGTAAACTATTGTACCAAGAATGGTATATTTCGGGAATGGCTCCAGTTGTACAAAGCTTCACTAAGTCCTTTTTTTGAAATTGGAATTTCTTCTGTATATAAGTGTCTGGCGTATTGGTCTCCCTTAATCTGGAAGCAGTTACTTTCATTGTCTTGAATTTTTCACCAAATTTGATTACACCTGGCTGCATTTTCTCGTAACTCGTGCATTTAAGTTTAAGCCATTGAACTCTGTTACCATCTTCATCAACGATTTTTAACCAATTTTTTGGCGAACTCTTAAGTTTTTTATGCCTCCGCACAAGAGTTCTGTGACTTTATAAGGAGGCGCCTGTGTTTTCCCTTTCTTTGAACGTGTTACTTTGGAAATATTTGTCCAGTCGTGTAAAGTAAATACTTCGACGAATTTTTTGGCAGATTCAATTGCGCCATGCCATGTTTAATGTGCTTGTTTGGCTAATTCTACAAATAATTTACCTCTGGATAATATTATATTGCAGCAAAATTGATCACAAAAAATATTTCAAAGTTATTACACCAGCAAATTCCCCAAATATGATTCAAAGAACTACCAAACAATTTAACACTTGTCCTTTTTTGCCCAGATTCAAAATTAAAACGAGTAGACCACTAAATAACTGTCAATTTGGAAGCAAACTTGTGCAAGCTCATTCCTATATAAATATGGAACCAAGAAAAAGCGGGTTTTTTCCGTGGCAAAATTGACTATCTGAAATTGGTCAGTTCTTCCTGAATTTTTGGTACACGAACGCAGATAGTCAACTAGCAATCCTAACTAGGCAGTTTTTACAGAATTTTCTACTTGCTTTGTTTATACTTGTCATCAATACTACGAAATACAATTTTTGGTAGTTGGTCAGTTTTGCTTGTAAGCCGACGATATATTCGTGTTAACACAGTCAAATGCTTTGGAAAAGTCAAGTAATGTTATCACAGTTGTGTAATTAGCGTCGATCGCCTGCCTTATATCGTCAGTAACTTTTAATAAAGCTGAAAATATGCCCTGAACGGAAGCCTGACTGAAGAGGGTTTTGAAGTAGTCTGTCATGTATAAAGTCTTTTATTTGGTTGCTTTGGATAAGAATGGAAGGATTGCGATGGGTCGAAATTCAGATTTTGTACCTTTTTAGGAATGGAAATGATTTTAGATTTTTCCAAATAGAGCAGTAAGTAGATGTCATAATAATAGTGTTGAAGATATGGGTGATGTAGAGAAGTAAAATTAGAAGGAGAATTTTTAAGAAGTCAGGATAAATGTTATCTAATCCAACAGACTTGGATTTAATATAGAAGACTGCGTTTCCTATTTTGTTTGCATCAACTGCAGCTAAGGAAAATTCGTTTTCTCTATCATGCTGTTGTGACGACTGGCGAGTGGTTATTGGGGTTATCGGAGTGGAGAACTTGAGGTTCAATGCGTTTAGGTCAATATATTCGTCACAGGCTGAGGTAATTTTCTTATAAAATCCAATATCCAATAAAAATGAAGTATTTTCTCGGACGACGAAATTAAGACTTGTAGTAACTTTGCATACTTGCTGCACTTACTACCCCAAAGTTGTTGCTATCATCACGGCACGCTGATATCAGCCGATGTCGTCGATATCGTCCGCGAATCCCAGTAGTTGGACGGATCTGTTGAAGATAGTGCCTCCCATGTATTATATAAAAATATCTTTTGGGCTACAGATATCCTGGCGGTTGAAAAGAGCAATGCCAGATGGTGAGCATTAGCTGCTTGCCCTCAGAACTGTGGTATCTACAGAATAAAGAAAGGCCAACGACAAGTCTTCGATGAGACGAACTGCTCGTCTTTGAACACTGTCGAGTATTTTTGTGAGCAATGCTTAATCGCGGTCTAACTTGTGCTTAATACATATAAAATATAAACTCCTTTATCTTTCCTCTTTAAAAAGGCAACTAAATTTCACGAAAGCAGACTGCAATATTTAATAAGAAAGCGTATGGTGCTTTTATGAATAGAAGCCTATCTATCAATTTCAATCCGAGGAACGAGAGAAGTTTCACATCCAATCGCACAGTTGATTCGGTATGCCGTAAGAACCAGTTTGCTCCGAAGAGTTCTATACCCGCCTCGATCAAAAGCTTTTGAGATGTATAAAGCTACAGCTCTTGATTTGCTCTGTAGTTAAATTGAATAATGTTATATCAGGCCGTGCCATGGCGAGATTGCCAAATAAGTTTTTGTCAGAAAAGGGTAATGATATCATTATTGCCATGTAAGAGGTTATGGTTTTTGGGCGAATGTCAAGCTATTTAAAAACCTTTAGCTATTTAAGCGTAGCATGCTTAATAGAGTGGTCTTAAAGCAGCACAACAATCGATTATGGCAAGAATGCTGCAGTTAAATAAGCGAGTCTAGGTTTTGGATAATACTATTTATACTAAAAAATGTGATACACAAATTTTGGGTTATATCCTCTTAACAATTTACCCGTCCAAATTTATGATAACAAAGACCAATTATTGCAACCAACGCGAAAAAAAACTTTAAAAAAGCGTTGGGTATAAATAAGTTAAATTTGATGCTTTAGAGTCGGCGTATACTTGTTAGGAGTCTTTTAATCATGCCAAAAAGACAACTTCGAATAAACGAATGTGTGGAAATGCTCTACAAGCCCTTTATTTACGTTTTTATTATATTTATACGATGCATTTAGCATTTTATTGACTTGTTTAATATTAGTTCTTTACAACCAATTTTTGTTCATTTTGTAATTTTTGTTTTATTTTCCTTTTATGTTACTGTACTCTATCTTTGTTGCGTTCTTCAAAAAAAAACCAACAAAATATTTATAGAACACCCTAATGCAACAGGCGCACCACTTGGACATTCTTTATGGAAGCTTCCATATAGACGGTTTCATCCGGAATATTTCGAGTTAATTAAACGTCCGATTTCAATGTGCCAAATTCAAACAAAGCTCAAAAAGGGTGATTATGCAAATATAACTGATCTTACTGCGGATCTGTATTTGATGCTTGATAATGCTAAGAAAGCATTTCCACCACCGCATCGAACACATAAAGTAATAAACTGTACATATGCATAATTGTGTTTAATTATAATTTTTTTCTTGTAGGACGCAGTGAAAATGTTAAAAATAATGAATGCCAAACTTGTGGAAGATGGATTAGATCCGGTAAGAATTAATTTTATGAAGTGCTTATTGAAATTTGTTTTCAGTGAAGAAGCCCAATTTCAACACAGTTATATCCAAATACCATTTTCTTGCGATTTTAAGTAATTTTTGGATATAATGTATGGATGTAATTCTAGTCACGTTACGACACTTTAGTCGAGTATTCCGACAAACAGCCCTACCTGTTATCCGTATGAATCGCAGATCCAATTTTTTTACAACTTTGCAGTATCGCTTTGATCGTGATTTTCCATTATTTAGTCCTGCATACTCCCAATGTTGTCGACGTGTTTTAGCTTTTTAAAATCCGAAAAAAGATATTTTTCCAAAATGCTTCTTAAATTTGCGGTTCAGAATCGGCGTTAAAATCGTTGAAAATCTGTGCATAACTTCATTCGATTCCCCTTCATTTTGTCGGATGAATTGCTTATCACATCTCTAATTGGGACATTTGTGAAGTTTATCGTTTAATTTACTAACATAGCTAATTGTTTAAATTTGTATAATAAAATCAAAATGGATAGTGATGGACAGTTTTCTTCGTTTCCAAAATCCACATCTCTTTTATTAGGCGAAATACAATGCTGGCAAAGGCAAAGCAATGTTTGTTTTTTTGCCTATTGTTCCCTATTGGTTGTTTGGCCCTGTATATTTAAATAAATCATCATTTAAAAAGAAATATATCAAAGCTTACTAAATATTGACTTACCCGCATTTTATTATACAACATTTTGTTGTTCGCAGTGTTTGACTTGCGGATCACAATTGTATGGAACAAATGCGTCATGTAGAATACCACACAGTTTTACCGAAATTCCCGACGTGAATCAGATTTACTACGAATGACAACAGAATTAGTGTACATACAGAGAAAAATTTAACCGGCGGATGGCAGAATAGGGCTGAAAGTCAAATATCTTGGATAAATTCTAGATCTAGGCAAATTATAAAAGCTACTACAGATTTATGGGCATGCCGCCGCATGTTTGGCAGAACCTCGGGAATCTCTTCAAAGATAATCTACTGTATGCTCTCATTATTTAATATTTTGCTTGCTTCCTTGTACGACACCGGCGATCATCAGTCGTATCAACACAGGGATTTGTGGGGGTTTCCGGCCATGAGGGAATTGCAGGTAATAAAAAGACCGGCGAACTGGCCAGGAAGGGCTCAGAAACTTTAATGGTCCGGAACACTATTGCTGCACTCATAGATCCAGATAAGAGCATATGAAATGCATCTCTTATGGGGAGAACATTTCATGACAGTCAAAACGAGGCATTCGGCCCTTCTATAACAATTCCAATAGATGTCTAAATCTGAGTAGGCATGATATCAAAAACTTAGTAGGTGATCTTACAGGTCACCACGGGTTACGATACCGTCTTTATAAAATGAAAATAGTCGACTCTCCAGACAGCTGTCTTGAAAAAGACGAAAGAAGAACTGTGTAACGGAGACATAAAAAAATCCCGCTGGTAACATTTATAATGTTTGCCTTACAGCTGATTAGGATTCTCGTAGCAATACATTAATTTAATCTCTATAATCGATACTCCAAATGTTCAGTACTTACTGGAAATTGACTCATCATTATAAATGGAGGAAACAAAGAATCAAAATGTAAACAATGCGAAACACATAAACTGAGGTGAACCCTCATAATAATGAATCACTACTAATAGCAATTGAATATCATTCGACAATCTCAGTGCTATACGGGGAGATTCCAAGTTAGGTAATGGTTTTTCATATTTCGTGTGCTTGCACTGAATCACACTACATCCTTCCCAAAAAAAATAAGTATTATTTGTTTAAAAGTCATTTGGATTAGTCATAATAGTTTACTTTATATGATTTAAAAACTATGGTTATCTTAGATCTATGCATTATTATTTATTATATTTTTTCTTAATTCTTTCTAGATTTAATTAAATTAATATTGTATATTTCATATTCCTTATTCATGCGAATATTTTAATTTGCATTTAAATTCACTCAGATAATTGCCTATGTTATATATAGTTTCTTTATTTTTAAAAAAAATAAAGAAACTACACGTCCCATGATCAAAAGGTGTTGAAACTATTTTTTCTATGTTTAGAAGTTTACAAATGTTCTTCAGTAATTCATTTGTGAATTCCGTTAAATTTCTCAACTATTGTCTTCGCAATCGTAGTTGTTTCTTTAGTTTCTATCGGGAAAGCTTCTACGAATTTCGTTAGTTCACACTGTACAGTGAGAATGTATCTATAACCTTTCGTCTCAGAGGTCCCACCGTATCTAGATAGATAGATGGTTGGTTGGTTGGTTGGTTGAAAACGGCCCTCGGTGAGGATGCACTTAGACCAGAAGTAGGTCCATTGTGCTGCCAATGTGTAAGGTGGGTGGGTCACCCTCTTACTCAGGGAACCATTTGCTCCTCTGAATGAAGGAGCTAATCCTTGCTGTGCAGGCGGTATTATACCATTGAAAAGGTATTCACCCAATGTAGCCTTCCTAATGTTGGCGAGTGCAGGACACGTGCAAAGGAAGTGACTGATGGTCTCCTCTTCTTCCTCGTCCCTACAGCTTCTACAGAAGTCATTGTAGGGGATGCCCAGCCTTTGGGCATGTCTTCCTATAGCACAGTGCCCGGTGAGGGCATTTACTAATTTCGAAAGGGTTCCTCTCTTATGCCTCAGAAGTCCGATGGACCTGAATTTGTTAAATGTCGGCCAGAGTAGCCTTGCGGTGTTGCACTGGTCGAGTTGGTGCCAACGACGGTTGGCTTCGTTCACCGCATTGGTGTCTATGAGGTTTTTAACATAAGACGTTGGCGCCTCGATGTCGGTGACGCTTATGCTATTTAAACCAGAAAAGCCTCGTCGGGCCAGTTCGTCAGCTTCACAATTCCCTGGTATGTCACAGTGACCCGGCACCCAGCAAAGGGTGAGGCTATACTGACCGGCTATCTCGTTAAGAGATGCACGGCAGTCTTTCACTGCCTTGGATCTTGTAGTGCTGGATGCAAAGGATTTGATGGCCGCCTGACTGTCGATGTATATTACAATATCTGATTTTGATATCGTATTAACCGACAGCCAGGCAGCGGCTTGGCGGACGGCGATGACTTCGGCCTGAAAAACGCTGCAGTGTTCTGGAAGGTTAAAGGAGAGGTGAATGTCCAGGTCTTCAGAGAAGACTCCGGCACCGACTCCGTCCTCCGTTTTGGACCCATCCGTAAAAATTGACAGCGATTCGTGGTGTAGGACATGACGTTGTGTCCACTCGGTTCTGTCTGGGATTAGATGTTTGTAGTCCAGGTTGAAGTTGTATTCAGTGGGCAGGTGGTCGGTGACCTTAGGGAGATGTCGATACATCGATAGTACATTGGCATGTCCAGTGTGTTGCTCTTTCCATTGTTTGGAGCTTCTCAGTCTTATTGCTGAGCTGGCAGCCAATTGTTTGCCGACGATGTCGGTCGGAAGAAGGTGGAGCATGGCTTGGAGCGCCGCAGTGGGAGAGGTTCTCAGCGCACCGGTGATGCTGAGGCATGCAACTCGTTGAGTTTTGTCCAGCAAGGTTAGGTTGGACTTCTTCTCCAAGGCGGGCCACCAGACCAGTACTCCATAGAATAGAATCGGTTTAACTACCGACATGTATAACCAGTGCATAATTTTTGGTTGTAGGCCCCACGTGGAGCCTACCGCCTTTTTGCAAATGTAAAGAGCAGCTAGGGATTTCCTGGCACGTTCGACTACATTTTCCCTCCAAAGTAGCTTGCGATCAAGCTTCAGGCCTAAATAGCTAGCGCTATTTGAGAGTGCCAGAGGAGTGCCTCTAATCTTCGGGGTGGTGAACTCAGGGAGTTTATGTCTTCGTGTGAACAGGACCAGCTCAGTCTTTGTTGGATTGACGGACAGGCCGCATCTTTCGGTCCAACCTGTCAGTATGTTGATAGCAGATTGCATGACATCGGCCAGCGTCTGCGGGTATTTACCTGTTACAAGTATTGCGACATCGTCTGCATAGGCGATAACTTTACATCCAGTGTGTTCAATGTTCAGAAGGGCTTCGTTGAGCACTAGGTTCCACAGTAGCGGAGACAATACTCCCCCTTGGGGAGTGCCCCTGTGTGCACGTCGTTTGACAGTGCTACTTCCGAAGGATGCGGTTATTACCCTGCTTTTGAGCATGTATTCCACAAAGCAGCAGATTGAGTCGTCGATGTTGAGCCCGCGTAGGGCGTTGGTAATCGAATAGGTTTCAACGTTGTTGAAAGCTCCCTCTATGTCGACAGTTTTTCCTCGCTTATGAGGTCCGGAGGTGATGGTAGGCGTGCAGCGTTTACCAGGGCAGGGTTTTCGCTAGGTATGGGCGTGCAGCCGGGGCAGTGGGTGTCCATAAGCAGACCAAGCGATGCTTCATCTGATTCTGTCCATGATCCGTTGGGATTCATGAGGACACTTGGTATGGTTGGGTTTTTGGAAAGGACTTTGCGTAGCCTAGAGGATTGAGACGTATTGTCAATACTCTGACAGAAACTGCGCCAGGATCTACGCCTGGCCTTACGAACTTCCGCTTTGAAGCTCTTAAGGCTTGCTTTGTAGATATCCCAGTCCAGAGGTAGCCTCGTTGTTTTGGCTTTGTTGAATTGCTTCCTGCTTGTGTGGCGAAGCTTGTTAAGTGCTGCATTCCACCACGGTGGACGATTGTCTGCCTTCCTCGTAGTAATTGGGCAGGATTCGTCGAATGCTACGTTTAAGGCGGAAGTTAGAACAGTGTTAAGCTCATCTAGTTCCAATTGTGTTTCTGGAGTCTTAGGCACACGATTGGACAGTTCAGCAGAGAGGATTTCATTGTGTTTACACCAGTCAGTTCTTCGACGATTGCGAAAAATTGAGGTGTTATGGCGTTATGGCGTATTTCTAGTTCATATTCCAGATAGCGGTGATCGGAAAAGGAGTGGCTGTCAGATACAGTCCACTTAGAAATCGCAGGGTACAAGTTAATAGAGGCGAAGGTAACATCTAGTACCTCTTGTCGGGTTCTGGTTATAAAGGTGGGACTGCGCATTTGTGTCGCATCCCAGCAAAATTTCTTCTCCTCTCTTCCTGGCTTCTTCTACCACTACTCTCACTCCCTCTGATGGACCTGAGTTGGGGTCATCGTAGGGTAGGTATCCTGAAGCTAGCCAGATGTGGGCTTCTGCAGATTTTAGCAGTGTTACTGCCAGGTCATTCGTGCTGCGGTGAGGAAGAAAGGTTAAGTTTAGTGTGGATCTAGCGAGAATGCAAGCTCGAATGTTACCTGCGTTCTTGGTGTGGTATAGCGTGTAGTGTGGGTCCCTCAGTCCCATGACGATGTCATTTCTAATCCAAGGTTCTTGGATGAGGGCGATGTCGGAGCCTCCTTCATTGAGGCGGAGTAGTAGGTTAGCGGATGCTAAGGTGGAGTGATGGAGGTTAATCTGTATCAGTTTCAGCATCATTGCTAACTGATACAGACCTCTCCACAACGGTAGCGTCCAGGTTCTCTGGCGATGATGGATCATCATCGGGGATCTGGTCGCGGGGGGAGGCGGGTGTCGCCGATTCAGAGGGGCCAGCAACGGTGTTGCGGTCCGAAGCAAAGAGTCTTACTTCCACCTCTTTAAGACCGCATCGGATCTTAAAGTCCTTAGCCCGGAGCAAGGGGAGAGACTCAGTGGTGAGCGAAACGACCAGCGAACGGCCAGTTTTCTTCGCTTCTTCCGGTTTCTTGGAGCTCGGTGTCTCTTCGATAAACTTCCAGTCTTTGACTGGAAGATCCGGATTTTGGTACTTGACTAGACAATGTAGTTTGGCTGGCTCGCTGGGTTCAGTTGGAACCCAGATTCTAGCTCTTGGCCTGTGGGGGATTTTGCTCCGGTCCACCGCCTTAAGCTTAGTACCTGGCCAGATTTCACCAATACCTGCAATGGCGGTGGTGATGAAATCGACCGAAGTTTGGTCGTCACAGGCTAGCAGCTTCACGTAGCCCTGGTGCCATCCAGCGTCCTTAAAGGTGGGAGGTGAGTTGGGATGGGTGATGATACGCTCGCAAAGGCAGTTCATCACTCTGCCTTCAATGAGCCTCCATTTCTCGTATGAGATTCTCCCTTCATCGTCAGACAGATCCACTATCGCAACGGCGAGGCTATCCTTGACCGTCTCAGTGAAGGGTTTGGAGCTCGTTGAGCTCTTGGTCTTCTTTGAGGCGTTGGACTCCTCGTCTACGGATCTACGCCATTTGGGCGCAGTTCCTGTCGCAACGACGGATCGGCTCCCAGCTTGGTTCGTTGAACCATTGCGACTCGTTGAGTCTTTAGCTTGGGTGCTGCTCTTCCGATGAGAGGGATTCGCTCCTTGAGTGGTGGGGTGACTAATGCCACGAATGGTGGGTTGGTGTGGGTCCCGGGTGGAGGGGTGGCGTTTGCCACTAGAGGGGGGGCGTCGTACGCCATGGGTACCTGGGCGCCCGGTTTTGAAATGCCGTAGATTCGTTGAACTGATTAGCCGTGTCGGTTGCCCAGGTGTGGGATTCCCGCTCCTGCTGGCTCCAATCCTTTTCCGGCTTTTTGCCTAGTCGGTCTAGGATACGGAAAGCCGCTGAGGTCTCTCGACTTAGCGACTTCTTCTCATGGCCAGAGAGCTTGGGAAGAGTTGGTGGAGCTGAACTGCACGACGGTGTCGTGTCGTTCAGCTCGTCAGAGAGCATCGAACACTCGCTTGTAGCGTCTTCAATGCAGAGGTTCTGCAGGTGCTCCTCCACACGTGTAGTGCTTTTGGAGCTGCTGGCGGTGCCAGCTGTATCCGGTTTTTGTTGAGGTCCGGCCTCAGAATTTTGTTTTTTTTTTTGATTTTTTTTGTTTTTTGTGTCTTCGATATTTTGGTTGTTTTGTTGCATTTTAAGATTTGGATCCCACGAGTAGCTAGGGAAGGGGTGGTCCATCCGCACAGAGCCCCGCATGTACGGACAAGGCAAGCTGATCCAGAGTGTGCCAGTTTCTCTGGATACACCGCTTGCGACTGAGCTATTTTTGTTTTCCCTGGGCCCTCAGCCAGGCTGATTCTCGGCACGGTACGGTTCACACCTTAATCCAGCCCAGGGTGAAGAAGGAATGGAGGAGGGAGGAAAGGATGGGAAAGACAGGGTGGGATGTGATTTTCTGGGGTTTACTCCCACTAAACACTCTAACCCAGAGTTGGTTTTGGTCCACGATGGGTCTTACAGTGGGATTCTTGTCATCTTCACTGCTATAACCTCATTACCCCGGATCACGAATCACTGTGAAACTTACACTTCATCGTACCGGGGCATCCCCTTATCCGCCACCCAGGGACGCGCCTGGTAGGGGACCTACCCCCCCAGGCTAGATAGATAGATTAGATTCTTTATTTCATGAAATAAGTAGTAAGTAAGTAAGAGGTAAGTAAGAAATTCATTTATTTAATATTTTCTTATTACATAAGTTACAAGTTAGAATGAATTTTAAAGCTATGGCTTAGCCGTCAGCTTGGTTAGCAAAATGCTTATACATGTACCTACATTTGTAACTTTAACAATATAGTTTTTTTTTTTTAATAAACTTAATCAATCATAATACTCTGTTATTAATAGCGACCTGTATTTGTAGATGGATTTAATATAATAAAATAACTTTTTCCAATCTAACTCGTTCAGAATTTGCATTGTCTCCTGCATGGTAAGGAATTTTTTTCCGAAGTAAGCTAGTCTCTGTGGTTTGTAGATTGGACAAACACTAATAATGTGAAAGCAGTCTTCTTTCGCTTTTAAGTTGCAAATATTACAAAACTGGTTGAAGCTTCCATTATATGGGCTGCCATTTAAACCAATCAACTCACACCTTGTTTTGAAAATAAGAGATATTTCACTATAGTTGAGTGAGTCATTGAAATAGTTCTTATCCTTTAGATTGAAGTTCAGGTGAGAATACAATACTCTGCTCTCTGATTCACGAGCTTTCTATATAAATCGCACACGAATAGCATCTTCATTTTTATTTATTATTCGATAAAGTTGGTTCTTTAAGTTGTCCAGGTTGTTTAGATCGAATGAAATAGTTTCTCCACACGCGTTTCCAATCTTAACCATCTTGACGCCCACCAGTCCTTGTTTCTTAATTCATGAGATAGCATTTTTTTGGTTATTCGGGAGTCTGAATACGAACCTATTTTAATGATGTAATCCGCTTGCGATTTGAGAGTGCTTGTAAAAAGCATTGGAAGACCCGTTTCCAAATAGATTGTGTAGTTCGGCGATTTCATTGGTAAGTTGAATAATTTTTTCAAGAAGTTCCTGTGGAATTTCTCGATTACTTCGTACTCGTCTGATCCCCAAACTTGAGAGGCGTAACAAAGAGTTGATTTAACAACTGAATCAAATATTCTGTATTTCGTTGAGAGGAGAATCCGCTTGTTTGCAAAAACATTTTTCCATGATAGATTCACTAAGCTTTGGGAAGACTTGGCTTTATCCGTTAGATGTTTACCAAATTCTAGGGTTGGGTTCAGTTTCACTCCTAAATATTTGAGTTCCTTCACAATCTCTAATCGGCTTCCATTATAAAACCATCTATTTCCACTTTGCACTCGTGGTGAACGGGAAAAGACCATAATTTTAGATTTTTCGGTGTTGATAGTTAGTCCCCATTTTTTGCAGTAGCTGGCTAGACGATTTATCATCAATTGGAGATTTTCAGGAGATTCAGAGAGTAGAACAAGATCATCGGCATATAACAAGACATTGGCCACGGTATTAGCAATTCGTACTCCACCAGGCAAATCTTTTTCTATGCCGTTTATAAATAGAGAAAACAATAAGGCACTAAGAGGACATCCTTGCTTTACACCAGTCTGTGTTTTAAACCATTCTGAGAAATCCTTTCCATGCCAGACTGCTGCACTTGTTTCGGCATACATTTTTTTAATGGTCTTAAGAAATTTTGTAGAGATACCCAACTGAGACAGTTTATAGAAGAGTGCGCTTCGGCTAACAAGATCAAAAGCTGCCTTGAAATCTACAAAAAAGCTATACATTTTCTTGTTTCTGGCTTGAAAGGCTCTTATAATCGCAGATAATGTGAATATTTGGTCAACGGTTGAAAAGTTTTTTCTGAATCCAGCTTGACGCTCTGTCAGAATATTTTTTTCATCTACCCATTTTTCTAATCGTCCTACAAGTATGCCACAAAATATCTTGGCTGACACATTCATGAATGAGATTCCCCTGTAGTTTTCTACGTTTTCTAGTGAACCCTTTTTGTGGATGGGGAATATTACGGACTTCTTAAACGATGAAGGGATGTCTGCGCTCGAGAACACACTGTTGAAGAGAACTTTCAAATAGTTGATTAGGGTTGGACTAGCATTTTTGTAGAATTCGTATGGAATCCCATCTTCGCCTGGCGCCTTTCCATTTTTGGATTTCATGATAACAGCATTAATTTCGTCAGTTGTTACCTCACCATCTAGGGAATCGTCGAAAATGAGGGGGTCCGCATACGAGAAAGAAAGGTTTGAGTTATCCAGTAGAAGATGTTTAAAATATATGGATAGATCATCAGCAGATACTCCTGTACCTATTTGATAAACTGTACCATTAATCTCCCTTGCTATTCTCCAGAAGTCCTTCGAAGACTTGGTTTGACTAAGTAAGAGAGCTTGCTGATTATCGAAGTCAGTTTTCTTAGCTAGGCATAGATTTTTGTAGTGGGTATTCACTTCGTTATACCACTTTTTAACATCAGGGTCATTACAAGTTCTCCAGACACGCAAAAGGGCAAATGATTTCTTCCTAGCATTTATGCATTCTCTATCAAACCATTTTTGTTTAAACGGTGACCTTATATTTGAAATGTTGTTTGATGCAGCAGTTCTTATATAACAAGTTATTTGGTTTGCGAGTGTTTCTGTTTCTTCAGGTATCGAATTATTTGCTGAGAGCAAGCTGTCTAATAACCTGTGGTAGGTATTTGTTTTTTCGGATTTCCATTTAAGTCTTGGTAGCAGGGGCAGGTTTTTTTGATATGATGGTGTTTCACCATCAACTTCAACCACGATTGGCATGTGATCCGAAAAAGTTTTGTATTGTACCTCAATTTTTTTAATTTTCCCAGTCCAGTCGTTGTTAACAGCACAAAAATCAATAACTGAATTGCGTTGCCCTCCGACAAATGTGTAATGCCCTTCTCTATCACCTTCGGTACAGCCGTTTAACACAATAAGATCATACATTTGGAGCAGCTCTAGTACATCTGTTCCATTTTTATTGCAGACTATGTCTTTAGATACCCTATTGGTACAGCATATACTAGGGTTTGTTACAGTTTGCACTATAGTGGTTTGTGAGTTACTTATTCTCGAATTCCAATCTCCAATCAGCATAACGCTTTTGCTAGCTAAACATGACATTGTATTACACAGCCTCTCAAAGTCGTGAGTCCATTTGTTGCAGTTTATATATGATGGAACGATATATGTATTATTATTTTGTGTCACACATTTTACTACAGTAGTTCCTTCAAATTCATCAAAATTTCATGAAATATATGTATAATAGTTTGTGTTTGAGAACACGAGCATGGCAGAAATAGCCGTCTGCCGACCACCGTATCTATAGTGATTGTTTCAAATTATGTACTCGGTTTATATATAGGATACCACAATGTCCTCCCAGCTTTGCATTATGATGACTTCTATGAATTTGTGCATTTCTTTCTCATCTTTTATTTGTTTTGGAGGTTGTTTCTCGCTAGCGCTAACACCTGCCTTGTCCATATTAAATATTAGCAGAATATTAAATCAGAATCAATTTTTTCTCTGATAAAGATTTATCGCTATATGCTACAATCACAGTGTTTGCTGCTATATTATTAACTTCCCAGTACAAGTTCCTGTAATGGGGCCTATTTTATAAATCGCGAATTTTGACATATCTCCACGTTTCAAGGTCACCAGAATCCAAATTCGACGTTTTTATAGAGATGTCTATCCGTGTGTTTGTATGTATGTGCGTTCGGAATTATCTTTCGCCACGATTATCTCGAGAACCAAAGATGATATTGACCGGGTTTATTCGAAGCGTAATTACGTAACTCAGAACTGATTAAGTTTCCAGCGAAATCGGTACAGCCGTTTTTTTGTTAGTAAATAAATAACTAAAATAATTTGGCTTTATTTGTACTATTTATTGTCATTTGTCATTGAGCAAATCATTATTACATTGATATTATGGGATTATTATATATGGCGAGTGTAATAAAATTATTTTCGATATCCACCATTTGGGAATAGAAATAATTTCTTATATAGTAGCATCGTAACTATATGATTCCTCATAATTGATACATCATACGGAATTTGGTTTCTGGTAATTCCTTGTAGCATAACAATGTTGCAAAATAGCTTGCAAATGCTCCGCAATCTATACCATTACTTTGTTCCTGAACTTTATGAAATATATGACTTTTTTCAAATCTATATAAAGCGTCACTGGGAAGTTAGTCGTGTGGACCTTGCGGGTGGCACCCAGACCACTTTTTTATTTCTTTTTCTTCTTGTAACGTTACTTTCTCTAACTTCTATCCTCTTTGTGTGCCTTTTGTCCGATATTGATAGACAGTCCCATATATTATGAAGGTGATCGGTCCCCATATTTGAGTCTAAGGCTTTTGCACATTTCTCAACTGGTTTATCTTTTTTTTATTTTTCTTCATTGCTCTTGTAAGTACGTCAATGGTATGATTTCCTTTAGTGTCTTTGAATCAATTTTTATTCTTGACAGTGTATCATCATCAGTGCAAATACCAGCTGTTTTGAACTGACGTGCCCAGTAAACAAAACTCCTGGCAGAACGCCGGTTCTCCGGAACTGCGGAGAATCCTAAGAGAAAACTTTAAAACAGCTCACTTAAGACTGATTTGGAGGAAGACTGGAATCTCTTCCGAAGCAAAGGGAATAGAAGAGCCTTATTCAGGTAACGAAAAGTGGTTCTTATAGCAATTTCTGCGAAAAGATTGAAAATTGAAATACTGCATGAAACTAGTAGGGTGGTTAAAGTTCTAAAAAAGGGCAAACCAGCCAAATTGGAATCACTTTGAAAACTTGATGGCACCTTCACTGAAACGAAAGCGGAAACTCTTAGTCATCTGCTGGAGTCTCACTTTCCGGGTAACCAGATAACAGTTGGCTCTCAACCAGCCCCGACTACAAAGTATGTGAATGAGCTAAGACAAACAACTCGGCGTAGCTGGTATATTGCAAAGGCTGTGGTAACAGTAAAGCATAATTTGAATTAGGAGATCATCCAGCAATTATTACTGTATAAACACCTATATACATACATATTTTGGCCTTACCAGGCCCCAGGCCCATACAGGGCCCAGAACCTAGCTTCTCCAACCACTTTCATGCGAACTGGAGTGTAACGTTGTCTGGTCCTGGCGGCAACGTACGGTGAGAACCCCTAACTTCTTTGTTAGGTCGATTACCCTCGCTTCGGCTAAAAAGCCAGTCAGCTCAAACCTCTGATGCACGTATGCTTCCTTGAGGTGGATAATCGACGAGAGGGGGTTCTTCAGCTGAAAAGCTAGTCAGAGCAATTGATTGTAGGTAGGGCTCAGTCTCTCGTCCGGAGAATGAGTGCTCTTTATTTTCAAATTACATTTTTTTTTAAAAAAGGGAAATCCAAATCCCAGAGCACTCAGACTCGTTAACGGTCCATTGTACTACCAGGCAGAAATCCTCCTTTTGGTGTAGAGGCATGCGAATGGGTGGCGTATGTTGTTGTTCCCCATGGGGATTGAACCTGCACCGCACGGGTCACAAGCCAACACACTAACCTCTACACCGTCGCCACCCTAAATTAATTTACTTTTATACCCTAACTTAATTGCTACGTAAGCTTAAATATTAATGCATAAATCGCTAAATCTGCTAAAATATAATTGTTTATTAATTTATTTGCCAGTCACAAATACCGAACCCCTAATAAAAAAAATATTAATTTAATTGGCGAATCGGCATATTTGTCAATAGCCTCATGCTCGCTTCATAGCCTCTTGTGGAAATGCGAACTCAGCATACAAAATACTTCCAAGGTCTTGGCAGTATTTCGTATACGTAGTGCGTTGACCATGCAGTGGATATGAAACTGCAATATGAGCGATATTTGCCGCGGCCTGCTATTTGCCGGCTATCCGTAGTGCCTCTTGGCGAACACATATTTAATTTAATTGTTTCGTGAGGTGTTGTGTTACCTGATACACTACGGTGGGCTTGATTGGAAGGTGGTCGACACATGTCGTGTGCCTTCCGGGGTCCGTATTTGTGACTGGAGGAACTAAATTAAGTGGACGCTAGTGTGGTCCCTTCACACCACCCTTCCCGGGGGAAAAAAGAAATTAAGATGTGTCTTAATTTCTTTTATCGCGCCACTTTTATAAGCCAGGGATCTGTAATACTGAGTTCTAACAATAACGTTTATAATGAATGATTAATTATAGGGCTTATATGTTAGAGATGTGGTTCACATTGATGCTTACGTACTAGGTAAATGAGGTTATAAAAAGAAAATTATATAATAACAATGTTTATAGAAAGAAGAAAGAAAATTTTTAAATTTAACTAGGCAAATTTGTTGGAAGGTCAGGAGATCCTCTTTCCCCTCCCCCCTTTTTTTCAAATTATAATATTCTAGATCTTTAGTATATAGGTATAAAATGGTTTTAACCTGTTTTTATGTACTTTCAATCTTTTGTTTTCATATTTTATCTCGCAATTTACCCCGTTTTGGGATAGATTGGATCGAGTTTTTTCCTGTTTTCGTTCCTAAGCAAAACTAAACTACCTACATTGAAATCCGCGCGTTTCGTTTTACAATCGGTGTCATACCTGTTTTTCCTAATGTTCTTTTTGGCTATTAGAGTATCCCGGGCATCTCTATGAGCAACTTGCAATTTATTCTTTAAATCTATTACGTAGTCTTCGTAATTGTATACTGGGTCTACCTTATTTGTTACATTCGATGGTAGATTGCACTGTCTTCTGAACACTAGTTCGAAAGGAGTGAAACCTGTTTCTGAATGTACTGAGTTGTTATAACAGAACACATAATAAGGTAACCAGCTATTCCAATCTGTGTGGTTGTCGGCTACGTAATTCCTAAGGTAAGCTCCTAGAACCTTGTGTGAATTTTCTAGGGCTCCTATGCTTTCGTGATGGTACGCGGTAGATTGTAGTTGTTCTATCTTTAATAATTTGCAGATGTCTTGAAATACTCTATTTAGGAATTCGGTGCCTTGGTCCGATGCTATTGTACCAGGAACTCCGTATTTTAAAATGAAACATTCCACTAGTCCCTTAGCTACCGTTGTAGCCTCTTTATTTGGAAGTGGAATAGCTTCTACGAATTTCGTTAGCTCGTCTTGTAAGGTTAGGATGTACTTCGAGTCATTCTCGGCTTCGTCTAGAGGGCCTACTAAATCTAAGAAGATTTTCTCGAAGGATGATTCTGCGGTAGTTGTAATTGTCATAGGTTGTTTTCTAGGCTGGATGTGTTTGTTTCTCTGGCATCTGGGACAGTGCTTAACGAATGTGGCCACATCGTTCTGCATGCCCGTCCAGAAATATTTCTTTTTTTAGATTGCGTAGCATGCGATCGATTCCAGCATGTCCGCTTGTGGGGAGCATATGATAGTCAGTTAGTAATAGTTTTCTGCTGCATGGGTCTGATACTTCCATTGTATTAGCAATTAGGTGCACCTCTAAGTTGCTATCTTTAAATAATTCTTGTAATTTTTTCTTTAATATATTTATTTTTATTTTATGGAGGCCGCCTGCGAGTTTTCCTAACTCTTCTTTGGTTATATAAACCTTTCTAATAGCTAAATGCGGACCATATCCCTTGCACGTCCCTCAACAACATTTGTCAACGTCAAATGATGCTGATCGGGCTGTAGTGCTGGTCTCGGATCCTCTGTTGCTCATCGGTTCGCAAGTTTTCTGCACGTCCCTCGACAACATTTGGTCAAATGATGTCGATCGGGCGGTAGTGCTTATTTTGGACCGGTTTAAGATCAAACAATTCCTTGCTGGTACGTATCCTAGCACAAGGTTTGGACCTAATAATTTTGCAATACCCCTAAAATTTTCAAAATCTTCTTCGAAGCTATTCACTATCTTTAACTCGGCTATTTCCAGTCCACCTTCGGGTGGTTTTAATAACTCCGTTATTTTACTCTTATTAGTTTCTTCTTTGCTTATAATTTTTATATTCTGATCAGTTTTTTGTTTCCGACTTTGAGCTCTTGTAGTTGTGCAGATGTATAGTTCTTTGAAATCTTCGGAAGTCATTTTTATTCGGCTCAGAGCATCCGCGGTACTATTGTCTTTTCCTGGGGAATATTCCACATAGAAGTTATATTCTTCTAGTAGTAGCCTGAATTTAGTCAATCTACTTGAGGGTTCTTTCAATGAGAACAAGTACACGAGGGGTCTGTGGTCGGTTTGAATTTTGAAGCGTCTTCCGAACAGGTATGGTCTATAATGCTTTACAGCCCAGACTATGGCAAGTAACTCTTTTTCGATTGCGCTGTAATTTTTCTCTGCACTGTTAAGAGTTCTGCTACCATATGCCACTGGTCTGTCGTCGTAGTTCGACAGGACGGTGCCTAAAGCGAATCCTGAAGCATGTGTTCGAAGTACAAATTCCTTTTCAAAATTCGTGAATTGAAGAATTTTCGGGCTTATGAGAAAGTTTTTGTTTCCTTTCCGTAATCGATCACCAGTCTGAATTTTTGTAGTCCCGTGATGGGATCTTTCTTTTTGGGTACAATCAAGATAGGTGAGTTCCATGCCGAAACGGATGGCTCGATAATATCATCTGCCAACATATTTTGTACTTCTGCTTGTATATCATTTTTTTGAGAATGCGGTAGCCTATAGGGTTTAGAATACTTAGCGGTAGCTCCGTCTTTGAGCGAAATGTGGGCCTGACCTATATGTGTGTATGTCAATTTGTCGTTTTTGAGATGGAAGATACTCGTATCTTGGAATTTGGTACATATGAGCTCCAGTTCTGATCGTTCTTCTTTGTTCAATGTTTCAAAACTGATTTCAGCAAGTACTTGTTGTAGTCGGGTGAACGGTGATCTCTCAGGGGTTTCGCTTTTTAGAACGTAGTATTCAGATAACGGTTTGGATTGTGGTTCTATCCACTTCAATTTCATCTCGGATTTCATTTGATAATTGTTTTTTTCTGCTTCAGCAATGGACCCTCTTCAATTTTATGGTAAATCGTTGCACGTGAATTGCATTCCTGGGGATATGGAATTTGAACCTCAACTAAATCCTTGGAATTATGATAGTGACTGCCTTACAGTGGATGAAACTGACACAGAGTCGAAACTTGAAAATTAAGTCGTAGTTGCCTCAACCTCTAAGCAAAAAAGGAAAGAAAACTAGTCTGAAGAAAAATAAAGTTTTTTTTGGAAAAAAGGAAGCTTGAACCCATACGATGAACAAAACTTCAAATTTATGGAGTTCAGAAGACACCGTCAGATTTTTGTTCGTTCTTTTTTACGGAGGATGTGATTAAATTTATTGTAGAGCAATCAAATATTAAACAATAACAACGATTTTAAGCCATATCGGGCAGAGGGATATGACAAACTTTTTAGAAAAATTAAGGGAAAGGATGCTGCTAATTCCAAAGAAGGAGTTCCTAGCGGTGGATGAACAAATAATACCCACTAAGGGCCGCCACGAACTTAAGCAATACAATCCAGCCAAGCCTCGGTGGGGTTACAAAAACCAAGTTCTCAGTGGGGTATCTGGATTTAGTTACGATTTCGATATATATATTTCCTATATTTTTATTAATTTTATGCTTTCGAATAGCTTACATTTTTTTTTATTCTTGTATTTACAACTTTTTTTCTCTATGCTATGAATTCTTTTGATTTTGTTTTAGGCTATTTATTGTTATGGAATATGAAGCATTGTTTTCAGTAATCTAAAGCGCCAATAAATGGAAGTAGGAAAAATCTTTATATTTTCATTTTCAGTTAATAAATGTACCCCTTAATGCATACGAAGCCATATATGGCTTGGTTTTTTATTTTTTAAACAAAATATTTTTTAAAAGATTTTTTAATAAAAATTGTTTAAGAATAGCGGAACAAATCTAAAACAATCAATTATTATTTTTTTCGCCTATCGGGGAAGATTCATGCAGTAGAGGGTTAAGGTGCTTAGCAAAAACGTAGTGTCCCGTAAGAACGCCAGTGGTCTGTCTGCAGTCTTTTCTGTTGAGAGACAATAAGAATGCCGTGGATTTCCCATAGACGTCGGGGAGAATTAGCTTAGTCTGTCTGCACCTTGGAGAGTCATGCCAACGGCGATTGTGTTTATAGGAAACCCAACCGTCAATGGAAGCCCTGACCGAGGCCGCAGGCAGATAGATCGGTGGTTCAGGTCCTGATAAGTCCCCCTCTGAGCCTTGTCTAGCAAGTTCATCAGAGATCTCATTTCCCGTTATGACCCGGGACCCAGACAAGTTTAAGTGAATTCAGCCTTCCGACCGAATTCAGAGATATCTTGCATTCACGTACTATTTTGGAGGTAGTTAAGGGTTTGAGTAAGGCCTTAAGCGCAGCCTGACTGTCGCTACAGACGCAGATACTCCCCCCCCCCCCCCCCCCCCCCACACACACCTGTCCCTCGTAACATAGTCCATGGCCATTAGGATAGCATAAGTCTCTGTTTGGAAGACTGTTTGGATATTTGCCTAACGGAAAAAAAGTAACGTTTTCGCTCTCCACGAAGACACCAGCCCCTTGATTGGTTTTGGAGCCATCCGTGAAGATTCGACTGCTTTCCCTTCAAGGTTTAGAGTCCGGCCAGAGCCAGTCCTGAACGCGAGGAAAGTCGACCTCGTAGTTGCGCTTTAGCCGAAGTTCCGGTGTCATCGCATCAGACGGCATATCCATAAGACAGGAGTCGAAGGACAACCGTTGCGCAAGTCCATCAAAACTCCAGTGCGAATTATACCAAAAGCCACCTCTTCTTAGACGTTAGATAGCTTTGATTGTACAGCCCATGATGTAAATTTAATGATTGAGAATGCAAAGTGGAACTAGTAAGTACTTACCAAAACTATTTTCAACGATTCACCTAGTTCTTTTATGTGCCCGGTTAAATCTTTGTTCCACTGGATTGTTTGGGTTTGTCCTTATTGGTGTTATTAACCATCCACTTAAAAAATAAGCACTGTCTCCTAAAAGAACTGCATTTGGAAATGGTCGGTAATCTGCGTTAAAATTTGCTGCCATACGGGAATTTCTCAGCACCCTTGCATCGTGTACACTTCCTGGCCAACTTACGTTAACAGCGTAGAAGGAGCAATCTGGGCCACAAACCATCATTGTATTTAAAGCATGCTTTCCATGCCTGTTGACGAAATTTTCTTCATTTTCTCTGGGTGCATCGATGTTTATCATTGTCCCGTCAATACATCCAGCTACACGTAGAAAACCTCCTTGAGAAAAAAACAGTGAAGCTATTTCCGAAGAATTCTCTGGCCAGCAAATGGTGTTTGAAAGAAATTCATCAATGATTGCATCTGAAACTCGGTGTACTACTCTGCAGACTGTTGCTTTGTTTATTCCGTGCATGGATGCAACTCCGTGGAATTGCGCTCCATTTCCCATCCAATGTAGTGTACACAAAAATTGTTGCAAAGGACTTAAACACATATTCCTTTGACTGCTATATTGCAACTTATGTCCAATTTTTGATACAACAAATTCTATATTTGTTTTAGTCAAGCGAAAACTTTCCACTGTTTGAAAATTATTTGTAATTTCAAAATTTATTCTTAATTTTACATCTCTTACGTAACTATTACTATACTCTTCGTCTTCAAAAAGTCGTTCAAAGCGATTCATTTTAATTTATTATTTAATAAACCCGAACTTAACGCGACAAATGGCCAACCGCAAATGAATTTTTTTCTTTGCATATTATTGAATAGCTTTGCAGAATTTGAAATGCAAAGTACAAAGAGTTTTTTTGTTTGGTGAAACGAAATCAAAGAATTCTTTGCAAAATGACAAAGCGTTGCACTTTTCAGAAAAGTACTTTTCACTTTGCAGATTTGTGGTTGGTGAAACACAATTTGCAAAGAAGGATTTTTTGTTTTACTTTCCAAAAAAATAATTTCCTCTTTGCAAATTTGCGTTTGGTGAAACGAAATTTGCAAAGTTAAAGTGAAAAGTTGCAAAGTGCAAAGTGAAAAAAGGTTGTTGCAATAGGGCCCAGGTATTCGATTTTGAATCAAACGTGTTCTAGAAAAGCCCATGCATACTTTTACGTGTTGATAGTCAATATTTGTGATTAATGTTGATTTTTTTCGAGTCAATAGTTGTGATAATTGTTGAATTTTTTTTTAGGAATTTAGCGATTCTGATGAACCTACCCTCGACCTCACAAACGTTAACGTTGCACAAGTTCAGCCAAAGAAAAAGGGACGTCCACGTATAAATTCAAATATAAATTCTCCGTTATCTGTACCAGTTTCAAATGCATCATCTGCTGTTCAGATAAATATTTCACCAAAAAGTCGTACCCCAGCGAATTCCGCGACAAGGAAGAAAATGCTTAATATTCAGAAATATTTAATTGACTATACTATAGCTAACCGTCACCCTGTTCAGTTGTTTATGGAAAAACCACCTAAAAAATTGTATCCCGATTACTATGATGTAATTCAAAATCCAATTGATATGTCAACTATAGAGAATAATATTCGTCAAGAAAAATATGGCAGCTTAGAAGAGCTAATTTCCGATTATCGACTTATGTTTTCAAATTGTCGCCAATACAACGAAGAAGGATCACCTATATATGAGGATGCCAATGTTCTTGAAAAAACGTTAAATGAAAAGTTAAAGGAATTTCCCGGTCTAATTGAAGTTAAAAAAGCATATACCAAACAGTAAGACTTTAATTCTTACTTATTGTTCAACTTTAATTTGTTTGCTTAAATTCAGATTAAAATCAGCTCGAAAGAAAACTCCACTTATAAATAAGCTCTGGATGCTTTACGAAACAATCAAAGAATTTCAAGAACCAAAAGGAAAGAGACAGTTATCGCTTATATTTACAAAGCTGCCTTCAAAAAATGTGAGTGAAAATTAATTCAGAGACTTACCAAAATTACCTATATGTATATCGTATTAAAATTTTTTTTATGAATTATCCATCTCTTGGAAATGGATAGAAAAAGGTAAATTTTATTTTTCTTCTATATTTCTGTTAATTTCTTATTTTTTCTTTTAATTTAAATTGAACACACAAAATAAATTCAGCATTTTTGCCTTTTAGGAATATCCAGATTATTATGACATCATTAAGGATCCTATTGACATGGAAAAAATTGTTCAGAAGCTGAAACAAAATTCATATGACAGTGTTGATGATTTGGCTGCAGATTTTCTACTAATGCTTGAGAATGCATGTAAATATAATGAACCTGATTCTCAAATTTATAAGGATGCATTAGTATTGCAACAGTTAACGATTCAGACAAAACAAATGTTAAGGTGAGTTAACACAGCATGAATATTTTTTTATTTTGTTCAAACTCAAATGATCCAAATTTAAAAGGTTTTTTTTTTAAATTTTTTTTACGATTATCATTATATACAGTAATGTCTCGCTAATCCGAATCACCGTTAATCCGAATATCGCGCTAATCCGAATCAATATTTTTCCTCATTATGTACTCTACAGTCCGAATCAGCCCCAATTCTTGTACGCTGTAATCCGAATTCCTACTAAAAACATACAAACGCTTTGGTTTTTACAGTAATTTTAGTTTTAACAGTAATCTTGTCGTTTTGCGACCCGGTAGTTATCGATGTATGTAGGTATTTACGCATTTTTCATTCTTCCTTCGCTCCTTTGGTAGCAGTAGGATGTAGGATCTTATTTCTGTCGGTTTAGCACGTGCTCAGGAGTTAGTTCATTTAAAGTGGCAACATAGGTTTCTAAGTTTTTTATTGTTTCGTTTATTTAATTTTGTTTGGAAATGGCTAATAAAAGGTTGCACATAACGCTAACATTAAAACAAAAATGTGAAATTGTTAAAAAAAAATTGAAAGTGGTGTTTGCGGAAAGTCCCTAGCTAGGGACTACGGTGTTGGCGCGTCCACAATATCTGATATTAGTTTGAGGTTAGGGTTAAATGCGTAAACTGGGGGTTGTCACAGGAAATGATTAAAAATTGCTGGAAAGTCTTTCCACCTTTCACTGAGTCAGATAAGTGGGATGTTGAGAGCGATATTCCGCTGGCTCGAATAATGGGTCAACCAAACGGTATATCAAATTCTGAAATGGCAAATTTTACAGCAGGTTTAGGTTAGGTTTATGTGGCTGTCGGCAGAAGCCGATACACTTAGACCAATTTAGGTCCATTGTGATACCACGTATATTATCTACCTCAACTCTGTAGATGGGACTGGCCAACGGCACGCGGTTGTTCTCAAACGGTCCCCCATCTACGTACTAACCGCGCCCAATGTCGTTTAATTACTGTGATCTGACGAGAACCGATTAACTCGACGTGGTATGGTCGTTGGTTAAATTTTACAGTAACTATCGAAGGTATGTGTGGAATTCATAGTGCTAATGAACTTATCGATTGACTGAACGAGGACAACATCCAGGATAGCACAATTGTAGAAAACGACGAAGAAGAGGCAGTACACGAGCATCAAGAGAAGACAAAGCATGAAGATGCAATCACAGCTTTAGCTGTTTCTACAAAATGGGCGTTGGAGAACGAAGCCTCCGCTTCAGACATATTAGCTCTGCAAAATCTCAAACAAAAGGCTTTGATGACATTGCAAAAGCAAAAGAAAAAACAAACATTTATCACTGATTTTGCGATTGAAATAACATAAGCAGTTTAAGCGTAAATCATATGATATTAAATTGTTGTTTAAAAATACACAGATGAAAAATATCTAATTTATGAATTTCTTTTAAATTTTTTCCTAAGTTATTTTCGTTTTTACAAACGTACATAATGTCTTGAATTTTAGCTTTCAGCTGCAGTAAATAAAGATTATTTTCGTTAAATAAGCAATTTTTTCCTGTTCCCGTCTTGTACTCATTAGTCCGAATTTTTCGATAATCCGAATACCCCCTTGCAATAATTGATTCGGATTAGCGAGACATTACTGTACGTGGAAATATATATTGGTATTTGTTTAAAAACGTTCACAGGGGTTTTTTCAATTTTGTTCACGTTTATCATTATTTACACACAGGTAATCGGTATTTGTGTAAAAACGTCACAGAAAATTCCAACCCGCCTTTCGGTACGGTTAGTGTTTTTTTTTTGTTTTGCTAGGCACCACTAAGCTGAACTACGGTAAGAAACGATTGTTTTGAATAATGTCAAGTTGAACGAAGTGAGGTCCGAAAAAAACATCTTGGTTAAAAAGTGGGTTATTCAAAAACGTCTTGTAAGTAAGTGTTAAGAAGGATTTTATCTACATATTCTGTGAATAACACGACCTTCTTTTTTATTTTAATGCACGACTGGTCCCCTGCGTTCTTTCTGGCACGGTGGTACCAGCTATTTTACTTGTTGGTGGGCTTGTAGTACTTACCTTTACTCAATATCTTTGAGTTCTGTGTTGCCATCCAACGCGTGCGCAAGTGAATTTCTCCACCAGACCCTTAACCCAAACTACAATCGCGAAGTGTAATATAAACTGTCCAACATTATTATTAAATCCGACCTCAATACTGATTTAATCCATCTGCCAGAATAAATTGTCCCAAATCAGTGAAAATCATCAAAAAATTCATTTTCATGTGGTTAAAACTAAATTTCCGTAAGCAGCTCATACGCTATTGCTTTATTTATTTAAAGAGCCCAAATTTAGACAGCAACTCGACTCTTAACGATTTCGATGCGCTGTCTGGACTCCGTTTTAAGAATTGTTTCCCTGTTTCCTTACACTGACATCATTATTGCGGCGATTTCAATGTGCACATTTCTAGTTTGCTTCGTCACTTTGGACAGACAACAGCCGACGGAATACTGAGATCTTTGCTAAGTTACATAATCTTACTCAGCTGTGAACGTGCGTACTCGGATTCCAGACATTGTAAATCATAGCGCCAACACTGGAGCTTGTTTCTCTTATCCTGATAAGTATTCGATTGAGATATTGGGTGCTATGAATAAAAAAGTTGTTTTGTTTGCATTATTTAAAAAAAAGCCACCGGATTATACAAAAATCTAAGTGGATTGTTGGTATTTTTGCACGATTCTTACAGTTAGATCGAATAGCTGTGTTGCGTTATGGAAAATC
This sequence comes from Portevinia maculata, assembly GCA_949715645.1. NCBI lineage: Eukaryota > Metazoa > Arthropoda > Insecta > Diptera > Syrphidae > Portevinia > Portevinia maculata. The sequence continues at coordinate 150,876,234 of OX454526.1, forward strand.
ATGAGGCGCGTCCCACAAACAGGGTTGCGTAAATGTCAGATTTCTCGAGTTTTTTGCATTTTACTGTAAAAAAGCGTATAAAAATGTATAAAAGTGTATAAAACGGTATAAAAATGTATTAAACTGTATAAAAGTGTATACAAGTTTACATGTTGTATTTATGCATATTCCCTTTCTCACCAAGAGAATAAGACCAGAAAACACAGCATGCCTAAACGTAATCGTAAAGTACCCCATTTTTTCTGGAAAATCTTCACTTTTTTGATGCATGTTCATTTATTACTCATTTAAAATAAAAGACTCGAATAAATCAGAGCTATATTAAAAATCAAAATATTTTTTTTTTTTACATTTTTTTCAGTTTTATACCTTTTCTTTGGTTTTATACACTTTTATACACCAGCTAAATTTTTCAGATGTATAATACACACTTTTATACACGTTAAAAAAGTGTGTGTAATAAACCGACTTTTATACGTCTACAACCCTGCCCACAAAGAGAGATTTATGGGCGCTCAGAGATTTTAAAAGTGAGACATCGGTTTAGCGCTCCGTTTTTTGGCCGATTTCTGAAACATTGCTGCCATAGAAACAACCTGGGGGAAATAATAACACTTTCTCCATTCAAACATTTATTGAATAAGTTTTTTTTTCAGGAGTATCTGGATTTTGATATGGAGTTAAAACCCAGGGACTATGTCCGTATCCTGAATAAAATGGCACTTGCTTTATTTTATTGCATGATTTTATATACATGAACATTTTTTCTAATTTACAGTTTCACCCTGTCCAAGAAAGGTCAACACTTGTAAATTTTTCTCTAGTATTGCACTTGGCCTGAACATTTATTGTGTGGATAGTTTTCTATTGACGTAAACATATCCATGAACAGTCGGTTTGATAATGGGAACGTGCGTATAATCAATTGTACCTTTTGCATAGCAAAATTGTATTTTTCTCGCCATTCTGGTTTTTCAATTTGAATTTCTTCAATTACTGTAGGAAATTTGATCCAAATGCTTGGCTCCAAAATTATTACCTAAATTACGTGAGAACAGTTTTAGAAAGCGTGAACTAATGTACTCTAATGTCTTCCTCAACTCCAATTTGAAACCGGGATCGCCTATGTAGCCATGAAAAATTGGCTTTTTTCATTACTTGTCGGGGACTGATATCATAACCCTTCCACTTAACTGCATCCGTACAGAAAATAGCGGCAAGCCTCCCGATTTTGAATCACTTCGTCGCTGAGGCCAATCGAATGCTGGTGTTGCTGCATTTCTGTCATACATGAGTTTTTAGACCTTCCTCTCTCTCGCGTTTGTATTGGAACGTTGATTGATGTTGCCTTTTTGATAGGGTTCGTAAGATCTCTCCTTTGAACATGACAATACCAACTGAGCCGGTCGCTCTCCATATTTTTCGAGATAGGTTCTTTGACCCGAAGGCTTGCTCGGATTTTGGAACCTTTGTGAACAATTTTCAAAAAATGATTCGCTTAAAAATTGACATTTACTTTGCTGAATCTGTATATCGCACGAAAAGTACTTCCAATCCTTCTCCTTCTATTTTGGCAAAACTCCGCCATTCAAGAAACAAAATATAAAATGCTGTTTTTTTCTATCTATCTTACTTATTCTTAACTTTTGTGTGACAAACTTCTTCATCTCAATGATGAATTTTTAACCGACCCAGACGGCCTTCCAGCCATCCTTCTTAAAAAGTGTTCTGCGGTTCTTTCATCTTTCATTGCTGATCTCTTTTTAACATTTTCTATCTCTTGGAAAATTTACTCAAATCTGAAAAACGTCCTTTATTTCACCAATTCACAAAAAAGGGCCAAAGAATGAAGTATCAAATTGTTATTTCTGCATTAGAAAGTAGCAATGAAGTGGATTTAATCGCTACTGATTTCAGTAAGGCCTTTGACAAAATATCTCTTGTTTGATTCTTTTCAAACTCCTTCCTTGGTTTTGATCGATCCTACCGATTTTGTAACGTTCGTTTTTGCTCTAATCTCTCTTTGCCTTTCAAAGCCACCTCTGATGTTCCCCAAGGAAGCCACTACTTTAAGTTCTCCTCCATCTGCCTCCATGCCGACAAGACCTCAATAGTTATTGCTAATCTGTTTTTTTTACTTTTTCAGGTAAGCGGACTCACTCTCCCCCAGACGATACTTTTTGGACCACCAACCCATTGTTACCGTTCTAACCATCCGCGACCTAGGTTAGGTTAGGTTGTAGTGGCAGTCGGCTGAGGCCGACACACTTAGGCCAGTGGCAGGCCCATTGTGATACCACACGGATGTATCATCCTCCTACTCGTTGAACCAGTTGGAGCTTTTGATGAAGCTTGACAGACTTTTTATGTCGGTGTTAATGAGATCGTTAAGATCATTGTAAAAGAAGGATCCTAAATGGAGTTTACGCCTTTGAGAAAGAGCAGGGCACGTGCAGAGAAGGTGGAGAACTGTCTCCTCCTCCTCCTCGTCCATACAGCTTCTGCAGAAGTCATTTGCGTGGACGCCAAGCCTTGTTGCATGTCCGCCTATGAGACAGTGTCCGGTGATCACACCAATTATAGCACCAATGTGAAGTCTGTTTAGAGATATCAAACACTTAGAGCGTTTCAGATCCAGCTTTGGCCAAATCTGCTTTGTCGCTAGACAAGTGTTGCCACTTGTCCACCGAATGTTACAGTTCTCAATGGTCTGTCTCATAAACATGAGTTTGCATGTAGCGATTGGGATGCCTAGTGAACCTTTATCAGGTAAAAGGGGCAGTGTGGTTCCTTTTCTGGCGAGTTCATCCACCCTACACTTCCCTGGAATGTCTGTATGTCCTGGCACCCAGCATAGGTGGATGTTAAAATGCTTCGCCATCTCCACTAGAGATGATCGACAGTCACGGACTACGATAGAGTTTGTGGACCCAGAATCCAGGGATTTTAATGCAGCTTGACTATCTGAGAAGATCCAGATATCCGTAACGGATATCACGTTCTTCTTCAGCCACGACAGGACTTCTTTAATAGCCAAGATTTCTGCCTGGAACACACTGCAGTGATCAGGGAGTCGAAAGGAGAGGCTGAGATTCAGCCTGTCAGAGAACACACCACCTCCTACCCCCGCGTCGGTTTTGGATCCATCGGTATAAAAATTATTTCGATTTATTTTCGACGGGTGGCCCTTCCCAGAATGTTCTGGGAGGGATCTTGACCTTGAAGTTTTTGTCAAACAGGGTCTGAGGGGTGGTGTAGTATATGTTACTGGGGAGGATTCTAAATTTTTTCAGAATAGATGCCATTGGAACGTTGTTTTGAGGCGGATAGCCGCACTAGCAGCCACTTGCTTGCTAGAGATGTCCAGGGGTGTCAGGTGAAACAGAATGTCCATTGCAGCAGAGGGGGGTAGTGCGCAGAGACAAGCTGTTCGTTGAACTTTGCCTAGCTTATCGCGATTTATCGCTTTATCTAGGGCAGTCCATCAAACAACCACCCCGTACATAAGTATCGGTCTTATTACCGAGATGTATAGCCAGTTGGTAATGCGGGGCTGGAGCGCCCATTTATTACCAATGGCTTTTTTGCAGGAGAAGAGTGCTGCTGTAGCTTAACGAACTCTTTCCTGAATGTTAGGTTTCCAGCTAAGCTTTCTATCCAGAATGAGACCCAAGTATTTTACCTCGTCCGAAAAGACTAGACTTGTGCCCCTGATAGAGGGGGGATCAATGTAAGGAATTTTATGTTTCCTAGTGAATAGAACAAGTTCGGTTTTGTGGGGGTTAACACCCAACCCACAACGATCTGCCCATGTAGTTAGCTTATTAAGAGCGTTTTGGAGAAGTTCTTTCAGGGTGTTTAGGTGCTTCCCTGAGGCGGCAATTGCAACGTCATCTGCATAGGCAATCACCCCGCAGCCCTCCTTTTCTAGGCACATCAGCAGCTTGTTCACCACTAAGTTCCAAAGGAGGGGAGATAGGACTCCACCTTGTGGCGTACCTCTACTGATAGATCTTCTGGCCGATGTCATACCCAGTTTCGAGTTTATAATCCGACTTGTGAGAAGTAGATTAATAAGCTCACCAAGTGAGTGATCTACCTTTAGATCTGACAGTGCATTTGCGATCGCGGATGTATTGACGTTGTTAAAAGCACCCTCAATGTCCAGGAATGCAACCATAGTGTACTCCTTATGGTGAAGGGAGTATTCGATTGAACGTACTAACGTATGTAAGGCTGTTTCAACAGATTTGCCTTTGCAATATGCATGTTGAGCCGTAGACAGAAGTCTTGTATCAATGTTAGTACGTAGATGGATATCAATCAGCCTTTCTAATGTTTTTAGAAGGAATGACGATAGGCTTATGGGTCTAAGGCCCGTTTGCTGATACTACACATAGCGATTTAAGTTCCACATAAATTACTAAGTGCAACTTATTGGTTTGCACCAAAATCAAAGTATGTCATAAATGAGACTAAGTGGAACTTATTTTATGGGGAAGAAATAGTAGCCCATAAAGCGGTTAAGTTGCGCTTAGGCAATTTTAAAGGTTATGTTTTATAATGACATTTGAGTAAATTGTAGCGCAAACAAATATAGTTCTTGCTTTAAACAAATTAAAATAACGAAATGGACTTCGAATTAATAGATTTGTTGGAAGACGATGTTGAAGTCTTGGAACTCATTGAAGTGGGTGTTCCTCGTCAGATTAACGACAGAAATGAGTATTTTTATAGCTTTGGTGAACTTGACTTCTACAAACGATTTCGCTTAACTAAAGACATGACTGTTCATGTTCTACAACAAATAGATGAAGCTCTAGAACGGCCTTATAACAGGTATTAAAGGAGTTTTTCTAAATTCGTGTTTTAACTTTATATTCTCTAGAAACAATTCGATCGCACCCATTAACCAGCTTTTGGTAGCTCTACGATTTTTTGCCACTGGGAATCATCTTCTAAGTATTGCTGATTTTGGGGGGATGCATGTTTCCACTGTTTCAAGGATCGTGTTAAGAGTTTCAATGGAAATCGCAAAACTTTATAGGAAATATATCAAATTCCCAGCTACACCAGAAGAGGTTTCACAGGCCAAACGGGCTTTTTTTGAAATTGCATCTTTTCCTTCTGTTATAGGTGCTGTTGATGGAACTCATGTTAAAATTCAGTCTCCTGGTAAGATCGTATTGATTTATTTTACTGCATATAAAATGCAAGTTATTTTCAGGTAGATTAGAAGGCGAGATATACAGAAACAGAAAAAGCTACTTTTCAGTGAATGTCCAGGGAATATGCACTGCAAACATGATGTTTACTAATGTGGTTGCAAGGTGGCCTGGTTCCACTCATGATTCCACAATATTTAACAGTAGCAGAGCAAGGGCCAAGTTAGAAAGTCCAGATTTCGCAGACTGTGTTATTTTGGGTAAAACAATAGGTTTCTATTAGGTACATATTCAATTATATAAAATAATTCAATCATAGGTGATTCCGCTTACCCACAAAAAACGTACTTGATGACACCATTACTCAATCCCCGTTCCGCGGCAGAGCAACTGTATAATGAATCTCAAATACGAACAAGAGGTCCTATCGAAAAATCTTTCGGAATACTTAAAAGACGATTTCCCGTACTAGCTTATGGTTGTCGTCTTAAATTAAGAACTGTGTTTATAGTAATTGTGGCCACTTGTGTTTTGCATAACATATTAAGAAAGAATGGTGTACCGTTAGAACCTCCTGAAAGCGTTGATCTTGATCCAGAAGACATTCAACGCGCAATAAACTTAGGGCAAATCTCCTGTGCAAATAATTCAGAAGGTACTGTTACTGGAGTTCCATCAAACCCAGGCATACAAAAAAGAAAAGACCTAATAAATAACTACTTCGGAAGGTTGTAAAATTTGAAAAAAAAACTAATAAAAAATAAACTCCAAACAACAATAGTAGGTACAAACTATTTTTATTTCGATTAAAATAATGTATTAAGAAAATATATTAAAAAGTCGTAATTTCATTTAAAAAAAAAACATAATTTCAAGATAGTATCACTTTAAAAAAGGATCCATATTCTGCAAATTTTTTAGAACACCGCAGGCCTCCGCAGGTTGAATGGAATTCGCCTTAATTTTTTTCAACAACTCGGTTTTGATTGCGATGTCTAATTCTAATGACGTCTTTCTTAGTTCATGTTCAATTGAATTAGAATATTTCTTTTGAATTGCTTCTTCCCTAAATGTGTCGTATTGCAGCTTAGCAAGTTCAATTTTAATTGCTGACAGCTGCGAGTATTGCTCACTTATTTTTGTGCTGGGCAACATTGAAGCAACTGGTCTACGTCTACCAAACCATTTACTTTCGTTTTTTTGGTCCAGGTTGGAACTGGAGGTGGTAAATTGTTTTCGGAATCCTTTTGACATTGAAACATTTATGGTGGTATTGTTATCAATATCAGCACATGGAACATCAGCATCTTCTGATAAACGATCATCAATAACTTGCCCAGTTTTAAGTTTTGGATGCACCGGCTGTTTTAAGTGACTTGGTTTGTACTTTGTCCAATCTGATGTTGTTGTTGTTTCACACCGTTTTTCTTCATTCTAAAAATAACAATATATGTTATTGAAATAAAATAGATGAATCAAAGTTGTTCGGATTTATTTTACGTTTTTTGTACTGCTACAAGGTTGGTCTTCTACAACAAGGTCGTCGAATAACTCGTCCACTCCGTCACCATCAGGAATATTGTCGAAGCCTTCTATTGTCTTCGGATTCATTATTGACAATGCGAGGTCAAAATTGGGATCAGTCACGTGTTGCGCTTTGCCACCTCCAGTCTGAATCACTGATATTTTTTCATCTGCGGCCATCTTCCTTATTTCCTTTTTGTAAGCTTGGTAGAATTTTTTTAGCGCTTCAATGCTCCTGTAACATGCAGACGCCGATTGGGAATTAAAGCTAGCGGTAATTCGTGCCCAAGCCGCTTCCTTTTCTCTCCAAGTTACTCCGTCTGTTTTTTTATTTTCTATTATTGATTTTTCTTCGAAGGCGCATTGAAGAAGCGTGCGTTTTTCATTCAACGAAAAATTTGGATTTCTCACTCTTTTTCTATCTGCCATTATCATAAAACTAAAACTTTATATTCAAAAATCTTCCAATTTCACTTTTCCGCACTGAAATACAACTCATTTGAAGTTTATTTGACATTTAGCAATACATCTAGTTGGCCGATTTTCAAATTATTTTTATCTTAGCTAAGTACAACTTAAATATTTTCTGACAACTGAAAATAAATTAAGTTGCACTTAGAACTTAAGGTAAACTTAGTTATGACAAAGATTTAAGAACAGTATCAGCAAACGGGCCTAAGATTTACATGGGAACATTTACCGGCTTTGGGTATGAAAACTACCTTTACTTCTCTCCATGACAGCGGAATGTATGCCATTTTTACGCAGCTTTTCAGGATTATTTCAAGCAAAGGCGAGATGATATCCGAGGTGTTTTGAATTTCAGCTGGTATTATGCCATCTGGCCCCGCGGATTTGTATGGTTTGAAGCTGTGTATCGCCCAGAGCAGTTTGTCCCTAGTAATCAGACCTTTAAAGTTAGTGGTACGTGCAATTGACCTAGACAGGTTTATATTGCTAGTATCGTGGGAGCTACCTGGGAAATGTGTGTCCAGTAGTAGATTGAGCGATTCTTCGCTGGAAGTGGTCCAGCAGCCGTCCGCCATTTTTTAAAAAGCTAGGCATACCTGGGTTGGTTGAGAGGATTTTTCTTAGCCTAGATGCCTCCGAAGATTCCTCTATTTTTCCACAGAAGAGTCTCCAAGACGAGCGTTTGGCTTTCCTCAGTTCCTTTTTGTAAGCATTGAGAGATGCTTTGTATGAAGCCCAGTCGGTTTCAGCTTTTGTGAACTTGGCTTGGTTGAACAGTTTCCTACAACTGCTTCTTAGAGGTCCTAGTGCTGGGGTCCACCAAACCGGCTTCTTTTTGCCTCTAGGCCGTGTGAGCGGGCAGGCAGAAATCAGAGCCTTATTGAGGGCCGAGGTGAGTACCCTGACCTTCTTATCTAGCTCCATGGTGTTCCGGGGAGGACTAAGGAGTTCAGATTTCATTGAACTTTTCAGCACTTCTCTATACTTGAGCCAGTCAGTTTTCCTATAATTCCTAAAAACTGGCTGGCGGGGAGGGTCATCGGCTAAACTGAATTGAATGTAACGGTGATCACTAAAAGAGTGTTCCGCCGAGACTTTCCAGTCTATAATTTCCTGATGGATTGAGTCGGAGGCCAGAGTTATATCTAGAACCTCCTGTCTATCTTTTGTAATGAAGGTAGGTTCACTACCAGTGTTGCACACAATGAGATTAGTATTAAGAATATAATCAAAAATAGACTCACCTCTGTCGTTGATGTCAGAACTGCCCCATACTGAATGGTGCGCATTAGCATCACATCCAATAATGAGTCCAGTTTTTTGATGTTCAGCTTCCGCGATCAGTCCCTCTAGGTTGACACCAGGCAAGGACCCTACGTGGTCATGGGCCAGATAAGCCGAGGCTATCCAATGGGTACCGCGAGCAGTCTCTAGACTCACCACGATTGCATCACGGTCACTGAAATTAGGGAGTAAAAATACATTTAAGCTACTTTTTGCCAGTATGCAAGTTCTAGGTTTACCTTTGTCTGTTGCATACAACAATTTGTATCCATGAGTCCGGAGTCCTCGAACCAGGTTGTTAACAATCCATGTCTCTTGGATCAGGACCATATCTTCTCCATCTTTAGAAAGACTGATAAGAAGGGAGGCCGAAGCCTTTTTGGAGTGGTGGAGGTTGATCTGTACTAATCGCAACATTATCGTCGCAATCAGGCAGAGGAGTCTCCACCACGATGTTATTTGAGTCTGAGTCAGAGGACGAGCCTAAGAGCTCGTCCTTGCTAAGAAGGACTTTGCTGAGGAGGTCTTCCGTGTCCATACTAGAGTTGGTGTTAGCAGTGGACGTAGAGGGCTGAGTGGGAGCAGCCTCAGTTGGTTCATCATCTTCCATGGATGGAAGGGAGATTGATGCTCCAGGATCAGGGGTATTAAGTCCTGTGTCAGAGGGATACGGAGGCTTATTAGCTTCTGGGTCATCCTTTTTGTACACCCGAAGTGTGATCTTATCCCAACCGAACTGGATTGCGCCGTTGGTCTTCGCCAAAGGAGCCAGGGATTCTTGATTGATCACTATAATAGCTGATCTGAAGGATCCCCTATGCTCTTCCAGCTTCGCAACTTTCCAGTCGTGGGTTGGGAGTGAGGGATTGCCCAGTCGGATAACCGCCAATACTTCTTCTGCTGAGGGGGGTTCAGCAGGGATCCAAGCACGAGCCCTCGGTCTGCTCGGATGTCCTCCTTCGCAACAAGCTCAAACTTCGCTACAGGCCAAACCTCCCCGAATTTGCCTATGGCGATCTTATACAGATCCAAAGATCTAATATTGTCACAGTCGACGAGCCGGATATGCCCTTGGTGTAGTCCGGCATCTTCAGTTACTGGAGCTGGTCCAGGGTGGTCCTTCATGAAGGATAGATAGAGGCTAAGTAGCTTGTTCCTCAACTTATGCCATCGTTCGGGGAAAATTTTTCCCTCCGGATCGCTGCGGTCGATCACCGCGACCACGGTTTTGTCCTTTAGGACATCGCTGAAGGGCTTTTGAGGGCAGAATGTGAGGTGGTGCTGGTGTTATGCACCTTAGGTTTTTTGGAAACCGAAGTGGTTTCTTCCACCGATCTCTAGCGCTTGGGCGTGAAGTTTGTTACAAAAACTGGAACAATATGGTGTGCGTAATAAGGAATTGAAATGGTTTTATTCTTATCTCAGTGGCAGGTCCCAACAAACCAAAGTAAATAATGTGACGTCAAACGCTTTATCTGTAAATATTGGTGTTCCCCAAGGATCAGTGTTAGGAACATTATTGTTTAATATTTATGTAAATGATATGGTCGATGTTCTAAAGTATAGTGAGTTAGTGTTGTTTGCAGATGACGCTCATTTGCTTATTACGTGTACAAACTTAAATGAAGGTCTTTCGAAAATACAAGAATATCTGGGCTTCTTAAATAAGTGGCTTCAGGCAAATAAACTTAAATTAAATGCAGCAAAAACCAAGACTGATAATTAATTGCCCTAATAACAGTGCCTATAACTTAAACATAGATGGTGAAGTATTAGAAACTGTAAACAAAATAAAGTATCTGGGTGTGATATTAGACTCTGGATTAAAATTTGAGGAGCATATAGTGTATGTGTCTAATAAAATAGCAAAAAAAAATGGTTTTCTAAAAAGAATACGGAAAAACATATCAACAACTTGTGCAATAAATATTTATAATGTCATCATTAAACCACACTTCGAATATTGTTCTACAATCCTTTTTCAAGGAAATCAAAATATGTTGAACAGGCTACAGCTCTTACAAAATAAGGCTATGCGTGCAATATTAAAGTGCTATATTCGCACCCCGATCGATGTCATGTTGAGTGTATTAATGTGGTTAAATGTTAAACAACGATTATGTATGAATGTCTTAATTTTCGTCTTCAAAATCAAAAACAATTGTTCGCCTTCGTATTTGTCCAAATATATCAATTATGTGGGTGATGTCCAACCATATAGACTAAGAAATGCAAACGACCTAAGACTTCCTAACTACCAACAGAGGGCTCATCAAAATCAACTGATATACAAAGGATTCAAACTCTTCAACAATATGCCTGTGGCCATCAAAAATGAAACAAATTTATATGCGTTTAAAAGATGTGTAATTGGTTTTGTAAAAAATTGTTGTTAATTTATTGACTTTGTCTTGTAATAGTAATTCGATACAATGTCTTTAATAATCTCATTTTTATACCCTATTCTAGGGGTATATTAATTTTGACGCATAGTTTGTAACATACCTTAATATTGCCCGTAGACCCCTAAAAGTTACTATATTTATGATCAGCATCGATAGTAATGTCGATCTAGCCATGTCCGTCCGTCCGTCGGCAAAAATTAGGCCTTTAAACTGGACATAGAGAGCTGAAATTTTAACCATATACTCTCTAGGGTCCCGAAATAATCAAGTTTACGAATTTTTGAAATCCGCCCACAGACACGCCCACAAACTCAAAAAAACAAAATTTTGGAAAAAATCGAATTTTGAGCTAGAAAGCTGAAATTTTTTATATATGATCTATAACTCCTAAAACTGCTCGGGATAACAAATTTTCAAAATCCGCCCACTGACACGCCCACAAATAAATAAAATAATTTTTTTGAAAATCCAAAGTTTGAGCTAGGGAGCTGAAATTTATACTCTCTATGGGCCCTTTATGCTCATGTGTAAATATTTTCAAAATCCGCCCACTGGCACGCCTACAATTATTTTTTTTTTTTTTTTTGAAAATTCAAAGTGAGCTAGGGAGCTGAAATTTATAATATATACTGTCTAGGGGCCCTTAATCCTCATGTGTTAATTTTTTTTAAATCCGCCTAATGACACGCCCACAATTAAATAAAACAACCAAGTATGAGCTAGGGAGCGTTTTTTTTTATAAAATCCTTTAAATGTTATATAACAAAATATGTAGAGCGTTCTTAACAATTCAACCATACTTAGACTCTTGTCACGCCCACTTATGAGGGATAGAAATATGAATAGGGTATCCAACAGTTCGCCCAAGCGGACTGTAGCCCGTCCCTATGTTTAATATAAAAAAACACGAAAAAAATAGAGCTTGTAAGATAAATATAGTTATAAATAGTAATTATATGCTAAATAAAGTTATACAATACAAAAAAAAGTCCTTATTAGCGCTCTTTTCCTTCTCCAGGAAGCCTTGGGCACATTTTAATTTAGCGGTCTGCTGCGGTGTTCTGTTGGTCTGCAGAATATATCCAAAGACCTTCAGAGTTCGTATGGCATTTCGCCTGTCCTTGTAGTACGCCCTCGAGGGAGTGCGTTGTCGCGAACATCCACTACGAGACGTACTAGGATTTGTAAGGCTAGCAACGGAAGGGCCATGAAGTGCCACAATCCTACCGCTACTAGGAATTGTTTTGCCTATATTAGGCTCACTGCTGCTGGCAGCAACTGGACCACGATTACTCACAGTCGCAGTGCTACTCTTCGTTGCAGGAGCCGCGTCAGTAGACAGCAAGGTCGCCGTACTACCGCCCGGTTTGGAAGAGATACCGGTCTTGATGTTTATACCCTATTCTAAGGGTATATTAATTTTGACGCATAGTTTGTAACATACCTTAATATTGCCCGTAGACCCCTAAAAGTTACTATATTTATGATCAGCATCGATAGTAATGTCGATCTAGCCATGTCCGTCCGTCTGTCCGTCCGTCCGTCTGTCGGCAAAAATTAGGCATTTAAACTGGACCTAGAGAGCTGCAATTTTAACCATATACTCTCTAGGGTCCCGAAATAATCAAGTTTACGAATTTTTGAAATCCGCCCACTGACACGCCCACAAATAAATAAAACAATTTTTTTGAAAATCCAAAGTTTGAGCTAGGGAGCTGAAATTTATAATATATACTCTCTATGGGCGCTTTATGCTCATCTGTAAATATTTTCAAAATCCGACCACTGACACGCCCACAATAATTTTTTAATTTTTTTTGAAAATTCAAAGTTTGAGCTAGGGAGCTGAAATTTATAATATATACTCTCTAGGGGCCCTTTATTCTCATGTGTTAATTTTTTTTAAATCCGCCTACTGACACGCCCACAATCAAATAAAACAATTTTATTGAAACACCCGAGTTTGAGCTAGGGAGCGTTTTTTTTTTTGATAAAATCCTTTAAATGTTATATAACAAAATATGTAGAGCGTTCTTAACAATTAAACCATACTTAGACTTTTGTCACGCCCACTTATGAGAGATAGGAATAAGAATAGGGTATCCAACAATTCACCTAAGCGGACTGTAGCCCGTCCCTATGTTTTTATTTTTGTTTTGTTTGTTTTTATTCATAGTTGAACCCACGAGTAGCGGAGAAAGGAGGTCCGCCTGCACAGAGATCCGCAGTATGCAGGTAAGGCTGGTTAATCCGGAGGTCGCCAGGTATCCGGATACTCCGTGAACGACTGAGCTATTTTTTAAACTGGGCCCTCAGCCTGGCTGACTATCGGCACGGGTCGTGTCACACCTTAAGTCCAGCCCAGCGGATAAGGAAAGGGAGAAGGAGTGAGAGAATCAGAGGGAGGAAATCAGGTGAGAGGAGGGGTAGGGGAGAAAAAGGGGAATTGGGGCTGGACGGAATGTCCTTTGGGCAGTTCTTAGTGGATGTATGAAACATCGTTAAGCCTCCACACCGGCACGATCGAAGGATGGTGCACTCGACAAGGTGACTACCCTTCGTGAAGGATCCGCGACCTAGATGTTCTGTATGACAGAGAGCTTAACTTTAGGTCACATATTGACGAAATAATCAATAAAGCTAACTCGGCCGCCCTATTCTGGAGTACGCTAGCCAAGTGTGGGCACCATACTACCGGGTTCACATAACTAGAATCGAAAGCATTCAACGTCGATTTCTCCGTTTTGCTCTTCGTGGGCTCCTGGGGAATAATCACCTTATCCTACCACTGATAGGTTTTTTGTGATCCGCACAAGCAAGCGTTCCACCCACCCACATCAAGGCGCCATCTCCAACTTTCCCTAGCAATTAATCCATTATTTAATCCATTGCTTTATTCGCATATTAAATCCATTAATATATCCTACAGCAAATGTCAACCTGGAAAAATCTGTCGGACTTCGTAGTCGTCGTATGCATTCATTAGTGAATCGTAATTCTACCTCGGTTGTTTGGCGATCATGCATACCTAGAACTATTGCGATTTGTTTTAGCAAAACAATTAACTCATTTATGGATAGGCGACAAATGACACCGAAAGGGGAATAACACCTAAGAAGCCAGGCATGCATTTTATGTAGAAACACTGTAGTAGGTTATTTCACAATCAAATAATGATTGGGACCTGCTGAAAGGGTG